>OY776112.1:392767660-393967660 GCA_963675035.1 Allygus modestus | reverse complement strand
TCTGCAAATAAAATGCAAAATCGAGATAATTTTCAAGTGGGAGAGAGAGAGAGAGGGAAAACGTCTAGAATTCTATCGTTGCTATGCAACCAGACCAAATCTAGGAACCCTATTGGTCAGATATTTTTAAAATATCGAAAGGTACGGTACCTCGAGACAGTCGCAATTTCGCCTCCGCTTGTTTAAGACCGCTACCGCTATTTTGAAAACCCGCTCTTTGTTTAGTCTCAATCCCTAAAGTATGTCATAAATTTGTAAACTCTTTAAACTTTATTAATTTACATTCTCAAATAGACTCTTAACTCATTTAATCAATTTAAAGTGTTTTATCCCAGTGTTTGCAGACTTTATAGTGTTTTCTCCGAGACCTTCTTGTGCGCGATCAAGAAATCGCCTTCAAGCCGCGCTACCGCGAATGGACTTTATTATTGGCCACCAAGGAACTGTTAATGCGATTTGCGATACCTCAAGATTCGCGGGTGCAAGATCCCAATGATGCAAGTGAACTTCCCGGTGTTAAAATAACCGAAGAGCCCGGGGTCCATGTAGGACGCCACGCCAACGCCGCGCCGCACTCTCATGGCGGCTTCTTGGACATTCCTCTAATTATCGGGTGAGTGATCCCTTTAAACTGTTATTTGTTAATTCAGTGCTGTTAATATGAACTGTTAATTTTTCAGGACCTTCGTCCATTGCTTATTTATTAATTAATTGCAATTCTCGAGTCCATTATATCACAGGCCGCGCTTTTAACAAAATGGCGGCCACGCCCTTTTTGTAGGGAAATTTATTAAAAAATAATAAATTCCCACTGCACCCATCATATTGGTCCTTCGAGCCGGATAGTTTGAAATAGTCCTGTGGAACTTTTATAAAGTCTGTTTTTACCGACTTTATCTTTTGCAGTTCGTATATTTTGTGTTTTTATGCCCGACGCCATCTTTGTGTCACTTTACAATTGGCCATCCTTTCTTCGTTGGCCAAAGGCGTCCCTTGGTCACGTGAGTCATGTGACATCCCCCCGTCCATACGCTTTGCACTCTGGGACGCAAACAGCTGATCTTGAATCTAAATGCAACGCGCAGTGACATCAGAGCGGATGTCGTCACTATCTTTCCCTCTGTCTCAGATTTCAATAGATGTAAACATTACTCTCAGCTGAATTGATGTATTGTGGAATCTAACGGTCTGCATCCGTTCTGTCAAACAACAGTGAACTCTGATTTTTAAAACTTTGTTTTGTAAATAATTTTCTTTTAACTACATGGCATATTGTTGTTTTGTCTTTGATAATTCATAGAAAGTGATTGTAAATAAGATTAATTTAAATTTAATATATTTCTAAGCCATTTTTGTTTAGTATTATTATGGCGTGTTTCTTTAATAATTAGGCCATTATAATCAGAGCTTTGCTATACCCTCGGCGGTCTTTATGTGATTATATAATTGTCTGACAGTAGTTAGTTATTAACTGTGTGGTAAAATATCATGATTTAAACTCTTGTTTACTTTGCCTTTTGTGAAGGCCTCAAAATAATCTCTTATATTTAAATACAACTTTAGGCTAATTTGTATTGTTGTATATTGCGACTCTTGATTTATTCATGTGATATTTCTATTCCTATAGTAGCAACAATCTCAAGAAATAAACTTAGTCTCTTGGCCTCATGCCTAAATAGGTATTGTTTTTAATTGTATTTTTGACATAACGTGCTCATTGTTGACGTTTGATCATTATTTAATTACAGAACATTTGTCGTACTTTGTGTAGGCTTAATGTATACATGACTTTACTAGATATTTCTTTGTTGACGAATCAATTTAATTCTCAACATTATCTCTTATTTTATTATGTCTCATTAACTAACTGAAATACTTATTCACTATATTTATATAACTAGCGCTCACCATTATTGTCCACTACATAATGCCTCTCTTATTTTTAGCGTTAGATAAGGGCATTTTCTACATTTTTCCATCTATTGTCTCTTTGTAATTACTTTGAAGTGAGCACTCTAATTTTATCTCTGACTGTTAAGATAATTTTTATCCGCCATGGCACCTAAAGAGTTTAAGTACGAAACGTACCGAAAATCAACTGATCTGATTGTATCTCGATTTACTAAACTCGAGGAATCTGTTAACAAAATAGCAACTGGCGATACACCGCTGACTCCTGTACAAATAAGGCAACTTAATAATATTTTTGCCGAGCTCAGAAAGAAACGGGCAGATTTCGAAGCTAATTTCAACCGCATTCTTGAAAGTGAAGCTGAGGAAGCTACTGAGGCCACTTTGTCAACTGACGTAGACGCAATTAATGACTTATATGTCCGCATATCTAGTGTTATCGAGGTAGCCATCACTCCTGACCCTACGCCTACGACACCCCATTCCTCGGTCAGCGATGATTCTCCTAGCCTTCTTCCAACATCAGTTACTGTTGGCGTAAAACTACCTAAACTTAACCTCCAGACTTTCGATGGAACTCCGCTAAAATGGATTTCCTTTGTAAACTTGTTTGACACAACTGTGCATTAAAATGCCAGTATTTCTAACGTAGCTAAATTTCAGTATTTACTCAGTGTACTTTCGGGCGAACCTCTCAACTTGATCAAGTCTCTCAATTTAACTGCCCCTAACTATGTGATAGCCTATAACTTACTGAGGGAACGTTACCACAATATACGCCGCTTAACTACTCTTCATTTGAATCATATTTTAGATTTGCCGTCCCTCGCTCACAACGCACCAAAACAAATGCGTGCCTTTGTTACTGCATTCTATGAACACACTGAAGCGTTAAAAGCTTTGAGTTGTGACGTCACTGAGGGCAATCCTCTTCTTGCAGCACATCTGTTGCGCAAATTGGATGGTAAAACAATCCAAAATCTCGAACACTATCGCTCTAATCAAGGTGACATTACAGAGCCACACTCCTTACCGAAAGTCACTGAAATAATTAAATTTCTAAATCTGGAATGTTCTCAAATTGAGGACGCAAGTTTGCATACACAATCTCATGAGGTTAAAAAGGCATCATATCCCTCGACCTCCTCTAAACACAGAAGTTTCCCCACCAAAAGGGTTCATTTTGCCTCTAAGGATGTAACCATGCTCTCGGCCTCGTCTAACACCTCAACTTCTTCTAATAAAGATCATCCGTGTTTTGGTTGCTCTCAAACTGGCCATAAGATATATGGTTGTCCAACATTTAAAAATAAATCCCCAAAGGACCGGTACCAGACGGTAAAGGACAATAAAAGATGCGTTTCCTGCCTTGGGACTCATCATATAAAAGAGTGTAAATCAAATTCCAAATGTATGACTTGTCATAAAAAACATCACTCACTGTTGCATTTTGAAAGCACGCACGATGACCGCCCGCGCGCTCAAGTCCCTGCGCCTGCGTCCACAAAGCAACCTGACGCTGTACTCACTTGCACCTCACAGCATACAACTCACAATGAGCGCTTCACTGTCCTACTGGGTACTGCTCTTGTTAAGCTCACAGCCTCAAATGGAAATACCTATATATTCCGCGCTCTCTTAGATTCTGGTAGTATGTCAGATTTTATAAGCGAACGTGCTGCTCAGCTATTAGGCACTCGTCGCTTGCCATCGAACATAACTGTCGTTGGCCTTTCTCAATCTCACGCCCGCACAAAGGGCCTCTTGAAACTCGATGTGGAATCCCTCTCTGGGTACGCTGTTGCCAAACAACACGCTTTCCATGTTTTGGAAAAAATTTCTGTTGATCTTCCGTGCGTAGAATTGTCACCGGAAGTGCTTTCTAAAGTAAAGCCATACACTCTAGTGGACCCTACTTTCAACAAACCCGGTCCAATTGACATACTAATCGGAGGAGCTTTATATCCTCAAATTCTGACGAATGAACGTCACTCTTTGGGTCAAAACATGCCGTTCGCTCTAGGCACACTGTTCGGATATGTAATTGTGGGAACAGCTCCCTGTTCACCATACTCTGCTCCAGTCTCTAATGTTGCTGTCTCTCTTCTCTCCACTGCAGACATGGATCTGCATAACTCTTTGCAGCGATTTTGGATGCAAGAGGAACTCCCACCCTGTAGCAAAAAAACTACAGAAGAGCTACAGTGCGACGAGTTTTTTGACTCCACACATACTCGAGACTCTCAAGGACGATATGTTGTTCGTCTCCCCTTTCGAAGTGATGTAACCAAACTCGGAGTCTCTAGGCCTGCTGCGGAACAGAGATTTCACTCTCTCGAAAGAAAACTTCAGAACAAAAATAATTGTGAATTTCGGGACCTCTACACGGATTTCATCCATGAATACCAAGCTCTAGGTCACATGGAAAAATGCCCATCAATTGATATGGCCACCCCGCACTACTTTCTCCCGCACCATGGTGTTCTAAAAGCTAACAGTAGTACTACCAAACTCCGCGTTGTGTTTGACGCCAGTTCAAAGAGCAGTTCCGGTCTCTCTCTTAACGATGTCCTACTTACTGGACCTAAGTTACAAAACAATATCTGCGACATTCTCTTGCATTTTCGCCAGCAAAACATCGTCTTCTCCTGTGACATAAGACAGATGTATCGCCAAATTAAAGTCCACCCAGATGACCAAAATTTTCAGTTAATACTCTGGCGTGATGTATCTACACTCCCATTGTCAATCTTCAAGCTTCGGAATGAATTGTTCCCCATACCTCGCCATCAAGACGCTACGGCAACTGGCTGATGATGAAGGCGCACGTTTCCCTCTCGCTGCTGAAGTCCTCAACCATCACAGTTACGTGGACGACCTCATAGCCGGTGCAGACAACGAGACAGAAGCACTAGAACTTCAAAATCAACTCATCGAGCTACTCCGTCTCGGAGGTTTTGAGCTGAGAAAATGGGTTTCGAACTCACCAAAGCTACTTCAAAATCTACCCACAACTCATCAGGAATCTCCAGTATTTCTTCAACCTTCTGCAGAGCCCCACTTCTCCATCTTAGGAATATACTGGTCCCCACTAACAGATTGTTTTAAGTATAACATTCATTTCTCTTGTGAGACCCCTACTAAGCGCAAGGTATTAAGTCTAATTGCGCAAATCTACGACCCTTGCGGGTTTCTTGCCCCTTGCCTTATGACCGCTAAACGCATTATGCAGTTACTTTGGACTTCCGGCGTCAGTTGGGATGAACCCCTAACACCGGAACTAACTCTCAAATGGCAGACATTTGTCTCTGACTTAAATCCTATCGTTAATATAACGATCCCCCGAGCAATTCCACTCCCTAACTCAACCCTGTGCGAGTTGCACGGCTTTTCAGACGCTTCTGAAAGCCGATACGCCGCAGTAGTGTATGTGCGGTGTACCAATCGTGCCAATGTTGTGCGAGTCAGTCAAATAATAGCGAAAACTCGCGCGGCTCCCTTAAAGAAGATCACTTTGCCTCGTCTTGAACTTTGCGCAGCTCACTTACTAGCTCAAATAGCTAATTATTGTGTTACTCAATTGACTCCTAACCTTAAACTCGAGTCCATAAACTTGTGGTGCGACTCTATGGTGACCCTCTCTTGGCTACAAACTCCTCCGTATCGTCTAAAGACGTACGTAGCAAATCGTGTGGCGCAAACACAAGAACTTGTCCCAGCACAAAGCTGGCGTCATGTACCCAGTGCTGACAACCCCGCTGACTGCGCGTCACGTGGCATATTACCCTCACAGCTTGTGGAGCACCCCCTGTGGTGGCATGGACCTAAATGGTTACAGATGCCTGCCACCGAATGGCCGAAATCTATTTTTACACCAACCAATATTGAAAATCTAGACGAAGTAAAGTCAACTCCGCTAACAGTGTTTGTTGCTACCCCTCAGCCACAATTGAATATTCTCTCTAAATTCTCGTCTTGGAGAAAACTGCTGCATGTGACGGCGTACGTCCTCCGCTTCATTAACAATGGCGCCCGGCAAGATCGTCGGACTGGCCCTCTCTCCATCGCAGAACTGAAAACAGCTCGACTGCGAATCTTCAAGATGGTACAGCAGGAAGCCTTTACTGCAGACATCCAAAGTTTGCGGGATCAAAAGATCTGCTCTACTAAACTGCAACGCTTAGCACCGTTCCTCGACCAAGATGGACTGCTACGAGTTGGTGGCAGACTTCGAAACTCGGACCTTCCTCAAGATGTCAGACATCCATGTCTCCTTCCCAAAAGGCATCACGTCGTTGATTTGTTTATCGACTTTATACACGTTCGACACCTACATGCCGGACCACAATTGACTCTGTCTCTCCTCTCCCAACATGCTTGGGTACTCACTGCTCGTAGTGTAGAGCGTTCCCGCATCTTTAAATGTTTGACATGTTTTAAGCAAAAACCCAGGAACACTTTCCCCCTGATGGGCGATTTGCCAAAACCAAGAATCACTCCAGCTCAACCGTTCGTGTCTTCCGCTGTTGACTATGGTGGTCCTTTTACCATAAAAGTGCACAATTTGCGTTCCATACGTCATATCAAAGCCTATATATGCATCTTTGTGTGCCTTGTGACTAAGGCTGTCCACATTGAAGTTGCGACAGACCTCTCTACTGACTCTTTCATTGAAGCTCTAACACGTTTTGTGTCCAGACGTGGCTTATGTACTGACATATACAGCGATTGCTCTACCAATTTCGTAGGCGGTAATAATGCCTTACAAAAACTCATTCACTCTACTGGAATACAGCAGGTGCAAGACTTTGCCACCGACCACCAAATTAAGTTTCACTTCAACCCTCCAGCAGCTCCGCATCAAGGCGGCATATGGGAAAGCGCCATAAAAAGCGCCAAATATCACTTAAACCGTGTCATGTGCTTACTCTAAGTCAATTTTCGACACTTACTTGTCAAGTGGAAGCAATGCTTAACTCGCGCCCATTAACCGCTCTTTCCAATGACCCGAATGATGTCCAAGCTCTAACACCAGGACATTTTTTAATAGGTTAGCCTTTAACTGCGGTACCAGAACCATGTCTGAGTGACATACCAGACAACTGCCTAACTCACTGGCAGCTTGTTCAGGCCTTGAAACAACGTCTCTGGAAACGATGGAGTAGGGAGTACCTCCAAACACTCCAACAACGCCTTAAGTGGAATAAACCCACAAAAAACCTCGAAGTAGGAGATTTGGTCTTGCTACACCAAGACACTCCCCCTTCTGTGTGGCCGCTGGCAAGAGTGACTAGAGTGACAACAGGACACGACAATATAGTGCGCGTTGTAGAACTCAAAACTAAAAATGGTACGTTCACTCGGCCGGCAGTTAAGGCTTTCTTACTGCCATTCCTTGCAAACTAGTTAAAATCTAAGACACTCTCATTGTAAATAATAGATTAAGAATATCTTTAATTGTAATGTAATGTTAGTTGAATCCCTCAGTTGGTTCAAGGCCGCCGGTATGTTTAGTTCTTTAATTAATAAAGTGTGTTAAACTTTAATATTTTGTATTTCCGAATTATTTTATTCACTTTAGTTATAAGAAACTGTCTGCAAATAAAATGCAAAATCGAGATAATTTTCAAGTGAGAGAGAGAGAGAGAGAGGGAAAACGTCTAGAATTCTATCGTTGCTATGCAACCAGACCAAATCTAGGAACCCTATTGGTCAGATATTTTTAAAATATCGAAAGGTACGGTACCTCGAGACAGTCGCAATTTTGCCTCCGCTTGTTTAAGACCGCTACCGCTATTTTGAAAACCCGCTCTTTGTTTAGTCTCAATCCCTAAAGTATGTCATAAATTTGTAAACTCTTTAAACTTTATTAATTTACATTCTCAAATAGACTCTTAACTCATTTAATCAATTTAAAGTGTTTTATCCCAGTGTTTGCAGACTTTATAGTGTTTTCTCCGAGACATTCTTGTGCGCGATCAAGAAATCGCCTTCAAGCCGCGCTACCGCGAATGGACTTTATTATTGGCCACCAAGGAACTGTTAATGCGATTTGCGATACCTCAAGATTCGCGGGTGCAAGATCCCAATGATGCAAGTGAACTTCCCGGTGTTAAAATAACCGAAGAGCCCGGGGTCCATGTAGGACGCCACGCCAACGCCGCGCCGCACTCTCATGGCGGCTTCTTGGACATTCCTCTAATTATCGGGTGAGTGATCCCTTTAAACTGTTATTTGTTAATTCAGTTCTGTTAATATGAACTGTTAATTTTTCAGGACCTTCGTCCATTGCTTATTTATTAATTAATTGCAATTCTCGAGTCCATTATATCACAGGCCGCGCTTTTAACAAAATGGCGGCCACGCCCTTTTTGTAGGGAAATTTATTAAAAAATAATAAATTCCCACTAATAAAAAAAATAATAAAAAATAATAGAAAATAATGAATGAAGATCGAATGAATTTTTTTATTAAGGCTGACTTTTATCTCGATAAGAATTAATGATAGTGCTTAGTTAATTAATGAACAGTAGTGCTTTCTTAAGGTACAATGGCGTCAGCTACAAGCCCTTATATTATGTCCTCCTCTTATAAGAATGATAATGCTTTTACCTCTCATTCTAGGAGTCCTAGATTACAATTTTAAGTAGTCAGTATACGGCGATTTTGAGTTGCGTTTCCAAGGTATCCCACCCCACCTAGGCAAATGCTGGAATGGTTCGCTGAAGGGGAATATCACTCCTGGAGAGGTGGCGGGGAGGACTCTAAGTTCCTTACCTTGCATGACAAATTGGCAATTGGACCAGAATTTTAAACGTTGGAGCGTTACTCAAATTTCACTACGAAATCTACATCCTAAAACTCCCAATCGTCATATTAGGCAAATACCAACTCTGGTCAGGAATCAGTTAAATGTAGTCAAAACATTGACAAACAATCTCACTAAATGCTGATTTATTTCTCGTTTTCAAACAGTTGTTTTAAATTACACTCGTTTCCAGTTTCCGTCGTAGGCAATAATCCACGGAAATATCACCCAAGAATCAAACGAGAGAGTAGGATTGGTGTGGTGATGAAGTCAGAGCTGTTCAAAAGCGGTTTATGACCTGTGGCACCATAAATAACAGTATCGACGGGACTGTTATGCTGTTATGCAACACGTGCTGGTATACGGGCGGTGTAGGAATAAGTCGGGCTGGCTATACTATACCACAGCTGCGATGCACTTACAATATTTTACGACATTGTTCATTGTATTGTTGAGTAGTTTTCTTGATGTAATCTCAATTGATATTAACATTTTCTTTTAAAATTTGTTTTATTCAAACTTAAAACAAATAATAAATATTTCCATTTTACTGTGCAAAAGATATTCCTGATATGTATTTAGTCTAGCTCTTAAAAGTAAGATACTTCTTGGAATCATTAATACAGTTACGATGTTGGTTAATAATAATAATTCCAGGACAGAAGACGGCCAATCAATTATATTTACCTTTAAAAGCCTTTAGTTCTTTGAGCAGATTTTATAAGGAGAACATAACCATTATGTTACAGATTAAAGCATGACTATGTAACTTAAGTGTTTAATACTTAAATTGAATACGTAAGCATTTTTTTCGTTTTTTAAACTGATAGAATTCAAAGTAAATTGGAAACATATAATGAAATGTTTAGTTAAATCTCCGAATCCCCACAAACTGTATTAACAGTTGTTAATGTTTTAAAATTGAATTATGTAAAAAAGGTCTACTATGTTTACAATGTTTCTGGCGATTCAATTATTGTACACTACCTCTAAACAAACTCCACTATACGGCAAATGAACGCCTTAACAACTGCAGTGTTTTAACAATGTATGACTCTCAGTGTTTTTAAAAGCAGTCCGACGCTTTCGTCTTTCTTTCAATCCATTATTCATTTCTTGACGTTGTTTACCCTACTAGTCTTCCTTCAACTTCGACTTCGAAATCAACGAAGTGTTCTCCCTTCTTACCCGAATTATAGAGTTTTCCCTACTTCTAACACATCCGATAAAACCACCTTTCACTCAAGTTAGTTAAGGTATTTTAAACTTCAGGTTTTCTCTAAATTCCCGTCTCGAAAGATTCTGTTTATATTTATATACGTACTTTCAATCTCATTACAAACACTGTCGCTGGTGAATGTGAAAATATTTTGTATAATAATTGTCATGCTTCTGTATTTCAAGCGAAGCTTCTGTATGTCATGCTTAACGTAATCTCTTTACGTTAAGGCCCCGGTCTACCTTACGTAAAAAATATGTCAACTCGTCAAAACATATTTAAGGAACATTGAGCCTTACATAAGTCCGCATGATTAAGCAGTCCTATTGCAATGATTAGGTTAACAAAACATTCAGAACGGAACAGAAGAAAAACAAAGCTACTCTATATGTATTTACAATTTTAATTTATAGTTTCTGTCTTGGTTGGTTGTGTTTGAAAAGTTTATGTGTATGTAAAAAATTAAAACAGGTTTATAAATACATCTCACTTCGAAACATAAAGAAATTTAAAAACGCGCAAAATTGACAGCATTTATTGACTCTCTTTTCAAAATCTCTTGAAGCTCCCTTCCTATAAACCTTTTAATGTAAACACAAAATTAAGAAAGGACCTGATAATGGAAAGATTTCCGAATCTGTAATATTCCCAAAAAGTTCTTGAACTGAAGATATCAGGTATGTAAACCACAATTTGTTTTTGAATATATTGTTCTCTAATTTACGACTCTTAGGGTGTTGTGATCCCTGGAAGGTGTACTCCTCAAGCCGTTACTGCTCGGCGCTGCCTTCATCACCGTTAACTTAAGTGTTTAATACTACAGACTCACCAGGTGGCGGCGGGCCGAGGTGTCGGTGTCGTGGTGACTGTGTGAGTGGCGTCACAGAGCTGCTGTGTTCGCTGGAGTTGTCGGCGGCGTAATCCGTGCTGTGACTCTCCTCCGCCACCCCCGGGGCGCCCGCCGCCCCCACCCCCTCGCGCCGCCGCCTCCGCTCTCGGCTGCGACCGCGGGACCATCGCTCCTGCAACAGGAAGAGAGTTACGGTAGGTCGGAGTGGCGACCTTGACTGGGAGGGGGTCGGGTCGGAGATGGAGGGTTAGGGTAGGTCGGAGTGGCGACCTTGACCGGGGGAAGATGGTGAGTGGAAAAGATGAGGGAAGGAGCTGTCACTGCTGGGTAGCGCAGTGGTTAGGGTGTTACCCTCGTAGTCCGAGGTTCGCCAGACCGACTGAGCAAAATCCGAACATTTTATGAAAGCTCGATACTGGACATAGCTGCAATTCGGATTAATTAATGATGCGCTCTAAGAATAGGTCGACCTTAGATAATAACAATACTAGGGTTTGGACCGTTCCCCGTTCCCTTTCAAGAAGTTAAACAAATGCCACTAGCGAATACATACCAGAAAACAAAGTTAAGAAATGCAATGCTGTAATAGTGAGATGCAAGGTTTAAGAAAAAGATTTTTAAAACGTTTAAAGATTGTTTATTATGGTTGCAAGTAGGTTCTTGCCTAAGATTCTTGCCTTCCAAATCTGCATTAGGTAGCATTAAACTGTCTCGGCGGATTCCTTACATAATATTACATAATTTGTGTATGCAAATTTTTATGTCCTATGTTAGTTTGAGTTTAATTTTGTTGAATGTACAATGTTTTATCGCATTGAATGAAGGTGTATAAAATATAACTGATTGAAAAATAAAGTTATTTGTGCTACGTTTAATTTTTTTTGTTACGTTGTGTTTACTTACTGACTGTGTTGAATTGCATGTTTTTATATACTGTACTAAATTTGATACGTTGTATGTAGGTGTGATTTTGTTTTCTACATTGAATGCAATATAAATGTCCAGTATAGGGAATTCGTCTTACTAAAAGTTACTGTTCAAAGTTACTAACTGTTATCCAGCTGATGTTCTAGAGACTCTTTTCATATATGTAAAAATCTAAATAACTAAGTAGCTGGAATGTTAATTCAACAAAATAATAAAATAGTTGAATATTATTTTATACATATAGATCCAACAAATGGGGAAAATTGCGTTTCTCTTTCAAACCCATCTGCCCCTATTGAGGGCAGATAAATACACAATTTAAACAAATTCACCACTGAAGCGTGTATCAATAGCCACTTGTAAATCCGGAGGTTTGACAATATTGTTGCAATGGTCCAAAAAGGGAATTTCGTAGTAATGTTTCGACTGGACAAACACCGCAGCATTCCTGTTATTTGCCCGCTGCTGATTTGGTGCAATCTCTGCATTCCGTCGAAACATTTGTGTGTTTCTACGCTTCCCTTGCGTCATAGGATCTATACCCTATGTTAATACTATGCAAAATACGGATGGACGATTCTGTTTTCTGAAAACCTTGTAGACTAAATAGTTTTTACTTTCCATTACGATTTTATTTATACAATCAAATTATTTCTTAAAACATATACACACACTTCCTAATTGGAAACGAGTCATTTTGGATTTTTTAATATATATCTAAAAGTGTTTCACAAAAATGTGCAGCCTAAAATAAACTATTAAACAAAAAAATCTCTTTTTAACATTTCTAATGCTCTTAAAACATTACTTAGCCCATAACATACACCTGTAGGTAAATTCAACCCTAGAAACATAATTTAAAATAATTTAAACCCGATTTATAAAAGTTTTACTTTTACCATGACTCAACTTTTGCCAATTTTTTGCTCTCTAAAGAGAACAATTTTATAAGAAAAAAATCCCCCAAATAGTTGTGCAATCTTTAGAAATAAAGTAATAAATTAGTACCGGTATATATTTCCCATCTTAGATCTAAACGATTTAGAAACACGAGTTATTCTTTAACCAGCAGGGCCATCATGAGGGGGGCAACTGGGCTACTTTTTCAGGGGCTCTATGGGGCCCCCACAGAATTTTTGCCACAGGCCCCAAATCCTCGTGGAAGCCCTGTTAAACAGCCCGAACAAATATATAAACTGACAACTTTAGGAGTTTTAGGGCTGCTATAGACAAACTAGAGAACGGAGAGAGGTGAGAAACCAGTGCCACACAGCCTGAGTCTGTCGACAAGTTATGTGACAAAGTTACTGAAGTTCACGCGAGATGGCGTGCCTGCAACCACATCATTATCTTGCCCCAATTATCAGAACAGATTATAAAACTTGCTAACAAATATTTTGTAACTTGGATATGTTAAAATTATCATATATGTCGCAAGGTGAATCAAAGTACATCAAGTAGACGACTGTTTGTTGCCCAGGAATGTTTTCCAAGTAAGCGAATACTTGCAGGGCAAGGTAATGTGTAAGTGGAAGTAGATGAAAAGTCAGGAAGCAAAATATATAGTAAACAAGCAAATGAGAACTTATTTTGTTTAATTACTGTACGGCGAATGTTTTTTGTAATCGTAATTCAAAATGTTTAGTTTATTTTGAGCATTAAAATGAGATACCTGCCGAATCAGGTAGTAATGTATAAATAAAATAAAACCAACTATACACTATTTAGTTACGATATAACATAAAGCTCAGTGAAATAACGATTTGAAATATACCCCCGTCGCAGCAAACCTGGGTACTCAGGGAATTTCCAATGCATAATATATATCTTATTACTACATAAAGCCGCATACCAAGTTTCATAAAAATATAATCACATGTAACCGATTGTAATTATTCTCCATAAGAATAACATTGGTAATGAGTACGTAGGTTTGCTGAAACAAGGAACACAAACAATTGGTTTTTATGCAAATATAAATAGAATTTAACTAGGACAAGCCACATACCCAGTTCCATCAATATTCAATCATAAATAAGCGCTTTATAACATTCTAGTTATTCTCCATGGGGGCTGAGAAAGCTGGTTTGCTGCAACAAGGAAAAAAATGGGTTTTATATAATTATCAATATAACTCAACCAAGTGAAGCTACATACCAAGTTTTATTAATTTATGTTCATAAGGGAGTCATTAAATTTTACTTATTCTCCTTAAGAATAACATGGGGGCTGAGTACGCAGGTTTGCTGCTACAGGAATAATCAACAAAAAATCAATTTTTTGTGCAAATATCAATATACCAGTACTACGTGAAGCCACATACCAAATTTCATCAACATACATTCATAAATAATCGAGATATCAAATTTTATTTATTCTCCATAACAATAACATTGGACAACGTACTGTGTTTAGCATTTTGAATATCTCTGCAACGGTTGGGCGTAGAATCACAATTTAAACACTAAAATGATTGTTTTGTGGAAATGAACAGATTGTTAAAGGCAAATGTGAAGTTTACATTAAAATAAACTGAGGAAAAGCCAAACACATTTTTCCCATAAGATTAACATGGGAGATTTTATGAGCAGGTTTTTTGGATTTTCTCCGTAACCACTTAACCTAGGTTAATAATTCAAAATACTTTATTATTTGTTTTTTAAGCTCTATAACATAGTTAAAACCAAAATTAAGTTTTTTAAAAATTTTAGGGTGAAAAATGCAAAAAACTGATTTTTGGAAAATTTAAAACCCCCGTAAACCCCCCTTTCCATGAACTGAAAAAAATCTCTTTTTAACATTTCTAATGCTCTTAAAACATTACTTAGCCCATAACATACACCTGTAGGTAAATTCAGCCCTGGAAACATAATTTAAAATAATTTAAACCCGATTTATAAAAGTTTTACTTTTACCATGACTCAACTTTTGCCAATTTTTTGCTCTCTAAAGAGAACAATTTTATAAGAAAAAATCCCCCAAATAGTTGTGCAATCTTTAGAAATAAAGTAATAAATTAGTACCGGTATATATTTCCCATCTTAGATCTAAACGATTTAGAAACACGAGTTATTCTTTAACCAGCAGGGCCATCATGAGGGGGGCAACTGGGCTACTTTTTCAAGGGCTCTATGGTGCCCCCACAGAATTTTTGCCACAGGCCCCAAATCCTCGTGGAAGCCCTGTTAAACAGCCCGAACAAATATATAAACTGACAACTTTAGGAGTTTTATGGCTGCTATAGACAAACTAGAGAACGGAGAGAGGTGAGAAACCAGTGCCACACAGCCTGAGTCTGTCGACAAGTTATGTGACAAAGTTACTGAAGTTCACGCGAGATGGCGTGCCTGCAACCACATCATTATCTTGCCCCAATTATCAGAACAGATTATAAAACTTGCTAACAAATATTTTGTAACTTGGATATGTTAAAATTATCATATATGTCGCAAGGTGAATCAAAGTACATCAAGTAGACGACTGTTTGTTGCCCAGGAATGTTTTCCAAGTAAGCGAATACTTGCAGGGCAAGGTAATGTGTAAGTGGAAGTAGATGAAAAGTCAGGAAGCAAAATATATAGTAAACAAGCAAATGAGAACTTATTTTGTTTAATTACTGTACGGCGAATGTTTTTTGTAATCGTAATTCAAAATGTTTAGTTTATTTTGAGCATTAAAATGAGATACCTGCCGAATCAGGTAGTAATGTATAAATAAAATAAAATCAACTATACACTATTTAGTTACGCTATAACATAAAGCTCAGTGAAATAACGATTTGAAATATACCCCCGTCGCAGCAAACCTGGGTACTCAGGGAATTTCCAATGCATAATATATATCTTATTACTACATAAAGCCGCATACCAAGTTTCATAAAAATATAATCACATGTAACCGATTGTAATTATTCTCCATAAGAATAACATTGGTAATGAGTACGTAGGTTTGCTGAAACAAGGAACACAAACAATTGGTTTTTATGCAAATATAAATAGAATTTAACTAGGACAAGCCACATACCCAGTTCCATCAATATTCAATCATAAATAAGCGCTTTATAACATTCTAGTTATTCTCCATGGGGGCTGAGAAAGCTGGTTTGCTGCAACAAGGAAAAAAATGGGTTTTATATAATTATCAATATAACTCAACCAAGTGAAGCTACATACCAAGTTTTATTAATTTATGTTCATAAGGGAGTCATTAAATTTTACTTATTCTCCTTAAGAATAACATGGGGGCTGAGTACGCAGGTTTGCTGCTACAGGAATAATCAACAAAAAATCAATTTTTTGTGCAAATATCAATATACCAGTACTACGTGAAGCCACATACCAAATTTCATCAACATACATTCATAAATAATCGAGATATCAAATTTTATTTATTCTCCATAACAATAACATTGGACAACGTACTGTGTTTAGCATTTTGAATATCTCTGCAACGGTTGGGCGTAGAATCACAATTTAAACACTAAAATGATTGTTTTGTGGAAATGAACAGATTGTTAAAGGCAAATGTGAAGTTTACATTAAAATAAACTGAGGAAAAGCCAAACACATTTTTCCCATAAGATTAACATGGGAGATTTTATGAGCAGGTTTTTTGGATTTTCTCCGTAACCACTTAACCTAGGTTAATAATTCAAAATACTTTATTATTTGTTTTTTAAGCTCTATAACATAGTTAAAACCAAAATTAAGTTTTTTAAAAATTTTAGGGTGAAAAATGCAAAAAACTGATTTTTGGAAAATTTAAAACCCCCGTAAACCCCCCTTTCCATGAACTGAAAAAAATCTCTTTTTAACATTTCTAATGCTCTTAAAACATTACTTAGCCCATAACATACACCTGTAGGTAAATTCAGCCCTGGAAACATAATTTAAAATAATTTAAACCCGATTTATAAAAGTTTTACTTTTACCATGACTCAACTTTTGCCAATTTTTTGCTCTCTAAAGAGAACAATTTTATAAGAAAAAAATCCCCCAAATAGTTGTGCAATCTTTAGAAATAAAGTAATAAATTAGTACCGGTATATATTTCCCATCTTAGATCTAAACGATTTAGAAACACGAGTTATTCTTTAACCAGCAGGGCCATCATGAGGGGGGCAACTGGGCTACTTTTTCAGGGGCTCTATGGGGCCCCCACAGAATTTTTGCCACAGGCCCCAAATCCTCGTGGAAGCCCTGTTAAACAGCCCGAACAAATATATAAACTGACAACTTTAGGAGTTTTATGGCTGCTATAGACAAACTAGAGAACGGAGAGAGGTGAGAAACCAGTGCCACACAGCCTGAGTCTGTCGACAAGTTATGTGACAAAGTTACTGAAGTTCACGCGAGATGGCGTGCCTGCAACCACATCATTATCTTGCCCCAATTATCAGAACAGATTATAAAACTTGCTAACAAATATTTTGTAACTTGGATATGTTAAAATTATCATATATGTCGCAAGGTGAATCAAAGTACATCAAGTAGACGACTGTTTGTTGCCCAGGAATGTTTTCCAAGTAAGCGAATACTTGCAGGGCAAGGTAATGTGTAAGTGGAAGTAGATGAAAAGTCAGGAAGCAAAATATATAGTAAACAAGCAAATGAGAACTTATTTTGTTTAATTACTGTACGGCGAATGTTTTTTGTAATCGTAATTCAAAATGTTTAGTTTATTTTGAGCATTAAAATGAGATACCTGCCGAATCAGGTAGTAATGTATAAATAAAATAAAATCAACTATACACTATTTAGTTACGCTATAACATAAAGCTCAGTGAAATAACGATTTGAAATATACCCACGTCGCAGCAAACCTGGGTACTCAGGGAATTTCCAATGCATAATATATATCTTATTACTACATAAAGCCGCATACCAAGTTTCATAAAAATATAATCACAT
Organism: Allygus modestus; assembly: GCA_963675035.1. Classification (NCBI taxonomy): domain Eukaryota; kingdom Metazoa; phylum Arthropoda; class Insecta; order Hemiptera; family Cicadellidae; genus Allygus; species Allygus modestus. Next base: position 393,950,036 of record OY776112.1, on the reverse strand, counting down.
GTAACCGATTGTAATTATTCTCCATAAGAATAACATTGGTAATGAGTACGTAGGTTTGCTGAAACAAGGAACACAAACAATTGGTTTTTATGCAAATATAAATAGAATTTAACTAGGACAAGCCACATACCCAGTTCCATCAATATTCAATCATAAATAAGCGCTTTATAACATTCTAGTTATTCTCCATGGGGGCTGAGAAAGCTGGTTTGCTGCAACAAGGAAAAAAATGGGTTTTATATAATTATCAATATAACTCAACCAAGTGAAGCTACATACCAAGTTTTATTAATTTATGTTCATAAGGGAGTCATTAAATTTTACTTATTCTCCTTAAGAATAACATGGGGGTTGAGTACGCAGGTTTGCTGCTACAGGAATAATCAACAAAAAATCAATTTTTTGTGCAAATATCAATATACCAGTACTACGTGAAGCCACATACCAAATTTCATCAACATACATTCATAAATAATCGAGATATCAAATTTTATTTATTCTCCTTAACAATAACATTGGACAACGTACTGTGTTTAGCATTTTGAATATCTCTGCAACGGTTGGGCGTAGAATCACAATTTAAACACTAAAATGATTGTTTTGTGGAAATGAACAGATTGTTAAAGGCAAATGTGAAGTTTACATTAAAATAAACTGAGGAAAAGCCAAACACATTTTTCCCATAAGATTAACATGGGAGATTTTAGGAGTAGGTTCTTTGGATTTTCTCCGTAACCACTTAACCTAGGTTAATAATTCAAAATACTTTATTATTTGTTTTTTAAGCTCTATAACATGGTCTAAACTAAAATTAAGTTTTTAGAAAATTGTTGGGTGAAAAATGCAAAAAACTGATTTCTGGAAAATGTAAAACCCCCATAAACCCCCTTTCCCATGGTCCGATTTTTAGCGAATTTCCCCTATAGGGAAGAAGCTATTACCGTAGGTCTCATGGTAAGACTTAAGCCCGAGACCATGATAACTTTTTGTTTTGAGGTCCCCAGATGCCAAAAACACTATTCGTTCAAATTTATATATATGTATATATATATCTATATATATATATATATCTATATATATGTGTGTGTCCGTTAACACGATAACTTGAGTAAAAAACTTCCGATTTTGATGAAATTTGGCTCAAATGTGTAAAATGACATTCATGACTTTAAGTTCGAAAACCAGAAAAATCGGACCATGGAAAGGGGGGTTTATGGGGGTTTTAAATTTTCCAAAAATCAGTTTTTTGCATTTTTCACCCTAAAATTTTTAAAAAACTTAATTTTGGTTTTAACTATGTTATAGAGCTTAAAAAACAAATAATTTAGTATTTTGAATTATTAACCTAGGTTAAGTGGTTGCGGAGAAAATCCAAAAAACATGCTCATAAAATCTCCCATGTTAATCTTATGGGAAAAAGGTTTTTGGCTTTTCCTTAGTTTATTTTAATGTCAACTTCACATTTGCTTTTACCAATCTGTTCAGTTCCACAAAACAATCATTTTGGTGTTTAAATTGTGATTCTACGCCCAACCGTTGCAGAGATATTCGAAGTGCTAAACACAGTACGTTGTCCAATGTTATCCTTATGGAGAATAAATAAAATTTGATATCTCGATTATTTATTACTGTATGTTGATGAAACTTGCTATGTGGCTTCAAGTAGTACTGGTATATTGATATTTGCACAAAAAATTGATTTTTTGTTGATTATTCCCGTAGCAGCAAACCTCCGTACTCAGCCCCCATGTTATTCTTATGGAGAATAAGTAAAATGTACTGACTCCCTTAATTATGAACATAAATTAATAAAACTTGGTATGTAGCTTCACTTGGTTGAGTTATATTGATAATTATATAAAAACCCATTTTTCTGTTCCTTGTTGCAGCAAACCTGCTTTCTCAGCCCCCATGTTATTCTTATGGAGAATAACTAGAATGTCATATATCGCTTATTTATGATTGAATATCGATGAAACTTAGTATGTGGCTTCACCTAGTTAAATTCTATTTATATTTGCATAAAAACCAATTGTTTCTGTTCCTTGTTTCAGCAAACCTACATAACTTCTTATGGAGAATAATTAAAATCGCTTATATATGAATATATTTTTATGAAACTTGGTTTGCGGCTTTATGTGGAATTCAGACAAATATTATGCATCGGAAATTCGCTGAGTCCGCAGGTTTGCTGCGACGGGGGTATTCTGGATTTCGAACTTATAGTCATGAATTTCATTTTACACATTTGAGCCAAATTTTATCAAAATCGGATGTTTTTTACTCAAGTTATCGTGTTAACGGACATATATATATTAAAATAAAAAGACCAACTTACTTATAAATTCGTAATATTTCGGCTTATGCCATCTTCAGACGAAACTACATTACAAAAACAAATAATAATACTGTAACCCAAAAATATATATAAATTTGAACGAATAGTGTTTTTGGCATCTGAGGACCTCAAAACAAAAACTTATCATGGTCTCGGGCTTAAGTCTTACCATGAGGCCTACGGTAATAGCTTCTCCCCTATAGGGGAAATTCGCTAAAATGTAACAAATTGTATTTTATAACACTAAAAATATATTTACACTTATGCACTTCATTGTTGTTATTCATTCACGGTAAATAAACATCAATTATAGTACAAGGCAATTAAAAGTACCCCCGTCGCAGCAAATATGCGTATTTAGCGAATTTACGATGCATTTCTATGTTTCTCAGTACTACATAAAGCCACTCACCAAGTTTCATAAAAATACACCAATAAATAAGTGATATATAGCATTTTATACATTCCCCATAAGAATAAAAATGAAAGCTGAGTACGAAGGTTTGCTGCAAAAAGGAACCCACAACATGTGTTTTTATGCAATTGTCAGTATAACGTAACCAGTTGAAGCTGCATACCAAGTTTTCTTAATTTATCTTCACAATTAAGAGAGCTATAAAACTTTACTTATTCTCCATAAGAATAACATTCTGGCTGATTATGCAGGTTTGCTGCTACGGGGAAAATCTACTAAAGCTTTTTTGTGCAAATATCAATACCGGTACCAGGTTAAGCCACATGCCAAGTTTCGTCAATATACATTCATAATCAAGATATCAAATTTTATTTATTTTCCATAAGGATAACATTGGACAACGTACTGTGTTTAGTCCCTACTTTGAATATCGCTGCAACGATTGGACGAAGAATCACGATTTAAACACCAAAATGATTGTTTTGTAGAGCTGAACTGATTGGTAAAAGCAAATGTGAGGTTTACATTAAAATGAACTGAGGAAAAGCTGAAAACCTTTTTCCCAAATGATTAACAAGGGAGATTTCATTAACATCTTTTTTGGATTTTCTTCACAACCACTTGACCTAGGGTAATAAATTCAAAATACTATACTATTTTTTAAGCTCTACAAAATGGTCTAAACTAAAATTAAGTGTTTTTAAAAATTTGAGGGTAAAAAATGCAAAAAACTGATTTTTAGAAAATTGTAAATCCCCATAAAACCTCCTTTCCATCGACTAATTTGTATGGATTTCGAACCTAAAGTAATGAATGTTGCTTCATACGTTTGTGCCAAATTTTATCGGAATCGGATGGATATTTTTAATGTTATCGTGTTAACAGACACATAGATATGAATTTGAAAGAATAGTGTTTTTGGCCTCTGGAGACCTCAAAACTAAAAGTTATCATGGTCTTGGGCTTAACTCTTACCATGCCACACGGTAATAGCTTCTTCCCTATAGGAGAAATTCGCTAACAAACATTTATACAGTTTGTTACCAGACCCAATTATAATATGTATTGTTTGTTACAACATATATACAATTTAATGTAATAAATAAATTGTCTGATAAATACTTCTGGGTATGAGTAAAATAGTTATCCTGTTTATACACAGTACACTTTGTAATAAATAAGAGGCAATTAAAATTATAAACTTAATTGTGTAGCTGAATACAAAGCATTAAACTTGAATGTTCATTACAAATAAATTGACTCGTTGTTTTAGGTCATCAATAATGTTTTAATAGCCATTGTATTTATGATTTCAAGCGAAACCACGTGTTCCCTTGAGTAAGCAAGAGAATTTGTTTGTACACTAAAAATATTACCTGAGATATGCAACTCATAATAAGCTGGTAACAGAGGCTGATTTGTTTGGCATTCGATTGAGGAAATAACTTTTACTGTTCTGCAATTGCAGTTACACAGAGACAAAGCTTAGCCTTAGATATACGAATAACCATTTTGTGATTGTGCTGAGGAAATGGTTATAACTCTCAGGTAGCAAATATTTAAGGACCATTTAACATTTACTTTAATGAATTAGGCAATTAAAAACTAGCGTAACACTTTTTCACTAATCATAAATTATTAGATTGAAAAAATTCATGGTGAACGGAAATACTTTGAATTATATAAAAAAAAAACGAAGCCCCATGACACCAGGTACACCGAGAAGATTAATGGGGATTGAAAATATTTGTTTGTTCTGCTATTGTGGAGAAACGGATGGCCTTTTACGATCAACATATACGTGGATGACCCTGACTTGTATACTCCTAACGAAATAAAATAGGCGTTTGTCATAAATAAACATTGAAATATTTAAACCAATGGAGTCCTTAGGGAATATAGGACATTTTTTGAATTTTGTCACGTGTAGGAGTCTTGACAAATATTTTATTGTGTTCTATATAATGGTTTTGTCATGATAACATCTTAACATTTTTTGGCGACTTAAAATTTGGAATAGGAATTCCCCAATTGATTACATGTATTTCCAAATTAATATTTTTAGTATAAATATGTCTGCATTGTAGTAAAAATACCAATAGTTCTTTAAGAGACAATCTCACAGCAAATTAATCCTGATATTGAAATAGTCACTCCTAATACAAATTCATTTAATCTATCAAACCATGGGCTGGTCAATATAACGGACTGATGCATTGCGAAACATTAGTATCCCCTAACTTTAACCATAAATAACATCTACTCACTCGAATTTATTGCCTGTAACAACAAAATTTAATATTACTGAAATATTAAACTTACCATTGCAAACTACTATATGTTATAAATCAACCGTTTATAAAATAGGATCGTTTATAATCCGGATTATTTTGTAGGGAAATTACATGTATTGTGTATATAGATTACTCAGAATATTATTTATAACTTGTCAAACTGGTCACTACATTTAATATTTTAATTTTGCATATTACTTGATAAATTAAATTAATAGTCAGTAGTGCAAATCATGTCTTAACTGTTTTTAGGTATGTCACAAATTAATGGTTAAGGGAATATTGTATTTCTTTATAAAAGGTAAGTGTCCGTGAAACAAACGTGTTAACGTAAGCTTTCACCCACATCACCATAACCTTACAAAGTCTGTTGACTGCATAGGCAACTCATCTATAAATTATAATGATTAATTACAAGAGGAAAATATTACAAAGTATTAGACAATTTGAAAATTTGTTTATTTAACGTGACAGACTCAAAGCATATTACAATTTAAAAAAATACAAAATATAGTCAATTGTGGCTTGACACAGATACATTAATAATTTCAAAAATCACAGATCAAAAACTTAGTTTAATAATTATAAATTTAACAAAAAACTAATTTTGACTTACAATCGTGTTTTACAATCTTATGTATGTTAAATACAATCGAAATAAAGGTGTATTATGAGATATCGAAACCATATAAAAAGAAAGAAATTCCAAAGTTCATTATGTTTTATATGTATAGTTATCGGTATCAATATCTCTTTAAAAGTTCTTTCTTTAGATTTTTACAGAAACTTGTCTCACTCTTTATTCCTTTTATATTATCATCTAACATGTTCAGCAATCTTGCAGATAATACATGAAATGATTTACCGCATGTTACAGTTCTATTTATTTAAAATTGTAGTGTCAGATTTCCAACACGTGTACATCTGTTATGTATTTCACTCATTCTAATATATTTCTCATACAAATACAAAACATACACAATAGAGAGAGATTGTCTGCCAATAAGGTAGACGGGAGAATTGATTTAAGGATAAAAATTGAACATGACGTACATGAACAACAACCTAGATCGAACATGACGGGAACAGACGATCGGAGGGTATCCACCAGCTGATCGGAATTGAATCATTCCAGTGCCCTAGCTTAGAATTTTCATTCAATTTTCTGTGAATTCGTTTCGATTTTAAATTTTTCAGGGAAATACATCAGTTCAGATGCATCATTATTTATGTTATAAATAAAGGTAAGTCTAAATTGTTTTTCAAAGCCCCCACATCTGATAAGAAAAGTTGGAATCTTTTTATGAGAAGGAGTTTATACAAAATAAATATGTAAAGGAGTAAGGTGTGTAAGTTTTGTGAACTTAAATTAACGATAAATGTTTTTTTACTGATCGCATCATCCTTAACAAGGTGGTTTGTTTTTGAGCATATGTGTCCATTAATGTTACGGAGAACTAGTAGAGTAAATATGCTGGCGTGTAAAAATATTATTGTTAAGTAACAGTAACACAATGAAGACGATGCTTTGATTCTGATCTTGATCCAAGAAACTCATATATTTATCATTCTATAATAAAAATATTCACAGCTGTTATTTAAATACAAATATTAAAAACTATTACAATATTACATGGGTAATAAGGAGTTGTATATTAAATAAGACTTCACCTTTAAAATAAATTTATATGAAACACAAAATATTGTTCAAATATCATCTCATCAGTAAAATTATTTTTAATTCGCAATTTATGGGGATTATGCCAGTAGTTTTTATAGAATACATGAGTATATTTGCTTTATAGGAGAAAATATTTTATCACTTTTTAAAATACTCAAGACGTTGAGTATTTTACGTCTTATGAGAGACGAGTAAGACCTTAAAGTTTGTACGAATAAGCGTAGTTGAAGTAAGGATAGACATAGTTTAAGTACGGATAACCGTAGTTCTAATTCGGATAAACGCATAGCGTCAGTACTGATAAACGTGCTTCACTTTTCACGTAACACTTTGTCGGCAGAAGCCCTCATTGAAGAGCACCCCTTGTCAACTCTTGATATTTTTGCAAATAAATATTTGAATCTTAAACTAAATACGCCGAAATATATACACCATACGTGAGTTCCATAAGTAAAACCAAGTCACCATTAGAATTTCCTGAAAAAATATCTTAATATTTAACACGAATCAAAAGAAGGAAACCAAAACTTATTAAACGTTGAATATGGAATAACAATCTAAAAGGTGTAAAGAAAGTCACGCTGTAGCAACGTCGAATCAGTGCTTCATGTAATGTGTTCATTAAGCCTTACAACAGTTCCATTATGTTCTTGCCTCTCACACAACAGCTTCATTTAATGACGGTCATAACGAAGACACAGCTACCGAAATGCCGGAAGCTTCATAAAACAAAACTGGTATTCTAGATAATTTTAAAATATCAAAATATAATTCTAGATAATACATTCTATAATATAACTAATATTATGTTCTAGATGATATAACTGCATAAATTAAATTGATATAAATTAATTTTGATTAAAGCAAGTCTGATGTAATTTTAAAACAAGATGATTTGCCAGGAAGCCATTTGGAAAGTTCATTTCTGAAATTTAGTTTTAAGTTCGAATAGCATCCTATTCCCTTTGTTTAAAATTTTGTGTTGGTGATGATGAGTTTATGTTTTTTAAGAAATTATTGCGTACATTTGCTACCACTAATTGAGAAATCAAGTTTCACGACGTTTCAGAATCTGGAATCTGATCCCGTCTTCAAGCAATGAGAATATCTAGGTCGTAACAAAACTAGTAGCACAATCCATAAAAGCTGGAAACTTGTTTTATTCAAAGATACTCAAAGAAAATGTCCAGTGTATTTTATCATGGAACGAATGATCTAAATTTCCTTGTACAATATTAATTTTCAACACATTTTTTTGAAAAATAGTTAGTTACTCGTCTTAATAGTTTAATTCTATTTATCCGTAGATACTCTGGCTCATGCATACTGGTTTGCCTTTCTAACTAATGAACTAAACAAGGCGCGTGCTCCAAAGGGACCCACAGTAGGCAGTTATTGGCAGTTTGATGTGGATGCAGGTCTAATGCGTCATTGATGGGGCGCTCCGGCTCTCTGGTAAGGCTAATTCAGTTACAACTCACCCTTGATAAACGGGAAAACAACCCTTAGTAACGATGTCGGTGCATTGTTATCCTATGTCAGGAACAACGTAATATTCATCAGCAATCAAATTGTTGCAACCGTATATCTGATGGAGGTTTAATAATGACATAGTATATGTTACTAATTTGAAACGAGTTCGCACGCAGCACGCTGACGTGAGGGAAGTGAATTTCCACACAAAAAACTATATCAACTCAAAATCAGTTAAAAACATACAATTATTCCAATTTTTATTCAAATCTGAAAATATTGATTTTTTGGCTGTTCTGATACTCCTGGTTCTATTTACCTGCAATGCTGGGAACACAATTTTGCGCATTATAATGTTAGGAGAAGGTCCAGTCAGGCTTTAAAGTTAGCGTGAGGTTGTTGTGGATGATAAAAGTACACAAAAAAAATGAATAACAGGCGTTTCTAATGTAAAACCACCATAAAACATCGTACTGTGTTTGGTCAATACACATTTCCTTTAATAACTTGGTAAATATATATACAGTACTAGAATGACGAGAGAGGGCTTAAAAGTTTCGCCACACTAATTCCCATCTTTCTACATTCGTTAATTTCACATCCGGGGCTTTTCTGAACCTTTTTGGGCCCAAAAACTCGAATTTGAGAGATTAATCCCCAAAAAAGGGGTTTAGAGTTTTCCGATTGTTTTTCCCAACGAACTTTTTCAACTGATTATAAAAAGGAACGTCCCTACCAAATTTGAAGTAAATCGTACAAAAAATGCGACCACTAGAGTGCATACACACACACTCTAATATATATATATATATATATATATATAATTTATATATATATAAATATATGTATAAATATATATATATATACAATTTTGAACGAACCCCCAAAACGTGTTCAGGGGGTCACGTTAGGAACTTCTATGGTGGTCGCGGGCTTAAGTTTCACCGTGCGGGTCATGCTAATAGTTCACTTTCCATAGGAAATTCACTAATAAAATAAGAAGAGTGGGATCTCAGCTAGGAATAAAAGTTACTTATTTACAAGTTTTAATGATTGGTAAATTTATGTTTTGACGCAATAGGCCATTTACTTTTGGAGGTCGACTACCGGTATATAAAGTAAAATGTAGTAAAATAATATATATATATATATATATATATATATATATATATATATATATTTACTTAGTAATTAAATGTCACTCAGTATTTTAATAAGCTACCCTAAAAATAAATACGGGGCTATTTTTAATGGTAAAATGTATTTTTGATACCTAGTTATTTATGTTATTACACATTATGAAATTTATTTAAACAGATAATTATTTATAAAAAGATTCACTATAAACACAATACAAATGCATACTCATATGATATTTTTATGAAGGAATGTTGGCTGTTTAACATGAGGTTGAATGTTCATTGACATAATTGACAAATGTAAGGCAACAAATTTGATTGACGGAAATATTCAGTATCGAAATAAGACTCATTTATGTGAAGGATAAAAAAGTAAAATAATTCCTAGAACAAAATTAAAACAATTAACTAAAATATTATAATTCATAGCCCTTAACAGTTAACCTTTTTCAACATACTTAATTAAAATATTGAACTATTTTATGCATTAGAAATATTAAAATAGATCCAACTTGACTAATTATGATTCTTCTTTGAAAGCCGTTTTCAATAAGAACGTGTAGATGCTAAATTACGTATTTCCCTTTCAACTGAAAACTGCTTGGGCAAACTGTTTAACACATCCTCGCGCCGGAAATACCTGTTTCAGTGCTTCCATGGAACTCTGTTCATATCCATTCGACAGTGGAGTTTTGTTGTAAAAGGCACTTTGAAAATAGGGCAGCAGTAAAGTGAGGAAACAAAGCATGCTTCAAAGGAGAGTCAGCAATGTGAAAATTACTTTGGTGCTTGCAGTCACTAAATTATCTGAGGTATACGTGGCTATACCTAATAAACGAATTAACAATTCATATCATGTTAAAACGAGAAAGGCATTAAATAAACTAAAGTGTTCGCAAAATGATAAACATCTTTTGTTTAATATTTTGGTAGTGAATCAAACAGGTAACGGTAATTTCTGTTATAAAATGGTTATATTTATTTTAATTACAAAATATACATTTGTTTACATATGAAATTATATAAACGTTATTGTAGTATCAAATATGGGATACACAACTCACATTCGGCTCACTAGGGGCTCCATCCAAAGCTATGTCGATTTGGAAATTATCCTAGGGATTGCAAGCTAAAAGGTGTACCCTATGCAACACTGTATTTTTCTAGCTTGTCTGGAAGTGGTTTAGAATTTGTATCTCTAGATGAGCGAGTGTGTTTGTGAGTTACATTCGCGGATGTATACGAGTAGATATTTAGAAGGTTAATCACTATCTATGATGCCGTCACAACTAAGGCGTATCTTGGTGGGATATCACGTTTAGATTTGTTTTATTGATATAGGCAGCTGATTCTTTTGTCACCAATGCATAGCCCAATACATAGCCCAATGCATAGCCCAATACATAGCCCAATGCATAGCCCAATGCCCAAATGCAGCTGAGTACAGTATCGAACCTTCACAAATATCAAAGATTTTACTCAGATATTTCCGATCCAATTCACCGATGAAATTCACCGATCTAATTAATCAAAATCGGACCAATCCAACTGCTTAAAACTAGTCTCTTTGTTTCAGGTTTGTGTATATTTATTTGACACCTATACAGATTAAATTTGATGAAGAACATAAAATACCCCCGTTGCAGCAAACCTGCGTACTCAGCGAATTTCCAATGCATATATATGGGTATCACTACTACCTAGAGCCACTACCAAGTGTCATAGAAATACATTAATTAATAAGTGATATATAGCATTTTATTTATTATCCATAAGAATAACATTATAATTGAGAACGCAGGTTTGCTGCAACAAGGAAGATAAGAAATATGTTTTTTGCAATTATCAATATAACTCAACCAGGTGAAGCTACATACCAAGTTTAATTAATTTAGGTTCACAACTAAGGGAGATATAAAACTTTACTTATTCCCCATTTTTATGAATAACATGGGGCTGAGTATGTAGGTTTGCTGCTACCGGGAAAAATCAAAAACTTTTTTTGTGCTAATATCAATATACCAAAACTAGATGAAGCCACATTCCAAGTTTCATCTATATACATATATAAATAATCTAAATATAACATTTTATTTATTCTCCATAAGGATAACATTGGACAACTTACTGTGTTTAGCACTTTGAATATCACTGCAACGGTTGGACGTAAAACAACAATTAAAACGCCAAAATGATTGTTTTGTAGAGCTAAACTGATTGGTAGAAAGAAATGTGGAGTTTTAGTGAAAAATTATCTGAGGAAAATCTAAAAACCGTATTCCCATAAGATTAACATGGGAAATTTTATTGACACATTTTTTGACTTTTCTCCACAACCACTAAACCTAGCTTAATGATTCAAAGTACTAAATTGTTTGTTTTTTAAGCTCTATAAAATGGCTATAACTAAAATCTAGTGTTTTTAAAATTTTAGGGTTAAAAGTTCAAAAAACTGATTTTTGAAAAATTTTAAACCCCCATAAAACCCCCTTCCCATAGACCGATCGATCTGGTTTTCGAGCTTAAAGTCATAAATGTTACTCTCCACCTCAAAACAAAAAGTTATCATGGTCTCGGGCTTAAGTCTTACCATGCCACCTACGGTAATAGCTTCTTCCCTATAGGGGAAATTCGCTAAAACCCCGGTCGAGACGAGTAGAGCCATTAGGAATCAGCCAATGCTTTTAAAATGTCTTGTTTATGTGATACATTTGCATATAGCTTCAAGGGATGGGTTTGCCCTTCAGACGACAGAGTCGTATCGATTTCGATCATTATATTGAGAAAGTCGATGCGTTTACCTTACAACTAGTGAGCTGGTATGGAACTAACATACCGGGTGTCTAAAAATTACATGAACAATTTTAAAAGTGTTTGGAAAGTAAAATAAAAGTAATATTTTAGGGGAAGTCTATTTGCATACATTTTCATCGTTGTATTTTACTTAATTTCAAAACTATGTTATTTGTAAAAACTGCGTTTCTCCTGAAGAGAAGGAAGGGCAAGGTGTGAGTCTTGGTTTCACAAGCAATATTGGTGGAGTACACTTCCTGTTTCCAGGAATTTCTTATTTCAATGGCGGATAGTGGACTTATAAGGGGTTCCCTGATTTATAAGGTTAACAGTTAATTTATCAAATTAAATTTATCATTAATCTATTGACTTTATGTAAAATGTATGATCCAAATACACGATCAAATTGTTATCAAACTTTACAGAAAATCTATTTGTTCACTATAAATAACATTCTTAATCAACTGTCAGTATTACACAGCAGAACTAAATAGGGGTCTCGGAAAAAGCCTTTTTAAAACTGTAAAGGCTTTTGACCTTATAGATGTTCTTTATCTTGAAAATTTGAGCGTTATACATAAAAGAAGCCGCTTGTCACGTTTAGCATCAACGTTCGAGATGTCTGTTTACTTCTTTATTTTCACGCTGGATTATCCATAGAAATGTGGGCAAGAAAGCGCTTTTATCACAGAGCTGGTTTGTTCAGGCGACCTACTTATTATTTAAGGATCACTTTTTTAATTTGGAGCGAATTAATTATTACACTTTCAACAATTAAACCCCGAAATAAAGGCGAAACCTCAAGCGTGTTATTGTTTTACTATGTCGCTAATATGGTAAACAAATACGCTAATTGTGCTTAAAATTAAGTTAAAAATTAATCATTAAAAATAATATAATTTCAATCTGCATTTATGTGTACTTGCTAAAAGTTACGAAATTTCCACAGAATCTAATTAGATTTCGTCGCGTTTCCGGGAATACCCAGGACGATAGGGTAAGTTACAAAATTGCTTTGGCATTAAAACTTAAATTGTGTTTTTGATGTGATGTGATAGTCCTCAGAGGATAAATTTCGATAGAAAACTCTTTTTATAAAATGCGTAATGATATTCTAAGCTCTATCCAATAAAATATTAATTAGTTTTAACTCTTGCATAGCTTTAAGAGATTTTTTCATATAATTTTAAAATGCTTACATTTACAAATTTAAGTTGCAAACCTTTATAAACCAAGAACAAAACAAAGCATAATAACAGCATAGAGTAATCGTCGTCATTAGGTGGACAGAAAAGTTCTGATAAACCTTCACAACATGATATACACTTTACGACACTCTCTGCATTACAGAAACAGATAACCTATATACGCACATTGTTTTCCATTACATACACATTTCCAATTTTATAATCTAAATCTCTATAACAAAAATTTTTAAAGACAACCGTTTAGCTTGAAAATCCTAAACTATATAACAAGATAAGATTCCTATGGGTGTGTTTGAAAGAGAACATTAACCCATAAATGTCGTGATCTACTTTTTTTATCTGATCCTATATGGAGATTATCTGAAAGACACCTGTACTTATAAAGCCGTTATATACTTTACCATCTAACTCTATATCAATATAATTGACCACTGGTCAAAACAACATTGACTAATGAAGGCTGTGATCCAGTTTTATAACCGACTCTTAAGATAATGAAAGAAATTTGTTCTTCCAAAGCTGTGATCTACTTTACTATCTAACTCTACATCAATATAATTGTCCGTTCCGAGAGTCAGCATTGACCCATGAAGGCTCGGATCTACTTTTTTACTTAGTATGCCTGAATTACATTTGCACTTCCGAAGATATGATCTGCTTTACCATCAATATAATCGATTTAGACCCAAATACATCTTGAATGATGTGATATTATTTTATCTAGCTCTACAAGAAGATAATTGGCTTGACTGAAAAACATTTGCACTCTCAAAGCTATATACTTTACCAACTATATCTACATCAATATAATTGGGTTATCCGTACTAAATCCGTTCACCTATGTGATATTCTATTTTATCCAGCTCTATATAAAGACAACTTGTGTGTAATACATCCGTACTTCCAAAAGTGTGATCTACTTTACCATCTAACTCTACATCAATATAACCGGCTAGTCCGAAAGACATCCGTTCACCTCTGAAGTAAAACCTTGAGCGTGACCCTAACCCAAGAAGGCTGTGATATTCTATTTTATCCAGCTCTATATAAAGACAACTTGTCTGTAATCCATCCGCACCTCCAAAATTGTGATCTACTTTACCATCTAACTCTACATCAATATAACCGGCTAGTCCGAAAGACATCCGTTTACCTCTGAAGCCTAATCTTGAGCGTGAGCCTAACCCAAGAAGGCTGTGATATTCTATTTTATCCAGCTCTATATAAAGACAACTTGTCTGTAATACATCCGTACTTCCAAAAGTGTGATCTACTTTACCATCTAACTCTACATCAATATAACTGGCTAGTCTGAAATACATCCGTTTACCTCTGAAGCCTAACCTTGAGCGTGAGGCTAACCCAAGAAGGCTGTGATATTCTATTTTATCCAGCTCTATATAAAGACAACTTGTCTGTAATACATCCGTACTTCCAAAAATGTGATCTACTTTACCATCTAACTCTACATCAATATAACCGGCTAGTCCGAAAGACATCCGTTTACCTCTGAAGCCTAACCTTGAGCGTGCTGAAGAAATAGTGCGTCTTCTGCACGACGCTGACGTGGTGGTGGACGTTGGAGGCGGACTGGGCGGACCCCGGGCCGGGGGTGGGGGTGGCGTCCGCCCCCGCCCCCGCCGTCTCTAGGTGGATGTCGCCGCGACGGCTCAGCTCGGAGGTGGACTTGGAGAGGTGGCGGCACAGGAGGCTGGAGTCCTTGAGGGGGGAGGCACTCAACTGTCGGCCTGGAACATAGTGGAAGCTTGGGTCAGACGATTGAGACGGATGTCAGGTAAAGGAAAATCAGAGGAGGGTCATACTCTTGCTTACGAAAGAATGTTGCAAAACGAATTAGTCACACATTGTACCCGAGGGTGGATAAAGTATGCATTGAAGCGGACACAAGACTGTAAGGCTGATTCTAAGATAGGACAAGAGAGATTAAAGACATCCGGAACCACTCCTTCTTCCACATCCTCAATAAGACATCCCAACCCAATAAGTGCAGCATTCTATTATCGTTTTGTTTAAGAAATCGCTTTAAAAAATGTTTAAATAAAATATTTCTCATTTATATGATGCAAGTACAATATATATAATCAAAGATAAACTTTTCGTTGTTTTTCTTCGGTCTCAAATATACAAAAGGAAACATATAGTTGCTAGGGTTAGGATGAACACGGTGAGGAATTCGGATAAATATTATTATAATGAACAAAGAAAACACGCGTACAGACACGTACATAACCACGCGATAGATAAATATATATTGCTAGGCTTGGAGAGTACGAAAAACTATGGTGTCTTTAAGGTGATTTAGAGTGTAAACTTAATTTAAAGGTGTACCAATCAAGTCTTTTAGAACGAAGTCCTCAAGAAGTAGACTAATTTCAGGTTAAAGAATGTTTAAACATGACTAAATTTACGCATTAAGTTAGTACAAAGGACTAAAAATAAAACTAGATGCCTCATATTGCTGTAAAATATGTATTTTTAAACCTGGGAAAAGTATGAAGTTCTCAGCCATATCGGTCTATTTAAATTTGATTTATTGTAAAACACGCTATTATGACGATTATATATCTACTGTGTGAATGATTGTTAAAACACATATTTAATAAGTATGTGAAAGTGATGTTAGTAAAACACAAAATTATTTAACCTGCTGGAAATCTACATTCATTGTATGTGGTATCAAACTGTACATGTCATCATGTTATGTTGCAGCCCTAGTATACATTTGTTCAACAGATTATCCATGTAAACTTAGTAAAATTCAAATTTCAGTTATTAAAACCAAAAAGTACATTATGCCTACCTAAAAACAGTTACGTGTGTAAGCTATCCTAACAGATTTTACAAATAGCAATATACTGGATCTGAGATTTCCAGTTTTTGACAAATAACAATATATTGGATGCTGGGATACCCAGTTTATTATTTTGAACTAGATATATTTGATGTTTTTTAATTTGAGAAAAATATTTGTTCCTGATAAAGGTCATCAAGGGCACGCCAATGGATAAAATGGGATTGAAATTTCAAAAAGCATCCATGTGAGTAAAAAATACAGGACTGAAAGACTAAGTTTTAATTGCTGCCAGAATATGCAATATTTGTATTGAAAAGTCACAACTTATTACAATTCACTCAATAATTAAAACGGATAATCTAAATTATATTTAATACTAAATATTATATGGTTTCAAAATAAGCATATTGCTTTGTAAGCTGACATAAAACCAATTAATACCACCAATAAAAACCTACACAACAAACGCCAACTAAGGGAAAACACTGAAAAAAGAAAATGCTTCCTTCTCTGTGGAGGAAACCATAAAAACTGGCGTAGTGGAGTTCTTCGTTTCCTCCGTTACTGTGGAAAGAGATTAGCTTCCTATAGAGCCGGTATTGCAACTATTTACATTTCAGTTTCTTAATTTTCAATTTCCTTTTACAAAACACAATTTTTCAACCATAACTGTTATTACATTAGATAAAAACCACTAAAGACCGAACGAATTGTATTTATTTATCGGTATTATTACCGTATATACGTTTTTGGTTACTTGTTATCAGCGTTTGTATATGTATTGCGTAAAAAACCGAAGTACTAAACGTTACTGTTTGTTTTATGATAAAGGTTTGGCTAATGGTACATTCTGGTTAGAAATTCTAACACTTGTGCCTCTGGATGAGCATATCCCCAAGAACTTCGTAATTATGATTACATACAAACATAGGGTAATATGATAACTTCATAGGGTAATATGTGGGTTGAATAGTTATTGTACGCAATTTAGTAAAACATCAAATTAGCTGTAACATATTTGGAATTGAATGAAAATTATAATGGTTAGTAGAATGTTTGCTGTACAAATGAAACCTAGCATGCAAATGTTTCGTGCAGGTCACCCATTAGCCACCCTGAGTGGTGCAATCTGCATAATTGTAGTTGATAGCTTGCCGCTCCCTTCCGTTGCAAAAGATATCTATGTTTATTAAAATGATTGCCGGGTACATCTTATAACAAAACTTAGTTTTAGGGTACCCAATGGATACGATGATGCAATATTGATATTAATTCAAATGAGAAGGAGCGATGTGAATAAAACATAGGAAAAGCTTTTACTCAATGTTATTAAAGGGAAAAGCAAATGCAATTGTTTTATTTGCTTCACCCAATGTGACAACATATTATTTATTAATATTCTACTAATGCTAAATAGAAAATTGTATTTGAATTTTTACCCAAACTGTATGATTTTTATTATTTGGTAATGTACACATTGAGCCAAGGTATGAAAATAGCTAACATCCCTTGTGGGTTGTGTTATTAGAATGCAATAATCCCATTTTCTGATGGTTAAGTTATTTTTAACAATGCACTAGTTGTAATTACTTTGTTAAATTATCCCAAACCAGAATTTCCTATTTATCAGTTAATTACTTTCCCATAAAAAATAAAAAATAAATAAATAATGTGAAAATAGCTACAAGGTTCAAACATATTTTCCGTCTTGCCACGTTAACATGTAACAAGTTTGTTTAGCAACAAATAAATAATACCCCCGTAGCAGAAAACCTGCGTACTCAGCGAATTTCAAATTCACATATATGTATCTTAATACCAAATAAAGCCACAAACTAAGTTTCATTAATTTACATTCATAAATAAACGATTTATAACATTTAAGTTATTCTTCATAAGAATAACATGGCGGCGGAGTATGCAGGATTAAACAAGGAAACACAAAGTGGGTTTTAATACAAAAATCAATATAACTCAACTAGGTAAAGCCACATACCAAGTTTTATTAATTTATGTTCATAATTAACGGAGATAACATTTTACTAATTCTCCGTAAGAATAACATAAGGGCTGAGTACGCAGGTTTGCTACTATGGGAACTATTGGCAAGCAAATAAATTTTGGTGCAAATATCAATAGACCACATCAATATGAAACAATATACCAAATTTCTTCAGGATAAGGTGATAAATAAGCGAGATATACAATTTGTCTTATTCCCCATACGAATAACATTGGACAACGTACTGTGTTTAGCACTTTCAATATCTCTGTAACCAATTGACGTAGAAAAATGATCGAAACACGATTTTTTTAAGCTGAATTCAATGGTAAAAAATAAAATTTGATTTACTAAAATATGATATGTAAAAAACACAAAAATCCTATTTTTGGGGTACAACCCTCCCCAAACAAATACCCCTTTGGATGAAGCGATCTGGCTGATTTTCGAACTTAAAGTCATAAATGTTGCTTTACAAGTTTGTACCAAATTCCATTAAATTCGGACCATTTTTACGAGATTTATTTCACCCACAGACACATATTATATATATATATATATATATATATATATATATATATATATATATATATGCAGTTTTGAACGGAAGGTGTTTTTGGCATCTGGGGACCTCAAAACGAAAAGTTACCATGGTACCGGGCCGGGTGGGCTTAGATCTTACCATGCCGACTACGGTAATAGCTTCTTTCTACAGGGGAAGTTTGCTAAAAACACAATTACAAACAAATTGAGGGAACATATGTGCGTTAAGCGTAATTTCGGGATGGCCAAGGCTCCCACATCATTTCGATAACATATTATTATAACGTATAATTTTACAATTATCATGGTCTACTATTCTATTCCCCCCTCCCTCAAATCAAAATACTAAAATTACGTGTTTATAGTGGGTCGAAAAGTACAGATCTCGTATTTGCATGAAGTTTGAGAAATAAATTAATACTCATTAAATTATATTTAAAGTACAATATTAATAATACAAACTTATTCATTTGACTTTAAATTTGTTAGTGGGTGGAAGAATATTTCGAAACAAACATTCGTGCTTAATGAGGATTTCTCAAATATTATTGCACTGTATCGATTACAGAATAACAGTTTAAGGAAAATCACAACCTATATTATCGTATTGAAAGCCTAAACCAAAGGGAGTAAAATCTCAAAGAAAACCAAAGGGATCATTTTAGTCTTTTGATTATATTTAATTTCAGGTAAAAACTTGGTTCTAACCTGAAAAACAATGCATACGAATTAAGGGTGTCACACAAAATTATTACACTCGAAATACTTTTCACTCAAAAATTGTAATGTTACTTTAAATAACTAATAAATCTCTACCGTTCTTATATGATGTTTACAAATAAATATCTAAAGATATCTACCTATTTGATAAGAAAATATGTCTATCTTGTACGCTAAATAAGTTTTTAATGAATTTTACCTATAGGGAAGAAGCTATTACCGTAGTAAGACCTAGGCCCGAGGCCCTGATAACTTTTGGTTTTGAGGTCCCCGGATGCCAAACACCATTCTTTCAATACTGTATATATATATATATGTCTTTGAGTGCGATAATTTTCGTAAAAATGGTCCGATTTTGATGACATTTGGTACAAACATGTAAAGCAACATGTATAACTTTAATTTCGAAAACCAGGCAGAACGCCTTATCCAAAGAGGTATTCTTATGGAGAATAAGAAAAATGTTATGTCTCCCTTAATTATGAACATAAATTAATAAATCTTGGTATATGGGTTCACCTAACTGAATTATATAGATATCTGCTAAAAACCCCATTTTTTGTGTTCCTTTTTGCAGCAAACCTGCGTACCCAGCTCCCATGTTATTCATAATATGGAGGATAGTTAAAATGTGATATATCGCTTATTCATGAACGTATACCGATTAAACTTGGTATGTGGCTTTAACTGGTAATGGTCTACTGATATTTAACAAATTTCCCTAAGTTTCCTGTAGCAGCAAACCTTCGTACTCAACTCCCATGTTATTGTTATGGAGAATAATTAAAATTGTATATATATATATATATATATATATTACCTGTTTATTAATACATTTTAATGAAACTTGGTTAGTGGATTTATGTGGTTTTTACTCACATATATATACACTGGAAATTCGCTGAGTACACAGGTTAGCTGTGATGGAGGTATTGTTGATTATGATTGTTCCTGTTTTGATGTTAGGTACAATTATTATTTGCCGTTGTTATTGAAATCACAAAGCCTTTCATCGTGGAATATTTAACTCAACCTAGGAGCATATGTTTGTCTTTAGTATTATATTGTAAAACCGATGTATCCGTTGAGCAAATAAATAACCAAATAATACAAAATATATTTATTTTCGTTTCTATAGCACACAATCAACGTCGATTCAACCCTAAGAACCTTCGTACTTGAGTGATTTCAGATGTAAATGACCAAGTAAACTTCCAACACAGCCAGCTGGGCCGATTGCTTGAGCTGCATAAATCATTGCCGTTCCTAAAGTAAGAAAATATTACCTTTCAAGAAATATTACCGTGTTTTTCATAGTGAAGGGATTTTACCGCTGATGATAATAAAGGCCCAGGACAATGAACTCGAAACAGAAAACGCAACATGAATAGGAAATGTATTGAAAATATCCTAAGGTATATTTTGTCGTAGCTATCTCAGAAAGGAAAAATTTGCTTAAAATATGAAAATAATCTTATAAATAAATTTATTGGGTTATTTAAAGATTGGTATTTTAAATGTTAAGAATCTTATTATGAAAATAATATTTTATTTGCCAGGCTTTTTTTTACGAAGGAAGTTTTCCATCGCGTTTTAAACCTTTGAAATTTGTCTGAGTTCGTGTGAGCATATGCATATGTAGTGAATCAGTAGCATTATTAACCCCTTCACTTCGGTGAAATCACCAATACGGTGTATGTCGCCAATACAGTATAATGTTCCAGTTCGTTGTTTTCCGGATCTGTCTATTGAGCACATGTTTTATGCCCAATATAGGTGATTGTACTTCCCATCCATTTCTAAAATATGAAAGTTTAATACAAACAAATAAAATTTTCAAGCGATTTTCCTGAATCTGAGGAATTTAAATTTGTCAAAATTTGTTTTATGGTTTGACTTGAATCTTACAAAAACTTTTATGTTGAGGCTAAGATCTTCAGGTAATACTTCAAATTGCATCTAATTTCCAATACGTTAAAATGATAATATTGTATACACTAAAGAGAAACCGCTTCTCACAACGGGCCCAGTGGTTGGTAACAATTGTTTCACAACTTTTCCAATCTGGCCCTAGTTGTACATTATTAATGAGAGAAAACTTTAGTGTTTGCGACGATCGCGTGCGTTGCGTCACGTGCGTTTATCAGAGTCACGTTTGTATAAATTAGTGATGGGAGCTGTAGTGCGGTGATACAAATTATCACGGCTGTTTCATCATCAGGGGTGCGTTGGGAAATCTAACAACGCAGCCCAGAGAGAATATTTTATTATTCTTCGTACCAATTTTGTTTTGTAACAGTTATTTGTCCAGTGATCAGCTAAGTAAAATATTTTTAGGAAATAAACCTTCAGTGGAAATCTCAATCCATAACTTTTACAAAGGTTGACAATCAAAAAAGTTCACAAAATTTAAACTGTTATTGAAATATAAAAATGTTAAAAATCTCCCCATTTATTAAGAGATTACTTTGACAACATATAGCATTTTCTCACTATAAAATTACATGTGTTCGACATTTTAATTCGAAGAAGATGATATGAACATGAGGCTTTAAGCCCCAAAATTACTCATTACCAAAACTAGTTGGATTGCATCAGTAAAGGTACTGTAACCTTTTGTTTACACTACGGTAGATTCGCTTAACCGCTTCGCTTGTTCACTCAACCGATTCAATTTTATAGTCTAATAAAATCTCTGATCAAATTCAAAAATTTAGAAATGTGTTTGAACTTAACGCATTAATTCAATTAAGGAGTTGGGAGAGGTTGTGTAAAAAACTAAAGTGTAACAAATCTTCTCACTGAGACCTTAAATTCAAGTATGTATTTGTTGTTATGTTGTTGTTATTGGCGGATTAGGAAACCCCAGCTTAGCTTCTAGTCACCTCTTCCACAAGCGGGAATATTGCGAAGGTTACCGGAAAGATAGGATATAGCAGGAAAGGAAAGGGTGGGAAGGGACGGCAGCCAAATCGACCCCTCAGAGGGCCAATTCCCGTGCCCCTGTGACAGCTGGGATGAGGCTCTCAACAGGGGACCCTCATTTTGCCCTCCAACAGGTCAACTCAACTGACAGGGTATCCATGTACAACAGCCAGGGACAATTCATTCTCAGGTTGGCGGGAGGGACCAAACCCGGAGACTGTCCCTAGCCGCTGCAAATGGAGGGACCAAAGGTGAAAGGGAAGTTAGTCATAATGGACAGCCAAAAGGCTTACCATATGTAATGACAACTTCATTTGCTGTACCCAATGTCAGTCTCAAAACTGGTATAGACCAGTCTGAAGTTTATAGACAAGTCCTGGTACCAAGTATGTAGTTTCTAAGGTTTAGTTTTTCTCAAAGGATCTTGGGATTGTTTGGCTTCATATATAGTCATCTTCACTTATTATTACAACAGTGAAAAACGATTACATGAACTAGGGCTCTTGGTTATATTTGGAATGTTTTTCGATGGTTAAAATATATTCCATTTACTGGTTGATTTGAAGAGGTGTATAGGCCTAGCCACACAAAGATGTGTGTTCATAATAAAATTGTGAGCAGAATTCCCTAATACCATTTGAAAACGGGAATTTTATTTTTATGACGATTTAGCTTGGTTTGTAGGCTTGAAGCTTAACGTTTTCAATTATTAGACTCCATTTCAATGCATTCGTTTTTAATTATTAATGAAACGCATTAATTACAAAAATACAACAGTCCATTCAAATTTATAAACACTGTGTTGTAAAAGAACGATCAAATTAACTAATTACCAAAAAAGGTAAGGATAGACTTCCTTTGAAGGAATGTTGACATAATTTGATAAGCTCATAAAAGGAAAAACTAGTATATTTTAATGTGTTAATACTTTTATTTTAACTGTAGAATAACGTATTCCATACTAACACATTGGATATAGACTACGTTTTATAAAATAGAAGATAAAAAGCCACAGTTTTAACGACGTAGGACATTCTGTTGTAAGCAGAAAAATAATATACAATTTCTTCCGTAATCTCGAATAAAAGTATTTAAAAATTAAATGATGAAAATATAACAAACATAACTATTAAGTTTTGTGTAAAAGTGTTTACGGCAGTTATCTTAGACAAGTGAGGCATCATGAATGTTAAGTCGATAAACGAACACGTGTAAGCGACCCAAGCATGTGGCGCTGAAGACAGCTAGCGGCAAACCTTGGAACCCACTTCTCTGAACTCAATACCGGTACAATACACGAGTAGACTGAGCTGACGCGAAAGATATGTGTTCAATAATTAGATTAATACGTAAACAACCAAATTAAATAGACGGATGGAAAACAAATAGTATAAGTAATGAAAATTGAACCGTTAAAGAAAATTCGGAAACTTTATCAGACCTACAAACATTCATTTATTAACATTGACATCAGGCTTTGAATTTGAATAAGACTGTTTATTCAAAATCAAGTACTTTTTATTATTATTGTATTTTATGTGTTATCCTATAAACAGGGTACGCGAAAGTGAGATCACTAATTTTAAATCAATTAATAGTCTACCATTATACCACTTCTATTTATGTCCCGTTTAAACATTTAAAGAAAAGATGTGAACTGTTTACAACAGAGAATTTCTTTTGATGACGTATCAAAGTTTACATCCCCATGCTTCCATTTATGGCTTGAATGTTCAAATAAATTAGGAATTAGAAATTATTTGGAGGATATTAACCAAAGCACAATCGTATATAACACAATATACGTGGTAGAAGATACAAACATCATAAGATCTATAAAATTATGGTGATTTTTTTATTTAAAGTTTTTGTTCACGACATCGAACAGTACGTACATAAACAACACACACCTTGTGATATTGGTAAACTTGGCAGCTCTCACCCCTTACAAAATCGCAAGTTGTTAGAAGTTGGTTTTATAACTTACCCCAATATTTATTTTTATTACTTCTACGGCTAGATATTCAGTGAAGACAAATATAGCTTCTTGGGAACCTATATTTTACAATATTTATCGTTGAAATAAATATATTTTGTATATAACTATAGTAAGTTATCCTTTGAAAAGAAGCAATCTTAATGTATTTTGTGCCTGACCACTAAATAAAACCTCCTATATTTTCTATAGAAAAACATATTTCCAATATTTATAACATATTTTATTATTATTGCACTTCAAGCGAAACCGAATTTTAAAATTAAGAATAATTTATACCATATCAAGGCAATATAATATCCTAGCCTCATTAATTTTAACAGTGCATGGTGTCAGCGTCAGTTGAAGATGACGAAGTAGTTATTATACCGTATATCACCTTTTTTCTCTCTTAAAACGCAAGGGAGGAAACACCGTTTTCATATTACATCCACAAAAAGTGTAATTGGCTAAACATATTTTGTTACAATTTACTGTGTTTGTACAATGAACCTGTCTCGTGCTGTAAAACTTTTGGGAAATTAGAAGATTTTAGAGAAATTTTATTATAACTCATTTTACATAAAATATCGTGTAAACAGTTTTTAAGATGGTTTGTTTCTCGTCATAAGAGAAACTTTATAAAGTAAACAGTCGATTCATACACCCATGTCAGCAGGATCATAGTAGGTGCTTGCTCGTCTGGAGATTTGCAATTCAAATTTGATCAATCTCGACTTTGTGTTGCAGACGCCACTTTAAACTTCGTCAATTTGTTTAACCAGGGCGACATGATATTTAAAATTGTGAATTCCCAGTCAATTTAAATTTATTTATTTCAATGCTACAAAACGGATACACAATCCAGTAATATTGTAGCATAAAACATTAATTTTATTTAAACAAAATCAAAGCGCAACATAAAAGGGGCAACACAAAACAGTACTATACTTATACAGGGCGGAACAAAGTTAGAGTTAAACTTTTTATGTGGATAAAGTTGACACTAAATGTAGTAAAACTGTTTATTTAAAAACTTCCTATTAGAAAAATTATAGACAATAGAGTTATTTTTCCATATTTTGCAAAATGTACTTTTATAAAAAGTAATTAATTTTCTCAGCATATAAGAACTTGAATTGATAGTGTAATTACATTTTCAAATTCCCCATAAAATCTATAATATTATAAAGAAGAGTTGGTTTCTGTCTGTCTGTTCCGGGTAAACGCAAAAACTACTGAACCTACTGGGCTGAAACTTTACACAAAGGTAGATCTTGAACCCATGCAACACATAGGTCTATTCACTTCCTTAAAATACCTTCGGGCTACGCCCCGTGAACGTCCTAAGTTTCACTGTTTACATTTCAGAAGAAAGTAAACATTCAGAAACTGTAATGCGAACAGCTGTGGATACTTCCATTTGACAGCTTAAAGAGCAGAAACAACAACAGCTGTTTCAAGCTAACTAAAATGCAAATTGCTTTGACTATAGAACGGGTAAAGAAAATCCCTGTGCGAAGAACGGGTACATCAGCTAGTTTGCAATAAAAATAACTACATTATTCATAATTGTTACCTAATTATTTGTTTGAAATGGCGGTTGAAAGTGAAAAACCAATCATTTTAATGAAAATCTTAATTTTTTAACACTTATAAAACTGTATCGATTTTGTTTGAGAACATGGCAAATATTGTTAAAAACATTCCATTTATATAGCTTTAAAATGATATACTACACCATGAGGTTTGATCATTATACTTGAAATAATAAAGATTAACCGAAGAATATTAAGAATATTAATACGAGCATTAATGAAGACACCGCTCATGTCAAGTAATCGGACACAATGTGTTCATACGAACCATATCATTGATTGTAATATTGTACCGGTGACCATAATAAATAATAAATAAAAACACAAATTACAAATAAATAGGAATCTGTATCAAATCAAAAATGATCGTTCTGTATTACAAAAATTACAAAATTACAGTAATTATCATTTTGTAGTGCTTTACACCAGATTATTAAGTTTGTTTTCATTGTCTCCTCCATTTTGTTTGATGCAGCAGCGCGCGTTTTTTGTCATGGCTCCTACTGTGACTTTGAAGAAAGATTTCTCTAACTTAACTGCTGCGTCTATAATGCGGTTCAATAGTTCCTGCTCAGTCTTCACTGGAGTTGCATACACCAAGCTTTTCGTGTAGCCCCAAACGAAAAAATCCATGGGGCTGAGGTCTGGTGACTTTGTGGGTCAGGTTACAACACCACCGCGACCTATCCACGTTGAGCCAACTACGTCACGTGAAAAGTGAGGAGGGTTCCCATCTTGTTGAAAAATGGTTTCCCTCTTTGACCTTCTTCAAATACCTCGTGAAGCTAGGGCAATTCATTTTGAAGGATGCTCAAATACATAGGACCATTCAAACTTCCTTCAAAGATGTGGGGTCCCACAAATTGATCCCCAATCACTGTGAAACGCCGATGAAATTAAGTTTCCCAGACTGCTTTTGGATTCTCATTTGCCCAAAGGTGCATATTGTGAGTATTTAACACACCTTGCCTCGTATCATAGCTTCGTCGGTCCTTAAAACATTAGTGTGAGACGTGCCTATTTAGTTAGCATCTCGCCTGCTGCATATTTCTGGGCTTTTCATTTATTCGGTCTAGGATATCTTCCTCGACGGCTATATTCTGTGCCAGACCTTCCTCGTTTCGTTGTTTTAGCGAATTTCCCCTATAGGGAAGAAGCTATTACCGTAGGTCTCATGGTAAGACTTAAGCCCGAGACCATGATAACTTTTCATTTTGAGGTTCCCAGATGCCAAAAACATCATTCGTTCAAATTTTTATATATGTATATATATATATGTGTGTCCGTAAGCACGATAACTCTCGTAAAAAAGGTCCGATCTTAATGAAATTTGGTACAAATGTGTAAAGTACCAATTATTTGAACGAGTTCGAAAACCAGATGAATCGCACCATCCGAAGGGGGGTTTTTGGGGGGGTTTTGTACCCCAAAAATGTGTTTTTTGGGGTTTTCACATGGAATTTTAATTTAAATCAAATTTTAATTTATGCCATTGAATTCAACTTAAAAAAACAAACAATTTGGTATTTTGATCATTGCTCTACGTCTGTTGGTTACCAAGATATTGAAAGTGCTAAACACAATACGTTGTCTAATGTTATTCTTATGGAGAAAAAGAAAAATTGTATATCTCGCTTATTTATGAATATAAACTGGCGAAATTTGGTATATGGCTTGATCTGGTTGTGGTTTATTGATGTTTGCACAAAAAAACAAATTTTTGCCTATGGTTCCTGTAGCAAGAAACCTAGGTACTTGGTCCCCATGTTATTCTTATGGAAAATACTTAAAATGTTATATATCGCTTATTTATGAATGTATATGGATGAAACTTGGTATGTGACTTCACTAAGATGAGTTCTATTGATATTTGCATAAAAACCCATTATTTTGTGTGCCTTGGTGCAGCAAACCTGCGTACTCATCCCCAATGTTATTCTTATGGAGAATAATTAATATTATAAATATCGCTTGTTTGTGAATACATTTCTTATGAATCCTGTTAAGTGTTTTAATGTGTTATGTTATATATGCATTGGAAATTCGCTGAGTATGCAGGTTTGCTGCGACGGGGGTATTTAAAATTAACCGCTTCCCACTAATCTTTGATGTAGCATTGTACAAACTTGAGAACTAGGAATTTTTCGTTCAGGAAATCATAACCTACATGTTCTCTGAGCGGCCAAAGCATTTTCATCCCATAAACAAAATGCAAATTACACTAACGGTTAGAACAAGCCATCCTGGTATAACTTTACTGACAAAACTATTAATAAGAATTTATCTTTAAGTAAAAAATACTATACAGGTAAAACACTTAAAACGTTTGAGCAAAACGAAAAGTTAAGGGCTAAAGGAACGAGAAATGTATTCATTATGAGTAGAAACAATTGTATCTCAAATAAAATCCATCTGGAAAACAATGCAATAACCATATGGTCGCTTGGTCACTTAATCAGCTGATTGTGTCCGATTACTTGACATGAGCTTGGTCTTCATTAATCTCGTATTAATACTCTTACTATTCTTCAGTTAATCTTTATTATTTCAACTACATTATGATTAAACCCCATGGTGTAGTATATAATTTTAAAGCTATTTAAATGGAAAAGTTTTTAACAATATTTTCCATGTTCTCAAACAAAATGGTTACAGTTTTATGAGTATTTTAAGAAATTAAGATTTTCATCAAAATGACTCTTTTTACTTTCAACCACCATTTCAAACAAATAATTAGGTTACAATTGCAAATAATGTAGTTATTTTTATTTAAAATTGTATGGGGAAATCTAAAATGTAATTACCCTATCAATGCGAGTTCTTACATGCTGAGAAAATTAAGTCTTTTTGATAAAAGTACCAAAAATATGGAAAAATGCCTCTATTGTCTATAATTTTTCGAAAAGGAAGTTTTTAAATACACGCATTCACTAGATTTAGTGTCAACTTTATCCACATAAAAAGTTAAACACTAACTTTGTTCCACTCTGTATATAATAAAATCATGCACTGGCAGTCCATCTTCATCCAATTCAGTATCAAGTTCACTAAAGGTACATAAATAGCTCATAACAAACAACGATAATAAATAAATAAATAAATTCAAAGAATAATAGCAGGAAATAAGAGTTGTATACATAATCAGTTAGTTAAAGGTTAAGTTGTATCACAACATAGGCAAGTAAAAAAGTGTTGTTTACGTTTAAAGTTAATATTGTACTTATTAAAATTCACTAACAATAATAATTGTAATTATAACTTTATTGAATGCAGTTAATTTACCATAGTAAATGTAAATGTCAATGCAGTTACATTTAAATGTCTATTGCAGATCTTTTAGGAATGACGTTCAGTTTACGACTAAACGGTTCTTCATTAAGGCTACCACAGTTATTTACTTAAAAGATGAATTAATGCTCCATTACTCGAAATGTTTTACTTGATACGTCACTTAATCAAGAAAAATATATCATATATTTTGTTTACAATTGTGTGCCGAATAAGTATATCCAAACTATTTTTGACTTAACTATTTATAGTAATTTAAAAGTAACGGATTTCCCAGTAAATATATGTAAACATGTTTTACTGTTTGTTATTTTTTTTATCGTAAACGAGCCTTTTTTAAAGCTACTATTTGTTACTGTGATGAGCGGAAAAAGGCTTTATAAAGTGTCAGGGCAGCTGACGATATCGCGTCTGACCGTAACATCAGGCTATCACCACATGGCGCCGGCACTGGCACCCCGTCAAGCGCTCACTACTGCTTCACATGCGATACCGTCGGCGCCGGCGACGAGCAACAGAAGGAAGCTTGTTTACGACACTATATTACGGGTTGAACAAATGTATATATGGTTCATAAACATTTCTAACTGGAGATAATAATATTTTGGGAAGTAATTGATTACATGTAATTACTCCATTCGAGGTTACACATCCCAACCTGTTATGTGATGAGTTTGAACTTTTAACAAATATGATGCTACTTCCCAATGGTCAATACAAATATAAATTTAAGGAGATAAAAAATATGATTGCACAAATTACTATTTTTGGTTTATGTTTAAAAAAATTGTAAACTGAAATAATAAATAGTAACACTAACTTATGGATGTTATTTATACAATTGTTCAAAGGTTTATTAATCTGAAATAGTAAGGCATCTCAGAATAAGGATACTGTAATATCATTTATATACATATTATTCCAAGCCGGGTTAATCCGGAGATGAACTAACGCGCTTATTATTTTAGCTCGGATTTCAGGAATCATAACATTTATTCAAGTTTATTTTCTACCCGCGTCAAATGTTACTAAAACAAATTACGATTACATTATCTTTTTACGAGTTCAGTAATACTATACAAATATGACTTAAGTTTCCATTTTAAAATCCTAGTTTAAATTTATTGAATGACTATACTGTGTGATCGCTAAAAAAACTACTTTTAAGTGATTCTAGGAAATTAGTTTAAAACATATTTTCCGGTGGATTTATGCAGCTGTGCATTGCAGCAGTATTATATTCCACCACAATTTGTATTTTACCTTGTGTCAATACAAAGTTGCAATGGAATACATCTCTCAAGCATAAATCCCTTAAAACTGGTTTTAAACATAGCAAAAGCATCAACACCAAAATATATACCAAAAATTATTATTTTTATATTACTGTATTTTGGACGTCATTCTACCTTATTTTTGTTCTAAGAACTTGTTACAAAAACTGTCACGATTACAAACACGAAACATGAACAAACCCATAATTGTATCAGATTGTTTGTGTTGTTCGGGCTTGTAATTGTGTCTACGTTGTTACTGACAAGTTCCAGAACAAATGTAAGTTGAGTGACGCTCACAAACACAGCCAACAAATGATGAGACCTCGCCTACAAACATGTCGTTTAGAATAAAAAATGTATAACAAAAGGAAAGAGGAAGATATACAGTTAAATAGTGGGTTCCTATCCGTGTACCTTGATGTAATATGTATACTATGAATTGCATGTGTAATATTACCAACTTGCATGTAAACTCGTCTTAAAAGTTCGTAAAGCTGGTCCTATCAGTGGTTTATAGTACCTGGAATCTCAGCTATCCCTTTATTTTGTTTTATTTTAGCTTCATTACTTTATAAATTAAATTTAAGAGTACTTAATTTGTCTTGAATTTGAAAGGAAATGCAACACAAATACTAACTAAGACGTATTTTATTCGGATAAAAGGGATAAGTAAACGGTAGTAATGAATTTACAAAAAAGTGTTATGAAATTGGCATGACAATCTTTAATACTTTTTACACAGCTTTTTTTTAAGTTATAAGAAATCTGTAGTTGTTTGTCTAGTTATCCTTCGGGCTTAGCAGGAAATATTAACGAAAGACTCTTTTTTGGCGTGGATTTTTATTATGTACAAATGGCCAATGTATGTAAATTCCCATTTGGTAAAAAAAGAAATAAATACAACTTTATCTGCTCAATTTGTATTGTCATCTTAATTCAAGGTA
Organism: Allygus modestus; assembly: GCA_963675035.1. NCBI lineage: Eukaryota > Metazoa > Arthropoda > Insecta > Hemiptera > Cicadellidae > Allygus > Allygus modestus. The sequence goes on along the minus strand of OY776112.1, from coordinate 393,918,608 downwards.
TATTACAAACCCTTACTCTTGCCTCCGACTTTAATTTTAATTGATATAATTTAGTACAGTTGCATCAGCCTTAATAATTATAAGACACTAGCTGGTCCGACAGACTTTGCTCTGTCCTGATGTCATTGACTTTTTTTTATGTGAAATACTCGTTCATTTTCAAGATGAGCTCGTTCGCTTCGCTCACTCGCCTACCGGATTAGCTCGTTCGCTACGCTCACTCGCCTCTCGAAAAAAGAGTTTGAGATGTCATTCAAGTAGTTTTTATTTTCATAATGAGAGTTTCCATTCAAGTAGTTTTTCATTTCCATAATGTACATATGTTTATGCCTTTCAAGTATGTTTACAGCTGTTTACAGCTGTAACTAACTGAACTTTGATCAAATCAATAGGAACTTTTAAGGCCTGTGGGGCAGAGCCGTTAGGTTGGATTACAAATTTTCTTTTATAAGAACCTTGTCCTGACATTAACGAACACAACAAAAAAAGAATTATTCAATTTGGTGCACTCATTCTCAAGTGATGGCGTGACCAAGGGAAATGGTATTCATTTTTATATATTAAGATTAAGTTATTTTAGGGAAACGTCTAAAATCAGTCAGTCGGACTTATAGAGTTAGGACAACAACAAATTACTACCAATCGCTGTGGTTTATCAGAGTATCGTGTTGGTACCAATCAATCATTAGGGTCAAGTTAAGGTTGACTGTGGGTAGGATGTGGTGGTGGAGTATTTGAGGATGCGCAGACGGATTGTGTCTCTTGCAAATTGTGTCCCAAACTCTGTCGCCCCATGCTATACTAGCACGCGACCCGCCTGCTTACTGCGTGTCCATTATGGAATTGGAAAACTTCACAGTAGTAATTGGAAATGTTCATAGTAATAATTACTGTTTGTACTGCACTGCGTGTATAATATTTATTAGGTTTTCTTTTAAAACTTTCAATAAGCGTTTCCCCTTTTGTATTTCTCTTAACGTAGCTTATTAATGTAACGTATCAAAGCTCTGTCCTTTACCTAATATTTCGATTTTGTATTATTGGATTTTCAAACTCTTCGCTACATTTTCTTAAGAGCTTGCAGCCTGTTTTGACCTTACTACATTATTCAACACATAGTACTGAAATAGTAACAGTAACTGTACACCGACTTTGCTAATAAGAGTGTTATGCCAGGCCAGGGATTCGAACCCACGACAAGGCCGCAACCGTGGTTTCGAAGTTCACTAAACCAACGTCTCGAACATGATGATGTATTGAGTTTTAATTTTAGACTTGTAGCATTATAATTTATGTGAATACATTTTCAAAGTTACTTCTCAAACGTTTCTTTCTGATTGGAGTGTATTACGTACGAAATTGCCTGTAACTATTGGAACAGTTTAGTATTGGAATTTGTATTTTAATCACATACAAAATGGTTTGTTTGCTACTGTGAAATTGATGAGTAAAACCCAATGCATAAAAAAGTCTCCTTTGTAAGCATCCGACTTTAAACTAAATCCAGGTATATATGGGTTAATTTACTTATGTGTATTAAAAAACTCACTTCTTGGAAGATGGGGTTTTGATTTGTGTATTTATATTTTATGGTGGAAAACTTATAAAGCACAGAAGGTTTGGCAGAAATGCTTATTCTAATATTATATATGACAACCATCTACAAAATACTAATTATAATTTCACTGTGTATTATTTACGTACCCGGCTCTTTTCTAACATGTGATGTGGTTTAAGTTATTTTCATATATTGATATAGCCGTTTTAATGGCTTTATTTTAGAGTTTGATGTAGAGTGAAAAATTATAAAACAGAACTACACCGTAAAGCTTTTCTAAAACGTCATATATTACCTATTGACTATCATATAGTATAACCAAAGTCGGTTCTTAAAGTGAATAACCAAGTTAAATGAAGTTAGTAACAACGGAAACACTTCCGATCGATGGTTATAAGTTAGACCCTTCACCACCACACATGATGTCGGTTAGTATCAACTACACTGGTCATTACTTGCACAGATGGTCTCGTAAGAGAAGTTGCCTACGGAGGGTCTGAGGCTCTTGGCGATGTCGTCGGCGCTATGGAACCTAACCACCTTCGCCATGCCATCGGAACCTACAACACAGACGTGGTATAACCTGCATAAGTGATGGAGAAAATAATATCTGAAGAACAAAAATAAATAATGAGAAACATAACAATTACAAACTAAAAGTTGACTAAAAATATAAAATAACACCAGAAACAAATTAACAACCTACAATTAAATAAAGTGAAGCTGACAAATTAAAACTTTAATAATGCATTATATTATGAGATCGGTACATGTAGATTTCATAGTACGGCTTTTAATGATAGTACTTGCTTTGGATAGGTCCGTATTGAAATAATTGTATGACTACTGAAGACATACGTATAGTGTATACTAAGGGTATAACATGGATAAAAGGTGAAACATGCTTTATTATTTTTGTGGGAACAACTGAATTTTCAAGTTGAACAGGTAAAGGCAAAAAGGGGGAACAGAAATATGCTAATTTATAAGGTATTTAGATTTTACACATGTTGAGGATGAGTATAATTACAATGAAAATTATTATGTGTGTTGGTGGATGAGCGTTATTAATCACAAATGAACTTTAAATTGTGTTAGATCATTTAAAATAATTCAGTGACTAAAGTAATCGAACGTATTTTTTTTTACAAAATAAAACAAACTCCAATCCGAAGAACAAAAACTAAGCAAAGAAAACATGTTGTGTATATAATAGGTTGTGTATATAAGACACGTTGGAAAAGGCCTAGTTACGTGTACATAGGCCTAGTTCAAAGAATACGATTCTTTGTTTAAAATTCACTGTTGTTGATGGTGAGTTCATGTTATTTAAGAAATTATTGCAGGCATTTACCATCACTAAACAAAACAAAAAAATATATGACAAAAAAGGTTTCACGACGTTTTAGGATATTGAATCTGATCCCGTCTGCGGAGAGAAGAATACCTAGATCCTGAAAAAATGGTGGCATAATCCAAGCAAATTGCAGTTCTCCGTTTCAGACTGGTTTGCGTTTTTCGTGTTTTGCCCAGATCGGGTCACCTATTTTGTAATGTTCTAGGTGTTCTTCACACATGAATACGTCGTGAAACTTGTTTTTCACATTCAGTAATGAGAAATATCCTCAATAAATTCTTGAACAACATAGGCCTACGATTCCTCTCTTATTTTTAAGAATGTTTGATGCGTGCGAATTCTAAAACATTGATGTGAGATTGTAAGGTACTACACGTCTATAATAACATTGCAGAGGAGAACCAAAAGTATTACAAAAGTTTTACGAGAAAAACAATAAAGGCAAACCGGCTTTGTCGCTCTCGGCGCCCTAACAAATAATAACAAGATTTCCACAAAATCTAAGGCGATAGAGAACCTAGTTGATTCAGCTGGAACTCTTGCAATCTATGTTCACGACACTTTGTTATTTGAAGTACATTTAAAACTCTTAAAACAACGAAATCATTGTTAATAAAATTTAATTTTTGCTCTACGGACTATACATTATTTACTTTTGCGATAGTATTTTACGGGTGTAATAAAATTTGCCTTACACCACGTAATGTACACTTACGTGGAATTTATGGTGTTTTTGGCATCTGGGGACCTCAAAACAAAAGGTTATCATGGTCTCGGGCTTAAGTCTTACCATGAGACCTACGGTAATAGCTTCTTAAATTCTTCTGGAATTTACCAGACTACCTATACTTAAAATGCAATCTAAACTGAGATCAAAGACGGTAAACATAAAATAAGGTACTGTGTTTGATCGACTACGCCGGTGAATTTTGTTTAACCTAAAGTTCACCCTTTCACTGTAAACTGCAATATTGATAATTTTGTATAACACAACCTTTTGAAGTAATTACATCACCTTATTTGGACTCCTTGGATGAAGATCGGTATAAGCATTTTAAATGGATTGTCTAAACTTACTAAGTACTAATTAACACTCATGAATAAGTCTAAGGTACCTAATTTCATGCAATAACTAAAACAAAATTTTAGATGTTAATTAAAAACCTGGTTGTTTTTATTTATATAAACATGTTTAAAAAATGTTTGCATGGTAGAAAAAGATCAAATAAAAAATCCAAAATTATCAGAAAACTTATTTTAAATTTAAAATAAAAGAGACAAAAATCGTCTTGGGAAAGACAGTAATCAAACTAGGAGCCTGAGGCGACCTTCTTTGTGTCGAGATAATGAGTTCTTACCCTGGTGGAAATTAACTCACCTTTCCACGCTCCCATCTCCATAAAATTGTTAGATAGTTTTACTATGGCGATTGCATTAACCATAAATCCCAATTCATCAAAGTGCTTCGCTAGTAATGGTTATCGTCTTAAATGTCGGTGTAAGAGTTCACGGGTTCGATTCCCTGGCACCCACATGACTATAAGAGGGTTGATACTCTGCTGTTATCCTTCTGTCAAAATTAAATACAACATACCACTAAGGTAGAGAAGAAATAAATGATGGTTTGTTCTTCGTTACACTAGTTAAAATCATGAATTCTTTGCATTGTATTTGAAATTTAATAAGCTGCCATGTTTTAGGGGAGGACCATCGTAGAGAACTCTGGTTTGCACCATTCATCTTCTTTTATTAAGACCTTTAAAAAGAGGTGTCACTCAGTGAGGGTTGCTATTTAACATTTTTGACTTATCCCCAAAAACCCTTATTTTTGGGAATGGGACCAAACTTGTTCACTCACTAAAAGATAAATGGCTTGGTTGCTTAAACGTTCCCATCGAAAAATCGTATTATTTCAAAACGTTTTTGGTGAATACTGCTATTTGTAATGTTATTTGTAGTGACTGCTGTGGACAAATAAAGCAAAATGAAGTTTTAAAATTAAAAAACTCAATTGAACGCTGGGATTGATAGAACAAAGCTAGAAACCCCTAACTTGTGCCATTCTTGTTATTTTTGTACTCCCTTTAAAATGATACATCACTAAAGGGGGTTACCGTTTAAGTTTTTTTTACTTACTCCCCAAAACCCCTATTTTGGGAGAGGGGGTTGAAAATTTGGAATCATCAAAAGTTTCCTTTTTGGTTCACTAAGACTTCCCCGCAAGATAATCTCGATATATGCAGTCGTTAAAAAATAATTGAGGGGTGGGACTTTTGGGACACACGGTATGATAATTGATACAGCCTCTGATAGTCGACACTTCTTGTAAAATTCTAATGACCTATAAGTAGGGGTGCCCTACTTCTATATTAGGAACTATGGGGTTTGAAATATTCATCCACATTAAAACAACTTTTAAAAACCAAAATCAACCTTAATTTTGTTTTAAACAGTACTATTTTCTGGACGAATTTCCGCTTGCTTAGGTCTTATTTGAATAACTTTAGATGTTTCTAAACTTAGAAAGAGTAAAAACCAATTTTTATCCAATATGTTTTATTATGTTGAAAATATGTATTTTTGGAATGTTATATGTAATTTATTTGCACACCAAAATATCAAACAAAAAACTTCATTGAACAAAAATCCCATTAATAAAAGAACCCTAATGTAAGTTTACTATATATTCCCCCTCCTAAACGTGTAAGTCTACAAGAGTAAGTGATACCATAAACCTGTGGATGATCCTTGTGTGTTGTGTAATCATGGGAGTTGGGTTCAAAAGTCTAATGATAGGCCCGACCTGATTAAAGGCCCCGGGCTCTTACTTGATTAAGATCCCTGTCCTTCGACTTCTCAACTTTAGAAGTCTCTCTTGGTTTTCAACTTGGTTTATTCTCGTTACTTAAAAATAGAAGTAAAGTATTTATTCGTGTATTTGATTGAGGTTCTTACATGCGTATAAGAAACTAGGTATTATTAAAGAAAATAACAAACTTTATGGGTACTAACTACATTGTGTTTTAATGTAAAATTGCTACTGAATGTTCAAACTAAAAACATTTTAATTATTTTCAAACTAAATTTTATATTTCTCATGTAATAATACATAAATACTTATCCCATGTAGTACGAATTGACCGCTTCAAGTTTCAGTATAGGACCAGTCAAACATTGTTATTAGATTTTTTTACTTACCTATCACTTCTAGTGTTTCAAACTAGACTAAAAAGTGTACCTATACACAAAAGCGATAGGTATAGCCCAAACAAATCTAATAATAGTTAAAAAATCCATCGCTATAATGAGTTTAAAAAATACAGTCAAACATGTTATGACAACCTCAACACGTTATGAAAATGATTACAACCTCCCTCTTGTCATAAAGTGATATAAAGTGATACCGTTTGACGTGTTGAGGAATAAGTTGGAGTTTGGGTGAATATTACTTAACAATCTTTACGATTTGTTTGGGTAATTTCACCTCGAAAGATAAGTACTGACTTTTGATATCGATCGAAAACGAGATCGCACGCAGCACGCTGACTGAATGACCGCATTAAAACCTTTAAAAAATCTAATAAATGGTTTAAAACAACACTAATAACAATTTTTTTGGAAATTGAAAAATGTTATTTTTGGCTGTTCTGATACTCCTGGTTATGTTTAAATTGACTAATAGGATGGCAATGTTGTTCATTATAGGGTTAGGAATAGGTAGTCAGGATAACAAGTTGGTATATGATAATATGGGTATTAGGGGTGATAAACTACATCAAGATATGAAAAACAGCCTTTTCCAGTGTCAAATCCCCATAAGACAACGTACTGTGTTAAGACAATTAACATTTTCTTTAATAACTTTGTAAATACTTGTGCTAGATTGATGAGGGAGGGCTTACAATTTATGGAATTTTAGTACAATAATATAATATACAATAATGTTACATTCGGGGCTTTTCTTACCCTTTTTGGGCCCAAAAACTTAAAATTTGAAAAATTAAAATCCCCAAAAAGGGGGTTAGAGTTGTCAGATTGTTTTTCCCAACGAACTTGTCCAACTGTTTACAGAAGGGAAGGTTACTACCAAATTTCAAGTAAATCGGGCAAAAATTGCGACCGCTAGAGTGCGAACACACACATATACATATTTAGCATATATATATATATATATATATATATATATATATATATATATATATATATATATATATATATATATATAGCATATGGGTCATGCTAATAGTTCACTTTTCCATAGGAAATTCACTAATAATAGATCTACTATGGCTGTGTTTCTTTTTTTGTTAGAATTGAGTTGACCAAAACATTAGAGTTTCTACACCAAGGGTCTCCAAATTTAAAATGTCAATCTGATGGAGTAATATTAATTGACTACTAATAAAAACTATTAATTGACTATTAATTGACACACACATACTATTGATAACTAGGCTTACATAAAAACAAAATGTTCCTCATCATTATCAGCCTCAACACAGAGAGCAACAAATTTACCTTTTCAATATTATCTTTTATTATCTATTGATATTGAAGGATAACCCTGATAACTGATCAAATTACTAATTAAACCAAACTTAAGGCTTAAGAGGTGGTTTTCCTTCCAACGACTAATTACCAGAAAATCGATGCTACGAACTTTATACATTACATTTTAGTTATTAAAAGTTCAAAATAAAAGCAGTCAGTGAGTTCAACAGTATGGAAATATTGTTATGAAAAGTTTGGAATTGAAAGCTCTTTATACTGGGTTTTGGATTAATGAATATTTGGTAAAACAATTAGCTTTGAAGTCATTGGGGAAAACCCAAAGACTTCTTTTATATTATATATTAAAAGATTTCTTTTGAATAATGAGCTCTAATGACTATACAGTTAATATTATTTCTGTTTGTGATGTGTCATAAATACATTACCTGTTAAAATGGTGTTAAAGTAATTGTAACATATAAATAGAACTGTATCGAGGGAGGGACACTACTAAAACACAAAGGAAACCCCAAAGCGGGGATATCTTCAGAAAGAGAGTCAAACAAACCGTGTATAAAGTATCAATATCTGAGTGAAAATATCGTTGTGCTTGAACTCCTTCTCTCCTTATAAAAAATGACTATACATCCCTTGATACTCTATATTCTATAACACTAACAAGAAGTAACTAAGATTTCATATTAATTAAACTTAAACTGTATATCATGAATAACTACCTAAGTAAACTTAAGCTTGGCTCATTTAATTCATGTAAATATGAGCAGTTTTATTCATAGTAAAGTGAATTTAAACCAAAAAATACCGGAAATTATACTCCATATAGAAATTTGACTACTGGAAGTTGATCAACACCTTTAGGTTTAAAAGTGGTAAAAGGTCTTCGCCAAAATGCGTTGGGATTGTGAGGAGAGGAGGTAGAAATTGATACAATTAGGCCGTTTTTAACAATGCAAATATATCATAAGCGGTTTAATTTTGAGTATGTTGTATCAAAATTAATGTACAATTGATTTACAACATTGGTCCTGTACATTTTTTTGCTGCGATTATTCGTTTCTAAGATAAGGAGGACCAAAGGTAAATGTATTTCGTCAGAATCCGATACAAAGTTCAACTTAGTCTTACAGTTACTAATAAAAAAAATATAGCTATTAATGACTGAAATTATTAGCAGCGGGTATTGCACTATTATCTCTAAAACGAACTGACAATGTGAAATTATTGCATAAAATCTGCAGTCCGATGCACGTAAGAAGCTGTCCTCCAACAAAGAGCGACAAATCACACTTCCCTTCACGTCTGCCCTTGACAATCAATTACAGTGAGGTACGGCACCTTATTATTTATTTATGCTGCTCCCTCTAACACTAGTTTTATTCTACTACTAGTTTTTCTTCTTCTTGCGACTACTTTGGTAATTCAGATTAAAATTAAAATGAAATACAGACAACCTTAATATAGAAATAAACGGTATCAGGAAACTGACACATACTTTCTCCCTTTAGCCCAACTTTAATGAATAAATTACTTTTTATTTACTAATTATAGAATACAAGGCACGGTGGAATGTACAGAAACTCTTGTAAACAAGTTGTTTTCAAAAATATCCACCCAAATCTCTGTTTTGGAGGCGCTATAGAATCCATTGCTACACACGTGGTTTTAAGGGGGGAAATGCCCCCTATTCCCCCCTCAGGGTTAGTAAGGGGTTATTATATTTCGAATTTCCTCTGTTGGTCAATGCTAACTTGACAAGCATATCAAGTTTGAACAAAATTTATCAGTAAATAAGAGAGAAATAATAAGTTTTGTATTCCCCGTAAGAATAACATTGGACAACGTACTGCGTTTACTGCAAAATTTAAATTTTCTTTGCAACCAGCAATCGTAGAACAGTAATTCAAAATACTAAATTATTCAGCGTTTTTAGCTCTTTTTAATGGTGAATAGCAATAGTTTTTTATATCCATTTTTTAATGAAAAATCAAAAAAACTGAATTTTTGATGTTTTAAGTCCTGTAATTTCTGAATCCGAATTTTTACAGAAATGCGGGTGGTGTCATTTTGTCGGGAAACGAAAGTTCTACAAACGAATAAAGTTTAATCAAAATCGATAAAATTTGATTTTTCATGTTTTTTGGCGGTTTTTGCGGGATGATTACCCTTAAAAATCAAAAATTCAAAAAAATGAAAAGTGCCTCACGGACACACACACACACACACACACACACACACACACACACACACACACACACACACACACACACACAGACATAAAGACATCACGTCAAAAACACTTTTTTGGGTTCAGGGAGTACCAAAACGAATATTTCCACCAACAACTTAAATTCGAAAATTTTGACGAAAACAATACTTTCTCATATAGGGGGAGAAAGTAAAAAGTATATTTTTTACAGGAATATTTAATGTAACATAACATACAATAACCACGAATGTATGACAAAAAGAAATGATAAATAACATAAGATATAAATGGTGTTTTTCCTTGAACGCAATCCAGGATCTGGAAGAACAAACTACAGACTTTTGATACACGGTATCTATATGTTTTATTGTTTTTGGCTCTTGCTTAAACTACTTTCTATAATTCCATGATTTAAAAATATCGTATAGACTAGGTGCTTAAACAGACCGCCTGGACCAGGTGCATTTATACAACCCACTCTTAACAGAAAATGTTAAAACTCATAGTTGAATTTCTTATGTAATTACTTCCAAAGGTAACAACAACAATACTAACCAGCTGATGGAGAGTGAAGTAAATAAAGTAGTGTTGCCAATGTATAACCTGTATTGATATTTGCCAGCTATCTTTGGCTCTGTAAATTGGGTTGTAATAAAAAATACCTTCTATAGTTAAACAAATAAATAATAATTTGGTTGTTACCAACGTCCTATGCAACATTCATTCTAGAGTTAAACTGTCCACAATTATGATGTTAAACTATCCACAACTGTGATGTTAAACTATATATATATATATATATATATATATATATATATATATGTGTGTGTGTGTGTGTGTGTGTGTGTGTGTGTGTGTGTGTGTGTGTGTGTGTGTGTGTGTGTGTGTGTGTGTTTGTGTGTGTGTTCTACTTTATTAATTACCCACATAATACACTCTAAAAAACCATAGTAGTATTCTCCTCAATGAAGGTTTAACAATCTAAGTTTGTTGAAAACAAACATTTAATATTCGAAATTATAATTTTTCAGTAATATTAAAAACCTGTAAAATGTATTGATTATAATAACAACTGTAATGCTAATAGTAGACCACAAATAGCGGACTATGTAACTATAAAATGTATTTCCTGTCAGTAGTGGGCATTTGGGGCTGCTAGACCGGAAGTGACGTCATCCGGTCACGTGACCGGATGCGCTGAGTCATGAAAGACGTCATCTGAGGCTGAGCCAGTGACGTAGGCGGTTTTGTGACGTAATGAGGGAAAGTTTAAAGGTCAAGGTCACGGGGAGGTAATTTTAAAAAAGTACTACCTCGCACGCGTAAAATCCGATTGTGATTCGATAGTTTTAATTCGATAAAAATATCGAATGAAAACAATCGAATGGAGCAATCGAATGATACGAGTGCGAGGTAGTACTATTACAAATATTACTTTATTTTATTTTACAATAATTCATGTTTACAATAGTTCCCCGTTGTTCGTTGTCATCGATGTTGTTGATCCGGACGAGTTGCGGCCATCACTTCGCTTTCTGATGAAAGACGGTAGATACTTCGATTCCTGCGCAGAGTCCATGTTGTTTTTTGATGCGTAAAGTTCCAAAGATAAATCGTAGCCGGACGCAATGAGAAGTCTTAACTCTTCATTAAAAACCTCGAGGTCTTGGAAAGTCGCCAGAAGAATAGAGTCATAATGAATACACCTAATTTTGATAGACATTTCAACAGAGAGCTCGATGTACACTGGTCAAGAGCCGGAGGTGTACTGACTATTCGCTAGCTAGCGTTTTGGTATCAAACAAAATGGTGGGGGTAAAAGTGTGGTGGGGCGGAGCAGATGGCGGACGGCAGATGGCAGGCGGCAGATGGCAGGCGGCAGGTGGCAGGCGGCAGGTGGCAAGTGCGCAGCAGATGACAGTCCCCCCACTACACCAGTCCCCCCACCAAGTCTTACATCGCACAATAACTAGTTTACATGTGTTAGTTAGGGTTTAGCTCTTAGACTGTCAAGACCTTAGCTCCTTAACTGAAAACTTCAATTAATTCGTCTCAACACTGGATGTGTATAAATATTACAGTCACTATGATCTAAACTAGTGCATGTTTCCACGTGCTGCTTCTTGTGCAGCAGACAACTGGCTAAGAGTGTTTCAACCTTGGCTATTCTACGATGGAACCGCTCATTGTCCGCTAAAAGCGTAGACATTCTATCTTCATCGTCGGAGAAGTAGAAGGTGGTGGCAAGCGGGCTACTGAAGGACACCTTACTCATATTCCTGTAAAACTGTGACATGTTCAGACGTTAACACAAACTATATAGGTAGATGTTCATCCGACAACAGCTGGAAGTATAATGATGTAGCGCTAGCGAGTAGGATAGACACTTATCCCCACCACAACGTTACCTTGTCCTTCAAACAGTTGTTTTTCGCTACAGTTGCTATACGCTTGGTCGGATCTGAAGTCTGTTTGCACTAACTTGTTCGTCTGATCAATCCGCGTAGTTTGAGTACCCACTTGATATATTTTAAACTGTAAATAAAGAAGTTTTGTAGGTTTGACCTCTAAAATAGCTGTTTTTTTAGCTATTACTGCTATGCCCTTGGTCGGATCTGAATTTTGTTTGCACCACCTTGTTTGTCTGATCAATCCGCGTAATTTGAATACCCACTTTATATATTTTAATCCGTAAATAAAGAAGTTATTTAGGTTTGACCTCCAAAATAGTTGTTTTTAGCTATTACTGCTATACCCTTGGTCGGATCTGAATTCTGTTTGCACCGACCTGTTCGTCTGATCAATCCGCGTAATTTGAGTACCCACTTGATATACTTTAAACCGTAAATAAAGAAGTTATTTAGGTTTAACCTCCAAAATAGTTGTTTTTAGCTATTACTGCTATACCCTTGGTCGGATTTGGATTCCGTTTGCACCAATTTGTTCGTCTGATCAATCCGCGTAATTTGAGTACCCACATGACATACTTTGCACAAACTTTGTACCCCCCCCCAAAAGGGTCATGTTCAAGGTCAACCTCAAGGTCAAGGACCTTAGGACTTAGAAATTTTCACAAAGTGGGCTGCACACAAACATGAGAGTGCATGTTTCCACGTGTTGCTTCTTGTGCAGCAGACAACTGGCTAAGAGTGTTTCAACCTTGGCTATTCTACGATGGAACCGCTCATTGTCCGCTAAAAGCGTAGACATTCTATCTTCATCGTCGGAGAAGTAGAAGGTGGTGGCAAGCGGGCTACTGAAGGACACCTTACTCATATTCCTGTAAAACTGTGACATGTTCAGACGTTAACACAAACTATATAGGTAGATGTTCATCCGACAACAGCTGGAAGTATAATGATGTAGCGCTAGCGAGTAGGATAGACACCTATCCCCACCACAACGTTACCTTGTCCTTCAAACAGTTGTTTTTCGCTACAGTTGCTATACGCTTGGTCGGATCTGAAGTCTGTTTGCACTAACTTGTTCGTCTGATCAATCCGCGTAATTTGAGTACCCACTTGATATACATTAAACCGTAAATAAAGAAGTTATTTAGGTTTAACCTCCAAAAATAGTTGTTTTTAGCTATTACTGCTATACCCTTGGTCGGATTTGGATTCCGTTTGCACCAATTTGTTCGTCTGATCAATCCGCGTAATTTGAGTACCCACATGACATACTTTGCACAAACTTTGTACCCCCCCCCCAAATGGGTCATGTTCAAGGTCAACCTCAAGGTCAAGGACCTTAGGACTTAGAAATTTTCACAAAGTGGGCTGCACACAAACATGAGACTAACAGTCTCCTGCCTATGTACAGGCCAAGTCCCTAACTTGAAATGCTTAGGGTGGAGAAGAACCTTGTTTGTAGTAAAGAGGGTGGTTTTTAAAATCCCTCTTTAGCCTCATTCTGAGGGAAGAAGGTTGTTTAAATCCGCTTGTCTTTGGAGCCGTCTTCTTCAAGGATTCCTTAATCCTTTTCAGCTTCTCGTTGGTTATCGGCGAAGTCATTTTGTAAGAAGAGAGAGAGCGAGAGCTGTGAAGTGTACCAGTCAATGGTTGAAGCTGGAATGAGGTGGCGGAAGGAGTAAATCGAGTCGCGTTAGAAAGCTGAGTCTCCTTCAAACGTTGCAGTTGTTTGACCTCCAAAATAGTTGTTTTTAGCTATTACTGCTATACCCTTGGTCGGATCTGAATTCTGTTTGCACCGACTTGTTCGTCTGATCAACCCGCGTAATTTGAGTACCCACTTGATATACTTTAAACCGTAAATAAAGAAGTTATTTAGGTTTAACCTCCAAAATAGTTGTTTTTAGCTATTACTGCTATACCCTTGGTCGGATTTGGATTCCGTTTGCACCAATTTGTTCGTCTGATCAATCCGCGTAATTTGAGTACCCACATGACATACTTTGCACAAACTTTGTACCCCCCCCCCCCAATGGGTCATGTTCAAGGTCAACCTCAAGGTCAAGGACCTTAGGACTTAGAAATTTTCACAAAGTGGGCTGCACACAAACATGAGACTAACAGTCTCCTGCCTATGTACAGGCCAAGTCCCTAACTTGAAATGCTTAGGGTGGAGAAGAACCTTGTTTGTAGTAAAGAGGGTGGTTTTTAAAATACCTCTTTAGCCTCATTCTGAGGGAATACTGACGGGACTTAGAAAAACCGTCGTTTGATCAAATATTGGAAGAAATGTGGACTTAGAGATATTTTAACGTGTCCTTGACCCAGTTACCGGACTTGGAGCAATTCAGAGTATGCGATACAGTCTTGGAACAAATTACTGTCGAAGTCCTTGCCCCCCCCCCCATGATATATTCCTATAAAAGCGGGAGCAGCTCGCAGAGGGTTCGCAGTCGCAGGCCGACAGCCTAGCTAGCTGTTTGCCTGCGCTGTCCGCAATAGTATCTCTAGTATAGAGTTGGTACCACTGTATATTAGAGATGCTACCTTAGCTTAAGGCATGTCTGTTTATTATTAAGCATGTTAGAATAACGCTTGTAGTTTGCTGCTAGTAAATGTAGTTAGTTTAACTGTAGTTAGTTTGGTGTTGGTTTTAAAGTGTCTTTGAAGTGTTTTTATTTACTAATGAAATATGTACTTTTCTTTCACGCTCCCATTCAAAAAGGTATGGCATGAAAACCAACCTTATGTCTTTAAATATCTCAGGGGGGATTATGTTTCTCAAATAACCACCTTTCCTAACCCCTTACAAAAAGGTACGGCACGAAAACCGACCTTGAGTCATTACGGCATGAAAACCGGATGACTTTTTTACCTATCTTAGCCCTCACTCACGAGAAACAGATTCAGTTAGTTTGCTTATCTTGGTTAAATCTAAGGGGATCTTGGTTAAATATTTGTAAAATTTAAGGGAATCTTGTTTAAATTTAAGGGGATCTTGGTCAGGTGATTATTGTACTTCGGTTCGTAGTACTCTGGCGCCTACACAGTGATGAACGTCCTTGCGGTTTCAGAGTACGCGACTGTTGTAAACTGGCCATATTGCTTATCTTGGGGGATACATCTTCGGGAAATAAACTTAAGGGGACCTTGGTCAGGTATTATTGTACTTCGGTTCGTAAAACTCTGACGCCTACACAGTGATGAACGTCCTTGCGGTTTCAGAGTGCGCGACTGTTGTTAACTGACCATATCGTTTGTTTGTTGGGTGAATAATATTTCGGGGGAGAGGTTAGTGTTCCGTTATCAGGTTTATTGCCTATAATTGCGAGCTTTAAACTAGTCCTCTTCTCCTAATACAGAGCGGGGAATAGAGCAGTTTGTGGTCCAAGTGAGAATCACTTACTGCTCTATTCCCCGTTTTGGCAACATGTTCAGACGACCTTGACCCACTTCGGGACTTAGAAAATTTTTGTTTGGTAAGATATTGGAAGATATATTTATTTCCTACAATAAAACTAGGGTCACATAGGCTAGAGGTCATCAACGCAGTTTTCAACTTATGAGTTCCGAGGTATTAAATTAAAAGTAAAGGTAGAGCTGAGACCGTTGCATAGAAATGATATGCATTGTATTTTGGTGGAATGGGAATCGCCCTCCGGCATTAATCTTTTCCATTTTATCAAAAGATCGTGCAAGGAATTTTATGTAAAACGGATAATAGTCTCCCTTGTTTAAACGTAGTACAGCTTGCTTCCAAAGTAAAATGGCAAAGGTAACACCTTTGCTATTTTACAAAATATTTTAACGTGTCCTTGACCCAGTTACCGGACTTGGAGCAATTCAGAGTATGCGATACAGTGTTGGAAATAACTACTGTCGAAGTCCTTGCCCCCCCCCATGATATATTCCTATAAAAGCGGGAGCAGCCCGCAGAGGGTTCGCAGTCGCAGGCCGACAGCCTAGCTAGCTGTTTGCCCGCGCTGTCCGCAATAGTATCTCTAGTATAGAGTTGGTACCACTGTATATTAGAGATGCTACCTTAGCTTAAGGCATGTCTGTTTATTATTAAGCATGTTAGAATAACGCTTGTAGTTTGCTGCTAGTAAATGTAGTTAGTTTAACTGTAGTTAGTTTGGTGTTGGTTTTAAAGTGTCTTTGAAGTGTTTTTATTTACTAATGAAATATGTACTTTTCTTTCACGCTTTAAAACTGATCTTGGTCAAAACTTTGGTTCGCAGTTGCCTGGCGCCCGTTACTGACCAACGTCCGACTGGGTTTCAGGATGTTGTAGACCTTTGTAAAACCGACCTTGGTTGGTATGTCCTTTTCTTACACGCTATAACTAACCTTGGTCAAAACTTTGGTTCACAGTTGCCTGGCACCCGTTACTGACCAACGTCCGACTGGGTTTCAGGATGCTGTTGACCTTTGTAAAACCGACCTTGGTTGGTCTTTGTAAAATTAACTTTAACTGATCAGTATGTTTCTCATCCTTTTCCTAACCCCTTACAAAAAGGTATGGCACGAAAACCGACCTTTGTCAATATGGCACGAAAACCGATTGACATTACCCATCTTACCCTCGAGAAACTTTTGAAAATACTCCCTGCAAACCATTTGTAACTTCCTTTTGTTTGGATAAATTAATAAAAGGTTCTGTTATCAGGTTTATTGCCTATAACTGTGACCTTTCTTCAAAATTCACTTCCCTAATACAGAGCGGGGAATAGAGCAGTTTGTGGTCCAAGTGGGAATCACTTACTGCTCTATTCCCCGTTTTGGCAACATGTTCAGATGACCTTGACCCACTTCGGGACTTAGAAAATCTTTGTTTGGTAAGATATTGGAAGATGTATTTATTTCTTACAACAAAACACCCCCCCCCCCCTACTCAAGGTCAGAACCATTTGGGTGGGGGCTCAACTGGTTTGGCTGACTAGCTTTCAATTTTTTTTTTGTTTGTTTTGAAAAAGTGGGGGTAACTTATACATTTAATGGTGGGGGAACGTCTATTTAATGTCGATGCAACAGTGTATATTTATCATATCGGCATTATGAACCCACCAGCAAACTCCGTTTGTTACAGCTTTCCCCTCATCGATATCGATGATGTGATAAAACTTACATCAATAACAAAACGGTTTGAAATGGAAAGGCGACTAATAAAAGTCGACGTAATTCCACAAGATCTTCGTTCGGCAATGTTGACCATCGAATATGTTAAAGATGAATCTACAACTGAAGATCCCTATTGTTTTATGAAATTTTTAGTTGATCGAGATGCAATGTGTACAATCCGATTTCACATCCGAGTTTAAAATATATTAAATTTTCCTGTTGGAGAAAATTGTCCTTGTTAAATACAAAGCGGGGAATAGATCAGTTTATGGTTTAAAATGAAATCATTTACTGCTCTATTCCCCGTTTTGGCAAATATGCTCAATGTCCTTGACCCAAATACAGAATTTGGTAGCCTCCAGCTACAAACTTAAACTTAACCTAAAACGTACCCCCACCACTTTTTCTAGGGTATAAATAGAGGTGCATTTGCAGTGTTTTTCATTATTGCGTTGACCCTTGTGAAGAGCACGTCTACATTATGAATCGCTGCGATATTTGTAAAGCTTCTTTCAGAGATGAATGGCTTTTAACCATTCATAAAGAATTGAAACATAACACCAATACAAATACAGAAGAACCAAATGAAGAAGAATTAGATTCAATCGACCAACAACTAGCAAAACATCAAGAAGAACAAAATGAAGAAGAACACAACGAAGAAAAAGAAGAAAATGAAGAAAAAGAAGTAAATGAAGTTTCAAGACCAAGTGTCATTCATTATGCACAATCAACGCCATCAACATCGACTTCTACGCCTGCTATGTCTACACTTCACCATCCTTCAACATCAACACCATCAACATCGACTTCAACGCCTGCTATGTCTACACTTCACCGTCCTTCAATATCAACAGCTGCTATGTCTACACTTCACCAACCCTCAACATCAACAGCAGTAGATGTGGAACTACACGCTCAAGCACTACCTGGTAAGGTAGTAACACATTTTAAAATTGACAACGTAAAATTACAACTTGAAAACTTTTTACATAACGCCAAAGAATTAGTAACCAAAACACTAAAGAATGAACAAAAAAGATTGAATTTTATCAAATTTGGACTGTTGCTAGATGCCATATTTACTAACATTCAAAACGAAACATCGCCAAGAGGTTTTATGACAAAAAACCGAACCATCATAGCTGCGTCAGATATTGAAAAGATCGTAACAGAATGTTTTGAGGAACTTTTGACGAAAATACAAGAGCATGAAGGAAGAGGATCTGGATGGACTTTATTAAGTATAACAAGTCTGGATGTTAGAGGTCATAAAGACGGTTACGGAATGAGAGGAAGTAGTTACATTCCTCTTTCGAAAAAAGTAAGTGATACCAAATCCTGTATTAATGTGCAAAATGAAGATAATGAATGTTTTAAATATGCTATGTTGGCCAAATATGTAAAACATCATGTGTGTAGACCTAATAGAGAATATGAAGAAGTTCAACATAAGTATAATTTCCAAGGAATGACTTACCCTGTTGCAATTACTGATATATCTAAATTTGAAAAGCAAAATCCGTCAGCTTCAGTCAACATATTTGGTTTGGATTCATCAAATAATGTGTATCCCTTGCGCATAACATCGAAAGAGCGCAACAATCATACTGACTTGTTATTAATCAATAAAGGAGAGATATCACATTACGTGTATATAAAAGATTTTGAAGGGCTCGTATGTAAACAGTTAACAAAACATAAAAGTAAAATCACAACATGTAAGAGATGCTTTTGCCACGTGAGCAAACCATTAAGAAGAGGAGGTACAGAATGGTTAGTAGAACATCAAAGGTTATGTAGTGGAAACTATGAGGTAAGAATTAAATTGCCACATCCCAGCAGAGCGCAGATAAAATTTGATAAAGTAAATCACCAATACCCTGTTCCATTTGTTGTGTACGCGGATTTCGAAGCATCCTTACTTCCAATTGAACAACAAGAAGAGGATATCACAAAAAGAAGCAAATATCAAAAACATGCACCAAACAGTTATTGTATACTAACAAAATCCACGTTGTCTGAAGAACATCTTCAAGAATATGGACTATCATCTGCTCCGAAGATATATCGTGGTGAACAAGCAGCGAAACACTTTGTAGATGAGTTGTATTACATTGCCTCCAAGGTGGAAGAAATCTACAAAATTAAAATACCGATGCAGCCTATGGATGAACACCAACTTCAACATCACAATTTGGCAACAACATGTTATCTGTGTAATAACCTATTTACACCAGATAAAGTTAAAGTGCGTGATCACGACCATCTTACAGGAGCCTACAGAGGTGCAGCCTGTAACGCTTGCAACTTAAATTACAAAGTACCATCTTTTGTACCCGTTGTTCTACATAACCTTAGTGGATATGACTCTCATTTCATCATCCCGGAGTTAGGAAGAGATGATGGAGCAATAGATGTTTTGGCAACAACAATGGAAAAATTTATAAGCTTCTCTAAAAAGGTTGGCAAAATAAAACTTAGGTTTATTGATTCGTTTAGATTTATGCCTTCTAGCCTAATGAAATTAACTGAGAATTTAAAAAGAGAAGATCTGATAGAAACAAGCAAAATTGTAGCCAGTAGTAAAATGGATCTGGTTCTTAGAAAAGGAGTCTTCCCCTACGATTACATCGATGGACTGCATAGATTTAATGAAACATCACTTCCTCCACCAGAACAATTTAACAACAAACTCAATGAATCGGAAATTTCACTTGAAGACTATCAACATGCATGTCGAGTATGGGACGAGTTGGATATGAAGACTTTGGGAGAATACTCAGACTTTTATGTAAAACTTGACGTGACTCTTCTCTGCGATGTTATGGAAGAATTCCGAAGAACCTGTTTTGCATCATACGGTTTGGACCCTCTACATTCGTATACATCTCCAGGACTAGCTTGGCAAGCAATGCTAAAAGAAACAAAATGTAAACTCCAGCTGTTAACAGATATAGATATGATCAAGAGAAACCTTCAACGTACTTGGGATATTTCGACGCAAATAATCTGTATGGATGGGCCATGTCGAACCCACTTCCATTTGACAACTTTAAATGGGTTGATCCCGACTGTATTGGCGATATTTCATAAATTCCAAAACATGGAGATACCGGATATATTTTGGATTGCGACTTTGAATATCCAGAACATTTACACGATCTTCATTATGACCTTCCACTCCTTGCAAGAACAGAAATTTCACCAACTGGAAAACACCCCAAATTAATGATGACCCTTAACAATAAACAACGATACGTAGCTCATTATTGGGTTGTTCAACAAGCTATCGAATTAGGTTTACGTCTTACTAAAATTAATAGAGCTGTGGAATTTTCCCAATCGTGCTGGTTGAAACCGTACATAGACTCGAATACTACCAGAAGAGCAGCTGCTACATCAGCCTTTCAAAAAGACTTTTTTAAATTAATGAACAATGCGATATTCGGTAAAACGTTAGAAAACAAAAGAAGACATAAAAACGTTAAACTTGTTACAGATCCGAACAAACTACAGAAACTCGTACAACAGCCGAACTTTAATACATCTATAATTATTAATGAAAATCTTGTAGCTGTATCTATGAAGAAAACAAGTGTGAAGATGGATCGTCCTTTGTATATAGGAATGTCAATCCTGGATATCTCCAAGACTCATATGTACGATTTTCATTACAAAAAGATGGTCACCTTTTATGGACGGGAAAACATATATATATATAAATATATATATATATATATATATATGTTTTCCCGTCCATAAAAGGTGACCATCTTTTTGTAATGAAAATCGTACATATGAGTCTTGGAGATATCCAGGATTGACATTCCTATATACAAAGGACGATCCATCTTCACACTTGTTTTCTTCATAGATACAGCTACAAGATTTTCATTAATAATTATAGATGTATTAAAGTTCGGCTGTTGTACGAGTTTCTGTAGTTTGTTCGGATCTGTATACGAATGTAGAGGGTCCAAACCGTATGCTGCAAAACAGGTTCTTCAGAATTCTTCCATAACATCGCAGAGAAGAGTCACGTCAAGTTTTACATAAAAGTCTGAGTATTCTCCCAAAGTCTTCATATCCAACTCGTCCCATACTCGACATGCATGTTGATAGTCTTCAAGTGAAATATCCGATTCATTGAGTTTGTTGTTAAATTGTTCTGGTGGAGGAAGTGATGTTTCATTAAATCTATGCAGTCCATCGATGTAATCGTAGGGGAAGACTCCTTTTCTAAGAACCAGATCCATTTTACTACTGGCTACAATTTTGCTTGTTTCTATCAGATCTTCTCTTTTTAAATTCTCAGTTAATTTCATTAGGCTAGAAGGCATAAATCTAAACGAATCAATAAACCTAAGTTTTATTTTGCCAACCTTTTTAGAGAAGCTTATAAATTTTTCCATTGTTGTTGCCAAAACATCTATTGCTCCATCATCTCTTCCTAACTCCGGGATGATGAAATGAGAGTCATATCCACTAAGGTTATGTAGAACAACGGGTACAAAAGATGGTACTTTGTAATTTAAGTTGCAAGCGTTACAGGCTGCACCTCTGTAGGCTCCTGTAAGATGGTCGTGATCACGCACTTTAACGTTATCTGGTGTAAATAGGTTATTACACAGATAACATGTTGTTGCCAAATTGTGATGTTGAAGTTGGTGTTCATCCATAGGCTGCATCGGTATTTTAATTTTGTAGATTTCTTCCACCTTGGAGGCAATGTAATACAACTCATCTACAAAGTGTTTCGCTGCTTGTTCACCACGATATATCTTCGGAGCAGATGATAGTCCATATTCTTGAAGATGTTCTTCAGACAACGTGGATTTTGTTAGTATACAATAACTGTTTGGTGCATGTTTTTGATATTTGCTTCTTTTTGTGATATCCTCTTCTTGTTGTTCAATTGGAAGTAAGGATGCTTCGAAATCCGCGTACACAACAAATGGAACAGGGTATTGGTGATTTACTTTATCAAATTTTATCTGCGCTCTGCTGGGATGTGGCAATTTAATTCTTACCTCATAGTTTCCACTACATAACCTTTGATGTTCTACTAACCATTCTGTACCTCCTCTTCTTAATGGTTTGCTCACGTGGCAAAAGCATCTCTTACATGTTGTGATTTTACTTTTATGTTTTGTTAACTGTTTACATACGAGCCCTTCAAAATCTTTTATATACACGTAATGTGATATCTCTCCTTTATTGATTAATAACAAGTCAGTATGATTGTTGCGCTCTTTCGATGTTATGCGCAAGGGATACACATTATTTGATGAATCCAAACCAAATATGTTGACTGAAGCTGACGGATTTTGCTTTTCAAATTTAGATATATCAGTAATTGCAACAGGGTAAGTCATTCCTTGGAAATTATACTTATGTTGAACTTCTTCATATTCTCTATTAGGTCTACACACATGATGTTTTACATATTTGGCCAACATAGCATATTTAAAACATTCATTATCTTCATTTTGCACATTAATACAGGATTTGGTATCACTTACTTTTTTCGAAAGAGGAATGTAACTACTTCCTCTCATTCCGTAACCGTCTTTATGAACTCTAACATCCAGACTTGTTATACTTAATAAAGTCCATCCAGATCCTCTTCCTTCATGCTCTTGTATTTTCGTCAAAAGTTCCTCAAAACATTCTGTTACGATCTTTTCAATATCTGACGCAGCTATGATGGTTCGGTTTTTTGTCATAAAACCTCTTGGCGATGTTTCGTTTTGAATGTTAGTAAATATGGCATCTAGCAACAGTCCAAATTTGATAAAATTCAATCTTTTTTGTTCATTCTTTAGTGTTTTGGTTACTAATTCTTTGGCGTTATGTAAAAAGTTTTCAAGTTGTAATTTTACGTTGTCAATTTTAAAATGTGTTACTACCTTACCAGGTAGTGCTTGAGCGTGTAGTTCCACATCTACTGCTGTTGATGTTGAGGGTTGGTGAAGTGTAGACATAGCAGCTGTTGATATTGAAGGACGGTGAAGTGTAGACATAGCAGGCGTTGAAGTCGATGTTGATGGTGTTGATGTTGAAGGATGGTGAAGTGTAGACATAGCAGGCGTAGAAGTCGATGTTGATGGCGTTGATTGTGCATAATGAATGACACTTGGTCTTGAAACTTCATTTACTTCTTTTTCTTCATTTTCTTCTTTTTCTTCGTTGTGTTCTTCTTCATTTTGTTCTTCTTGATGTTTTGCTAGTTGTTGGTCGATTGAATCTAATTCTTCTTCATTTGGTTCTTCTGTATTTGTATTTGTGTTATGTTTCAATTCTTTATGAATGGTTAAAAGCCATTCATCTCTGAAAGAAGCTTTACAAATATCGCAGCGATTCATAATGTAGACGTGCTCTTCACAAGGGTCAACGCAATAATGAAAAACACTGCAAATGCACCTCTATTTATACCCTAGAAAAAGTGGTGGGGGTACGTTTTAGGTTAAGTTTAAGTTTGTAGCTGGAGGCTACAAAATTCTGTATTTGGGTCAAGGACATTGAGCATATTTGCCAAAACGGGGAATAGAGCAGTAAATGATTTCATTTTAAACCATAAACTGATCTATTCCCCGCTTTGTATTTAACAAGGACAATTTTCTCCAACAGGAAAATTTAATATATTTTAAACTCGGATGTAAAATCGGATTGTACACATTGCATCTCGATCAACTAAAAATTTCATAAAACAATAGGGATCTTCAGTTGTAGATTCATCTTTAACATATTCGATGGTCAACATTGCCGAACGAAGATCTTGTGGAATTACGTCGACTTTTATTAGTCGCCTTTCCATTTCAAACCGTTTTGTTATTGATGTAAGTTTTATCACATCATCGATATCGATGAGGGGAAAGCTGTAACAAACGGAGTTTGCTGGTGGGTTCATAATGCCGATATGATAAATATACACTGTTGCATCGACATTAAATAGACGTTCCCCCACCATTAAATGTATAAGTTACCCCCACTTTTTCAAAACAAACAAAAAAAAAATTGAATGCTAGTCAGCCAAACCAGTTGAGCCCCCACCCAAATGGTTCTGACCTTGAGTAGGGGGGGGGGGTGTTTTGTTGTAAGAAATAAATACATCTTCCAATATCTTACCAAACAAAGATTTTCTAAGTCCCGAAGTGGGTCAAGGTCATCTGAACATGTTGCCAAAACGGGGAATAGAGCAGTAAGTGATTCCCACTTGGACCACAAACTGCTCTATTCCCCGCTCTGTATTAGGGAAGTGAATTTTGAAGAAAGGTCACAGTTATAGGCAATAAACCTGATAACAGAACCTTTTATTAATTTATCCAAACAAAAGGAAGTTACAAATGGTTTGCAGGGAGTATTTTCAAAAGTTTCTCGAGGGTAAGATGGGTAATGTCAATCGGTTTTCGTGCCATATTGACAAAGGTCGGTTTTCGTGCCATACCTTTTTGTAAGGGGTTAGGAAAAGGATGAGAAACATACTGATCAGTTAAAGTTAATTTTACAAAGACCAACCAAGGTCGGTTTTACAAAGGTCAACAGCATCCTGAAACCCAGTCGGACGTTGGTCAGTAACGGGCGCCAGGCAACTGTGAACCAAAGTTTTGACCAAGGTTAGTTATAGCGTGTAAGAAAAGGACATACCAACCAAGGTCGGTTTTACAAAGGTCTACAACATCCTGAAACCCAGTCGGACGTTGGTCAGTAACGGGCGCCAGGCAACTGCGAACCAAAGTTTTGACCAAGATCAGTTTTAAAGCGTGAAAGAAAAGTACATGTTTCATTAGTAAATAAAAACACTTCAAAGACACTTTAAAACCAACACCAAACTAACTACAGTTAAACTAACTACATTTACTAGCAGCAAACTACAAGCGTTATTCTAACATGCTTAATAATAAACAGACATGCCTTAAGCTAAGGTAGCATCTCTAATATACAGTGGTACCAACTCTATACTAGAGATACTATTGCGGACAGCGCGGGCAAACAGCTAGCTAGGCTGTCGGCCTGCGACTGCGAACCCTCTGCGGGCTGCTCCCGCTTTTATAGGAATATATCATGGGGGGGGGGCAAGGACTTCGACAGTAGTTATTTCCAACACTGTATCGCATACTCTGAATTGCTCCAAGTCCGGTAACTGGGTCAAGGACACGTTAAAATATTTTGTAAAATAGCAAAGGTGTTACCTTTGCCATTTTACTTTGGAAGCAAGCTGTACTACGTTTAAACAAGGGAGACTATTATCCGTTTTACATAAAACTCCTTGCACGATCTTTTGATAAAATGGAAAAGATTAATGCCGGAGGGCAATTCCCATTCCACCAAAATACAATGCATATCATTTCTATGCAACGGTCTCAGCTCTACCTTTACTTTTAATTTAATGCCTCGGAACTCATAAGTTGAAAACTGCGTTGATGACCTCTAGCCTATGTGACCCTAGTTTTATTGTAGGAAATAAATATATCTTCCAATATCTTACCAAACAAAAATTTTCTAAGTCCCGAAGTGGGTCAAGGTCGTCTGAACATGTTGCCAAAACGGGGAATAGAGCAGTAAGTGATTCTCACTTGGACCACAAACTGCTCTATTCCCCGCTCTGTATTAGGAGAAGAGGACTAGTTTAAAGCTCGCAATTATAGGCAATAAACCTGATAACGGAACACTAACCTCTCCCCCGAAATATTATTCACCCAACAAACAAACGATATGGTCAGTTAACAACAGTCGCGCACTCTGAAACCGCAAGGACGTTCATCACTGTCTAGGCGTCAGAGTACTACGAACCGAAGTACAATAATACCTGACCAAGGTCCCCTTAAGTTTATTTCCCCGAATATGTATCCCCCCAAGATAAGCAAAATGGTCAGTTAACAACAGTCGCGCACTCTGAAACCGCAAGGACGTTCATCACTGTGTAGGCGTCAGAGTTTTACGAACCGAAGTACAATAATACCTGACCAAGGTCCCCTTAAGTTTATTTCCCGAAGATGTATCCCCCAAGATAAGCAATATGGCCAGTTTACAACAGTCGCGTACTCTGAAACCGCAAGGACGTTCATCACTGTGTAGGCGCCAGAGTACTACGAACCGAAGTACAATAATCACCTGACCAAGATCCCCTTAAATTTTACAGATATTTAAACAAGATTCCCTTAAATTTTACAAATATTTAACCAAGATCCCCTTAGATTTAACCAAGATAAGCAAACTAACTGAATCTGTTTCTCGTGAGTGAGGGCTAAGATAGGTAAAAAAGTCATCCGGTTTTCATGCCGTAATGACTCAAGGTCGGTTTTCGTGCCGTACCTTTTTGTAAGGGGTTAGGAAAGGTGGTTATTTGAGAAACATAATCCCCCCTGAGATATTTAAAGACATAAGGTTGGTTTTCATGCCATACCTTTTTGAATGGGAGCGTGAAAGAAAAGTACATATTTCATTAGTAAATAAAAACACTTCAAAGACACTTTAAAACCAACACCAAACTAACTACAGTTAAACTAACTACATTTACTAGCAGCAAACTACAAGCGTTATTCTAACATGCTTAATAATAAACAGACATGCCTTAAGCTAAGGTAGCATCTCTAATATACAGTGGTACCAACTCTATACTAGAGATACTATTGCGGACAGCGCAGGCAAACAGCTAGCTAGGCTGTCGGCCTGCGACTGCGAACCCTCTGCGAGCTGCTCCCGCTTTTATAGGAATATATCATGGGGGGGGGGCAAGGACTTCGACAGTAATTTGTTCCAAGACTGTATCGCATACTCTGAATTGCTCCAAGTCCGGTAACTGGGTCAAGGACACGTTAAAATATCTCTAAGTCCACATTTCTTCCAATATTTGATCAAACGACGGTTTTTCTAAGTCCCGTCAGTATTCCCTCAGAATGAGGCTAAAGAGGTATTTTAAAAACCACCCTCTTTACTACAAACAAGGTTCTTCTCCACCCTAAGCATTTCAAGTTAGGGACTTGGCCTGTACATAGGCAGGAGACTGTTAGTCTCATGTTTGTGTGCAGCCCACTTTGTGAAAATTTCTAAGTCCTAAGGTCCTTGACCTTGAGGTTGACCTTGAACATGACCCATTTTGGGGGGGGGGTACAAAGTTTGTGCAAAGTATGTCATGTGGGTACTCAAATTACGCGGATTGATCAGACGAACAAATTGGTGCAAACGGAATCCAAATCCGACCAAGGGTATAGCAGTAATAGCTAAAAACAACTATTTGGGGGTTAAACCTAAATAACTTCTTTATTTACGGTTTAAAGTATATCAAGTGGGTACTCAAATTACGCGGATTGATCAGACGAACAAGTCGGTGCAAACAGAATTCAGATCCGACCAAGGGTATAGCAGTAATAGCTAAAAACAACAATTTTGGAGGTCAAACAACTGCAACGTTTGAAGGAGACTCAGCTTTCTAACGCGACTCGATTTACTCCTTCCGCCACCTCATTCCAGCTTCAACCATTGACTGGTACACTTCACAGCTCTCGCTCTCTCTCTTCTTACAAAATGACTTCGCCGATAACCAACGAGAAGCTGAGAAGGATTAAGGAATCCTTGAAGAAGACGGCTCCAAAGACAAGCGGATTTAAACAACCTTCTTCCCTCAGAATGAGGCTAAAGAGGGATTTTAAAACCACCCTCTTTACTACACACAAGGTTCTTCTCCACCCTAAGCATTTCAAGTTAGGGACTTGGCCTGTACATAGGCAGGAGACTGTTAGTCTCATGTTTGTGTGCAGCCCACTTTGTGAAAATTTCTAAGTCCTAAGGTCCTTGACCTTGAGGTTGACCTTGAACATGACCCATTTGGGGGGGGGGGTACAAAGTTTGTGCAAAGTATGTCATGTGGGTACTCAAATTACGCGGATTGATCAGACGAACAAAATGGTGCAAACGGAATCCAAATCCGACCAAGGGTATAGCAGTAATAGCTAAAAACAACTATTTTTGGAGGTTAAACCTAAATAACTTCTTTATTTACGGTTTAATGTATATCAAGTGGGTACTCAAATTACGCGGATTGATCAGACGAACAAGTTAGTGCAAACAGACTTCAGATCCGACCAAGCGTATAGCAACTGTAGCGAAAAACAACTGTTTGAAGGACAAGGTAACGTTGTGGTGGGGATAGGTGTCTATCCTACTCGCTAGCGCTACATCATTATACTTCCAGCTGTTGTCGGATGAACATCTACCTATATAGTTTGTGTTAACGTCTGAACATGTCACAGTTTTACAGGAATATGAGTAAGGTGTCCTTCAGTAGCCCGCTTGCCACCACCTTCTACTTCTCCGACGATGAAGATAGAATGTCTACGCTTTTAGCGGACAATGAGCGGTTCCATCGTAGAATAGCCAAGGTTGAAACACTCTTAGCCAGTTGTCTGCTGCACAAGAAGCAACACGTGGAAACATGCACTCTCATGTTTGTGTGCAGCCCACTTTGTGAAAATTTCTAAGTCCTAAGGTCCTTGACCTTGAGGTTGACCTTGAACATGACCCTTTTGGGGGGGGGGTACAAAGTTTGTGCAAAGTATGTCATGTGGGTACTCAAATTACGCGGATTGATCAGACGAACAAATTGGTGCAAACGGAATCCAAATCCGACCAAGGGTATAGCAGTAATAGCTAAAAACAACTATTTTGGAGGTTAAACCTAAATAACTTCTTTATTTACGGTTTAAAGTATATCAAGTGGGTACTCAAATTACGCGGATTGATCAGACGAACAGGTCGGTGCAAACAGAATTCAGATCCGACCAAGGGTATAGCAGTAATAGCTAAAAACAACTATTTTGGAGGTCAAACCTAAATAACTTCTTTATTTACGGATTAAAATATATAAAGTGGGTATTCACATTACGCGGATTGATCAGACAAACAAGGTGGTGCAAACAAAATTCAGATCCGACCAAGGGCATAGCAGTAATAGCTAAAAAAAACAGCTATTTTAGAGGTCAAACCTACAAAACTTCTTTATTTACAGTTTAAAATATATCAAGTGGGTACTCAAACTACGCGGATTGATCAGACGAACAAGTTAGTGCAAACAGACTTCAGATCCGACCAAGCGTATAGCAACTGTAGCGAAAAACAACTGTTTGAAGGACAAGGTAACGTTGTGGTGGGGATAAGTGTCTATCCTACTCGCTAGCGCTACATCATTATACTTCCAGCTGTTGTCGGATGAACATCTACCTATATAGTTTGTGTTAACGTCTGAACATGTCACAGTTTTACAGGAATATGAGTAAGGTGTCCTTCAGTAGCCCGCTTGCCACCACCTTCTACTTCTCCGACGATGAAGATAGAATGTCTACGCTTTTAGCGGACAATGAGCGGTTCCATCGTAGAATAGCCAAGGTTGAAACACTCTTAGCCAGTTGTCTGCTGCACAAGAAGCAGCACGTGGAAACATGCACTAGTTTAGATCATAGTGACTGTAATATTTATACACATCCAGTGTTGAGACGAATTAATTGAAGTTTTCAGTTAAGGAGCTAAGGTCTTGACAGTCTAAGAGCTAAACCCTAACTAACACATGTAAACTAGTTATTGTGCGATGTAAGACTTGGTGGGGGGACTGGTGTAGTGGGGGGACTGTCATCTGCTGCGCACTTGCCACCTGCCGCCTGCCACCTGCCGCCTGCCATCTGCCGCCTGCCATCTGCCGTCCGCCATCTGCTCCGCCCCACCACACTTTTACCCCCACCATTTTGTTTGATACCAAAACGCTAGCTAGCGAATAGTCAGTACACCTCCGGCTCTTGACCAGTGTACATCGAGCTCTCTGTTGAAATGTCTATCAAAATTAGGTGTATTCATTATGACTCTATTCATCTGGCGACTTTCCAAGACCTCGAGGTTTTTAATGAAGAGTTAAGACTTCTCATTGCGTCCGGCTGCGATTTATCTTTGGAACTTTACGCATCAAAAAACAACATGGACTCTGCGCAGGAATCGAAGTATCTACCGTCTTTCATCAGAAAGCGAAGTGATGGCCGCAACTCGTCCGGATCAACAACATCGATGACAACGAACAACGGGGAACTATTGTAAACATGAATTATTGTAGAATAAAATAAAGTAATATTTGTAATAGTACTACCTCGCACTCGTATCATTCGATTGCTCCATTCGATTGTTTTCATTCGATATTTTTATCGAATTAAAACTATCAAATCACAATCGGATTTTACGCGTGCGAGGTAGTACTTTTTTAAAATTACCTCCCCGTGACCTTGACCTTTAAACTTTCCCTCATTACGTCACAAAACCGCCTACGTCACTGGCTCAGCCTCAGATGACGTCTTTCATGACTCAGCGCATCCGGTCACGTGACCGGATGACGTCACTTCCGGTCTAGCAGCCCCAAATGCCCACTACTCCTGTCAGACATCTAGAAGACTGAAATTCTGAGAATAGTTTTTCCCTTATAACGATTTAACAACAGTTATTTTTTCATGCAAAGACAAATTAATGTTTTAAAGTAGGCCATCACTCCCCGAAAACAATTATTATAAAATAATAGCACATATTTATAATACTTACATTTTAATCTCATTAAACAAACTTTTATAAAAAAGGAAATTAAAATATGGCGAAACGAATAATATAAATGTTTTCAACAAGAACAGAGCAATCAGTTCCTTTTGTTTTGTCAACAGAGCTTTCATCGGGAGCTCGGAACTCTTTTGTTTGTCCATACTCACTCTCTGTCTAGTTCCATACATTTTTGTTGCTATTCGTTTCTAGTGCTCTTCTCTTTGTAGTTAAGTGTTTGGCGTTATACCCGGCAATGCACTAACGATGTGATACGCCCAAAATTACGTAGGGAGTCCAATTTTAAAAGTATGTATTAAAAGAATAAGCCGTTTTTGTGACCAGCCTATTCACGAAACCATTATGATTGTTTGTGTGACATTTGAACGCCTTTAATGTCTAAATAAGCATTTTGGATTTCTTAAATATCCACCATTGGTTTCGCTCCATTAGCTTTCAAAATTACAATGTTAATCTTATACAAGAATATGTTTAATTTAACATGTAAACACATGCTGTTTAACATGCTGTTGATACTAGCAAAACACAGAATAAAAGCAAGCACGGCAGTTACAAGATAACATCTGGAATGGCGTCAAACTAATAGCACCGTGTATAAGCGGGATAATCCCGAAAGTAAAATAATTCAAATAAATGGATTCCCTCGTATTTTAGCGAATTTCCCAAATAGGGAAGAAACTATTACCGTGACAAGGTAAGACTTAAGCCCGAAATCATGATAACTTTTCATTTTGACGCCCCCAGATGCCAAAAACACCATTCGTTCAAATTTTGTTTGTATATATATATATATATAAATATATATAATATATTTATATATTTATGTGTCCGTAAGCACGGTAACTCTCGTAAAAAAGTTCCGACCTTGATGAAATTTGATACAGTCCTGTAACGTAGAATTTATTTGAATGAGTTCGATATCCAGTCGGATCGGGCTATCCAAAGGGGTATTTTGGGGAGTTTTGTACCCCAAAAACGGGGTTTTTGGGTTTTTCACATGTAATTTTGATTTAAATAAAATTTTAATTTACAAAATTGAATTTCCCTCATAAAAACAAACAATTTGGTGTTGTTTTCATTGCTCTACGTCAATTTGTTACCGAGATATTGTAAGTGCTAAACACAGTACGTTGTCTAATGTTATTCTCACGGAGAAAAAAATGTATATCTCGCTTATTTATGAACATACACTGACGAAACTCGGTATATGGCTTCATCTGTTTGCCTAGAGTAATTAGCATAAAAACAAACTTTTTACCGATGATTCCCGCAGCAGCAAACCTGCATACTCAGCCCCCATGTTATTCTTATGGAGGAAAAGTAAAATATCTTATCTCCCTTAAGTATGACCTAAATTAATCAAACTTGCCATATGGCTTCACTTAGTTGAGTTCGATTGATATTTGCATAACAACCAATTTTTTGCCGATGAATCTCGTAGCAGAAAACCTGGGTACCCAGCCCCTATTTTATTCTTATGGAGGTTAACTAAAATCTTGTATATCGCTTATGTATGAATGAATATGGATGAAACTTGGTATGTGACTTCACTTAGTTGATTTCTATTGATATTTGCGTAAAACCCATTTTTTGGGCTCCTTGTTGCAGAAAACCTGCGTACTCATCCACATTGTTATTCATAAGGATAATAATTATTATTTTATATATCGCTTATTTGTGAATATATTTGTAGGAATCTTTATAAGTGGTTTTAAGTGTTATTAAGACATTTATGTGCATTAGAAATTCGCTGAGTGCGCAGGTTTGCTGCGATGGGGGGAATTTATTTTTATTTTAGCCCAGAAATTTATTTTGAGAACGTAAGAGTTTATGATTGTAATGTTCAATAATACTTATGACTTATTTGTAAGTTTAAAATATCTCTATTTTGTAAAAGCAGGGCTGTGAAATTAACAAATTTAAATTTGCCACAGACAAGAGAATAAATTAATTGCTCTTTTCATCTAATTTTGTATATTCTCTTTACTCTGCAAAAAATAAAAAATAGACTACTAGTTGCTGATTATAACTTTAAATAAATGTAAACACGGGATTTCGTTGAAGTAAAATGTATATACATTATTAAAAGAAATTTATATCAAATCTAAATTTCCTATTATTAAGTACACAAAATACTGAAATCAATTATTATTTAGTTTACAAAGTTATGATTTACTCGAAGATTTGTTGCATTTGTTCTTAAAAAGCTATTTCGAAGAGCAATCCAATTCTCACGTCACACAATGGCAAAACTAACAAGCAAAAAACCTTAAGTGTTTTTAGCCAATTAAATGTTTAGAAACGGCATTATGAACTCGGTTTCAGTGTCTGTAAAAATCAAATCCATCCCAGCTCTTTCTAACACTTTCGACCGAAAAAAACGAAGTGTAAAAATATCTCTCCTAAACAATTCTGCCTTGTTTGTCATCTAGAGGAAAACCCGTCACAGCTGCTTGCCTCTGCCTTCCATTTACTTCCGACCACTGAAAAAATTTCACGAAATTACGTATTACATTATTCTCCTAAAATGTTTATTCTGATTTAACATTAAACCACTAGTTGGTGTATTAATGATGATTCTTAAATTATAAACCATTATGAATACAAGTCGAAAATAAATATATAAAGTAACGTAATTTCCAAATTAAACTTTATATTTTAACTTACCTAATTTACTCAGATGTACAGTGCTTAATAGGTAAACTACAGCTATAGATAAATTAATAGGCCCTAACTAATAGGATAAGATAATTAGGTAGACAAAACTATTTATCATTACAAAAGTCATTAGTTTATTGAAGTTTTTAACTTTGACTTACCAAAGGAAATTTTTCTATTCACCATAAGAGTTTCTAAAGATTGCAAACTTTAAACATAAGTAAAGGATGAATAAATTATGAGCTTTATATTAAGGGTTTAAAGCTTTTTTAAAATAAATAATCGAACTTATTCAATCTGTAAAATGATTCGAAGATATATTAATTGTTGTAATGAGATCAAAAGTAACTTTATTATTAGGTGTTTTTGTGTTTGTAAGGAATCTTTTAAAGTTTAAATAGACAAATATTAGCGTCAGCAATTCCCTTTAAACCTGTCTACCTTGTATTTCTGGGAGTATGAACCCAGCTGTTAGCGTTCATCATTTCATCCGCCTGAGAACATTTCAAGATATCAAATATTATATCGTCTATTATATTCTATTAGTTGTATGAAAATATGTTTTAATCTCATTCCTACTTCGCAAGGCAATCAACTCATAAAATTTGGTCTTATTATCTAAAAGCAATTAAGTTTTGATCTCGTTAAAAACCAACTAATTTATACTCCAACAATGACTACTAATGATTACTTCCACGAAACACGCTGTGGACATTAAGGTATATAGACCGATATCGATATTGTTTAGATCCAGCTTCATAAATGTATTTGAAGTTTAGAGCAACCTACACAAGAAAGAAGCTGCATGTATAACCAAAGTTGATGTCAGGTGGGCAAATAACTATTAATGTGCCCCACACACATGTATTTGGGAGTTATTACAATTTCCAATCAAACAATGTTCGGAGTATTTTCCAAAGTGTTACTGCTTATGACAGTTTTCCGTATAGAAGTAAAATGGTGTTTCTTTCTATAAAAGTGCTCTTTTAGCTTGTATACCCTCCAAAGTCTGTGAAAAGATTTTTGATCCTTTGGTAATTGCAAATTATTTCGTAATTTGTTTGATCTCCATGGGCAGTGCAGACATTTTTCTTAGGAGGTTTGTCTTTCCATGTATCCTTAGTTTTACTTAAAGCATTGGATGATATTGAATATACATTCTAACGAAGGAGTCTGAAGAATTCCGGAGATATAATAAAAAAATAATTTAAAAACAATCCTCAATATACTTATCATATATATTAACAGTTGTTTCTCTATTTGTTTGCTTCAGGTGTGTGGCAACGATTAAGAATACGAACATGGGAAACGATTTGGTTAAATTTACCCTGTATCGGAATTGAAAATAAACATGTATTCTGAAGAGATGATAACAAGTCTAAAACGCTGACTGTATTATGCCATACATATTTATATTACCACATATATTTACAACCGTAACACTGTTGGTAATGTTTTTAATTACTTCATTGCCAATATTTATAAATTACAAATAGCATATCACTTTAACATCCCAAAATGGTCCCTCTAAGCTCCTAAGTATATAAGATCGTGTACACCAAATGTGAAGTTGACATTTATAGGGTTATTGTGCCAAAGTCGTCCCTGGGCTCTCGTTATCGGATATTCTTGGCTAGAAACCAAGTACTTTACTGGCTATCGGAGGGATGCTTTTCTTTATTAAAAAAAGTTAGAAATTTGTGATATAGTAATTACTCTTGCTTTAAATAATATAATTTTATCTCCATATTAAGTAGCAGTCAAGAAACTCAACCATAATGTTTAGAGACTATAAACCCATTTATTCTGTGCTCGCTGCTATAAACCTTTTAGTTCTTACAGAGTTCTTAAATGTTCTTTTTTTGTTTAGTAAATTAAATTATTTTACCATTACAGTATTTGACAATCTAAGAGGCTTAAAAATCACAAATTCTCTTATGGGATGGTGAAATAAGTAACAGTAAAAAACTAAACACACATTTACAAAGTCAACTGTAAGAATTGGTACACAAAGGTAGTAGCTGCATTACTATTATTTTCAATTATGATATTCATATATTTAGCTATTCAATATTTTCTATATAGATAAAACCTGCCAATCCGCAACTAAATAACAAACTTATTGGAGGGTATATTAAGTTTAAAAACTATACTTTTAAAAAGTTAAATATTTCTCCTGGAATTTCCAAGGCATGCACAGGTTCACACTGTGAATAATAAACATTGCATTATAGAAAAACATCGTTAAGATAAGGAAGCAGAGCGTTATGGAGGGCTGCTGGTTTACTGTTGAAAGCTTCACATACTTGGATAATAGCACTCTAGGCGAAGGTATATAACCAAAGTTGCTTTTTATTCTTGAAAATAAAATAAAAAAATAATTTACATGTTTTTTAAGTCCTTTTTCGACATTTAAAAGTTGAACAACTTTGGAATAAAATTAATAGATAAACATAACAATTTGCATACTACTAGTTGTTATTCAAAAGCTAATATTTTACATTTATTATTATTTGGGCAGTTTTACACAGGAGACAATGGACTAATACCTTTATCAGTTATTTATTTAAGAAATACATTCGTGTTAAAAAGATTTTATAAATTCTTTTACAACATGTTTTATTTTTATTTTCTTGTCTCAATCGAGATCAAAGAACTCCTTGATTGATTCGATAGGGTGTTCACCAGCCAGTCCAAGAGGCCCATTTTCAACTGTTTTCCTACCTAGATGCTTGCTTTTTTGTGGCAGGGAATTGATAATTTTGTTTCCAATATACGATAGTTTCTTGCTGAATTTTGTTATGATAACTTTATAATACGTTTAAAAGGCTGGTATATAGTGTAAACCGGCAACCCTTGTTTTGCATGGCACGGCGCGAATTGTGAAAATATTACACACATGTAATATTTACTGATAATTCTCCACCTAAAATTATATCAAAAACCATTGATTTTTTAAATACTACATGCAAGTAGCTATCATTATTAAAAACATCGATAGCTATTTAGTATTAAATCACTAAACATTAATTTCTAATTATAAAAAAAAAATACAATATTATATATAATAATATAATACTAAAAATCTGCAGTATATTTTACATGTTCCTCTTTCTACCTTTTTACATTTAAGATTAGTGGTCCAAAAGCTTTCAGTTAAGATTGGAGTAAGACATTTTCTGCGTTTTTCACAAGGAATTATTTATGAAGAGGTCATAAAGAGATATTTTAGTTTATGAAGAAAGTTAGGGGAGTTAAATCTCAGAAGGGGGAATTCCCAAGCGGTTAACGAGCGTACCGCCCTTGTTGTTGCATGTCCTTGTTTTAGTCTCGGTCTTCTGCGTACACTTGTAACATATGAGTTAACAAAAACAAAAACAAAATAATGGGAGTAAATCAAAACATTTACAAATTAATTTTGGATAACAATGATCAAAGGATGTACTACTGGCTTTAATCAGAATTGAATAAGGTCATATTGTTAATAGATTACTTATAATTTCATAGAAAGACGCCAATAGAGAACGTCTTTCAATAGAATTCATTCATTTTCCAAAGAATAGGGTGAGGTATTTAATTTGGACTAAACTACGCCTTAAACATTTTATGCAAAGAATACACTCTAATTTTGGATTAAACTTGTACTATAAGTTGATTTGTTACTTTTAAATAAACGGGGGGCTCGTTCTAAAATACTAACTAATGTAAAACAATTATTATAGGAAAATTTTACAGTAATTAACTTGTTCTAAATTTATTTCAAAATGGATAAAACCCAAGAATCCTACTACGTATTATATATATATATATATATATATATATATATATATATATATGATACATAGATGACAGCAGCATAATCTGTCAGTGACCTAATCAAACTACGTCCACTTCAAATTCTGGGTAACACTAAAAGTGGGACAGCTGGACCATATATAGATGGGATGTCTTTTAGTATTTATAATCAATGATAATATTCAATGATGATAATCAATGGTTACATAATTTAATACAGTATAATAATATCTGATTATAAATACAGAAGGAGTCATCCCATCTATATATGGCCCAGCTGTCCCACTTTTAGTGTTACCCAGAATTTGAAGTGGACGTAGTTTGATTAGGTCACCGGCAGATTATGTTTGCTGTCAACTATCTATTTTAGTTATTTACGTTAACTTGTAAAATATCTCCACCCCAGAAAGCAAGTGATAATCAACCTGCTTGTTGGTGTGGTTCCTTACACACAAACTGTTGAATTATCCCCCCCTGAAAGGACAAGTAATAGTTGACAGTATAGGTACTCTGTTGGTAACTACTGTAACTACATCCTCTTTGAATCCTGGCACACACAAAACTAGGGGCAGCTTTTACAATGGCGATGAGAAGACTTCTTCAATATATATATATATATATTCAATGATATTATATTATATAATAAATGTGAAAGTTTGGATGTAAGTATGTTTGGATGGATAGATGTTTAGACGTCTATCACACAAAAACTACTCGATCGATTAAGCTAAAGTTTTTCACCCAACCTTGGGGCTTCGCCTCAGAGCCCTGTAAGTTCCAATGCAAATCTTATGGGAGGTTATATAATATTATAAATGTGAACGTTTGGATGTATGTATGTTTGGATATATTGATGTTTAGAATTCCATCACTTGTATTAATTTGCAGTAATAAAAAGCTTTAACTCTCTTGAAAAACCGCTACCTTCAGGTCTTTGTCCAATAGGCTTTTAAAGATACAGTGTTAATCTTATGGAGTTAATCTATTGAGTCAGCGGATTACAATGTAAAACTTTCAAAACATCTGATCCTACGCCTACGAGATTCCCGTGCAGAGGACGGGGCACCGACTAGTTTAATATAACCTAAAAATGTAAAAATGTTAAAGTTTGCATAATGATCAGTTTAAATCTAATTTGTTTAATGCTTTGGCCTTGTGAAAGACTTTTTGTGTAACACTATATTTGGTCAGAGTCTAAGGTTTACCAATGAATATAGTTTTGTAAATATATGAACAACAAATAGAGGAATAAAACAAAAAGCAGGTTATAGCGGCAACAATGACAGCTTGGTTCACTAATGTTTGACCTACTTTTT
This sequence comes from Allygus modestus, assembly GCA_963675035.1. NCBI lineage: Eukaryota > Metazoa > Arthropoda > Insecta > Hemiptera > Cicadellidae > Allygus > Allygus modestus. The sequence goes on along the minus strand of OY776112.1, from coordinate 393,880,087 downwards.
GGACTTGGAGTTTAATGACGCGTCTTGCCTTCTACAATACAAGAAGATTATACGAGGTACATTAGCTTTCGATTTAATTATTCGTTGCTTAAGAGTTATCTTTACTTTCTTGGTATCGTTTAGTTTAGTTACAAACTTACTCATAAACTTCTGAAAAACTTCCTCAAAGAGATACAAAAAAACTACTTTCAACGTATGCCAACAAAATTTCTTGAAGATTACTATAAAATATGAATTTGTAGAGGACTTTTTAAATAAAAATACATTTTCAAATTTTTCCTGGAATGAAAATACAAGGCTAAAGGAGTATTATATTAAGGTATACATAAAACCTAAAAATTGGGTAATAACTTAAAACACCCTCTAAAATTTGGAACGTAACTCAGTTGGTAGGGCGGACAAGTCAAAGTGCAAACAAGCGAAAGGCGGTACAGTCCGTTTCAGAACTTAGGACATCCCAATTATTACGGCTAGGCCTAATATGTCCGTCGTCGTTGATTCACCCCACCTGCGCTATTGTATGACGAGTATTTCAGGATTCTTCACGGGGACAACTCCTTAAATAATGGCTTAGTAATTGTATTCCCCCCTTCTTAGTAATCTCAGTAATAATTACTACCGCAATATTGATAGCCTTAATTTTTTGAGTAGGAAGTTTCAAACACACGTAATCAAGAGTAAATACGAAACTTGAGCCCTGCTGTTTGAAGCTTACTGCAGACGTTTATACTATTCTGTTACAATTCATAAGTATTGGAGAATTCATGGCTTATATTAATGAGCGGTTTATATTTCATTGGCAAGTCTTGCTATATATCACAAACAAATCTATTAGATTCCCTCGGCTTTTCATGCAGCTGCGATACGGTATCAATCGTCCCATTAGGTTGTAAGTGGTTCTGAACAATACTGTAACCTAGCCCATTTTCTAACCTTAGGCAAACAGTACCAAACTAACTGACCACCGTATTAATCGCATTGTCTCCAAAATTGGTTTGTTCCCGAAATAAAGTATAAGGGCTAATTAAGCCTGTCGCTTTTTCCTTTTCAACCTTTCACCTTACTTCGATCCTGTCTAATACATAATTTGCGTTAATACACGTTTTAAGAGTAAATAAAAATGTTATCAAACTTAATTTTATTAAACTAGTTTAGCATAGAACATGTGCTCTCGAAGAAAACTATAACCATTGTTATGAAAGGTGAAAATAATATTATATTAATAACTCTTAAAATGCAATAGTGTAACGCTTCTTTTAAGAATTATATACAAGTTAAATATTTCTAACCGCTCCAACATAATTTTATGATGGGTCTAAAACACGGAACAGGTTAGTCTGTTGTGATAGAAACATTTAGGGGAGGGTTTATTGTAAATGTAGGCACTAAAACGAATTGTAATTTTTGTAAGATATATAAAAGACTTTTAACATTTAGTTTATTCTTCAACATAATTTACGCATTTTATTATATAACTATAGTGTAATATTATTATTTTATCTCTATGATAATTAAAAATAAAAAAGAAATAAAACACCTCCCTAATTAAAAATGAGGAAAACGAAACAAAGCATAAATTTGGTGTTATTGTTTGGAGAAAACTCCCGCAATTTCTCATCTGAGTGCACGGAAAAGCTGTTTGCGCTTTCAATCGTTTAGATTAATTGTATAAAAACTGTCAGGCGTGTTAACAAAAAGCTATCTCAACATCTTCTAATATATTTTTACACTGCAACATTACCATTTCTCATAGGTATAAATAGACTTTCAGATGTTTCAGTTTTATTTAACAAATATATATATAACATTATATATATATATTATTTTTATAAATGTATTTCAAATTTAAATGTTTAATGAAAAAAAGAACACGATGCCATCTCGAAGTAAAGCGAGGAGGTGTTCATAAGCTGAATTTATATTATAAATTACCAATGGACCTTTAACATTTATATCCGTCACTACGGCCACTTATAACCATTGAAGTCTAGAAGTTACAACTTTATTTATAAATTCATGTTACTTTACAGTTATATAAACTGAGTCAATACGGTTTGAATTTAAAGAAGGAGACAAAATTAAAGCAAGAACCTGCAACGAGTTTAATTGGTGAGCTCGTTAACCGCTCGAGGGATTTCCCCTCTGAGTTTTAACAGTTTCCCCCCCAGACATTCAGCACAAACAAATATATCTCTTTGGGACCACTTCCTAAATAATTACTTGCGCAGAAACGCAGAAAATGTCTTACCCCAAGTTTCATTGACAATTTGTGGGCAATTCAATTCCGGAAACCTTTGTGCCCCCTAACTCACTGACTTGATTACAAATCTGTTTTCCAATTTGCACAATGGGGGAATATAGAGTAGGAAAATGTATCTCTTTGTTGATACTTGATGCCTTCCAGATTAGTAAAATTCACAATACAAAATAGTGTTGATACTTTTATTTAGTTAAAGAGTGGTTTAATGGCAGTTTGAAAAAAAAACGTGCAAAAGTAGTATTTTTATATAGTATCAAAATTAAAATTAAAAATTGTAAAATTATTAAAAGATTATTTAATGATTGATATAGAAATTGTATATAATATTAAGGTCCATCAACGGTTAGTTATAAATTATTTTTATATTAATTTATAAAAACAATTCTCACACATTGAATAGTATAACACATAAACAAATACACATAATACAGTTACAACTCAATCAGCTATTAAGTGATGTGTGAAACGATTATAAGTTAAAAGCGTACTCCACCAATTTGCCAATTCGAGTGTACCAAAGTTGTTCGACTGGATTAATTAGTTTGTTTCTATTCGGAAGGCCAAACTAAAAGTACTCTTTTTAATTCTTTTGTTCATTAGTTGAAACATATTTTTACCCGTATTATATAGGTTTAGTATAGTGATAACTTGTTACTGTCAACAAAATCATCTGTACAGAGACAATTTATAATATTGCATCAGAAACAAAACATATTTTAGAATCGTCACATTTTATAACAAATATACAATATGTGAGAAACAAAAATATTTTATAACTGTTATTAAATTAATTATAGTGTATACATTTAATTTTTATAGCATATCGGAACAATGGCAAAAATTAATTTACTTATCTTACAAAGTCAAAAATATAAGTTTAATTTGTTAACGTTGCTGCTTATGGACACATGGCGAAAACAACGTCATCATACCCATTACTAATTATAAGATAGATTTAAAATTATATTGATTTTTATTCTTTAATCAAAATAACGATAAAAAGCGGGTTAAAGTCTTCTTACGCACAAATAAGTAAGTAATTTTGTATTTGTTTTCAAAATTGTTTATTCAGATATTATATTTTTTTTATAAACATGTGCAGATAACATGTCAATTTCAGATTTTACAAGTAAGATCTGCAGATACACTGACAACACCAATCTTAAAAATAACTCAAATAATTTAATTTTAGACCTCTAACCACCCGTCGTCATGGACCACATAGATATATATGGCGATCTAATACTGTGAGGTACCGTAACGTCATTAGTCACATGGGCAAGCCAGTGGTACCGATATTGATCAGATTATCACAGCAATCTGCAGGGATCGAACCTGCGCTCACACACGACTGACTAGTGAGGCAAGCGCACTACATCTCAGTTATCGCGTCCGGTGCTTTTGGATGTTAAAATTAATATTTAGTTAGATATTTCCTTTAAAGGTTTATCGCAGTTTTTTCTGTGTCGTTAAAAGGTTCCTATTGAAACAGCATTAATTATTTTGTACCATATAGGTTTACTATAAGATTTTCTAATCATATGCCTACATTATGTTTATGTAGCGATATTAAAACTTTAGCGATAAAAATAAAAATAAAAGTGCGACCGTAAAATATAACGCGGCAGCTCCCCGACGTTCTTTATTACAGCCACACGCACTTAACTGTGATTACAACTTTAAAACACGCAACTCGTGCATCGGAGCTTGGTCTATTATTATACTACCTACCTTTTTTCCTATTTTCTATTTCCGTAATTCGTTCAGTTAAAGCAAATGTGATACAATAACCATATCACGACAGCTTTATTTTCAACACGTTTGTGGTTTATAACTTAGCTATCTTGTTTTATATTTGTTTAATAATATTTAACGAAATAAATCCGTTAACAAAGTTAACATTTTCTCCGACAAGCAACATTGTAATTGCCTTTCTTGTTAAGTCCACTGTAGCGAGTTCTCTGTAGGGTATAAAACACCCGTGAATATTCTTTTACGGTATTAAATTATCTTTCCTTGAACAATTTTCAACCAATCATTTAATATATTTTAAGGAACTATCCAATAATAAAAAAATGTAACTGATTTTAAAGTGTGCTTATTAGTCTTTATCAGCACAGTCCTGTCTTGGTCTTGATCAGTCTGATAGGCCTGTGTTTTATTATCAGGCCTATCAGACCACACAGCACAAATAGCCACATTAAACTTGAGAACAAATATGCCACCAAAAGAAAGCAAAAGGATTTTACTAATAGAACGCTAAATACCTTCAAATCAAGACTTCAAACTCAAAACTGGGAAAGCGTTTACAAAACAGAAAATGTAAATGAAGCCTATGACAACTTTCATAAAATGTTACAAACAATACTTAATGACACTTGCCCTCTAAAACTGTCCAGGAAAAACAGAACAGAAGGAAACCATACTGGGACGATGAATGCACCAGTCTCAAGAGTCTGTACACACAAGCCCTTGAAAACGAATTATCTTATGGACGGCCAGAAGATAAAGCTGAAACTGCAGCAAAAAAAAGAATATGACTAAAGAATTAAAGCTCTGAGGAAAAAACTAAATTCAGACCTCATCGATGATTCTGACAATAAGTCAAAGACATTAGGGTATATCATAAACAATGAAAGGAAAGAGAAACCCAGGGCTGATAACCAATGGAAGCTTCAAGTTGAAAAGGGAATGCTAGAAGACGCCTATGCTATAGTAAATAACTTCAATAATTTCTTTGCTACTGTGCTGAAAAAACTCGGACAACAATGTCAGGACTCACATGACAACACAATCACACAAACACCTCAACTCACAAATCAAGAGCTACACTTTCAAGAAACCACAGAAACTAAAATACAAAACGCGGCATAGACTCACCAAAACCGAAAACATCATCTGATATTGATGAAATATCGGGAAAACTAGTAAAAGCGTGCAAAAATGAACTAATCCGCCCACTGACAGACCTAGTAAACAAATTACTCAAACAAGTCATATTCCCATCACAGTTAAAAACAGCAAAAGTATACCCAAAATATAAGAAAGGTCCTGCCACAAACAGCTACAGACCAATTTCCCTTGTAACTAATTTTTCAAACATTTTTTGAAAAAAATGTCCTTCAAAGGCTTGTCTGCCATCTCGAACAAAATGAACTGATCACAAGCCAACAACACAGCTTTCCCAAAGGCAGATCCAAAACGACAGCTCTAATTCAACTTATCAGAGCACATCACTGACCAACTATATAAAGGCAACGTAGTCACCAGTTTATTTCTTGACTTCAGCAAGGCATTTGACTGCCTTGACCACAACCAGCTCCTCCAAAAGTTACAAGCACTAGGCATTAAGCGAAAACAGCACAATGGTTCTATATCTACCTAAACAACGGTCATCAGCTTGTCGAAATAGTAGACACACAAAATGGCACAAAACAAAATACACTCTTAAAGAGCACCTATAAGAAGCGGAGTGCCGTAGGGCTCAGTACTTGGCACAGTATTGTTCCTTCTGCTCACAAATGACCTCCCAGAACAACTAGGAAACTTATAAAAAACTACTATGTATGCAGATAACACAGTTATTACCATAACTAACAAATCAATAGACATACTCACCCTAAATACCAATACAGCCTTCAGCAGAACAAAAAAATACTGCAACAACAATGAACTAGCTCTCAATGAAAACAAAACCGTGCAAACTAATAAATATATCACCAAAAACAGAGATGTAAACCTAACTTTGCTAAGCATACAAGCTGAACCCAGCACCAAATTCCTCGGCGTCATCGTAGATGCAAAGCTCTCATGGCAGTAACATATAACAACTCTATGCAAGAAAATCTGCTCTGGCATCTATGTCATCAGAATAATAATGCATATAAGTGACCTGCAAACAGCAAAAACTGCATAATACTCCCTATTTGAAAGCCAGCTTATTTTTATGGCTTAGTGGTATGGTGAGGAACCTCCAACACTAACCTGGAAAGAGTTCTAGTGCATACAAATAGGGCAATAAGATGACTCAAGAATCAAGAATACTTTATTGTCACACGACTATATAAATACAGCATTGAAAATCGTCACAAATACAAACAACTTAAACAGCTAAAATAACAGAACGCTAAAAATTCATAAAACATTTCCAACCAAACATCCCTTCTTCAGATAAATAATCTTTAACACTGTAGTACTCTTTTTCAATCAAGTATTCTTTTAGTCTATATCTAAATTTTACAATATCCGCTTGAGTTTTCAGGTCTTGGGGGAAAATATTAAAAATCTTAATGGCAGAATAGTAAGTTTGGTTTTGAAAAAAAGTCGTGTTGTGTCGGGGAATACAGATTAGGTTAGTGTTGCGAGAATTATATCTATTGGCAATGCGTTGAGGGAAAACGTGTTTGTTTTTAACTAGAAATGAAAGGCACTCTAAAATGTAAATCGATGGAAAGTTAGCAAGTTGTTTGCCGAACACACACCTCTGCATGTTGCATATCGGTCCATACCATAAATCACGGTCTTACGGTTTTTTTCTGCAGTGACAATATTTTCTTAGTTCTAGAAGACTCTGCTCCCTATATTGCGACACACACAAAAAATTTGCTCCCTATATGAGGAAATAGGCAACCAAAATAAGCCGTCAGGAGAATTTATCTGTTGGAGAATTGGGAGAGCCTTCGAAGAAGAAAAATGCTACTAGCAGGACTAGCAGGACCTAAGAGTGCAATAAAGTTGTCGAGAGGCTTTCAAAGAACTGATAATCCTCATTGTAATGTCACTCTCCTTACCCGAGGTAATCCTTCATGCAGTCTCCACCTCTCAAATAAGAAACGAAGACTTACACCAACACCACACAAGAAACGCTTCTAGCTTTGCCCTTCCAATACACCAACTCACCCTGTATGACAAGAAGTCGTCTTACAAGGGAACGCTTTTCTTCAATAACCTCCCAGACGACATAAAAAAACACCAACCAAGAAGCTGAAGAAAACCTTGACGACTTTGCGACAGGATAGACCTTTCTACACAGAAAAAGAATTTATGCTAAATCAATTCTAGCCAACACTTTTTCTTTTTTTTTCTTGACGCATTGAACTATTCTCCAAGAATATGTCAATAAAGATAATTGTCTATTGTCTATCAGTGTCTATCAATGTCTATCAATAAACTACATTCATCCAATTATTTAAAAGTGAGCGAGTAATAATTATAATAAGTCTTAAAGTACATTTATCCATACAATTTTGTCTCAATAGTAATATATTCCCTCATAATATTCCCATAATATGCCCATTCTTTAGATGATCATATATCTACAGTAACCTTACCCTGCACAAATGTATAGTACATTAATAGTGATCAATGATTTTGCTTATATATGTACACAAACTAATAGCTTCATTTATGTTTTATCCGATTTTACGCTTTTGGTGCATAAAGGTTAGGTGTAATGAAGTTACTTCACTATTCAACAAGGGATGTCAATGCTACACACGTAGAACCATTGCGTTCTTTTCAAAGAAACGTCCAACAAATTAAATTAAAGGCCTTGGTTCAGCCTGCCTGGTAAATCAATTCCTGTTAAGACTGCTGGCTCGCCACTGCATTGCAAAGCACTTCACAACTATGATTGAGTTGCTGATTTTATCATAGTCATAATCACGTTTATAGTATAATTATAAAAAATAAAATGTTGTTATTATTGTGTTTGTAAATCTTATTACATATTTACCAGTTTAAAAAAATGACTGATGTCTTGATGAAATTTTCTTGATGAAAGTACCGAAGTTGCAATATTTAAAATAAAACCTATTTTGTAGGTCACAGTGTTGCAAGAAGTACAAAATAAAAGCCCCCGAAGTGAATCGTTATTCTTATGTGTTTGAAGTTTGTCGATTGAAAATTATCAGTTACATGCCTAAAACAAAACAAAAATTTTACATTTTCGAGTGACTTAAGTCACAATTTCTTTTCAGACATGAATTGTTTAATCATCGTTGTTTTATTGGTCAAAATAAGTGAAACTAATAATAGTTTCTGCTTATTTTACAATGGGTACTAAGCTAATAGGTACTACGAATTACTGTGTTTGTGAATCATTCATAACAAGAAAAAATTTTAGATTTAAAAATATAGGTCCTACATGAAATTGGTCATGATGTAAAAGACGTAATTGCTGAGAGTGGTTTATTTGTGACACAGAGTAAAACAATTTAATAGGATTCGGACATGTAACAAGGCATTGTCTGTGACGTGTTGGTCCAAATTGGTTTCTTGCAGCACTAGTCATATAAGAGGCTCTGGTCACAGAACAAATAATTACTTAGAGAGGGTCTGTAATGAAGCAGATAAAAACAATTGGATTGGACTCTAATATGTAATAAGGCATCGTTGGTAATGTCGTTGTCCACTACATAACAACCATAGTAGTCTTGTATGGATCACGAGGGACGTGAGGGACTGAAGTCGTAGAGCAGGTGATTACTGAGAGTGGATCTGTTGTGACACAGAGCACAACAATTGGATTGGACTCTGATATGTAACAAGGCATCGTCCGCGATGACGTGGTTCACACTACATAACAACCATAGTAGTCTTGTATTAACACCAGGGACGTGAGAGATTGAAGTCAAAGAGCAGGTGATTACTGAGATTGGATCTGTTGTGACACAGAGCAAAACAATTGGATTGGACTCTGATATCTACAAGGCATTGTCTGCGATGACGTGGTCCACACTACATAACAACCATAGTAGTCTTGTATTAACACCAGGGACATGAGGGACTGAAGTCGTAAAACTTGTGATTATTGAGAGTGGATATGTTGTGACACAGAGCACAACAATTGGATTGGACTCTGATATCCACAAGGCATTGTCCGCGGTGACTTGGTCCACTAAATAACAACCATAGTAGTCTGGTATTAACACCAGGGACGCGAGGGACTCTTGTAATGGAACTTGTATGGATCACCAGGGTCGTGAGGGACTGAAGTCGTAGAACAGGTGATTACTGAGAGTGGATCTGTTGTAACACAGAGCACAACAATTGGATTGGACTCTGATATGTAACAAGGCATCGTCCGTAATGTCATGGTCCACTACATAACAACCATATTAGTCTGGTATTAACACCAGGGACGCGAGGGACTCTTGTAATGGAACTTGTATGGATCACCAGGGTCGTGAGGGACTGAAGTCGTAGAACAGGTGATTACTGAGAGTGGATCTGTTGTGACACAGAGCACAACAATTGGATTGGACTCTGATATGTAACAAGGCATCGTCCGTAATGTCGTGGTCCACTGCATAACAACCATAGTAGTCTTGTATGCATCACCAGGGACATGAGGGACTGAAGTCGTAAAACTTGTGATTATTGAGAGTGGATATGTTGTGACACAGAGCACAACAATTGGATTGGACTCTGATATCCACAAGGCATTGTCCGCGATGACGTGGTCCACTAAATAACAACCATAGTAGTCTGGTATTAACACCAGGGACGCGAGGGACTCTTGTAATGGAACTTGTATGGATCACCAGGGTCGTGAGGGACTGAAGTCGTAGAACAGGTGATTACTGAGAGTGGATCTGTTGTGACACAGAGCACAACAATTGGATTGGACTCTGATATGTACAAGGCATTGTCCGCGATGACGTGGTCCACACTACATAACAACCATAGTAGTCTGGTATTAACACCAGGGACGCGAGAGACACTTGTAATGGAACTTGTATGGATCTCCAGGGACGTGAGGGACTGAAGTCGTAGAACAGGTGATTACTGAGAGTGGATCTGTTGTGACACAGAGCACAACAATTGGATTGGACTCTGATATGTAACAAGGCATCGTCCGTAATGTCGTGGTCCACTGCATAACAACCATAGTAGTCTTGTATGCATCACCAGGGACATGAGGGACTGAAGTCGTAAAACTTGTGATTATTGAGAGTGGATATGTTGTGACACAGAGCACAACAATTGGATTGGACTCTGATATCCACAAGGCATTGTCCGCGATGACGTGGTCCACTAAATAACAACCATAGTAGTCTGGTATTAACACCAGGGACGCGAGGGACTCTTGTAATGGAACTTGTATGGATCACCAGGGTCGTGAGGGACTGAAGTCGTAGAACAGGTGGTTACTGAGAGTTGATCTGTTGTGACACAGAGCAAAACAATTGGATTGGACTCTGATATCTACAAGGCATTGTCTGCGATGACGTGGTCCACACTACATAACAACCATAGTAGTCTTGTATTAACACCAGGGACGCGAGGGACTCTTGTAATGGAACTTGTATGGATCACCAGGGTCGTGAGGGACTGAAGTCGTAGAACAGGTGATTACTGAGAGTGGATCTGTTGTGACACAGAGCACAACAATTGGATTGGACTCTGATATCTACAAGGCATTGTCTGCGATGACGTGGTCCACACTACATAACAACCAGAGTAGTCTTGTATTAACACCAGGGACATGAGGGACTGAAGTCGTATAACTTGTGATTATTGAGAGTGGATATGTTGTGACACAGAGCACAACAATTGGATTGGACTCTGATATCCACAAGGCATTGTCCGCGGTGACGTGGTCCACTAAATAACAACCATAGTAGTCTGGTATTAACACCAGGGACGCGAGGGACTCTTGTAATGGAACTTGTATGGATCACCAGGGTCGTGAGGGACTGAAGTCGTAGAACAAGTGATTACTGAGAGTGGATCTATTGTGACACAGAGCACAACAATTGGATTGGACTCTGATATGTACAAGGCATTGTCCGCGATGACGTAGTCCACACTACATAACAACCATAGTAGTCTGGTATTAACACCAGGGACGCGAGAGACACTTGTAATGGAACTTGTATGGATCTCCAGGGACGTGAGGGACTGAAGTCGTAGAACAGGTGATTACTGAGAGTGGATCTGTTGTGACACAGAGCACAACAATTGGATTGGACTCTGATATGTAACAAGGCATCGTCCGTAATGTCATGGTCCACTACATAACAACCATATTAGTCTGGTATTAACACCAGGGACGCGAGGGACTCTTGTAATGGAACTTGTATGGATCACCAGGGTCGTGAGGGACTGAAGTCGTAGAACAGGTGATTACTGAGAGTGGATCTGTTGTGACACAGAGCACAACAATTGGATTGGACTCTGATATGTAACAAGGCATCGTCCGTAATGTCGTGGTCCACTGCATAACAACCATAGTAGTCTTGTATGCATCACCAGGGACATGAGGGACTGAAGTCATAAAACTTTTGATTATTGAGAGTGGATATGTTGTGACACAGAGCACAACAATTGGATTGGACTCTGATATCCACAAGGCATTGTCCGCGATGACGTGGTCCACTAAATAACAACCATAGTAGTCTGGTATTAACACCAGGGACGCGAGGGACTCTTGTAATGGAACTTGTATGGATCACCAGGGTCGTGAGGGACTGAAGTCGTAGAACAGGTGATTACTGAGAGTGGATCTGTTGTGACACAGAGCACAAAAATTGGATTGGACTCTGATATGTACAAGGCATTGTCCGCGATGACGTAGTCCACACTACATAACAACCATAGTAGTCTGGTATTAACACCAGGGACGCGAGAGACACTTGTAATGGAACTTGTATGGATCTCCAGGGACGTGAGGGACTGAAGTCGTAGAACAGGTGATTACTGAGAGTGGATCTGTTGTGACACAGAGCACAACAATTGGATTGGACTCTGATATGTAACAAGGCATCGTCCGTAATGTCGTGGTCCACTGCATAACAACCATAGTAGTCTTGTATGCATCACCAGGGACATGAGGAACTGAAGTCGTAAAACTTGTGATTATTGAGAGTGGATATGTTGTGACATAGAGCACAACAATTGGATTGGACTCTGATATCCACAAGGCATTGTCCGCGATGACGTGGTCCACTAAATAACAACCATAGTAGTCTGGTATTAACACCAGGGACGCGAGGGACTCTTGTAATGGAACTTGTATGGATCACCAGGGTCGTGAGGGACTGAAGTCGTAGAACAGGTGATTACTGAGAGTGGATCTGTTGTAACACAGAACACAACAATTGGATTGGACTCTGATATGTAACAAGGCATCGTCCGTAATGTCATGGTCCACTACATAACAACCATATTAGTCTGGTATTAACACCAGGGACGCGAGGGACTCTTGTAATGGAACTTGTATGGATCACCAGGGTCGTGAGGGACTGAAGTCGTAGAACAGGTGATTACTGAGAGTGGATCTGTTGTGACACAGAGCACAACAATTGGATTGGACTCTGATATGTAACAAGGCATCGTCCGTAATGTCGTGGTCCACTGCATAAGAACCATAGTAGTCTTGTATGCATCACCAGGGACATGAGGGACTGAAGTCGTAAAACTTGTGATTATTGAGAGTGGATATGTTGTGACACAGAGCACAACAATTGGATTGGACTCTGATATCCACAAGGCATTGTCCGCGATGACGTGGTCCACTAAATAACAACCATAGTAGTCTGGTATTAACACCAGGGACGCGAGGGACTCTTGTAATGGAACTTGTATGGATCAGTAGGGTCGTGAGGGACTGAAGTCGTAGAACAGGTGATTACTGAGAGTGGATCTGTTGTGACACAGAGCACAACAATTGGATTGGACTCTGATATGTACAAGGCATTGTCCGCGATGACGTAGTCCACACTACATAACAACCATAGTAGTCTGGTATTAACACCAGGGACGCGAGAGACACTTGTAATGGAACTTGTATGGATCTCCAGGGACGTGAGGGACTGAAGTCGTAGAACAGGTGATTACTGAGAGTGGATCTGTTGTGACACAGAGCACAACAATTGGATTGGACTCTGATATGTAACAAGGCATCGTCCGTAATGTCGTTGTCCACTGCATAACAACCATAGTTGTCTTGTATGCATCACCAGGGACATGAGGAACTGAAGTCGTAAAACTTGTGATTATTGAGAGTGGATATGTTGTGACACAGAGCACAACAATTGGATTGGACTCTGATATCCACAAGGCATTGTCCGCGGTGACGTGGTCCACTAAATAACAACCATAGTAGTCTGGTATTAACACCAGGGACGCGAGGGACTCTTGTAATGGAACTTGTATGGATCACCAAGGTCGTGAGGGACTGAAGTCGTAGAACAGGTGATTACTGAGAGTGGATCTGTTGTGACACAGAGCACAACAATTGGATTGGACTCTGATATGTACAAGGCATTGTCCGCGATGACGTGGTCCACACTACATAACAACCATAGTAGTCTGGTATTAACACCAGGGACGCGAGAGACACTTGTAATGGAACTTGTATGGATCTCCAGGGACGTAAGGGACTGAAGTCGTAGAACAGGTGATTACTGAGAGTGGATCTGTTGTGACACAGAGCACAACAATTGGATTGGACTCTGATATGTAACAAGGCATCGTCCGTAATGTCGTGGTCCACTGCATAACAACCATAGTAGTCTTGTATGCATCACCAGGGACATGAGGAACTGAAGTCGTAAAACTTGTGATTATTGAGAGTGGATATGTTGTGACACAGAGCACAACAATTGGATTGGACTCTGATATCCACAAGGCATTGTCCGCGATGACGTGGTCCACACTACATAACAACCATAGTAGTCTGGTATTAACACCAGGGACGCGAGAGACACTTGTAATGGAACTTGTATGGATCTCCAGGGACGTGAGGGACTGAAGTCGTAGAACAGGTGATTACTGAGAGTGGATCTGTTGTGACACAGAGCACAACAATTGGATTGGACTCTGATATGTAACAAGCTATCGTCCGTAATGTCGTGGTCCACTGCATAACAACCATAGTAGTCTTGTATGCATCACCAGGGACATGAGGGACTGAAGTCGTAAAACTTGTGATTATTGAGAGTGGATATGTTGTGACACAGAGCACAACAATTGGATTGGACTCTGATATGTACAAGGCATTGTCCACGATGATGTGGTCCACACTACATAACAACCATAGTAGTCTTGTATGCACCACCAGGGACATGAGGGACTGAAGTCGTAAAACTTGTGATTATTGAGAGTGGATATGTTGGTACACAGAGCACAACAATTGGATTGGACTCTGATATGTACAAGGCATTGTCCACGATGATGTGGTCCACACTACATAACAACCATAGTAGTCTTGTATGCACCACCAGGGACATGAGGGACTGAAGTCGTAAAACTTGTGATTATTGAGAGTGGATATGTTGGTACACAGAGCACAACAATTTATCTTTGCTTAGTCTTATAACTAAACTATATGAATTTGTTATAAATATGTGCATTGTGTAAATTTAGTTAACTTTAAACTTTAAATGTTTTTAAAGGGGTGTAGGTATTGGAAATATTAATTGTTTACAGCAGGTTTTTAATATACAAATATGTACTATACCTGTCAGTCTTCATTCATTACTTCTACCATCCTACGAAGGCAACAAAATTATTAACTAGCACAAAAAATATACCCTATCAACGGGAAATGGGATAAGAATATTACGAAACAATAACATAAAAGAAAGAAAGCTTCAGTGATGTTCTGTGATATTAAGCTGTAAAATACTCTTACAATTAATTTTACAAAATAGTGAAGAGAATATTTAACCGCGAACTCTGAGAGGGATAATGAAATGTTTGTTTTTAATGGGTATAAAGCTTTACTTTGAGTTTCCCGGTGAATCATCATTTGCCATCAACTTTTTCTTTTGAATGTAATGAAATAATCCTGTATTCTAATGTTACAACGCTGTTTCCGTTCCCTATCCTTAAGTTTTAACCGAAATACATTTTTAATGGGGAATGTATTTTAATGAATAATTATCTATTTTAGGGAATTTTCCCTGTAGGGAAGAAGCTATTATGGTAGTCTGAATGGTAAGACCTAGATCCGGGACCATGATAACTTTTCCTTTTGAGGTCCCCAGATGCCAAAAATATCGATCTGATTTTGATTAAATTTGGTAAGAATCTGTAAAGCAGTATTTATGACTTTAAGTTCGAGAACCTTCTGGATTGCTCTATCCAAAGGGGTATTTTCGGGGGGTTTTGTACCTTAAAAATGTTTTTTTTTTAGTTTTTTACATATAATATTTTAGTAAGTCCAATTTTAGTTTTCACCATTGAATTCAGCTTAAAAAACAAATAATTTGGTTTTTTGATCATTGCTCTACGTCAATTGGTCACAGAGATATTGAAAGTGCTATACACAGTACGTTGTCCAATGTTATTCTTATGGAAATAAGAAATATTGTATATCTTGCTTATTTTTCAACTTATCTTGACGAAATTTGGTATATTGCTTCATATGGTTGTGGTCTATTGATACTTGCCCAACAAACTATTTTTTTAACAATAGCTCCCGTAGCAGCAAACCTGCGTACTCAGCCCCCTTGTTATTTTTACGGGGAATAAGAAAAATGTTATCTGCGTTAATTAAGAATATAAATGAATAAAACTTGGAGTGTGGCTTTTCCTAGTTGAGATATATTGATATTGGTATAAAATCCCATTTGTTGTCTTCCTTGTTTCAACAAACCTATATACTCAGCCGCCATGTTATTCTTATGGAGAATAATTAAAATGTCATAAATCGTTTATATATGAATGTACCTTGATGAAACTTGGTATGTGGTTTTATGTGGTATTAAGATACATATATATGCATTGGAAATTCGCTGAGTGCGCAGGTTTTCTGCTACGGGGGTATTTCCTCATTTTGTGCGTTATATTCTATTAAATAAACAATACAAATTGTTATACTGCTTTACCTCATATGAAATTTGAAATTTGAGTTTCCTCACACTTGATGCATTCAAAGGCATCATCTTATGGTACATATTAAAGGAACTTAATTACAAATCCTATAAACTAATGAAACGTTTGCTCAAAACCAAGCAAAGATGATCCAACTTCCAACTTGTTATAAGATTAACAGCTATTAGAAGAGCTATGGCATCCTGTTGGCATTTCAGTAGTTTGTGTATTTATACTCAGCTGTTAACAAAAAACAATAGTGATTAAAAAGTAGGTTGTACAGCATAAACAAGTGCATTAGCCTACAATTTAGTCAAAGTTGATCACTATTCCATCTTAATAGGCAAAAAATCTAACTTTGAGGGGGATATGGATCCTTTTGAATGTAATTATTCAAAGTTAAAACTACTTTGTACAACTATGTTCTACGTATTGAGGTAAAATATTGTTCACGTAAATAATCAAAGCTAGTTCTGAAATACCGCAGGGGCTTACTTTGGTTTTAAAAATCGCCTTGGTGTATTAGTCATGTAACAATTATTATTGTTATCTGTATTTGCAGTTTATATGATTTGTACTGGTAAAATTCTTAGTATAAAATCATCCTAAAAGTATAAACTTTCAAATTATACCCCGGATTTTATGTTGTTTGGCCAGATTCACTGATTTATTAAATCGATATAGTTGATAACATTCTATTGCCATGTGGATGTAACACGCGATAATAATGTACAAACCGGTACAAACGGAGAAGCAGCTACATTCAAACCAATTACATTGAGGCTATTTAGTTTGTTAGCCAGAAAGTTGGTTCTCTTACATCCGTTATCCTTATCACTTCAGTGAACAACACGGATTTACTGACGCTCAAAGTTTAGTCAACCATGATTGGTTAAACAAACTGTTTCTTTTAAAGTCGGATCAGTTACATGATGTAAGTTCAAGTTTTGTTTTATAACTTCATGTTCGTCAAGCTTGGTTGTACATAACATTATATAGTTGTAACTGACAAAGGTAGAGACATAGTTTGAATATTAAAATAAAACTAACCGAGTATATTATATATTATAAACATAAATAATACTGGTGCTTCTGATGGTAAACATCTATTAATACATACAATGATATTAATTATGAACCTATATTACTATATATTAAGGTACACAAAGGGGGGACTCAATACGTTTTGAATTACATCACTTTCGTTTAAAATCCTAGAGGTTTAAATTAGTTGGGCAATAAATCAAAGTAGTCATACATAGACAAATCTGTTTTGTTTTTTCTTTAATAGTACCACAAATGATTTTAATCTTTTGAAAACCTGTAGAAATTAAAATGTTGGTTAATGAAGATTGACAATAGGTATGATTTTACTAATATTACAAAGGCACAAAAATGGACGTTTCTTCCCCCCCCCACAAAAAAATCGGTTTATTCACAAATAGAGTTTATAGGAGGAATTATATTTATAGTACGATTGCGAAATTCTGGTAAAGTGTTCGTTAATAAGTTCACAGAATTTGTTACTCTAGGATTCGTGAAAAGGAGATCCAGGGTATTCTGAGATAATCCTGCCAATTAATACAAATGCAGTGTATTAAACTAGTGGCGTCTTCTTCAAGACGTCATGTGAAGAGCTTTGTATTTGTCTCTCTTCCGTTATTATTGTTATTATCATATTTCTCTTCTTTTTAGTTTTTCTGTTAGGGTGTCTCCATTGGGGCGAACCCATCAAGACTTGTATTTTAACAAGTTATTGTTATATATATAATATTCAACTTTCTGTGTATAATTATGATTTATTGTAATTGATCCAGAATAAAAATCAATGTACAAAAACATATTGATGGGGCCATTTCCCTTAACATCATAAACCTAACATCATATGTGTACGGAGACATATCTCCAATACATATGTCAGTTCGTAAACAAAGGAGAAAATTAACCACACGTTTTAATGTAAACATAGCATACGTTTTTAAATCTCCATGCATTTCTTATGGAGGATGTTTTACATTATTTATCGTTTGCTGGTAACTTTTTAGAAATACTGCTATTTTTCCCGAGTCCCTGGGATCAAGACCTTAAATTTGAGCAAATCCCATCATCCTGCAATTTGCCGAACTCCCACAATTTTGACTTAAAAATTTTCGCTTACAGAACTATATATAAAATACGTATTATCGAGCGTTATACAATAGAGTTAAGAACAGACAAGCGATAAAATAAACAAATATTCAATAATATGTAAATAAACAAATATAGCTCAAGGACCTGAAATTTTGTTAGCACGATAACCATTGCTTCTGTTTTTCTTAAATGTTAGCTAGCATAGGAACAAATAATCATAAGTCGTTATAGCTGTACAAGAAAATTAGACGAGGAGTTTATGAAGACCATAGGAAAAAGTAGATTGATCATTGCATTATTATTATGATAACTTTTTTCTAAGTCGGTTTATAATTGAATTTTATAATATGGAACCAAGATATGACTTCGAATTACCAGTCTCAATTGTTGGCTAATATAAATAACCACGAGACAGTTACAGGTCCCAGCGCAGCGCCACCATCGGCCCCTGAGACAACTATTATCGACCGCAGCGCTACTCTCAGTCCGTGGTGTAAGTCAACAGGGAGTGTAGTTTGGGAGGATGGGTGTAATTTATGTAGTTTGAGAATTCTTTTGAAGGGGGGGCAAAATGATCGTGATTTTAATTGTTGGGATTTTTTTCATATAATGCAATATTATGCCCTCCAAATTATTTTGGGGGCAACTTACCCCCCTACACTCCCAAATTAAACCTATAAGAATAGAACAACGGAAAGGTTTAAATCAGTGTAAGGCAAACATGCCATAATGTATTGGACTTTCTGTGGATTAACTTGCTTGGTTGTGAGATAACTTAATAATTTTTAAATCGGAGTATACAATTATTTACGAAATTAAAAAAAAACCTGTTCAAGGTGTTAAAGGATTTGTCCATTGGCTATTTCCTATTGTTCTCTTTAGGCCATAAATAGTTAACAGTATTCAGTAGTATCAGACCAGATTTATAACGCCTATATTATTGTTTTGACAACACAACTTAATAATAAAAAATACATCAAGTTAAAATTTACTCGGTAAATATTAGTGCTAGAATGATGAGGGAGGGCTTAAAGTTTTCTCCTTTTTACGTTCTATAATCTATTATCCATTAATCTTACATTTAGGGCTTATCTGACCCTTTTTGGGCCCAAAAACTCAAATTTCAAAATTTAAAATCCCCAAAAAGGGGGTTAGAGTTTTCCGATTATTTTGCCCAACAAACTTATCCAACTGATTACAAAAGGAATGTCCCTACCAAATTTGAAGTAAATCGGACAAAAAATGCGACCGCTAGAGTGCAAACACACACATGTATATAACATTTTGAACGACCCTCAAAACGTGTTAAGGGGGTCACGTTAGGAACTTCTATGGTGGTCCCGGGCTTAAGTTTCACCGTGCGGGTCATGCTAATAGTTCAATTTCCATAGGAAATTCCCTAATAATTAATATATGACTGTCCCAAAGTGGTAGTATAATCTGCATCGTTCCATAAATTCCAATGGTTATAGTTCGAAATGTTCCTTAAAACATTAATTTAAGAGCGATTTCAAATTCATGTAGATGCATATTAAATGTGAGTACTAATGCTGCAGAGTATATCATTATCATAAAATGCTGTATTTAACACAAAAACTCGTTACGTAGTGTATTTAGAAGGATTATGAATCCAAAAAGCTGGATCACAGAAATAACAACGTCTGACGCTAAATACACCTGGTCCTCTATTAATCTTCCCTTTCAAAACTTAAGACAAACTGTCTATCTTGTTTCACAGTTGGTGAAGAAATCTTTATATTTGTAGATACTTTATTGAGTTATACGATAATGAAATTTAAATTTAATATATATTTAGTTCTTAGATACTTAAATATTACATGAATAATCTCGGTGCCGTGCTTGCTGGAGGCCTGACCTATAAATTACACGTCACAGACGCATGATAGGGCCTGGTAGGTCTGTGTGGCTGACGGAAGAAGCTAAACTTCAACTTGAGCGAGACTGTCGGTATCTTAATACTGTTTTCTGAATAACTGGACTTCTAGGCAGGACATAGGTAGCAGAGGCTCGAAAACTGAAACGCTTTATTTTTTCCCAGAAACAGTCTGGTCATTTGTCCTCGTACCATGAAACAGTCATTATGCTGCTATTGTATTGAATGCTGAATGGGATGTTGATGTGCTGCATGACACACTGGGTACTGACGCTGCGTGACCCTGACCCAACTACATTTTTGCGAGACTCACTTTCGAAGACAAGTTTCCTCAGCCAGTCCGCCCTCAGACTTCCTCGCCGGCAGAGACTACACTTTCCAACATTTGGAATTTAGAAGAAGGAACTTATCGTGCTTTGGTCCCATATTTTTCAACGAGTTCTCCGATGCATCGCGATGGTCGTAAAATTTGAGCTTGCACACATTAGGATACAACTAAAAACTGTTGAAAGTAAATGTAGGTTTTTAGTAGTAAACCTGTTCAGTAGAATTGAGTAACAATAGCAGTTCTTAAAAACATATTTTTCAGGAAAAGTTAGCATTTTCATGTATTTATTTTGTTTTTAAATAATTTGTTAAAAACCGTTTCAAACTCTATGAACTATTAAATATGTTAGCTAAAGATAGATACCCGTAATAGTGATTGGTTCTTCAACTCAGTTTTTTATGAGAAACTGACTTGAGTTTTATGAATTTTCAAAGAGACTTTTGGAAAAAAGCATAAAGGAAATCAAAAGTTTACATCCTTAGACATTTAGTTTTCGTAGACACTCGCGGTTAACTAAACGTTATTAATAAACTCTTGCAAGTTAAAGGACGTGCGAATAAACTGTAGTTTATATATTACGTGGGCAATTAACCTAGCAAGTCCATTAAAAATATACGACACAAAAATCAGTTGTAATCAGTAGTTTACGACTGTAAAATAATGATTTAACTATTTAAAAACTTAATTAAAACCATCAAACATTTTAAAATTCCTATGTCATGTCCTAGAAATGTTTCAGGCATTTTGTATTAAAACAAATACAAAAATAATAAAAGAGTTTGTTTAAATTGGCTAGAGAATATGAGATCAATTTTCTAATTTTCTCTACGGAAACACTACTAACGGTTTTTGTTTCTAGAGAAAGTTAGCTACAGTACAAACAATCATCTAAGCCTTGAATTAAGACAGTGAGTATATTTATTCATTAGCGAATGCAACATTAAGTTCTGCTTTATAGTGCAAAGAAAATGTCACGTTAAACTTACTATTGTTAAGTTGAAAGGGTTTTAATAATTTAGGTTAAACTTGACTAAACGATTTAAACAACTATATTAGTTTTGTTTTAGTTAACTAACTTAAAAAAAATTTGTTCAAAACAGTGTTGGGAATCCAAAACACGAACTTCCTGTAGTAGATTAAGAAAAGAAAATTAGTTCATTATATTAGTTAGTTTGAAATTATAACTAATAAAAAATGTAACTAAAACCAAGTGATGAAATAATCCGTGTCTGAATTAAATATGTGTTTACATATACGTTTTCAACTCACGTAATTCACTTTGTTAGGCTAGGTAAGGTTAACTGGCATTGATGCAGTTGATGAATACGTCCAATTAGCTTTGAGGTCCATTTGAACCACCTACAGCTAAGGTACGCTCTTTTTTCCAGTAGTGGGATAACCCATACTTTGAATTAGTAATCTAAAATGAGCTGAAAAGTACTAAACACATTTTTACACTTGAATCGTAATCGTTCTGTAATCGTTTTCTAGGAAATGCATCACTCACACATATACTAAAATCTAGTAATCTGATTACCATATTTCGTTCGCTCACAAATGATATTCATACTTATTAAATCACATGAGTTTTATTGTAATATTTTAAATTATCTTGAAAAACTTTTACCATTTACCTCTCGATGGTTGTTTGAAAAACTATCTAGACATGAATAAATGAGGATTTAATTTCACTACTTCATGCAGTTAAACTAAATTTTAAAATATGGTTCACTATAGAGGAGAACATTAACTTTTCAAGGAGAAGAGGACGTTATGTATAAACTCTCATTCATGAATTAAAATCCAAACGATAAAAAGATTTTCATTTTACAAATAAAATATTTTTAAAAAATAGTATGACCAGAAAATAGAATAACAGATTGTTTGGCATGAACGACAAGAATGATTTTCAAGCGTAAAAGATCGAGGAACATATGTTTCAGATGCACGCTAAAAGAAACACTAAATATATCACTAAATGAATATTTTTTTAAAATTTATGTCATCAAACAAACAAAAACTTCAAGATTGTCAATGTTAATTGGATGCGATTTTAATTTTTGATTCATCCTAGATGTATTAATACATTTCACTCTCGATACTGTAACATATTTTAAGTACATATTTTATTCTTAACATTAGTACCTACACAAGAACCTAAAACTAATATATATATATGAAGCAAACCCAAGAAAGTGGCAAAACACATCGAAATGGCTTGACAATGTAATTTACATTTATACTGCACATAAGTTAAATGTTTCTAATTACTCCATACAAATGTATTGATAATCGGTGAGGGTAAATTTACCTACCGCATTAAGAATTACATTTGGCCTTTTGACGTTAGAATAATTTAATTAAAGTCATTGTTCTAAAAGTTAAAACTCAAGAGAACCGTATAGTGTACTCACTTGCAACGAAAAACATTTTTACCCAAAAGGATAAAGTGAACACTCAAAAGGAACATTCACTTTGTGTTTCCTGCTGTCTTTTGTCAGTTTATTCACTACAGCTTGCTTTAAAATATTGAGTGTGCGAAAGAACTTAGTACCATTTTCAGATATTTCTACCAAAAACATAAAAGCTCTTGTCTATTAAGTCAGGGTAGTTTTACTTAAAATAAAATAAAATACCAACTAATACATTGACCTTTTAAACACATTTTACATGTTCTTGACTATAAGATCCCAGCTATCTTCCGGTGTCCGTTCGAGAATCGATATCGACACAACACTTTGTCCAAAACTTAAGAAAGGTGAAATTTGTACATGTTATGGCTTCTTTGGGTTATCTTTTACCATTTACATTTTAAACTACGGGATGACAAAATACTATTTCAGTGGAAAACGTGTCTGGTAACATAAATTCAATTAAAAGTGAAATAATTGTGAGAATTGAAAATAAATTGTCAGCAAAAATTAGTCTAACGTACGTTTTGCTTAGCAACAATCAAGTGTATCCTATACTCTAATATGAGTAAAGTTTGCTTGCTTGCTTGCTTGCTTGCGTGCTTGCTTGCGACACGGATCTCAAAATGGCTCCAACGATTTCCTTCAAATGTTCGAAATAACTAATTTCTGGGATAAAAATAAGTTCTAGACAGGTCTCATCCCCAGGAAAAATCAAATAATGTAAAAAAACTAAAATTAAAAGTTAACAAAATTTCCATTGGGCTTATGGAGTTTCAAATCAAAACAAAAGAATGTTAACAGCTGTTCATAATCAACCAGGGAACTGTCAAAGTATAATACTCATGATGTATATGATTATTAACATGTGGTTTCCTGAGAGCAGAGATTAAAATATTTGAGTGAAGATAACATTATAGAGTAGTAAAATGATTCAAATGGACATCGAGCTATAAATAACAACTGGAGGGACCTTAAAAATGTAGAAAAAATCAAATGAGTTATACAAATCTGATTATCAGTAGGAGGAAGTGGTGAAATATTACTCCGAGTCATCCAAACAAACTGACTGGCCTTCCCCCGAGCAAAGCTCGGCCCCCAGGTACTTCTAACAAAAGTGTATTCTACGTTCTGAGTTATGTGGGAACTAAAATGCTTCCTCCAGATAATTGCAGCAACAGAAATAAGAAAAGAATCAACTATTCTAAGAATTATATCAACTTTAAGAAATTTGTATTTTATATTTATAAGTTAAAGTTATATAATTATATAATTCTTAGAATCATTGATTCTATTCTTATTCTGTATTATTTTGTTCTTATTATTGATTCTTTTCTGATACTGTTATATAAATATAACAGTCAAATGTTTGAATATATTTATGTCTATTAGTGAAAAATCCAGTTCATTATATGGGACTTTACTGTTGTCCATTGGTTTCATTCAAATTGCCTACTAGTGGGAACAGACACTAGCAGATTGGTTTTTAACTTCATATCTCAACTACCTTTCAAAAGTCTTAAAACCCCTTAATTCTTACCTTTTGACATTTTATTGCATACCTTTTTATTACTTACTCCAAATTATTATATAGTACATGGAAGAGAATAAAAGGGAAATCCGGAAATGAAGAAGAAGATTTGGAAGAAACCAAGGAGATTATTACGCATGAAGAATGGTTTTGGGAGGTAGGGAAGTAGGGATATTTTCCCTAAGGATCCATGTCCCTAGGGATGGATACCTAATACACAGATGAATTAGGGGAAATTCAAAAGTAAGATATATATTTTCAATATTATATCCCCGCACCTTACCATTTTATTACTATATGGATTTTAGAGAAAAAACTATATTTGAAAATCAGGCGAATACTTTTAGCAACGTTGTTAATTTTCTGTAATTAATCAATGTTTACGTAAAAGTAGAATCATTAGTCGATTTAATTGGAGGGTTCGGAAACTGATTATTACGCGTAGTAATTGGGGCACCAGATATAGCTTTTCTACTAAATAAAACTAATTAACGTTACTAAGTAAAATTATATGCCTTATAAGAGAATGCAATCCTACATTCCTAAATTATTAAAACTGCAAAGCATACTGTAGTAATGTTAATGTCGGATATAATTTACAAGGTTTACATTTTAAATTTTAATAATTAATTAATTTTAATAAGTGATAAGGTTATTACAACTCAGCATTTATTGGTAGAAGCAGCATACAGGTGACAACATTTGGTTGTATATATGTAGAACCAGTTTAGGATCCATCTTCAGTTACAATAGTCCTAACCAGTAATTATATACAAAATTTAAAATATAAATACAACATATAAATTAGCTGCTTCTCCCAATAAATGGTTAGTTCTAATATACTGAAAAGGTGTAATGACTTCCGAAAATATGAAAAAGTCAGTTTTCAATTCTGGGAAATCCAATTCCATCTAATTTCATTTTCACTGAACCAGAAGGATATACTTCTACCTCAGTGCATGGAGAAATGAATCCTGATACCTAGCTTATAGATTTAACACCTTCCACAATCTTCCACCTTCCCCACCATCTAAAGATATTTATGTTAAACCTTAAATTATACATATTTTACCAGGAAATAAAACCGTGTAAACCCGTATAAAAAATGCATTATATTAGTTTTTTACGGTAATAAAACATTACAGAATAACATAGATCGCTTTGATAATAAAGGTAAGACAATAATGTTCACTATATTAAACTAATATAAAGTAAATAGTATTAAAGTTGTTCGAACAAAATTGTAAATTGTATACAATACTATACTATACTTTATGTAACATTTCAAATAATCAGTAATAAAAATGTGATATATTTATGGTCAGTAATTTTCCAAGTACTAATTGTGTTTTTTCTAGGAGCTTTATAAATAAACCGTAGCATTTTAAAAGGAGTGCCAATGTCGTAAATCCGATCTCAAATGGACTACTGAATCGAAAATTGCTAAACAAACTTTAAATTGTTTAAAAATACAGGTTTATTTAAAATTATAAGGTATTTTTAAGACAGTAAGATTTTTTCGGTAACCCGATCCCTCAAAAGTTAAACAGGAAGGTAAACTGTTTTCTGTAAATAAGTTAAGTTTAGATAACAATCAAGAAGTATATTTCACATATATTATTGCCTTCTGTTTCCCCAACATTATCAATTAGGAATATATTTTTGAGTTGAGATTATCAATAAATCTCTATGAATTCCAGAACAACAAAGTGAAAACTACGGATTACCAAAACTGAACAAGTGAGAGAGTGTAAGCTGCTAACCAGGGCTGAATGACAGGGGCAGCAATGTAAGTCGTCACCCCTCCGTGACCCGTTTCTGCCAGCCCTGCCAGTGAAATAACTGATCCCTCTATTATTAGTGAATTTCCTATAGAAAGTGAACTATTAGCATGACCCACGGTGAAACTTAAGCCATAGAAGTTCCTAACGTGACCCACTGAACACGTTTTGGAGGGTCGTTCAAAATTTTATATATATAGACTTATATATATTTTTTTTTTGCGGTGTATATATATATATATATATATATATATATGTATGTGTGTGTGTGTGTGTGTGTTTGCACTTTAGTGGTCGCATTTTTTGTCCGATTTACTTCAAATTTGGTAGGGACGTTCCTTTCTGTAATTAGTTGGACAAGTTCGTTGGGCAAAACAATCGGAAAACTCTAAACCCCTTTTTTGGGTTTAATCTTTCAAATTCTGAGTTTTTGGGCCCAAAAAGGTTCATAAAAGCCCCGGATGAAAAATTAATCAATGTGAAAAGATGGGGATTAGTGAGGCGAAGCTTTTAAGCTCCCTCCCGTCATTCTAGCATAAATATTTACCAAGTTATAGAAGAAAATGTGTATTGACCAAACTCAGTACGTTGTCTTATGGGTGTTTTACATTAGAAAAGCCTGTTATTCATTTTTTGGTGTACTTTTATCATCCCCAAGCAACCTCACGCCTACTTTCAAGCCTGACTGGACCTTCTCCTAACCTTATAATACGCAAAATCGTATTCCCAGCATTGCAGGTAAATGAAACCAGGAGCATCAGAACAGCCAAAAAATCAATGTTTTTAGATTTCAATAAAAATTGGAATAAATGTATGTTTCACACAGATTGTGATTTTAAATAAATTTGTATGTGGAAATTCACTTCCCTCACGTCAGCGTGCTGTGTGCGAACTCGTTGTTCTTTGACAAATTTACACGATTTACTTTGGTCGTAACCTTCAGTTTTTACCATGAAAACAACGTATGTGAGAGATATTTTGAAATAAAACTGTGAACTTATGATAAATAGTAGGATACGCTGGTCCTTCAAATTAATCTTAGTAACCTAAGGAAAGTTGTAAAAATAATCATCTCTATGAAAAACTGCAATTTAGTTGCACAAGGACATTTTTTTCCTTGTGCCAAAAGCGTGGGAACTGTTTGTTTTAATTTCCTCATGAGGTTTTTAAGTGTCTGTATGTGTAAGTGATGGTATGTAAAGTGTTCATACGTGCATACTGAATTATGTTCCTCAGCATGTAGACAGTACATCCAATAAAACTATTACAACTTAAAAAGACGGGAGGCTATCGGCTCTAAAAGCCACTGTGTTATTAAAGTCCGTCTGGTATGATGTTCTGTATGTGATTTACTCAGTCGGATATGACAGGGATTTAAAAGACATGCTTAAACAAATTCTATTAAACAGAATAAACACTACTGAATAAGGAAGAAAAACGTAGAGTTTTCTATATAAATGAAGAATACTAAAGAAAAAGAGGAGAGGAAAGGGAATGTACTAAATAACGCTTTGGTTATCGAATCAACCTCATCAAAGAAGAAAGTCTTAAGATAAGGTGATTGATTTAGTAACCTTTCTCTTCGGTAACAAATTCCAATTTAATTAATTAATTTAGATTTCTATAACAAATCTGAATGAATAATTTCAAGTACCAATGATTACAGTATTAAATACTGGTTATTGGCGTTCACAAAATAATTATATTATTTCAAATTTCAATCAGTACAGCCTTATAAACAATAGTTTTTTAAACCATCATAACAAAATCGAATTAAAACATTCATTTGAGAGATTTAAAACCATTCAATGTAGGTGAAAGGGATTTTATTCCGTGCAATAATAGGGTAAGAATTGCCATTCTTTTGTACTATTTTATTTATAAATAAATGTTTGTTTGCACTTTTCATTCGTACTAAGAATCTTTGTTGTTTCCTTTTTCACTTACTACATCCGTAAACATAGTGTATGGTCTAGATTTGCGTGGACCGTATCCAGCAAAGCAGTGAGCCGTAACAGTAGGAGTTATACAGTACTGATAAAATGTCCTCACCAGGACTGGGATTCGAACCCACGACACTGCTGCCGTAGTTCAGAGTCCGTCACCTTTTACCACAACACCAACTATTTATAATGGACTTGGCTTTTGACTATGATAAATTGTTATGTGTTACACCTTAGTCGAGGAATCTGTAAAAATTATGTAGGATTTGTTCTCAACAAATAATGCGCTAGCATAGAAGGCGATGCAGAAATCCAAAAAACTATAATTTTACGATACTATAATTTTAAGTGGGATTAGAATAAATGGATTTTAGTCACCAATGAAATATTCGTTAAAACTAACTGCGCTTCAAAACTGCGCTTAAACAATAACTAAAGTATACCATTCGATAAACGACAGCAAGCCTCAAATGTTACAACTGAGACTCTGTCAAGCAATTACTGCCTGCTCTGTAACATCGAGCGGCGGGAGAATCGTCTATCCCAATCAACAGTCATGTCAACCACCTCACTGAGGGATTAATTTGCTTCCATCACAATGTTACTGAGTCGTACGGGCTGAGACTAAATACTCACCGTTATTTACCAAAATGACACGACCTGAAATCCTCATATCCTGAAGTCCTCATATCTACATGGTATTTCGTAGGTTTATATTATTCACATTAAATTTAAATAATAAATCTATGTTGGTTTGTTGCTTTGTCTTGCAAATGACTGAATTGGCTAAATTTCGTAAAAAGGTAGCTAATAGACTCAAAGTACGTGTAGGACTACTTCTAAATGTAAGTACATATAGGCATTCGTAAGTCCACCCTGTAGGCATTCGTAGTTCCACAGTTAATATAACGGAAATTATTATGTTTATGATTATAAATGTAACAGTGAATACAATGTAATGTTTTTAAAATATCTGGCTTTAAGCTTGCGAAGCGATCCCCGTGGGAAGAATGGGGTATCAGCTGGTAATAAATAAAACAAAGTGGCTATTATTCAACCCAAACATGTTGTTTTTTATAATAATTCTCAACTAAAAAAAAATAATGTAGAATACTAGAAATATGTAATATATATGTAATATTACTCTACATAAATATTACTATATATATGTAATACTAGACAATACATATAGGGTATATAAAAGTGTAATGGTAATTTTGTTCGTTGCTTAATTGTATTGATTAAACTTTATATGTTATGGTATCATAACTTTACATGTTATTTTTCAATACTTAAAATAAATTCGCTAAGGATTTTTTTATTGTTTTTTATACTTATTAGAGTTACTTACTTGGTAAAATATATGTTAAAACATGTAAATACAAAGATAGGCATGCCTAATTTTAACGATACTTCTTCGATTCGCAACCCTAAGCAATTTATGTAATTGTTATTGAAAATCGCCTTTACGACAAAATATATCAGTTGGCAATCGGACCTGGATATTTTCCAAATCCGATTCATAAAGTTCTGAACGATATTACTGGATAACGTCTCCTGAAATTCAACCCAAGCTAATGGAGAAGCTCTGTACGATTTTGGATTACTTAACGTCTTTACCATACAAATATTATTCGAATTCTCTTTGCTAAGGCGATTGTGGTGAAATATTTCTATTGAAATGAATATTATTTGAAAATTGTAAAATGTATTATACAAACATTGGATAACGTTGTATTTTTTGATATCAACAATGAACAGAACGACATTGTAAATGTTTATTCTGAACAGTTATTACGTATGCAGCAGCTAC
Source organism: Allygus modestus (assembly GCA_963675035.1). Classification (NCBI taxonomy): domain Eukaryota; kingdom Metazoa; phylum Arthropoda; class Insecta; order Hemiptera; family Cicadellidae; genus Allygus; species Allygus modestus. The sequence continues at coordinate 393,850,172 of OY776112.1, read as the reverse complement.
TCCACCAGAGGAAGCTATATCCTGCGAAATCTTTGTAGGCTTAGACAAATAAAAGTAAGATTATCATGTAAATTGAAATTAGCATAACAGAGTGTGATCTGTATGGTTAAACAGTTAATTATAGTTGAACATTGTTTATAAGAAATACTACAAATTCAACTCTAAACAATCCCAATTTCTTGCCTTTAATATCAGAGACAGAATTCTCGAGAGGATCTGAGATTACATTTCTTTGCAACTTTTACTTGTTAGGTTCTGCTTATCCACTTGCAATATTGTCAAATCAAAATTTTTAAAATTTTATGAAATAACAAGTATTATACATTAAATATTTGTGATTTAAATAGACAACAATTTCAGATGATTTGTTTTCTAGCGAAGTAAAGCTTATTTTTAATACAGAAAGAATTAGTAGCCTATATTTTATAAATATAATTATTGTGTGTAATCCATAAGCACCAGCAGGTGAACAATTTAAAAAGCGTCACATATGGAGAAGGCTAAGGATGGTAATACTTAACAATGTATGTTTTTAAAATATAAAGTAAACGAGTTCGCACGCAGCACGCTGACGTGAGGGAAGTGAATTTCCACATAAAAAACTATAAAAACTCAAAACCAGTTAAAAACATACAATTATTCCAATTTTTATTCAAATCTGAAAATATTGATTTTTTGGCTGTTTTGATGCTCCTGGTTCTATTTACCTGCAATGCTGGGAATACAATTTTGTGCATTATAAGGTTAGGAGAAGGTCCAGTCAGGCTTTAAAGTAGGCATGAGGTTGCTGGAGATGTTAAAAGTACACCAACAAATGAATAACAGGCTTTTCTAATGTAAAACCCCCATAAGACAACGTACTGCGTTTGGTCAATACACATTTTCTTTAATAACTCGGTAAATATTTATGCTAGAATGACGAGAGAGGACTTAAAACTTTCGCCTTACTAATTACCATCTTTTTCCACGCATTAATTTTGCATCCGGGGCTTTTCTGACCCTTTTGGGGCCCAAAAACTCGAAATTTGAAAGATTAATCCCCCAAAAAATGGGTTTAGAGTTTTCCGATTGTTTTGCCCAACGAACTTGTCCAACAGATTATAGAAAGGAACGTCCCTACCAAATTTGAAGTAAATCGGACAAAAAATGCGACCGCTAGAGTGCATACACACACATATATATATATATATATATATATGTCTATATATATATATATATATATACATATATATATATACAATTTTGAACGACCCCCCAAAATGTGTTCAGGGGGTCACGTTAGGAACTTCTATGGTGGTCCCGGGCTTAAGTTTCACCGTGCGGGTCATGCTAATAGTTCACTTTCCATAGGAAATTCACTAAAAAGGTTAGATGCATACTATCACAGTTCACCACATTCAAAACATCTTGCAGGTAACACCCCAATGATATATTGTTATACGTTTTGTCGTAAGTAAAGCGGCTGTGTACCCGATGTTAAACTGACAATGGTTGATTTTTCTTATCGAACTACCTTTGTCAATGACAATATGATTATAGCAAAAAAGTCAATTTAAATGTTCGAAGCAAATAAAAATCCCGTTAAAACGTAAATCGTTAGCTTGGTAACGTTAATTTAGAAATTTGTTTGTAAATGTTGGCGTACAATCCAAGCACATTTACTGTCATAATATTAAAGTTTTACAACACTCGCCAGCCATTGCCGCAATATGATTAGCGGACGCGATGTTTCTCTGTTCGTTCAAAATGTATGATGGTAGATTTCATTACAACAGAATTTTTTGTTCTACGCAATACAATTTATGAGTTCACTACAAGTCATTGTTTAAGATCAAAACAAGTTTACAGTTAAGTAACCCTCATTTATTTACTTCATATTCTGACAAACTGGTTTTCGTTGTTGCAATACTATTTATTGGTACATCTAAACTGTAACAAAGTCTATGAAATTTATATTTTTGCAACCAAAATAGCGTGTTTAAATCGTTAAAGAATTCCTATAATGTTTTATAAGCTATGCGTAACAATAAAATATACTGAATTGCTTCAAACTACTATTGAGTTTTTATAAGTGTTAATGAAACTCGTGTTGGATTAATTTATGCTCTTATCTTTGATTTATTTGTGGAAAAAAACATTAGCGACGTTTTAGTGCAGGCAATACTTATCTAAAACGTTGAAAAAAGGTAAAGGTTAGATTGGTGGATAAGGAACCCCGGCAAAGCCCCCAGGCACGTCTTCCACATGGGAAGTTTGTGTAGGTCACCGGAAGAAAAGAAACAAGCAGGAATGGAAATAGATTAAGGTGTCCATATTCAGCCACATTCTTGGGGATCACGTTCCACCTCTTGCTGTCGACAGTCATGGAGAAACCAAGTTAAAAGGGAGGCTTGTCGTAATGAATAGTAAAAGTACCATCAACATGCCCTCTTCATTTGCCCTCTTCATGCCCTCTTCTTTTTTCTTTTTTTTCAGTACCTCTTCATTTGTTGAACCACAGAGAAAAAAGAATTCATTCTTCTCTGTGGTTGACCTCACAACTGGTATAGACCAGTCTGAAATTCGTCTTGGACCAAAGGTATTTCAATGTGCATAATACTTAATGGCGTACTTCAGTTGTAAGTTATGTTAGGTAAGATTACTTTAAGTTAATATACTTAGTTTTTAATCAGACTGCAAGTTATTATAATACATATAATTTATGTCAGATTACTTATATTTATTTATTACTTCTCGTTTCAACTTAAATGTTCCCTTTAATTGTTACGAGTCTTTTACATCACTAAAAATTGTTATATACGATTCCGCTAGAATAAAATGTATTAGTGGATCCTACTTACAACTTTATATAATTGAAAATGAAAGAAACATTCACACAGTTTTAACTGATCAGAAAACTGAACAAAATGATTTACGTCAAATCCATCTTATCAAAATGGAACTTCCTTTCCAAGTTAATATAACTTTATTCCAACTTAAATTTAACTCACTTCTAAGGTAAGATAAAAGAACCGATTGAAACCTTCTCTTTCAGTTTAAAGTTCGGTTGGTATAGTTTGGACTTATATTAAAACTTAATTTTCCTCTTTATACTAGGAGATATACGTTATAAGGATGATAAAACATTCAAGTATATACTTTCTCTAATTTTACTTTGTATTTAATATTATCTTAAGATAACTATTAATAATTTAAAACTATTAGTTAATAATGTACTATTAATTATTGATAATGTAGCACCTTACTCACGTATCGCAAAAGCTCGAGAATAATCCAAAATACAAAGACATACCTGCAACAAAATACATTAGTTAATTTTCAGATAAGATTTTAAAAGATTAAATATATATTATTAAACTTTTGGTTTGGTTAATCTTACGCTAACAACGCTACTCGTGTGCCGTTCCGTTTAACCTATTCTGTTAAATGTTCAGCATTTCGTTTAGTTTGGTGTATTTTATAAAGAAGTTGACGTTTCACATCTTTATTCATAAAGATGATCTATTCTTAGTCGAATGAATCACTTGAAAATAATCCTTATGTTGAATATCGTTGGTAGTTACGCCAACTTTGTTAAAGAACGGAATTCGCTTAAACTAATTTTCACTATAATCTAATAGTGATCTGATTTAGCAAGATTGCATTGCTCTGAGGGAACATATACTCTGAAAGTCACGTATAAAAAATGGAAGGGAAACATCAACATTTTGATCGTTTACAGATTTGTACTGTAGGTGAAAGGTGAAAGTACGGAACAAATTTCAAAATATGTTTTTAACTGCGTGAGTCGTTGGCATAGTGATCAAGGATCTATAGTGTATATCGACGTGCAAAGCAAGGCAAAAATAAGCTGCAAAAAGGGTGTTTTTTTCTTTAAGTTATGAATAACAAAATTATAAAATCTTTCTGTACGTTATGATTAAACATATCATATTAAAACGTATATAACATACAATTTTTAAATTTAAAAGGATTTGTTTAAAATTCATTAAATTAGTTCTCGCCATTTACAACTGTATTACATACCGAGCAAAGTTAATTTTATAAATGTATAAATATAATATAAAGTGTGTACACAAATTAATCAATAATAAATATTAAATGGAAAATTTAATTTTTTACAGAAATATAAGCGGTCTGATGATAAGAGTGTCAAGGCCCCAACAGGGGCACCTGATGCTCCCCCGTCTTACCTTATTACAAGTGTTCCACCTCAGAAATGAAATGTAAAACATACTTTACAGTCACGTCTGTTTTCTTAAAGCTTATCTATGTAACCAAATAAAGTCTGGTCTCCCGTTTAGAATTGAATTCAAGCAGCTAATAAATAAGAAAGTGGGAGAAAAGTATTTTTTCAATGATGTAACTTACATAAAACTGTTTCAATATAAATACATTCATTAAGTTTTTTTTTAATTCATCAACACATCTCTAAAATACCATGATAGAAGTATGTTTCTAAGATTCTCGCCATGAAATGTATGTTAACTCTTTGAAATTTTATCGTTTAACTTAAAAGTCCTTTGTTGAACATGTAACTCTTAACTGGTGTAATTTCAATGATACAGAATATAAGATTCATAACATTAGTTAATTGACTAAAAAATAGGTAAATAAATTTTAAACATGTTGATACATTATTTTGTGAGCCTACCTTACGCCGGTGGCATTTTCCAAAATTTTTGAAAGGGAACGGTCCAAACCGTTTATACTTATTGAATTTCTCCTTCCAACAAATTAGTAATCTCAAGAAAATATATGAAAATCAAACTTCACTTAAAAGGTTAAAATGAATTTATAATATTGTTTATATTCTATAAAAAACATTCTCCCTTTCAAATGTTATTATTTAACAAGGGAAAGGCTTATCCACGAAGCAATAATTAAAAAAATGTATTCCTGGTGTATTGGGTTTCAGATTTTAGTACACGATTACATTATACACACTATACACACTATACACACTACATACACACACACACTTTATATACACACACATATAAACAATATATACACACTATCAGTATATTTTGATTATAACAGTGTAAGCACTTCATTATACATTTACATGTATCGCATATTATCAATGATTTTTAATTTATTTATCAGTGTAGATTATGTATCGATATTTATGAATAATTCTAACCGAGATCAAATCTATCTGAAATTAACATTTTATATTCCATAAATTACTTTATACTAGTTTATAATAACATCCAAGTAACTTCATAGAACTGTTTTATATCTGTTGAATATTAAATATTTGGTCTATGTTTTGATAACTAACTCACAATAGAGTACAATTTTCAAAAGAATTCTTATCAAAACTGATTAGAATTTTTGTTGTTGAAACACGATGTGTTTACGACCTAAGAATAACCAAAATTCATGGTTAATACCCATCAAACTAGAATAATCTGAGGTCAGTTTTGATTCCTTTTAGAAACATCAATGAGTAATCCAAAATTTTATAAACATCGGATCCAAAATTCAAATAAACATTAATGCACATCATAATTCAGGAACGGTAATTGTCTTATTTATGTTAATAGTGTTGAACATGTGATCACTACTGTAGCTTAACTTAAACCCCGTAAAATAATGGTTTAATTTGATGGGAGCAGGGGAGCTGCAGCATAGAAAATATTACAAATGCACTGACTGACTCCAGCTTTGGCGTCGTCACAATGGCGCGTAGCCAAGACGTCTTGCGGCAGGCACCGTTGATATACAGTATAAGAGAACTGTATTGTACTGAAGGATGAAAATGATTCAAATTCAATATACCCATCGCAGAAAACCTTCGTACTCTACCGGTTTACAATGCGAATACATATACTGCACCTAAGTACCTCATGAAACAGCTTACCGAGTATCATGAAAACGTACACATATACTAGATATAACATTTTATTTACTATCCATTAAAATTACCGCTAGATGGGGACGCAGGTTTGCTACAGTGGGAACCATAAAATTGGGTCATATGCGAATGTTACTATATCATAACGTCATGAAGCTACGTACCAAGTTTCGTCAAAATATGTTTGTATATGAACAATATAAAATAGTATTCGTTCTCCATAAAAATAACAATGGATAACGCACTGTGTTTAGCTCTTCCAATATTTTAGCAATGCATTGTTGTAGAACAAAGTTATTAAAATGTCAGTAATTGTTTCTTCAGCTAAATTCACTGATAAAAAAAATATTAGGTTTTTACTAAACATAACTGCGAAAAAGTGAAATACCATAAGATTAACATGGGGAATATTTTGAATTATGTAGTTTTGTGGATATTATCCGCAACCATTTAACCTAGGTTCATGATTAAAAACTCTAAATTAATTGTTTTTCTGAGCTATAAAAAGAGTTTGGGACAATGGTTTTGGTTTTAGTGAATTTCCCCTATAGGCAAGAAGCTATTACCGTAGTCGGCATGGTAAGACCTAGGCCCGGGACCATGATAACTTTTCGTTTTGAGGTCCCCAGACCCCAAAAACACCATTCGTTCGAAACTGTATATATACATGTGTCCGTGAGCACGACAACTCTCGTAAAAATGATCCGAATTTGATTAAACTTGATATAAACGTGTAAAACAACATTTATGACTTTAAATTCGAAAACCAGCCAGATCGCTCCATCCAAAGGGGTATTTTGGGGGGTTTTGTACCCCAAAAATGGGTTTTTTGAATTTTTTACATATAATTTTTGAAATAGTCAAATATTAGTTTTTACCATTGGATTCAGCTTAAAGAAACACACAATTTTGTATTTTGGTCATTCCTTTACGTCAATTGGTTACCGAGATATTGAAAGTGCTAAACACAGTCGGACACGGTACGTTGTCTAATGTTATTCTTATGGAGGAAAAGAACAATTTTATATCTCGCTTATTTATCAACGAATACTGACGAAACTTGGTGTAAGGCTTCATCTGGTTTTGGTTTATTGATATTTGCTCAAAAACATTTTTGCCAAAGGCAGCAAACCTGCGTACTCAGCCCAATTTTATTCTTATGGGGAATAATTAAGTCTCCCTTAATTATGAACATGAATGAATAAAAACTATTATACGACTTCACCTAGTTAAGTTATATTGATATTAGTATAAAAACACATTTTTTTTATTGCTTGTTGCAGCAAACCTGCGACTCAGCCCCAATGTTATTCTTATGGAGAATTATTACAATTGTATATACCTCTTATTTGTGAATATATTTTTATGAAACTTGGTAAGTGGCTTTATGTAGTATTAAGACATTTATATCTACATTGGGAATTCGTTGAGTATGCAGGTTTGCTGCGACAGGGGTATTTATTTTTGTGAAATCAAAAATGGGTGTTTTTTGACCAATTAAATCCCATAAAATCTCCTTCCAAGTCTCGATGAACTCACGTGACCTCGTCCCCTACACCCCCTCCCACTACACTTTCAAAATTGGATCGAAATCGAAGAGTTCTCTTAAACTGTATTATATCAAGGAATTAGAACAAATGGCGTTTTTAGCATCTGAGGACTTAAAATCAATGAGTTATCATGATCTCGGATCTATGTCTATCAACGCGTGATGACTACGATAGCAGCTTCTTCCTTATTGTGAAATTCGCTAATATAATTAGAATCAGTCAATATAATTTAAAAGTAAAGCTTTTAAATTATATTATTGTTAGCATTAATAAATCAGTAATACATAAATACGAGTATGAATAATAAGAAAATAATTTGAAAAGAGGTTGAATTTGAACGGTCCCATATATCAGCAGATTATGATTTTCATAATTCGAGTGTTTGGAACTATCTACAGGCTCATTTTAATATTTAAAATAATTAGGCTATGCTGAAACCCTTCTTTCACAATCACATGATTTATAGTAATATCGGGGTAAGATACGAATTTGAGTTTTGATTTAATGATACGACGCTGCAGTAGTGAGGGTAGAATATGCCATGTATAACATCTGATGCTGTCAGTTTCTTGAAATACTAAAATATATATTCAACAACGAGCTTATAATTGTATTAAGCTCATTTAGAAATAAGCTTAGTACAATAGCTCCTTGAAAATAAGCTTAGCTTATTTTTAAGATGCATTATTCCTGAAAAATATGTTCATATGGATATTTGTACACGTTTAATCTGGCAATAGCTTAATGTAAATTATTCATCGGTTTGATTAAGCTAGAACACCAACAAATTTAATGAAACATTTAATAAACAATTTAACACAAAAAACACAAGAAGTGGAATTTTGTTAAATTATTTATATTCACCACAAGTGAGATTAATATCTTAATTGGGTTCAACAAGCCCACATGGCACAGCCATTTATTTGTCCTTGTGCCTTACATTTAAACTAATTAAATCATCAGCAAAATGTTGAATGCACGAACCTTCATCATTCTTCGGTTTGAGATTTAAACTTCTTCTCTTGAAAATAAACATTTGTTTAGTTATTCCATTAGATTGTATCCAACCGTTCGTATCTTAGATGATAAATGGGTAATTTCCCAACTTCCAATTTCAAACACAATAAAAAGAGTATTTTGGAAATTTAAAACTACTGCGCAACAAATTAACTGCATGATATATCTTATTTCACATATATTAACATCTTTGGTTGTAGCACCATCACCATTCCATTCCTAGCACACAACTAACCCACCAGCAGATAACAAAGATGAAAACAGACTGGGAGCAAGTCTGGTAGGATGTGTGTTGATAAAATAAATATTGTGATAACAGACAGGTGGCGCGTCAGGTGGGGACATAACTAAGCTCTCAGGTGGCGATAACATATCACGTTAGGACTGGTAACACATCCGTACCCTAAGTAACATTCAGTTGCCATCACGGAAAAAATTCTAATTTTGTCGACTCCAGTTTTGTTGTGATTGTTAGAAAGTTAAACCAAATTAAAATAATGCATTACCAAATAAATTCAATATGGGTGAAGATTACAAAACGCTTAATTTGCCATTATTTAAGCTTATATTTAATTTAAATTTACCTTACTAAGGTCCTGGTTACACTATTACATAATACGAAAACGCCACTTTTAAGTTTGCTATTACTTTATCTTACTGAGACTAATCTTACTGTATATAAACGGTACCTTATTGAATATAATTATGGTAAGATGCATGCAACACTCAAGGCTCTTATTGCTTTAGCTTATAAGCTTTTATACATTACCTAAAATAAATAAACATGGCCTCCCAAGTAGCACACACACATTGTTTGACGGTTATATTGATCGAAGGTGGAACCGTTGGATAAAAAAGGTGGAATGGAGTTTCCATAAACCAACCGTTGCCCATTAGTTTTTGATGTTGTTGTTTTCTCGGGGTCGGATTAACTGATACTTTCGTAAAACTATTAACTGTGAGATGTACCGATATAAATATAAATATTGATAAGTTTAAATGATTAAAATCAAAATTATATATGTTTAAATATACTGGAAATAATTCAAGTTGTCTTAGAAGGGAGGGAAATTACCTTTTAATTGTTGAGTGGCAGTACTGGTGCTGGGGTTTAATTCAAATAAGCTGGTTGCCATATTCAGGTTACTGGAAAAAGTGGACTTGATGCTTATGGTTGCTGTAGAAATTGTAAGTCAGATTTAATTATTAATAATTAATAATTGAGAGAATGGAGTGTATGAAAAATTTGTCAGGGTTTTCTTAATATGTTTTTCATGTGTTTAAAGAATTAATTTAAATGATATTGAGCTGATTTAACTGGAGTAGGAAGATGTAAAGTTTCAGATAAACCTGTTTCACTTGGTTGTAAAAAAAGCACCTTGTCACTTAAATTTTCAAGGATCTTCTATCCAACGTTTCATTTAATTTCAAATCGTAGAGAATTGTAATTAGTCTTGTTTCATATTGTTTACAGACAGAGATCAACCACGCTTTGTTTGAGCCCAGACAGTCCGACCCACCCATTTATTATTGAGTCGGTGAAGGGTTGTAATAAGTATTACCTGATAAGACCTGTTTTAATGTAATGATATATATATGTCTTGAAATTAATATACCGCAATGTACATTCAAGTCTCAACTGTTTAATTTCTCGCCTCCTAATACCCAGCATTAATTGATTAAAAAAAAACCTAAATTAAATCAAGTGATGTCCTCAATTGGTACTGGAGGGTACAGAGAGTAACTCGCTAATATAAACGGTTGTATTGAGGATTAATTTATAAAAAGCATCGGTCCGAGTTTTACTTGAGGAAGGTAAGTCAGTAGAAAGTACAGAATAATATATTGTCCTCTAAGATGAAAGCGATCTAATTTTTGTCCTTTTTAAAGCAATTTCAAAACACACAAAAATAGTGTTTTAATGTTGAAGTTCCGTTTCAACTTTAATGCTCAAATATCCCTTTAGAGAAAACTACTAAGGAAAACTCATCAAAAATGGCAGCGGCCTTTTTTATAAAGTTATTAAACTATGTTCAAAATGCTGGTTGTGAAATACTGGAGATGTAAAATATTAAACCTTCACGAAACCATATGTAAATATGTTATCGGGAAAGAAACATATCGTGTAGTTCCAATATCACGTTGTAATTCCTAAATGTATAAAAAATCTAAAAGTATTATAATGTGTCTTGAGACTTGTGACCCATTAAGTTTCTATGTCGGTCTAATGGGAAAAAATATTTGATTTGATCAAAAGATTATGTTAACTATAATTGGTCGGAGTTATAGGTTTAACTACAGTATGCAACACAAACAAATGTTTTAGATCTCAACTAGACAAGAATTATTCTGATGATTCTGTAATCATTAAAGTTATTAATACAACTGTACTGTAAAGAAACTCAGACACTCGCAGCAATAAACAACTAACTAACTTAGACTAAAGCTATGTGCAGTGTGATTAGGGAGGAGCAACTTCTGTTTCAAGGATAACAAAATTATACTCCACGATAACAAACAGTCTTGTATAATACCTGGCTTCATGTGTGGTGAGCGCGAACGTGTTGGCTCTACAGTGATAGCAAATTCCTTTGTTTACATTTAATTAGCTAGTTAAGATTTGCAAACAAACACCGCATATACAACTGTATTTAACACATTGTGTCATATAAATGTGTTTATAAATAAGTACCAGTGTACAAAGAAACTATGGACGATAATGGTACGAAGATAACATACAACTCAGAAATGCTTGAAGTTGAAAAAAGTTGCATTACAGTGTCAAAATACAGCAAAGATCAACACTGATATGAAGTATAAATCAAGTTAAATTGACTAAACAAAACGTTAATTACTTTGAAATAAAATTGTAAAATAATGAAATTTCACTTACACAATAAGGCTAACCTAGAAATTTCAGTACGCTGTAATAATCATATTGAAGCATTAGGAATTTACTTTTCCTTTCAGTTTTGTCCACGTTACCCTCAGATTTTAATGTGCTCGATAGTACATTAAAGAGTTACTGTACGAATGTGTTAGAACGGTACAGTATTCAAAGAGAAAAAATGGTACAGTTTTTACGAACAAACACTATTTTCATCTTAATCCTCTCCATGTCTCGATTTCATTGTTTAAAAACGGAACTGTTACACCAGGCAGCCAACCCATCACTTTAAACTGCGCACGAGGATATACTTCTTAGAATGTATGGAATACTGCATAATAGAGCATGTAATACTTTATTTTTACGTTAAACTTGGAGAACATTTTTCACGTGACGAAAAACCCACGTGTTATTTCCAATAGTCTATCTCGAGGACTCTGGCTATCTATTGCTTGGGAAATTGAAACACTTTACAGTCATTTGCAATTAAAACTGTAAACTCCAGTGTGACAGGTGAAGTGGTTGGTTGAATGAAACAAAATCCCAGTGGTGGAGGCACCTTGTTGGTGTGTATCTACCAGACCTACTCCGTAATCTAACTTTTGCAGGACTTGCCCAGATTTACCTCTACAACTGTTGTTATGCATTAAATCTCATTACATGTGTTGCAACATTTCTCAATTAGTAATGAATTTCAGAGGTATAATTGTCCAAGAGAATATGTCTATATGTAAATAAATACTATATGCGATATAGTTTATAAATCTGCTGCTGTTATTTCTAAATCGTTACCGGGAAATTTAAGGATACTTATAATAATAATAATAAAAATATAATCAATTGACCATATTAAATTAAAATAGTACCACGTACAATGAGGGCTAATCTGTGAGCTGAATTATACTAATTGATCATATTAAATTAAAATAGTACCACGTACAGTGAGGGCTAATGTGTGAGCCGAATTATACTAATTGATACTTATAATAATAATAAACATATAATCAATTGATCATATTAAATTAAAATACAATGAGGGCTAATCAGAGCTGAATTATACTAATTGAGAAGGAAATTGACCAAAGCTAATCTAATTTTGTGTTTTAGTTTGACAACTTTGTTTTTTCACGCCACGAGTGGAAGAAGGTTGCTGTTAAAATTGCTGCGTTCATCATTCCGCTCTGGTTAACAAGCTGATATTGGATGCCACTTGTCATAACGTGCCTCATTTTGACTTTTAGGGTGTAATTTCTTTTATATATAGATAGCATAATGGTACAGATTATCCCATCACTAAAGAGACAATGGTAATTAAGCGTAATTAAGAATAAGGTTTTTCCTTACTACCTGGAATTAATGAAATAATTATCGTTTAGTTATACAGCATTTAATTTTTGTCTTATAATTTATTACGAATTGGTGGACTTTCATCGTGTTCTGTGGTAATAATCCAAAATAACGAATTATTAAAAAATAACATCCTAAACGGTTTAAGCCAATTTAGTAATAAATATTTGATAGTTTATTAAAACGTTTTAATCCCTTCATAAACAACTGCCTTATCTTTGTGCGTAAGCCAACCAAAATGGATACGAACTGCCTAATAGCTATAATAAAGGTTCTAAAATTATGCAACAAAAATTCACAGTAGTACGTTAAGAAAAAATATACACGAATTTAGGTAGGTAAAATAGATAAAATAAGTAAGTAAAATAACTACCGAAACATTATATAAGTATGTAACGGTCTGTATAAAAAAATCACAATGTTTAAACGAGTTTGCACGCAGCACGCTGACGTGAGGGAAGTGAATTTCCACATAAAAACTTTTAAAACTCAAAATCAGTGTAAAAACATACATTTGTCCAATTTTTATTGAAATCTGAAAACATTGATTTTTGGCTGTTCTGATGCTCCTGGTTTAATTTACCTGCAATGCTGGGAATACAATTTTGTGCATTACAAGGTTAGGAGAAGGTCCAGACAGGCTTGAAAGTAGACGTGAGGTTGCTGGAGATGTTAAAAGTACACCAACAAATGAATAACAGGCTTTTCTAATGTAAAACCCCCATAAGACAACGTACTGTGTTTGGTCAATACACATTTTCTTTAATAACTCGGTAAATATGTATGCTAGAATAACGAGAGAGGGCTTAAAACTTTCGCCTTTCTAATTCCCATCTTTTTACATGCACTGATTTTACATCTGGGGCTTTTCTGACCCTTTTTGAGCCCAAAAACTCGAAATTTGAAAGATTAATCCCCAAAAAATGGGTTTAGAGTTTTCCGATTGTTTTGCCCAACGAACTTGTCCAAAAGATTATAGAAAGGAATGTCCCTACCAAATGTTAAGTAAATCGGACAAAAAATGCGACCGCTAGAGTGCATACACATATATATATATATATGTCTATATATATATACAATTTTGAACGACCCCCCAAAACTTGTTCAAGGGGTCACGTTAGGAACTTCTATAGTGGTCCCGGGCTTAAGTTTCACCGTGCGGGTCATGCTAATAGTTCACTTTCCTAAGGAAATTCACTAAAAATACTATATTTTCCCTACCTTTTTAAATCAATACTAGCAATAAAAGAAACCACTTTAGTAACAGATTTTGCCTCAGTGTGATTGTTAATTTAACAACACCACTCTATCTTCGCAAGCGCACCGGCATTTTATTACTCTAAAAATCAAATGAAGACATAAAGATTATATCTTGATTGATTGTTCTGGCGGGCTGATTTAGTTAAACCGTATTACAATTTTAAGTAGGCGTTTCTAAATTGATATGCACAACTGACGAGTATTTAGTAGTCACTGCTTTAACTATCACGTCGATTGAACATCTAGTTGGTATAATCATATCTTGAAGAGTTTGATAAAAAAAAATATAAACTTTGACACATGTTTATACAATATATGCAAATAACATCACTCGCACTGACAACACATACATTTTTTACTTTTAACAGTCATATTTCCAATTTTGTAACTCCGGACGATGTCTACCCTGCTGATAAAAAAAACGTAAGGACAGTTTAAAAATTCTACATTTAACGAAAACCTTCTGACTCACTCATGTGGAACTTCAGTTCAGTGAGCTTACCAGTAAGCACCAGTTTAGATAACACATTCTCAAAGTAGTGGCATAGATTAAGCTTCACTGAACCGTGATAGAAAAGTTGTTTAAAATAATTATTCTTTTTCTTATATTTTGTTGTTTCACATATGAAAACACAGTATTTTGAAGTTAATTATACGAAATGGATATATTTTAATTCTAAAAAAGGTGTTGGCATATTTCTGATTATATTTTGTTAATTTTTCACTGTTTAACAATACATAGAGCCTCTCATTGTTTCATAACCTTTATCTTCAAACAAGTAATTACTTTGTTTTTTTATAATAATTAATGTTATGTTATAACTAACCATAAATACAAATAGATTAATATCATATCTAAAAGTTCACGTCTCAAACTAAAAACCTTTTGGGGTATATAACAATTTAGTAATAAGAAATTAATATTTACATTATTTTAATAAACAAATATATGTAGGCGTTTAAATCTCGTGTTATTTTTCTGTATATATATATATATATATATATATATATATATATATATATGTATGTTTTGATAACAATGATGAACCAGACTCTTTACGAAGCTTTTAAAAGCGTTAACTGCTGAAATTTCTCAAGCATCCAATAAAAATGGGCACTTCCTAAAAGTGTTCACTGATTTATGATCTTTCAAAACTTATCATGAATCTAAACATTATTTTAATATGTAAAGTTTACTACCTACTACATTACGCTTTATTACGAGATCCGTGGACAATAAAGCAATTCCTATATTATTTGTCATTTAATAATAATAGCCTTCAGGGAAAATTCAAAATATTAAGTCGTGAAAATATCATTTTTATTTAAAACCAGGTTTACATACCTTTTCCGTCCAAACAGTTCAAAAATATATGCTGCCACATACTATGACGACATGTTTCGGAATCTAGAATTCCATCTTCTGGTCATAACAAAAACGTCCGTAATTCACACAGATTTTCGTCAAAATTTAAAATTTTTGTTGTTAAACATAAAACAGTTCAACATAACACACAACACGACATTAAACACATATTTCGCACAAATTAAGACACGCACAAGCCGGCCGGCGATTAGACTCCGACTGAGTCAGTCGGAGTCTAATCGCCGGCCGGCTTGTGCGTGTCTTAATTTGTGCGAAATATGTGTTTAATGTCGTGTTGTGTGTTATGTTGAACTGTTTTATGTTTAACAACAAAAATTTTAAATTTTGACGAAAATCTGTGTGAATTACGGACGTTTTTGTTATGACCAGAAGATGGAATTCTAGATTCCGAAACATGTCGTCATAGTATGTGGCAGCATATATTTTTGAACTGTTTGGACGGAAAAGGTATGTAAACCTGGTTTTAAATTCTAAACAACAGTTCAGGAGGCATTTTCAAAATGAATAAATCATTTTTATGTTTTGGACTGCCAATTAATTTGATATTTAATTAAAATGCTATATTTCATGCTTGAATAAATCAACTTAAAAAAAGTTTTGTTCTTTAGATAAGACAGTTGTCATGTTGTCAAGCATTTTTAATTGCACAATAAATTAATAATGATCATAATTAATTACTATCTGAATTTCTAAAAATAGTTTTCTATTTTAGTCTATAATTATAATTACTTACGTAGGGAAATATATGGCCAAGACGCATCTGTGAAAGTAACTTCTTTATAACACTGTAAAAACGGCAAAACGACGCGCAAGCTTACATCAACCTACTTCAACCTCTATTGTTGAGGGACATAAATTATTCCGATACCGTTATCGGTGTTGGCACTTTCAAACTAATATGGACTGTCTGTTATGTCACTTTGGTTGGCACGGGTTGCAATACGTTGCGATTAATTGCAACAGAAATGAGTTTACACTGGTTCTGCCCATCCCAAATATGCCGCAATCAGTTTTAAGAAGTTTAATTTTATGGCTAAGTGGTTGCTGACAGTTCATCGTTTTGCAGTTCATCGTTATAGATATTTCATCGTATCAGAAATTATAAATAACAAGACAGCCGTTACATCGGTTTAAAATTCACCACCTTTTACTAAACACATTTTTTACTAAACAATAATTCGTTGATTATGTTTTTTGTTGGCCTATTTTGATTCTATTTACTACGAGTTTTGAACCCAAAATAAAATTATATGTGCTACATAATGTATTAGTATTTATGGTATTATCAACTTTTTAATACAAGGGCTTGAGTATACGAAAAAGTAACGCCATACGTTAGAGAAGGGTTAAGTTTTAACCTTTTATCTTAAACACAACTTTTCTTTGGAATAATATTCCAGAAATCACCCAACGCTGCAATATCAAATATGTAGGCCTATTATTTAAATTTAGGATTCCATACCTTCAGTCAATATTTTAAAGTTGGAATTTATAACGTAAACCTATATTACAATAGTCATATAACAGTTCTGGAATCATTTAACATCAAAAA
This sequence comes from Allygus modestus, assembly GCA_963675035.1. Classification (NCBI taxonomy): domain Eukaryota; kingdom Metazoa; phylum Arthropoda; class Insecta; order Hemiptera; family Cicadellidae; genus Allygus; species Allygus modestus. The sequence goes on along the minus strand of OY776112.1, from coordinate 393,833,309 downwards.
CAACCGTATTCAATACTTCTATTATGAGTACCGAATTGATACTCAGATAAGTTGGAATATCTATATATTGGCTTAGTAGATAGTAGATAATTATCTACCTTTTACGGCTTGCTCGTGGAACAGTATTACCACACCTTGTAGAATCCTTCCAAATCATCTTTACTATAAACTGACATTATAGTAAAATCAGGCAAAAGTTACCCCAGTGATTTTGTATTTTGACTAAAACTATTTCACAAGGGAAAAGTATATTATACCGATAATATACGTATCAGCTAGTTCAATACCAACAATTTATCTCTGAAAAAAACAATCATCGTTACATTATTCATTAATACTTAGAAATACCAGTGCAGATAATCATATTCAACCTACTTCAGAATATTGAAGTGGCGATTAATATGCATTACGAGTAACGACGAAAAATATTAGAGAACAAACTATGAGCAACCCACATAGTGTTACGGTGCTTGAGGAGATAATACACAGTCTTTATCACACAACCTTATCGATAGTTTATTTCAAACAAACCTGAATTGCAAGTTGCCCAAAGGCTTAGCATCCAAGGGTCGAGATTGAATCCCAGACAACATAGGCACGTGACTCGCATCTCAACCTCAGCCGTACCTTCTAGTTGGGACTTTGATACCTACGAGGTTAGTAGTTAGCAGAGCAGTAAAAACAAATAAATTACTTACTCCTGGTGAAAGACATAACCAAATGGATTAAAAGGTTCTCCACAACGAAAAATAAAAATCCAAATGAAAAATGTGCACGGCAGATTTGAATATCTACAAAAGTAAATCAATGTAGCATAACCTCGCAAACGTGAATATGTATACTGAGACCATGTCCAATCTCCAGACCCAGTTCAAGACCACGATCATTTAACTAAGGTTATGACTTAGTTTGATATAAGCGACCAATATTTATATACTGAAGCATAAACTAGCCACTCAAAGGTACTTATACTTGTGAAATTGAGCGGTGAAATATGGAACACAAGCAGGTAATAAATACAGACGCTTTTCTATTACGTTCATCCATCAAACTGCATTACAGAAGTGAGTGACTCTTTCTGAAATGATATATACTTTCCTACGTGAGTTTCCTCACCTGGAAAAAACTCTCTTCGTGGAATATCATACTTCGACTCAGGTCAAATGGGTGGTTAGTATTAAATAGTAAAGATTCTAATAAGTATTAATGGCTATGTACAGTTAGTTAGTTCATAACTAACACTGCAAGCAGATACTTGCATGAAGTTAAAAATAAGGGTCATTAAAACATTAAGACAACTCTTTACTCAATCTTTTTGTCTGTAAAACTATACAGTAATTTACAAAGTTTAAAGCAAAAATTAATTATGTAGTTCCATTTAAAGATATTTATTAGCTTTTATTCCTATTTTATCTGTCGACACTTGATATTGAATTAATTATGAATAACGATAGTTAAATATTGTTAATGATTTAAAACTGAGATAAAACAATGGGTTTCATTGTAACAAGTTTGTTGCGTAATTAATATCATACATGTAATTGTTGTTTATACGGATTGTTAAAACTGTAATTAACTTTCAACCAAAAGTTCAGGAACTGGTTTTTGTGGTCAAAACATGTTGTATGAACGAAGGGCTCCGTTTCTGTGTCTGTTTATGTTTATAAATCAATACGGCCTATCTTATGAACCACATTAGTTACTGACTTGAAACTTAGTATGTGTATTATACTAGGTTTAGGATAATTTAAATTTAAATTTGACATTTATAGCTTTAACTGTTTTAATCTGAAGGTCATTTCATGATTTTAAAGCTTAATAACTTTAAAAAATTGATCCATTCACACTAAAAATTAAAATTACTTTAAACCAAAAAAGATGGTTGAAAAATTTTAAATATTTAAATCTATTGCTAAACATTTGCCATTTTCAAGATATTAAGCTTTAAAATATTAAAATAGCTGCCATCTGTATAAGGTTAAAACTAGAAACAACTAATTGAATACCAAGTTTTCCCTCTACTATACACGTGTCACGTTTCGAGTACCTCAAGTGGGACTAGCATGTCCTCAGGTGGAACATGTGCTGTATTGATTACTAAACACATACAGACACACAGCTGAGAAACGGATCAAGCTAAGTCTTATGCTCATTTACAATTTGTTGTTTGTTTTGATCCCATTGAGTGTTCGGAAACACCCTGTAAGTTTTTTTATTTCAACAATCAACTAAAATGATGTTTTTATGTTTTGAGAGTAGACTAAATGGCTTAATCTTCAGTGTCATATATTTTACAATGAGTCAGCCCTAAATGTTTATGCGTCAGGTATTGTCATCGTACGTTCCTCATAATTCCCTCATGACAGGCTTCATTGTCTGATTTGATTCATTGTCCAGGAGAAACTAAATACATTCAAGTTAAAATAATAATAATATTGAAATACTTATTTAATTACAATGAATTTTTACCCTAGGAATGTGAAACTACCCGTGACGAAACATTTTTTTCGAATTGAATATAAATATTGATGATCTATATTAGGTAAATTAACATTCAACTCGCTAAAATGTAAATATGAGATTAAAATTTCATTGTGGTTTTGTAGCTATTTGGCGATTTAGAATCAAAACTTTTGCTAGGGACTCTGATTTGTTCACTTCCGAGAGCGGATAAATCATTTCAGCCTCACCAGTTTGGCCTGCATTATTGATGCCTGACTTCAGGATATTGTGTTATAATGGGAGACCACCAGTATTCAGCTTTCTCTAGTATTCAAATAGTGTTCTAGCTGTTATAGTTATTATTCAATTGAAAAATAAAACAGCAGTTTTAATCCAAGTGTTTAAAAGCATTTTAAAATTATATTTAAACTGGATCGTTAGTCATAAAGGGAACTTCAATCTATCGTTTCTTTTCAAAAGTGTTGCATATAAGTAAGCCAATTTCATTTTGGCAAAAAATTTGTATTTTTGTTTATTTAAAACTAATTTTAAGGACTAATTTTAGGTGCTAATTTACTGCACTATTAAGAGACTATAGTAAATACAAGCTTTACATTATAATTTGCCAGTAATTTTGAAAAAGGCCATACATAGCCTAAACTTTATCAAAATATTCTACAGATATAAATAACCTTTCAAAAATAAATGTTAGTTAAGAAAATACGCTAACATTACTTATCGATATTTTGACAGCGAGACCAGTCAACAGCTGATATGAACCATCATTGACTTTTGACATGGCCGATATTGACTGAACTGAGCCCTTCCTGGGTGATAACTCTATACACACTTGGATTTTAGATCTAAACATGTTCACGATAAGTGTACGTTTTAGTTTCACAAATTCACCAAAATAATTGAACTAAAAATAATAAAAAACAGTTTGTTGCATATTCTATTTGTTTAATAGTTTTTTATTTGAAGGGATACGCAGGTAATATAGTATGTCGATTTAAAAATTAAATGTTTTTTGGGTATTTTGGTACGTAACAACGATTTTAGTTAAGGATTCAAATCCTACTCATCAGCAATTAAATTAATTTACTCATCGCACTGATACAGTTTTGGAATTTTCATTGTTACAAGTATGCGATTGCACTTATAATAGGTAATGACTTGCGCCATGATATGTTTTTTAAGTTGTAGATAAGTGGCAATAGCCAACATATAATATACTGTTTGGTAAATTATAACAATTAGTCAGGATCGTTGAATCATTATCAGAACATTAGCTATATTTATAAAAAAGAATGTTGATTTGTTTGTTTTTATATTTGAATTTTTGGACTCGGACACCGTTTGACCGTTTCCAATGAAACTTTCTATATATATGTAAAATTTCACGGAGAAGGTTTTTAAGCCATCCATTTCGTCCTAACTCAATTTGGTTCCTCCCATGAGGCCCAAAAGGGTTTCCATATAAACCTTATGGAAAGATGTTGTTTACATAAAAGCTAATGGCATGTTTACTTGAACAGGTGATCTTGGTGATATTGGTTTTAGGTGGTAATAGTCAAAGGCATGACAACGTCTGCCGGGTAACAACTAGTTATATATAAATATGAAAGACTGTGGTAATGCTGTCAGCGTAGATAGGTAAAGGATACAATTACATGTATTTAACATTATTATGTAAGAATACCATGTACCATTTACATTTACCATTTACAATATAATGTAATGTTACAATTTCTATTATTTAGCCTCCTGGCTAAATAAATAAATAACTTTGGAGTAATATTTAACTGAAAAAATAAAGAAAATAAAAATAAAAGTTTATTATCAATTTGCAAAAGAGGAAAACAAGTTATTGATTAAGATGAAATCTGGCGAGTTAAAAGATGTATTGTTAATAAATGTATGGGAACCTCTCTTGCTGTTGGCACAGTTACAATGGGCGTTTGCCAAGAAGTCTGCGACAAACGATTTATTTGTGAGGTTGTCCAAACGACAAACTGTTACAGCATTACAAAGAATAGTTATTAAGAACATGAGGGTGTTATTGCTTATCTTAAAATTCTTAATTGATACTTGTTTTAATTTTTAACATATATCATCATCAAACAACACCAGATAGGCTGAATCCTAATAGGTAGGGTGATAGGGCGATGACTTAAGATTATAATACTAAATACCTATTAATAATATGGTATCATGGTCGAACCTAATCTGTATAGACATCATTTGCTGGGAATATCTGAATAAGTGTTATATGGTGGGGTCAAAACAGAGTTATAAATATGTATATCTAAAATCTTTTGAAACAGTTTTAATTATACGGTTAGAAAATCTTTCCCACTTTCTACTGAGAATAAATTTTCCGTGGATTTCTTAAAAAAAAGAGATCTCTTAACCAGGCTATAAATGGATTTTTGTCTTAAGCTTAACGAGACAGTCAGATAATATTTTTGTACAAGCAGATTTACTGGCAACACGGTTGAAACCTCTTGCTTCGTCCTAAGACAAAGTCAGTCAGCCAATTTCAAATTAATATTATAATTGTTATAGATTTTGTAATTTGATTTTTAATTTTAACTTTCAAAGTTACACATTATATAGACTTTGTACTATGATTAGGTTGTATGCTAGATCGTCGAAAAATATTAGCGAATTTCCCCTACAGGGTAGAAGCTATTACAGTAGGTCATGGTAAGACTTAAGACCGACACCATGATAACTTTTAGTTTGGAGGTCCCCAGATGCTAAGAACACTATTCGTTCAAATTTATATATAAATATATATATATATAAATTTATATATATAAATAACGTTCGAAAGTAGTATATATGTACATTCGGATACATATATATATATATATATATATATATATATATATATCCGTTAACTCGATAACTTGAGTAAAAATCGTCCGATTTCGATGGAATTTGGCTCAAATGTGTAAGGTGATATTCATGACTTTAATTTATAAAAAGAAAGATCGGACCTGGGAAGGGGGTTTTATGGGGGTTTAACATTTTCCAAAAATCAGTTTTTTCCATTTTTCACCCTAAAACTTTTAAAACTAAATTTTGGTGTTGACCATTTTTTAGAGCTTAAAAAAATTACAGTATTTTGAATCATTAAACTAAGTTAAGAGTCTGCGGAGAAAATAAAAAAAAACCTGCTCATAAAATTTCTCAAGTTGTAAATTTCTCTTATGGGGGAAAAGGTTTTTAGGTTTTCCTCACTTAATTTTACTGCAAACTGCACATTTGTTTTTACCAATAGGTTCTGCTCTACTAAACAATCATTTTGGTGTTCAAGTTGTGATTCTCCACCCAACCGTTGCAGAGATATCCAAAGTGCTAAACACAGTACGTTGTCCAATGTTATCCTTATAGAAAATAAATAAAATTTGATATCTCGATTATTTATGAATGTATATTGATGAAACTTTTTATGTGGCTTCAACTAGTACTAATATATTTCCACAAAAAATTATTTTTTGTTGATTGACCCCGTAGGAGCGAACCTGCATACTCAGCCCTAATGTTATTCTTACGGACAAAAAGTAAAGTTGTTATCTCCCTTAGTGAAAATAAATTATTAAAAACTGGTATGTAGCTTCACCTGGTTGAGTTATAGTGATAATTGCATAAAACACATTTCTTATATTTCTTGTTGCAGGAAACCTGCGTAATCAGCCCTAATGTTATTCTTATGGAGAATTGCTATTTATCACTTATTTATAAATGTAATTTATGAAACTTGGTATTTTGCTTTATGTGGTAGTGAGAAACATATAAATTCATTAGAAATTCGCTGAGTTTGCAGGTTTGCTGCGACGGGGGTATTTTTTATTTAAGAACACTTCTTAATGTTTCTGAGTTATAGCAAATAACTGAAAGTAATGATAAACTATATTTGATTCCATAATATACAAAATTACCGTTTAATCCTAGAACCTCAAACTAGGAATCACCAATATTATTTATGTAAATTCTAGTTAATTTGCTTCCAAAGTTTACTTACATGCCTTAAATAATTATGACACAGTAAAATAAACCGATAGCATCTCTTACAGTAAACCCAGTGAAATATTTAAGTGTATCCGTCACAGGTGACAGAAGACATGACAGTTAACCTGATAGAGCCGTCGGGAGAGTGTTTGTAAATCTCAAATATCATGGTTTTTTTGTACAGCTTTGAAAATACCAACTTAGTAACATAACAGACTCAGAAAACGCACTCTTTTGAATGGACAGCCAGATAAATATTATTTAATACATTGGTTTGTTAGTTTGTTTGGTTTCTAAGGACACAGAAACTAGGGATTATTGAAGTCTACAGTCCTAATTATTTATTCATAGACATAATTATGTCATAGACATTGTAACAGGTTTAGGGAACGTTAAAACAAATCACTCTTTCCTCAAATTAATTTTACTATTCTTGGTTATAAAGCGCTATTTTCTTCATTCATTATATAACAATTTCTCAAACACTAGTTAGTAAAAATCTGCACATTAACCAAATTGTTAAATATATGTTTGATTTATATAGAATATTAAAATAATTATTTAGTTACTATTTTAAATTACTAAGTAATTTTTTACAACTAAATGACTAAGTAGTCAAAAAAGTTGACATTAAACGGATAGAATCGTTCAAAGCGATTTTTGTTCAGAATTTTATAAAAATGATAGTGATCAGTATGTTATTTATCAAAATTTCCTTTCCTTTCATGCTTTAAAATATTTATTTGTATTATATTTGCTATTTTGATAATATTTGCATTACATTTAAAGCTTATAGCGGTAACCTAAGAAAAAAACCATCGTACATAAGATACAAGCATTTGTATAATGTCTAAAGATTTCCGCAAAAGAAAAAAATCAATATTGGATGAGCAGTTTTTTTTCTACGTTTCTTGGCGGGGTCTTGGTTTGTCAGCGTATAGGCCAGTTAAAATAAAAATGAACTATACTTGGAAATTTGTGTAAATTAGCTGTTCTTCAAATCCAAAATCTATAGCTTAACTGGATACATCGCACTGTGCTACGTTGTACTGTTGTATTCCTCAAGTCAGTTCACATGCTGCTGTTTGTATTATTTACTGGTTGCCAACCTTAGCTACACCATGGATGATTTTGTAGACATAGTCCATCATCTTCAAAACTGTAGTAAGCCAATTTGCCAGCTCATTCACTATTTATGGACCTGAAAGGTAATTTCTCTAGGGTCATTTGCTGGCTAATTTCAAGTAATAAAATACGAAACCACTTTTTTATCCGCCTTTCTAAATTATGCATGTGCTTGGTTCTGTGGAAACACCTGTTAAGTCCCTTCATTACTTTTACCGTGCATCGCCACGACTTAGTAAATATACAACCATACAAACAATATATTTTCCCAAATGAACTTGTTAGCCACTATCAATCCAACGGCGCCACCGGGAGCCGCGCGATGTAATCTATAGCGTGATGTCAAGCTTTTCCCGCAAATTCACTCTCAGTTTTAACCTTCTAGAGCAACAAGTCCAAGAAACGTTGCGATAATTCTGTTTCCAAAAAACTTCGGATTGATTTCGTCCAGGAGATCAACTCGCCCAAATGCGTTGCTAATTATCACTGGTATTAAGAGGGGAAGCTAGAGGCTGGATTAACTTATTACATGTAATTTGACATTCATAAAATGGCGAGAGTTATCATAGGTCATTAGGCCTTCTAGGCCTTGAGAAAAAGTTTATTTAAGTTTCCAAAAATTCATTTTAGTATTAGGAATCAGTATTTTAAACATGAGTGCATTCAAAATAAAGATTAGGTATTTTAAGAAACCATAGTAAAATTCATTTGGATTATTTCTGCACATGATTTAGTTTATGTATTGCATTAAATGTTTTGCAGGGATTTATCAAAGCTGACAGAACGATCATTGTTTGTTTAATGTTTAGTACTTGCTCAACTGGTTATTTCATAAATTGCAATACTAAAGTAATCCTAACAATTACCCCCTCAGCCACTGGTTAAGGCTCCAGTATTCCAGTATTCAGTCCTTAGTAATACCTCCGATGGAATATGTAAGACCCAATCCCAAACATAAGCTCAACGTTAATTATGGCCATATCCCTCTATCCCGGTTCATATTAGTATTGTATTGTATAGTATATTATATACCATAGTTGTAGTATTGTAAATAAATTCTTTATGGCAGAAAATTAAATGGAAACAAAAAATACATAGTATATTCGTTTTTTCTTTAGTTACAATAAATATCAAACATTTAAAAATAAGAAAACGAAAAAATCGTCTACTTAGAAGTGATAATTTACTTATTTAAACATTAATGGAAATACCCCCTAACAGGAACAAGGCCCAATTACTGGGGAAGAAAAATAAATAAATAAATATCCACTGACTGAACAAAAATTATATTTTATAAAAATTAACTTACTAAATAAACTAGGATAACTTGATAAAACTAATAAAAAGTATGAGTTTAAAAGTTTTTCATAATTAATTGTTTAAGTTGGTTAAAAAAGTAAAATCATTCTTGGGATAAATGCCATTGATAGTTTTTGGTAAATATAACAAAGAAATTGCAACGCAGGCTGGAGGAAATGGTGATTATTTATATTTTGAATGTAAACAATCTATGGTACAAGTAATCACACAACCACAGCTGAGTGGGTTGAACACCAGCCTACCAATTCCCAGTGCAATCGTTGTGATTTTAACAATTCAGACTGCCACCGTGCTAGAAAAGACATATCAGACCAATCGTCCTGGCTACAGAAGTAGTTAGATCATACCAGATGTACTAGTGTGGTCTAAATGTTGCACGGCATACCTTGATTATACAAACTTTACTGTAAAAGTATTTACCCAATGTAATAAAATCTGTAGACCATAATATCAATTTTGCAACCGTTAAGGCAAAAAAGTGCGTCGGGAAGTTGACGAGTATTGTTTTAATGAAGTCGTCAATTATTTATATAAATAATAATATAAATGGATCGTGCTGGAGGCATATTTAACTTGTAGTAGAACTTATAAAATCCATAACAACTTTAATTCATCACCTCGCCACTAATATTCCGTCGCTGATAGGCCGTTACAGCCAATTAACCTTCTTCCACATGAACGGCTTCAGTTGCTAGCGAATATTAATATTTAATGCGCTCTCTTCAAGTGGCTTGGCACTGAAGATTACTTGTAAAGCTAATGTGAATTTGGATACCCAAAAAACCTGCATTTTAGTTCATAACATAAATAAACATAATAATAGTTCATTAACATAAATGACAGCTGATGACCTCGACACCTGCCTAAGGACTAGGAAGAACTACTTTAGCCCCGCAACGCATGTATTGAAAACAGCCATTTTCGAAGCAGAATGACGATAAATTCTTTATTTATTTATTGGACTGTGTAATACACGTAAAGCTGTAAATTTGTAAAAGTATCTAAAACTTTATTTCGTGTTCAGCGTCTTCAAGCGACTGCTGTCATTTTAACAACTGCTGGCAGTTTTCTTATTGCTTCCAAGAATCATTTTGGAATATCAAACAAAATATTACGGAAATTTATTTTGCGTTACAAACATCACTCTAATTGATACCATAAGAAGGATTGTAAAAAAACAACCACTCCAATATTGTTTCAAGCACTCCAATAAATTGACGACTTCGTATTTTCAGGATTACTGTATTCTTTCAAGAAACTGAGACCCCGGAACCAATAGCTTCATTGTATGGAATTTCAAACAAATATAAGTGAAGAATTAGTGTTTACAGAATTATAACTAAATACCCTTCAAATAGTTTAATTAAAAGATTGACTAGTTTTAAGCTTTTGGCACTTTTAATCAAAATAATTTTAAGGGTACTTACCCTCTTATATCTTTTAATATTAATAATCTTTGTAGCCCTGAATTTTGAATATAATTATAAAAATTAATAACAAATACGTTTAGTTTCACTAGTTACCTTAAAAAATAGCATATATATTTAATACTATATATTAGTATATTACATTTTTTTTATATTAGTGGTTAAGTAAATTTTTTTATATAAACACATAAATTTATTTGGACGATCAATCTTTTAAATAGGTTTTTATGGTTTTATAGGCATATAATTCTTTCCAAATTGTCTTGGGGTAAAATTGCAGGACTATTTTTTACAGCTAAGCATATTTAAAGCATTCAACAAGCGTCTAACAAGCACTTAGCTATAACCAGTTTATATTTTAATATTATTTTTAAAATACAATCTCAAAATTACAATGTTATTTTTCTACTTTTGCTTATAAAAAACTCCCTTTTAATAACAGAGTAACTAACAAACAGCTTGTTGAGATATAAATGCCAACATGACAGCCACATAGTGTCACGTACTGTGTTTCACATTTCTTCATGTCCACAACATCGTGTTGGTAAATATTTTACTTGCTGAAGCATTCCTTTAATAATATTTTAGCTTTGGAACAGAATTTGTAATAATTAATGGTCTTGACAATTTATTTATTAAGTTGCCTGTTGAAAAACATCTTTGATGTATGAATTTAAACGAATTTATAAGCAGTTCTAAGGTATCAGATTTTGTATCTCTAGAAAAAAGTGTTGGCTGACCTTAAAACAAAATCTAGAGGTTGTAAGTGTGTTATATTTAAGCACATTTTAATGATTTGTAATCAAAGGCTGTCAAATGTCAACGGGACCTAGAACCTGTTATTATTGATTATAAAGAACGCTGTAATATTGAATTAGGCTTACACAACTTGTTGTATAACTTGTTTTGGTAACTATCATTATACGAACTTCATTTCCAAACTGGTTTTAACGTTATGTAAATAAAAATTTGCTTAAACTTTTAGTAAATCAAGTACTAAAATCATAAATTCTACAAAAAAACTAAACTGGAATTTTTTAAACTTTCCGTAACAAAATACTGAGTATATTTCTACACGTTAACGTGTAACGTTTGTATGTTTAGAAATAAAAACTTTCTTTTCGCCTCCTTTTAAAATGTCTCTCACCAGCGTTTTGAAATGTCTGTAAGCAAATCGATTGCATTCCAAGCAAGCGAGTCGGAGAGAACCGTAAATTCCCGGAGACATTTGGGGGCAGCCACCGAGACCACCACTGTTCTGTCCGGGGGTGCCTCTTAATGGCTTTAGACATTTGGGGGGAGACCACCGAGACCACCGCTGTTCTGTCCGGGGGTGCCTCTTAATGGCTTTAGACATTTGGGGGCAGACCGAGAGACCAACGGTGTTTTGTCCGGGGGTGCCTCTTAATGGCTTTAGACATTTGGGGGCAGACCGAGAGACCACCGCTGTTTTGTCCGGGGGTGTCTCTTAATGGCTTTAGACATTTGGGGGCAGACCGAGAGACCACCGCTGTTTTGTCCGGGGGTGCCTCTTAATGGCTTTAGACATTTGGGGGCAGACCGAGAGACCACCGCTGTTTTGTCCGGGGGTGCCTCTTAATGGCTTTAGACATTTGGGGGCAGACCGAGAGACCACCACTAATTTGTCAGGGGATGCCTCTTAATGGCTTTAGACATTTGGGGGCAGACCGAGAGACCACCGCTGTTTTGTCCGGGGGTGCCTCTTAATGGCTTTAGACATTTGGGGGCAGACCGAAAGACCACCGCTGTTTTGTCCGGGGGTGCCTCTTAATGGCTTTAGACATTTGGGGGCAGACCGAGAGACCACCGCTGTTTTGTCCGGGGGTGCCTCTTAATGGCTTTAGACATTTGGGGGCAGACCGAGAGACCACCGCTGTTTTGTCCGGGGGTGCCTCTTAATGGCTTTAGACATTTGAGGGGGCAGACCGAGAGACCACCGCTGTTTTGTCCGGGGGTGCCTCTTAATGGCTTTAGACTTTTGGGAGCAGACCGAGAGACCACCGCTGTTTTGTCCGGGGGCACCTCTTAATAGCTTTAGACATTTGGGGGCAGACCGAAAGACCACTGTTGTTTTGTCCGGGGGGCCTCTTAATGGCTTTAGACATTTGGGGGCAGACCGAGAGACCACCGCTGTTTTGTCCGGGGGTGCCTCTTAATGGCTTTAGACATTTGGGGGCAGACCAAGAGACCACCGCTGTTTTGTCCGGGGGCGCCTCTTATTGGCTTTAGACATTTGGGGGCAGACCGAGAGACTACCGCTGTTTTGTCCGGGGCGCCTCTTAATAGCTTTAGACATTTGGGGGCAGACCGAGAGACCACCGCTGTTTTGTCCGGGGGTGCCTCTTAATGGCTTTAGACATTTGGGGGCAGACCGAGAGACCACCGCTTTTTTGTCCGGGGGTGCCTCTTAATGGCTTTAGACATTTGAGGGGGCAGACCGAGAGACCACCGCTGTTTTGTCCGGGGGTGCCTCTTAATGGCTTTAGACTTTTGGGAGCAGACCGAGAGACCACCGCTGTTTTGTCCGGGGGCGCCTCTTAATAGCTTTAGACATTTGGGGGCAGACCGAAAGACCACCGTTGTTTTGTCCGGGGGGCCTCTTAATAGCTTTAGACATTTGGGGGCAGACCGAGAGACCACCGCTGTTTTGTCCGGGGGTGCCTCTTAATGGCTTTAGACATTTGGGGGCAGACCGAGAGACCACCGCTGTTTTGTCCGGGGGCGCCTCTTATTGGCTTTAGACATTTGGGGGCAGACCGAGAGACCACCGCTGTTTTGTCCGGGGCGCCTCTTAATAGCTTTAGACATTTGGGGGCAGACCGAGAGACCACCGCTGTTTTGTCCGGGGGCGCCTCTTAATAGCTTTAGACATTTGGGGGCAGACCGAGAGACCACCGCTGTTTTGTCCGGGGGTGCCTCTTAATGGCTTTAGACATTTGGGGGCAGACCGAGAGACAACCGCTTTTTTGTCCGGGGGTGCCTCTTAATGGCTTTAGACATTTGAGGGGGCAGACCGAGAGACCACCGCTGTTTTGTCCGGGGGTGCCTCTTAATGGCTTTAGACTTTTGGGAGCAGACCGAGAGACCACCGCTGTTTTGTCCGGGGGCGCCTCTTAATAGCTTTAGACATTTGGGGGCAGACCGAAAGACCACCGTTGTTTTGTCCGGGGGGCCTCTTAATAGCTTTAGACATTTGGGGGCAGACCGAGAGACCACCGCTGTTTTGTCCGGGGGTGCCTCTTAATGGCTTTAGACATTTGGGGGCAGACCGAGAGACCACCGCTGTGTTGTCCGGGGGCGCCTCTTATTGGCTTTAGACATTTGGGGGCAGACCGAGAGACCACCGCGGTTTTGTCCGGGGCGCCTCTTAATAGCTTTAGACATTTGGGGGCAGACCGAGAGACCACCGCTGTTTTGTCCGGGGGCGCCTCTTAATAGCTTTAGACATTTGGGGGCAGACCGAGAGACCACCGCTGTTTTGTCCGGGGGTGCCTCTTAATGGCTTTAGACATTTGGGGGCAGACCGAGAGACCACCGCTTTTTTGTCCGGGGGTGCCTCTTAATGGCTTTAGACATTTGAGGGGGCAGACCGAGAGACCACCGCTGTTTTGTCCGGGGGTGCCTCTTAATGGCTTTAGACTTTTGGGAGCAGACCGAGAGACCACCGCTGTTTTGTCCGGGGGCGCCTCTTAATAGCTTTAGACATTTGGGGGCAGACCGAAAGACCACCGTTGTTTTGTCCGGGGGGCCTCTTAATAGCTTTAGACATTTGGGGGCAGACCGAGAGACCACCGCTGTTTTGTCCGGGGGTGCCTCTTAATGGCTTTAGACATTTGGGGGCAGACCGAGAGACCACCGCTGTTTTGTCCGGGGGCGCCTCTTATTGGCTTTAGACATTTGGGGGCAGACCGAGAGACCACCGCTGTTTTGTCCGGGGCGCCTCTTAATAGCTTTAGACATTTGGGGGCAGACCGAGAGACCACCGCTGTTTTGTCCGGCGGCGCCTCTTAATAGCTTTAGACATTTGGGGGCAGACCGAGAGACCACCGCTGTTTTGTCCGGGGCGCCTCTTAATAGGTTTAGACATTTTTCGCATCGCCAAATCAAACTTAGCCTAGAAACTTACACCAGGCTTATAAGCCAGAAAACATTATAATGAGGTTAAAGTAGTGATTTATTGTGAATAGCGTCCGTAAATCCTATACACTAATTCAAATTCAGAATCCAGCTGAACGATTTTGCTTAAACTTATGGGGCTTTGGACCCCAAAAATCAATTGGTAAAAACCTCAACTCCGGGAAAACCAAAGTTTTTGTAAAAAAATACTCATTATAAAGTTAGTGATTTTAATATTGGACTTATGGAGTTTCAAATCGAAACAAAAGAATCAGAACAGCTGTGAATAAATAACGAGTTCGCACGCAGCACGCTGACGTAAGGGAAGTGAATTTACACATAAAAACTTTTAAAACTCAAAATAAGTGTAATAACATAAATTTACTCCAATTTTTATTGAAATCTGAAAACAGTGATTTTTTGGCTGTTCTGATGCTCCTGGTTACATTTACGTGCAAAGCTGGGAATAAAATTGTGTGCATTATAATGTTAGGAGAAGGTCCAGACAGGCTTGAAAGTAGGCGTGAGGTTGCTGGGAATGATAAAAGTACTCTAACAAAGGAATAACAGGCTTTTCTAGTGTAAAATACGCATAAGACAACGTACTGTGTTTAGTCGATAAACATTTTCTTTAATAACTCAGTAAATTTGTATGCTAGAATGACGAGAGAGGGCTTAAAAATGTGCCTCATTAATTCCCATCGTTTTACATACATTAATTTTACATACAGAGCATTTCTAACCCTTTTTGGGCCCAAAAACTCAAAATTTGAAAGATTAATCCCCAAAAAGGGGGTTTAGAGTTTTCCGATTGTTTTGCCCAACAAACTTGTCCTACTGATTACAGAAAAGAACGTTCCTACCAACTTTGAAGTAAATCGGACAAAAAATGCGACCGCTAGAGTGCAAACACACATATATATATAAAATTTTGAACGACCCCCAAAACGTGTTCAGGGGGTCACGTTAGGAACTTCTATGGTGGTCCCGGGCTTAGGTTTCACCGTGCGGGTCATGCTAATAGTTCACTTTCCAAAGGAAATTCACTAACTAGTGTAAACTGTGAAAGTAACACTTAAACATGGTAAAGTATCAACAAGTGATTTCTAGAAAACAGTGAATTCAAGCATTGAACGAATATTACAAGCAGAGTGGATGAATCCAAATTAATCAAATGTGTATAGATAAAAAAATACCACCTGAAGGGAGATTGAGTTATAACAACAACTGGACTCTAATATGCGGGAAAGAGGAAACTGAGCTAATCCGAAAGCGAATCCGCTCAGAATGATGGGGTGGAGGCTGTGAGAAACTATTCCAAGATTATTCCACAAACTGACACAAAATGGAGAAAATTATATTCAGTAACGATAACATTGAGGATGACATTAGAAAATGTCTTTATCAATCAAATAAACATACAAGTTTATCAACTGTGTTGAACACACGAAAACTGATAAAATATCACTTAGCGTGGCTCGATCCCCCCGGTACAAATTTATTTTGACAACGCAATTGCCTATTGCGGGCAGTGAAACCTTAACAATTAGACATTATATTTTGTATAAATGAAGAGAAAGTCTATGTTTTCCTTTTGTTCAACAGTATATATCCCGTGTCTAATATATTTTAACAATCTTTAAAATATGTGAGGTAGTTGATCAGAGTATAACTTTATTTACAGTAGATTGATCAAATTAAAAGATACTAACTCGAAAAAATATGTTGCTATAAGATTAACATTTCATTTTTGAAACCCTACAATGGGATCTATACTGTGTGCTACACCAGTGTATTACGCTCAAGTCCAATAAGACTTAAGATGGTACCCTTATTGTTATATGGCCGGGATGGCATAGGGGCGCAAATCGGTCTTGAGTATGTGCAAGGGAGAATGAAGAAAAGAATGATTGACAGAGTGACTAATTCAAGAGCTAACTAACTTCTCTTGTAAGGTTTTAAATACACTATTAAACTATTCAAAAATTCGTAAATTACCAAAAAGGACGATTTGTTTATAATAGAACGATTTTAAAAATGCTAAAAACGATTAATAAGTTGTTATGTGATGTTAGACGAAATAAATATTTTTGGGATACTTGTTCAATGAGTTTAGAGCAATAATTTGGTTAGAGACTAAGATTTTTCTCTTATCCAAACAGAGATTTGCCTCTTTTCAACGTTGATTTGTCTCTTCTCAACGAGGATAAATCATTTCAGCTTCACCGGCTGAAGACAGGACTGAATTGTTGATGCTTGGCTTTAAGATGTGTTAAAATGGGATATACCATTGTCAGATGAGTCTAGTGATGGAAAACAACAGACTAAGCAACATGCTATGCGTTTGAAAAAAAATTTAAACGGTATGCTTTAACTGTATAATTAATCATAAAAAAATCTGTATCCTACAAACAAAACAGAGGGTTAAATTGATGTGACGGGGTTCAAAAAGTCGTCTTAAGCTTATTTTAATCCTTTATAAAAGTTGTTAAACTTTAATCAAATTCTAACAACAAGTTTTTACGCCGTAACTTTCCTGTTCTTGCCTCTTTTATAACCCACAAGTTTTTATTATGAGACTATTGTTTTATAGATAATTCGTTTTCATTCTCATAATTACTGTTATACTGCTTATGTAATATCTTATTGTAGTAAAAAAGTCTAGAATATTTTATATTATACTTATACCACTATGTTTCAAATTATTTTCCGTCCAATGTTAAAATTACCTTTGAATGTGTTTAATTAATGTTGCAGTATAATATTTAACTTATATTCCTGACACAACGCCAAGCAGCTTTACAGCATGATATGTATACGCAGTGCGGGGTGCATGTTGACCGTTAAAGAAATATTATCATTGTTGAACAGCATTTTAAAAACTTGACTTGTTTAACCTCTACTTAATAAATAATTAAACTATAATCCTGGCAAAAATGTCTGCAGAAATGAACTGCTTAGCACATAATTTAGATATATAAATATCCTGCAATAAATAATTCGGCTATCGGTATGTTATCGTTATTTTAATATTTTTCAAAGCGTAACAAAAAGTATTGATTGACACTTTTAACAAAATATTATCTGTATCCATACCAAACAAATACAGAATTCTCAGACTAACAAATAATACCACACACTTTTAAGAAACTTAATCAAACCTTTACGTTATCTAGTTGTTGCTCCCACTAAATATCACATACGTAAACACTATTAAACATAACAGTTATACAACATTTCAATAAATCAACATTACTTAGGAAATTAATATCAATATGGCGTGTTTTTAATGGAATGAAGATCAAACGTGTTTAGTTTGACCGCACTATCAATCAGCACGTAATACAAACTTTCAGTAACCTATGCCTGCCAGGGTCGATACCGACTGACCTGAGCCCCTAAAGAGAGATAATACACACTATAAACACGCGATGTTTATATTAAAACACGTTGATCATCTGATTTGTGTGTTTTATATTGATCACAGACCTTTATGTACAGAGAATATAACATTTTTATTACCTTTTCAGATTTTATTAGATAATCCGTTATAAGAGTACAATATAATAAGAAATATATATAAGGTAATAGGCTTAAATTTAAATACCCCCGTCACAGCAAACCTTTATACTCAGCGAATTTCAAATGGTACTTCACTAAGTCATGAATCCACTTACCAACTTTCATGAAAGAATATTTATAAATAAGCGAGATATGACATTTGATTTATTCTCCGTAAGAAAAACATTAAGACTGAGTATGCAGGTTTGCTGCATCAAGAAACCACACAAAATTGGTTTTTTATGCAAATATCAGTAAACCCCAACCATATGAAGCCAAATACCATGTTTCATTAATATATGTTCATTAATAAGCGAGATATACATTTTACTTATTCTCCATAAGATTAATATTAGACAACGTACTGTGTTTAGCACTTTCAATATCTCGGTAACCAATCGAGGTAGAGCAATGATCGAAATACTAAATTGTTTTTTTTAAGCTGAATGTAATGGTGTAAACCAAAATTTGGGTTACAAATAATTACATGTAAAAAGTTCAAAAAACCCATTTTTGGGTTACTAAACCCCCCCCCCCCAAAAACCCCCTTATAATGGTGCGGTCTGTCTGGTTTTTTCATCAAGATCGGACTATTTTTACGAAATTTATCGTGTATGTATATATGTATATATATATGAATTTGAACTAATGGTGTTTTTGGCATCTGGGGGCCTCAAAACGAAAAGTTATCATGGTCCCGGGCCTAGGTCTTACCACCTACGGTAATAGCTTCTTCCCTAAAGGGGAAATTCGCTAAAACAGTTGCTAGTATGTGTACCACATCTAGTTGTAGTTCACCTGTCATAAAGTAGTCGAGTATTGCTAATCAAGAGAATAAATAAGTTCACTGATCCAGTTTTTATGTATGATTAATATTATCTATCCACAGATATTGTTTTTAAAACACAGTTATAACAAAAATAGCATAACGTTAGTTCAGTGTGCTCCGATGCTTAACATGTTTTATCTTAGTATTACATTTTTATTTGCAATCCGCGGCGAATTATTAGCTACGTTTTCTTCCAGTATATGCTCAACGGATCTAAATTATAACTATCAATGTAAATTAATAGTTGGAAAAGTATCCCACAAACAGCCGCGGTTGTTAGATAAAACCTCGTCAATACAGTTAAGAAATTCCACTCCGTAATATTATAGTTTGAGTCTAAAACTCTTACTAATGGATTTATCTCACAAAGTTATATTCACAATATTCGTTATTTTGTAATAAACTAATTCTTTTGTGTACAACAACGTGTTTTAAATAATAGTTTAATAGTTCCACACACGCTTGATCAAAATTGTATTAATATTTACTTTTTCCTTACAGCTAAGTTGTGGTTGTGTGCAATGCAAACCCGAGAGTTTGTGTAAGTATTCGTGCAATCGTAACAGGTATTAAAAATAGAAGATGGGAATAAAAACGAATTATGGAATGATATAAATTCCAGGCGATGGACATTAGAGGAAAATGGATCTATCTGGGAGAGCGGTGAGAAGAGGGAGGCCTATTCCCAGAGCTGCTTTTGTTTGTTCACCGTGAAATTAATGTGGTGAGTTCTGTCCGGCAGAAGTTCACCGCCAACTCCCCGTCAGCAGATATCTCGTCAGTATCTGGGAGAGCGGTGAGAAGAGGGAGGCCTATTCCCAGAGCTGCTTTTGGTTGTTCACCGTGAAATTAATGTGGTGAGTTCTGTCCGGCAGAGGTTCACCACCAACTCCCCGTCAGCAGATATCTCGTCAGTATCTGGGAGAGCGGTGAGAAGAGGGAGGCCTATTCCCAGAGCTGCTTTTGGTTGTTCACCGTGAAATTAATGTGGTGAGTTCTGTCCGGCAGAAGTTCACCGCCAACTCCCCGTCAGCAGATATCTCGTCAGTATCTGGGAGAGCGGTGTGAAGAGGGAGGCCTATTCCCAGAGCTGCTTTTGGTTGTTCACCGTGAAATTAATGTGGTGAGTTCTGTCCGGCAGAAGTTCACCGCCAACTCCCCGTCAGCAGATATCTCGTCAGTATCTGGGAGAGCGGTGTGAAGAGGGAGGCCTATTCCCAGAGCTGCTTTTGGTTGTTCACCGTGAAATTAATGTGGTGAGTTCTGTCCGGCAGAAGTTCACCGCCAACTCCCCGTCAGCAGATATCTCGTCAGTATCTGGGAGAGCGGTGTGAAGAGGGAGGCCTATTCCCAGAGCTGCTTTTGGTTGTTCACCATGAAATTAATGTGGTGAGTTCTGTCCGGCAGAGGTTCACCGCCAACTCCCCGTCAGCAGATATCTCGTCAGTATCTGGGAGAGCGGTGTGAAGAGGGAGGCCTATTCCCAGAGCTGCTTTTGTTTGTTCACCGTGAAATTAATGTGGTGAGTTCTGTCCGGCAGAGGTTCACCACCAACTCCCCGTCAGCAGATATCTCGTCAGTATCTGGGAGAGTGGTGTGAAGAGGGAGGCCTATTCCCAGAGCTGCTTTTGTTTGTTCACCGTGAAATTAATGTGGTGAGTTGTGTCCGGCAGAAGTTCACCGCCAACTCCCCGTCAGCAGATATCTCGTCAGTATCTGGGAGAGCGGTGGGAAGAGGGAGGCCTATTCCCAGAGCTGCTTTTGGTTGTTCACCGTGAAATTAATGTGGTGAGTTCTGTCCGGCAGAAGTTCACCGCCAACTCCCCGTCAGCAGATATCTCGTCAGTATCTGGGAGAGCGGTGTGAAGAGGGAGGCCTATTCCCAGAGCTGCTTTTGTTTGTTCACCGTGAAATTAATGTGGTGAGTTCTGTCCGGCAGAGATTCACCACCAACTCCCCGTCAGCAGATATCTCGTCAGTATCTGGGAGAGCGGTGAGAAGAGGGAGGCCTATTCCCAGAGCTGCTTTTGGTTGTTCACCATGAAATTAATGTGGTGAGTTCTGTCCGGCAGAGGTTCACCGCCAACTCCCCGTCAGCAGATATCTCGTCAGTATCTGGGAGAGCGGTGATAAGAGGGAGGCCTATTCCCAGAGCTGCTTTTGGTTGTACACCATGAAATTAATGTGGTGAGTTCTGTCCGGCAGAGGTTCACCGCCAACTCCCCGTCAGCAGATATCTCGTCAGTATCTGGGAGAGCGGTGAGAAGAGGGAGGCCTATTCCCAGAGCTGCTTTTGGTTGTTCACCATGAAATTAATGTGGTGAGTTCTGTCCGGCAGAGCTTCACCGCCAACTCCCCGTCAGCAGATATCTCGTCAGTATCTGGGAGAGCGGTGAGAAGAGGGAGGCCTATTCCCAGAGCTGCTTTTGGTTGTTCACCATGACATTAATGTGGTGAGTTCTGTCCGGCAGAGCTTCACCGCCAACTCCCCGTCAGCAGATATCTCGTCAGTATCTGGGAGAGCGGTGAGAAGAGGGAGGCCTATTCCCAGAGCTGCTTTTGGTTGTTCACCATGAAATTAATGTGGTGAGTTCTGTCCGGCAGAGGTTCACCGCCAACTCCCCGTCAGCAGATATCTCGTCAGTATCTGAGAGAGCGGTGAGAAGAGGGAGGCCTATTCCCAGAGATGCTTTAGTTTGTTCACCGTGAAATTAATGTGGTGATTTCTGTCCGGCAGAGGTTCACCGCCAACTCCCCGTCAGCAGATATCTCGTCAGTATCTGGGAGAACGGTGAGAAGAGGGAGGCCTATTCCCAGAGCTGCTTTAGTTTGTTCACCATGAAATTAATGTGGTGAGTTCTGTCCGGCAGAGGTTCACCGCCAACTCCCCGTCAGCAGATATCTCGTCAGTATCTGGGAGAGCGGTGAGAAGAGGGAGGCCTATTCCCAGAGCTGCTTTAGTTTGTTCACCGTGAAATTAATGTGGTGAGTTCTGTCCGGCAGATGTTCACCGCCAACTCCCCGTCAGCAGATATCTCGCCAGTATCTGGGAGAGCAGTGAGAAGAGGGAGGCCTATTCCCAGAGCCGCTTTAGTTTGTTCACCGTGAAATTAATTTGGTGAGTTCTGTCCGGCAGAAGTTCACCGCCAACTCCCCGTCAGCAGATATCTCGTCAGTATCTGGGAGAGCGGTGAGAAGAGGGAGGCCTATTCCCAGAGCTGCTTTTGGTTGTTCACCATGAAATTAATGTGGTGAGTTCTGTCCGGCAGAGGTTCACCGCCAACTCCCCGTCAGCAGATATCTCGTCAGTATCTGGGAGAGCGGTGTGAAGAGGGAGGCCTATTCCCAGAGCTGCTTTTGTTTGTTCACCGTGAAATTAATGTGGTGAGTTCTGTCCGGCAGAGGTTCACCGCCAACTCCCCGTCAGCAGATATCTCGTCAGTATCTGGGAGAGCGGTGTGAAGAGGGAGGCCTATTCCCAGAGCTGCTTTTGTTTGTTCACCGTGAAATTAATGTGGTGAGTTCTGTCCGGCAGAGGTTCACCGCCAAATCCCCGTCAGCAGATATTTCGTCAGTATCTGGGAGAGCGGTGTGAAGAGGGAGGCCTATTCCCAGAGCTGCTTTTGTTTGTTCACCGTGAAATTAATGTGGTGAGTTCTGTCCGGCAGAGGTTCACCGCCAACTCCCCGTCAGCAGATATCTCGTCAGTATCTGGGAGAGCGGTGAGAAGAGGGAGGCCTATTCCCAGAGCTGCTTTTGGTTGTTCACCATGAAATTAATGTGGTGAGTTCTGTCCGGCAGAGGTTCCCCGCCAACTCCCCGTCAGCAGATATCTCGTCAGTATCTGGGAGAGCGGTGATAAGAGGGAGGCCTATTCCCAGAGCTGCTTTTGGTTGTTCACCATGAAATTAATGTGGTGAGTTCTGTCCGGCAGAGGTTCACCGCCAACTCCCCGTCAGCAGATATCTCGTCAGTATCTGGGAGAGCGGTGAGAAGAGGGAGGCCTATTCCCAGAGCTGCTTTTGGTGTTTCACCATGAAATTAATGTGGTGAGTTCTGTCCGGCAGAGCTTCACCGCCAACTCCCCGTCAGCAGATATCTCGTCAGTATCTGGGAGAGCGGTGAGAAGAGGGAGGCCTATTCCCAGAGCTGCTTTTGGTTGTTCACCATGACATTAATGTGGTGAGTTCTGTCCGGCAGAGCTTCACCGCCAACTCCCCGTCAGCAGATATCTCGTCAGTATCTGGGAGAGCGGTGAGAAGAGGGAGGCCTATTCCCAGAGCTGCTTTTGGTTGTTCACCATGAAATTAATGTGGTGAGTTCTGTCCGGCAGAGGTTCACCGCCAACTCCCCGTCAGCAGATATCTCGTCAGTATCTGAGAGAGCGGTGAGAAGAGGGAGGCCTATTCCCAGAGATGCTTTAGTTTGTTCACCGTGAAATTAATGTGGTGATTTCTGTCCGGCAGAGGTTCACCGCCAACTCCCCGTCAGCAGATATCTCGTCAGTATCTGGGAGAGCGGTGAGAAGAGGAAGGCCTATTCCCAGAGCTGCTTTTGGTTGTTCACCATGACATTAATGTGGTGAGTTCTGTCCGGCAGAGGTTCACCGCCAACTCCCCGTCAGCAGATATCTCGTCAGTATCTGGGAGAGCGGTGAGAAGAGGGAGGCCTATTCCCAGAGCTGCTTTAGTTTGTTCACCGTGAAATTAATGTGGTGAGTTCTGTCCGGCAGATGTTCACCGCCAACTACCCGTCAGCAGATATCTCGCCAGTATCTGGGAGAGCGGTGAGAAGAGGGAGGCCTATTCCCAGAGCCGCTTTAGTTTGTTCACCGTGAAATTAATGTGGTGAGTTCTGTCCGGTAGAGGTTCACCGCCAACTCCCCGTCAGCAGATTTCTTGTCAGTAGATTTACTCTACTCTTGTCAGAGTTTTTCTATAAATTGGAGAGTAACTCTCCAAAACAGTAAAATCAATTAAAAATAAACTCACAACTCACAACCGGGAGGATTAGTATATTTTAACCATATGTTTGTTTTGCTTTGTTGAAAAATGTTGTCTTTTAACAAATTGTTTTTGAACTAGTTTTTAAAAACAATGATTTTGGTTATCTTTATTTCGTGTTTCTCTGCTAACTGTCACATCAGAAAAACTTGAGGATAACTGTACTTTTGGATTAGGGTCGTAGGTTCTGGTTTATGACATAAGATTTCAACATGGCTTTATGGCTTTATGATTAAAACAAATTATTCTTTTGTTTACTTATTGAAATTGTTAAGCTACCATCAAGTTCAACCTGCCTTAAAAAAATAAAACGTGGTTTGGACCTATTTCCCTGAAAAGTATTTATGTGCTTTTATTTCACTTGTAATCCATATGAAATACAGTAAACAAATTTATTTGATTTTGTATTTCCATCAGGGATTTTTCCAAACAGCTATTAAAAAGAAGACAACTCTATAACATTCCGATGGAAGCTGATTTTCTTGGCTCTACGGTGAAAAATCCTTGCTTTGTCCTGTAGAGAGATGAGTCAGCAAATCTTACGAAAGATAGCATTAAGATGCAAATTAACGAAACCACTTTTGTTAACTTTAGTTTTTGCCACGTGGTTAACCAACTTTTACATTTATTTGGACTCAATTTCGTAAAAGAAATTAATACAATTTATCATATTGATTTACATGCTTTAAAACAGATGCTTGCCAATTACATTGAGGCAATTAACATAAATTTAATTTATATTTTTGGAGATCTTCACTTCACCCACCATATCATTAATATTCAAACACTGTTCATCGAAAACAAAGAACAATGAATGAATAAATTACAAAATAACATTTTTACAAAGCCCTAAAACATAAAAACAAACGTTTTTTAATATGCACTAATACTGACCAGTTAAGTTGCATAATAATTAATATATTAACTCTATATTGTGAAAGGCTAATGAATGTGTAAAATAATGAATTAATTTATTATCCTAATGATAAACCAACAGCCATAGTAATTTTAACTGTGACGTCATTTGTATATTGAGGTTCTGATTATTTGCTTGCTTTGTTACCTAACTTCAACATATCAAAATAAAATCAAACCGTTGGATTTCTAGTAGCAACCAGATCCAGAAACCAGTGATATTTTCGTTTCTACATATGACGCAGATGACAGGTTGAATATAAGTTAACTAGATAACGTTGTCAGAAGCGTATTTGTTAAACTGAAATCTGATGGTTCTTTGTTTTTGCTTTGAAAAGAAAATCAACCCGGCTAAATAACACATCAAGCTAGCATTCTCCTTTAATTGGCTTAGACTGACTTTATTCAGAGGTGAGGATATTTTTAAGGTGGGTGGGAGCGGACAGTTTTTAAGTTGGCCAAAGGGTGGTGTGAAACTAAATGTGACGTTCAAAACAACCACTTAAATGTAAAAATTAAATATATGAAGAACCAATGTTTGTGCATGCGCGAAGAAAGAAAGAAAATGTAATATGTAAATAATTAGGATTAATAAGGATGAATACTAAAATAAACTCAAATTCACTCCTCTTGTTCAAAGCTAACTTTAAGTACATTTTAAACAATGAATTATTCTATCAATGCTTTACAAATGCATACAAATAAAATTTGTAAAGTTTTTACACTCCAAATTTGTAAAATTTATATTATTTTGTTATAATTTAAATATGTGATCTTATGTAAGTTTAACGAATCATTTTGGCCATCTGTTATAAAATCCAAATTAAAACTAAGTTAAAAGCACCTGAATTTTGACATACAATCAATTTACGCTTCATCAATATTTCATGCGTCTGTGTTTCAGAGGTGACAGTGACACTGATAATTATTTATCAGGAATGCAAAATCATTTATAGAAGTCGTAATCAAGCGAAAATTGACGTGAACTAATTTGATCGTTTCAAACTCTATATTTAATTCTGGTTATTTTTGTAAATCTTCTTTCTATTATGATTGTATTGTTTTTATTGTATTTACTTAGGGAGCGGAAGGAAAATGCCTTTATGCACACGGATGGCCAAGCTGTAACTGCTGACTCTGATAATTTTCAGGACCTAATAATCCCCATTCCGCTACAGGTTTTGCCTTTTTTGTACGGAGAATTTTCTAGTCACAGTGGGACACTAAATCCCAGTTTTTCTTAACTTCCTTTGTTTAAAGACAAATAAACTCTACCGATAATACATAAAGTTTAGTGTGAAATCCAGACGAGGATTTATCTAAGTTAGAAGCAGAAGAAAGGGTGTTCCGCGTAGTTTGGAATGCCCGTACAATATAGGCAGACTGGTGAGCCGCTCTTGCCCATCATGAAAAGGCGACGTAAAGTAGTCATATCTTGACTGTGCTGCGAGAGGGTAGTAGTCCACTCATGGTTGCGTGCTGGATGAGTTCTTGGGCCCTCATTGCCATTAATAGTAGATGCGGGAATGCTCTTCGTCTTCTAAGACAACCTTAACAACCTCACCTTACTTCAGTTAGGTCGCCTTCCTCTTCGCTATGAAGATATGTAAGGTACGCTGGAAAGACCCTGAGTAATGCCTGTCACTTGAGCTAGCTGCAAACTGTACAACTCTATTAAGTGTATTTGCCCAAATTTTGCTTCGTACAATAGAACAGACTGGACTGCCCAACTCAGCAGATTTATTCTGCTGGACCTGGAATCCCTGACATTAGTCATGTGCTTACGAAGAGAACTAATCCTCTTAGAAGTATTATCCATTGTTCGGATGATCTGATCTTTCCGGGAGTTTGTTGTCCACCAAGGCTCCCCTGGTCTGGACTATTATATGCTCCACTTGTAGTGGATATATTGCACTGACCAATTTATTAGTAAGGATGTACTTGTATAGTACTTGTTGTCTTAATTAATATTTTTACGACGCTTTTATCAGTACAACACTTTTAAGTAAACTCTTATTTTAGATGAAGAGATGAAGAGGATGGTAAATGGTAATCATTTGATGTAACAAAATTTAGAGACTGGAAGAAGTTAATATTGGAACAGTGTTTTATATTTAGATAGAAACATAAGTGTTCAAAACGACAACATTGCTTTCAATATGTATTCTGGAATTAAAGACTTGACGTTTTCTCTGCCCGAAAATTTTGAGGATTTCGTTAGTTATTATTCTGAAATCGAATTACAATGTTTTTCATTGTTTCATTATTTATGCATGAGGAAAGATAAAAATACAGCAAGTGGATTTAAAATTTGAATGTTATAAATATTGAAAAAATATTTTGTACGGTGTCTCTAGCTTTTAGAAGAACATATAGATTTGATGAAAACAACATGTTAGGCCCTTACCACGTACAATTTCCCGTCACATAATGAACCGTGACAGCCAATTAACCCAGTTCCAAGCGAATGATTCCAGTTACAGGCGAGTATTAACATTTTAATGCGATTTCCCCAAAGCAACTAGAGGTTGAAATTACTTGCAAAAGTTTCTGTTTGTTTAGTTAGTAAGTACGGTTTTGCTTCTCGGAAGTAATCTGCCCCTCTTTGCTTACTTTATGAAATTTAACTTTTATATCCTAATTATGTTCAGTAATTAATTGTTAGTTTTCATTAGTTTGAAAAGTTTTGATCTAATATTAAAAACAACTTCACAACTGTTCAGAAAATAGCTTTTATCCATTGTTAAGTCTTTTAAAACTTTAAATATTTTCCTTGGCAATGTAAAACATGAACACTTAAATATATTTATATATTATTAAATTATTACATTTTAATTGTAAAATACCTTGTATCTAGTGTAGGTAGAACCGTGTAGACATTGAAATTGACTTTTATCGTTAAACATTTATATTGCATATACTTTGTACTAAATAAGAACGTGCAGTCTAGGCAGAGTGGTACTAAAAAAAATACTGAATCATTTAGTTCCATATTTCCTTTGGTTAACAGTTAACCGTTATCATAATTTTAACAAATAAAATAAATCCAAAGTGTGTAAATGATATTCGGTTACGTTGCAGACAACTAAAAAAAAATTAAAATCATCTAAAATCCATACAGAAAGTAGTAGCTGTATTTAATTGGTTAAACAAATTTTGAACAAAAATTTATATTTCTATATTTATTGTTAACTAATACTTAGAATTCGTATACGTTTTAGCGAATTTCCCCTATAGGGAAGAAGCTATTACCGTAGGTGGCATGGTCACTCTTAAGACTCTTAAGACCAGAGACCATGGTAACTTTTCATTTTGAGGCCCCCAGATGCCAAAAACACCATTCGTTCAAATGTTGTATATATATATATATATATATGTATATATATTTATATATTTATTTATGTGTCTTTAAGCACGATAGCTCTCGTAAAAAGTGCCCGATCTTGATGAAATTTGGTACAGATGTGTGAAGTAGCATTTATTTTAACGGGTTCGAAAACCAGACGAATCGCACCACCCTAAGGGGGAGTTTGGGGGGAGTTTTGTACAAAAAATGGGTTATTGGTATTTTCACATGTAATTTTTATTCCAATCAAATATTTAGTTATAACATTGAATTAAGCTTAAAAAGACAAACCATTTGGTATTTTGATCATTACTCTACGTCAATTGGTTACTGAGATATTGCAGGTGCTAAACACAGTACGTTGTCTAATGCCGTTCTTATGGAGAAAAATAGATTTTACATCTCGCTTGTTTATGTATATATACTGACGAAACTTGGTATATGGCTTGATCTGGCTATGGTTTGTTGGTGTTTGCAAAAAAACAAAATTTTCACTAATGGTTCCCGTAGCAGCAAATCTAGGTACTCTGTCCCCATGTTATTCTTATGGAGAATAATTAAAATGTTATATA
This sequence comes from Allygus modestus, assembly GCA_963675035.1. Lineage (NCBI taxonomy): Eukaryota > Metazoa > Arthropoda > Insecta > Hemiptera > Cicadellidae > Allygus > Allygus modestus. The sequence continues at coordinate 393,804,612 of OY776112.1, read as the reverse complement.
TCGCTTATTTATAAAAGTATATGAATGAAACTTTGTATGTGTCTTTACTTAGATGAGTTCCATTTATATTTGCATAAAAACCCATTATTAGTGTTCCTTTTTGCAGCAAACCTGCTTACTCATCCCTAATGTTATTCTTATGGAGAATAATTAAAATTCTATGTATCGCTTATTTGTTAATATATTTTTATGAAACTTGGTATGCGGCTTTATGTGGTATTAAGACATTGTAAATTCGCTGAGTACGCAGGTTTGCTGTGACGGGGGTATTTATTCTTAGGTTACTTCTAATTTTTGTATTTTTTCCGACGAATTTTAATCAATAAAAGTATTCGTATATATTAGGTTTTATTTCAATGAAAAACATTGCTTTAAAGAAATTGAACCAATACCAATTCATTTAACTAATGCATCCTTTCATAATTGCTTCAACAAAATGGAGTGAAAATGTACGTAATGAAAAGCCTTCTGGCTAAGTGACTGTTATCACCGTCACAACTGTGTTGTGCCGATTCAAATACAGAACCAGTGTTTTACAAAACAAGACCGTATAGATAATTAAATTTATTTTTCCAACTATGTACAGTTGTATCTGCGTACCTGCGAACAACAAGAAGTTACTCTGAAACCCAATGAGTTTTCTCTTTACCTCTGATAAAGCAAGACTTAATATTTATTCTATTTATTTTCTCAGTTTTCTTCTGTAATCCACGTTAAAAAACTAATTCAACGTGTGAATAAGCTCCATAATACAAGTTATTTTAAAATATTCTTATAGAGTTCAGGATGCAAACACAGTGCACTATAATCGTGATCTCAGATAGTTCAAGCCAAATACTTTAAAAAAGTGTCAACACAGGTCTAGGTTAAAACGAAGACATGCTTTAAATATGAGTTATAAATGAGTATATTTGGTTCGTGATTTGAATACTACGGGTAGCCCTATTACTATCGAAATAAATATTTTGATATTTTAAATGAATATCACATGTAAAACTATAGTTTCTAAAACATGGGACGATAACCAATTCACGATATGCCTGTGTACGGCATACACTCCACATTGACACCGGACAATGGGCAGTGCCTTCAGGCCCCACAACGCAATATAACGGCAGCTCTCATATTGTCCGGTTTTCCCAATATCCATTGAACTCGGTGGACAACGGAGAAGCGCACAGGTTCGCACAAACGCAAACAAAACAGAATTCGAAAATACTTAAATAACAATTATCTCTTCTCACTTCTTCCCACACGTCAGGAGATTGATAGCGCAGCTTCTGTAAAAGTGATTTTGTAATTCAGCGTTCATGAAAAATAGAATTTGTATGAACGTTCGTGGTTAACCGATAACTATGGGATACTTTTATGGATCTGGTAGGGCCTACTCACGAAAAACACTACCTTTGGTAAATGGCTTTCAAAGCAAATTATCATTAAAAACGTATATTAGCTGTTATATCAATGAAAATATTAACTTATAACTGGTATATGTATGCTTATTAGGTTTATTTTAACGAATACAAACAAAAATTTATTTAAAAAATTTAAATTTAAGTTAGATCTTATTAGCCTTTTACTGTTTTTGCTTGCATTGTTAATTTATAATATAAATATACAAATTATACAAATATTATACAAATATTTACAAATATTACAAATAATATACAAATATTATACAAATATTATACAAATTATACAAATATACAAATAATATAAATATATAAATATACAATATTTTACTAACTTAAGTTTGCACTCAGGCAAAGGCCATCAAATTCCATCCTACTTTATTTGGGATTTCAAAAGCATAAAACGACTAACAAAAGTGTGTAATTAAAATTCAGTAATTAGAAAGTAATAATATTAACTAGTATATTTATCTGAAACAAAATATCGAAGCACTTAATTCCGATCATCTTTTTAACTATAATAAAAATATATGTGTTTTTAAACTTTGCTATACACAAATCTTTCTAAAAAATATTTGTTCTTTCTGTAAATATAAGTTTAAACTTAATGTTTTCAATGTAAGTAAAGTTTTTTTGTTGTTTAGCAATGAATACTCTTTACAACTACTTTTAAAATATCTTTCTAAAAGATTTTTGCAAATCGAATGCTTTTATTTGCTTGAATATATTACAATCCAAACGAGCGAGTTAGAAAGAAACATAAACTACTGGAGACATTTGGGGGTAAGAGTGGGGCGACGCAGTTTGGACCGGGGACCCGTCCTTTAGTGGCTCCAGATATTTTGCGCATTGCCAACACCAACCTTAAAATAAATTTACACCGTGCTTATAAGGCGTAACCCAACGCCACGAAGTTGAACAAGTGATTTATTGGCAATAACGACAGAGAATCGTGGCGTTAGAGTTTGACAACGTCCTCTAAACAAAAGACAATAACGTTATTATTTTCGTACAATTCTTCTGGATTAGCTAAAAATATTTTAGTATCTTATCTTTATATATAATTCTGTAAGCGAAATTTGTAAGTCAAATTGTAGTATTTTGGCAAATCGCAGGGTGATGGAAGACGGCTCAAATTAAAGGTCTTAATCCCAGGGACTCGGAAAAAATAGCAGTTTCCAAAATGTTACCAGCAAACGAGAAATAACGTAAAACATCTCCCATAAGAAAAGCATGGGGATTTTAAAACGTCTCCTTTGCTTATATTAGAACATGTGATTAATAGTCTACTTTGTTTATGAAATGGGATGTGTTCCTTGTACTTATATTGTTTTATATTCCTCAGTGTGTAAATGTTAAACAGATGCGATAAGGCAGAGTATTGGAGCACAGTTAGGGGATTTGGCCCCTTCAAGACATTAGTATGATTATAAATTACTAAATTCATTATGATCTCAAATCATTTAAAACTGGTAGGCCTGACTGAATGATTGCCTGGTAAATATTAAACAACATGTACTACACTACTGACCTAATATTCTGCAGTACAATATCACAGAAAACAATACAAAATATATAGGGTGTTTCTATTTATGTGCAACCCAATTTACTTTACAAATTATCATTAAATAAAAAGATAAAACATTTTAATTTACTGTATGTAAGTTGAAATATAAAATGGAATACTTTTACTCTGGTTGAGGTTACAGAAGACACATTTCGATTTGGATGTTTGTTAACAAATAACCCGAATCGAGTCTGCAACACTAAAATGTTTTACACTGCATTGGAGCCAAAGGCGAGTGTCAGAGAGGTGGACACGTTGTTGATATAAATAATTCAATTTGGCGCCGCTCTCCAAGTATGACATATTGCCCAGGTAATGGTGGTACTAAAACGTATATTCAGTACATGAAATAACAAAAAATCCCCGTCATCATCATCAAGAAATAAAATAAAATAATTTTGATTGGTACATACAGATAGTACCTCATATATCAATAATTAATCATAACACATTTGTATATTATTTATAAAATGTTTATGGTTTTTTAGTGTTCATTGGACACTTTTACTACATACAGCTTACAGCATTAAGGCTTAGTTCCAATAGTTTAAACATGCAAAACATTGGTAAAAGAATTTAATGTTTCAAACGTATATTTAGATTTCCAGTTATTATACGCAAGTCCTAGCTAATAAAATTAACATAACTCTATAAACTAACCTCGCAAAAGTACGTATTACTATCACCAACTGAAATAATTTATTTAAAGGTGTTTATTTAGGTATTTAGATTACACTGGTGTGCTACAAATTGCTAGGTTTCAACGAAGTATTTTTTACGTCTATATTTCGTAAATTTAAAAAAACATATTTTTTTCTGAAAAGAATTAAAAACTTGTTAACGTCTTATGCCATGCATGGTTACATTTTTAATGTAGATTCCTATGATATTTATAGTTTCATTATAAGGAGAAAGAAGATTTTTTTTCTGTCTAAGGCTATATAGAGATAATGATTTGGCATAGCGTTTATACTAGTTGAAATTATATGTAAGATGAAGTTTAAATTTTCTAATTGTTACTACGATGATCTTGTACGATAATTTTAGATGGTTGGTTGAAAACTCTATTATACGTTAGTTAATATTTAAATCAAAAATAATTTAACAATTAGTTTTTTGTAAGTTAAAATTACTTATTGATATACAGTTTTGAAATTTTAAATAACATAACGGGGACTTTTCACCGCTTAGGACAATTTGTTTACCTATTTTGAATATGACCCAATAGCAAATATAAGGTCTTAAAATTACCACTTTCTCTTCTATTTTTTTGTATTACTTTATTTGATTCGTTTCCCTTATTGTCTTTTGCAAGTCCACATTGAATTATATATGTATTCAAATAGTATTTCAATTCTGGTTGATGATTATTACACTACAGTGAATATAAGAAAGGCACTTGTCTTCAACTAGTTCCTCAACTACAGAAAATTAGTAAGATAAATGAATCAGACTCCCAATCTAAATAGTATCTGTACTATCCAACACCCTTATTACAGTGAGTATATATAACAAGTAATACTCACTACAAACCTTCCCTACAAGTATTTCATTATCTATCATCGAATGATTATATATTTTTTTAAAGCAGACGTTTTTTATGATCAAAATACATTAAGTCTATCTCTAAAATACCGTCATAGCACATAACGTTGCTGCCAGTGGCTTGTATTGATCAGCCTTTATCCCGCTTTGAGTAAACACCAAAACCAAGTAAGGTTTCTCTTTCACTAACACTGTTACTGAAATGTTCTACCATTGCAAAACTGAGGAATATTAGCCAGAAAACCATTACAAATGATTTTTAATGAAGGGATTTTGCACTAAGTATATTTTTCTTTCTGAAAACTTGCCATCACACACGCACAAATTGTTCTATCGCCTTGGACCATGAAGCAGACAATATGTATTATATGAAGCACACACCCGTTGCATAATTGAAGAGTTTAATGAATTAGAAACTAATTAATTTACGTGTAGGTTGGATTACGAGTTTCAGTGAGTGTTTTACTAATCTACGGTAAGCTGATTGCCGAATGTAATTCATTGTTTACATGGTGTTTGTGTCACGTGGTAATGATAATTACTCCGATTACAGGCAATAGCACCGGTAAACATATTTGTTTAAGCATACAATTAATACACGTGAATCATTAAATTTAATCCAAACAACTGAAAACTGATAAAAATCCAGTAATCTGAAGAAAAAAAAATTTTAGCTTAAATATATTGGTTATCTTGTATTTGTGTTTTGTTTTTATATTCGTAAATAATTGAAAATAAAATTGAATTGTCGGTTTATATACCTCGAGTCAACTCTTCTACTTCTAAGTAGATTATTAGAACATTTGTTCAATCATCAGGATTGGTATAAAAATGTCATTGCTTTGTTTCGGAACGAATTTTGCAAAAATTTAAAATACACGACACTTAAGCATATACATTTAAACTAAATTAATTATTGAACCTTTAATAATGTATCATATAATATGTCATTTCTGCAACGCATCTAATGGTGGAACGAATTTTCTGAAACATATATAGGATAGTACAATTTGAATTTGAACTGTTAGCTCAAGGTATGTAAATCTATACTGTATTGGCATATAGCAGTCTCGAAAATTCAACAATGCGTAAATTAAATTAGCTTCAACTTGCTTTATAGACTGCGAAAATGCGTTAGACTAGCTTTTTACTTATTTTATATGATAAATCATTTTATTATGTGTTTAAATGACAACAAATAACAAATACACCAAGATAAGAAATTATAACATGAAGTAAATAATATTAAACGCAAATAACATATGTGAAGTAGATTTGTCAAAACATATATAAAATAAATAATAACATTTCATACAAATTCCAACTGAGGCCACAGTATGTTTGTTCTCCCTACCCGGTGTGGTTATTACATCATTCCCTGTGATCTTCAAAGATCTTTTATACATTATTGAATTTTGTTACATAAGGTATATTTTCTGTGAGTTTTCTTAGCTATAAAATACATAACTGACATAAGTTTTGTCTTTCTTTATGGTAAACATATAATAGGTATATCGCGCTATTTTTTTACATTACTTTAATATCAAATCAAAAATAGATTTAAGGTTCAAACCCAGGTTGCCTCGGCTATTACAAATCCTAATTATGGGATGGATAATCGTCACATCTATTACATTGACAATATTCCATGTTCATACTTAAGATTTAGTAAATTTATGACATCCAAATTACCCCTTGGAATATTTTACAACCAAACAGGATCTATAAAGTAGACAGAACGCTTGATGTTACCCTTTTTTACTATACAATATTACAAACTATTTTAAACTAACCCAAATTTTAATTACTCACCCCCTGGGCTTTTAGCTCTGTATTATTTATTGATTGTCTAACAGAAATTCCAACTGGTCAGCTTTAACATTTAAAATATAATCACGAATTTTACCCCATATATTTTATTAGATAACGATATTTTAATATTTTTTATGATTGTCTTATTTTTGTAAGCCTAATCAATTTAGAGATGGAGGCGATTGACATTTGCATAACAAAGCGGTATTTTGTCTCAAAAGATCATCATTAACAACAGTGCGTTGTTACGAACTGTTTTCACTAATGATTGTTCAAAACTGTTTGACGATCTATTTTGTTCAAAATCATCTCTTAAAATTAACACCTTGCATTCATTTGCATAAGAAAAGTTTACAACTATAATCATTTTAAGTCTATAACTATTTGATTTATAGAAAAAGTGATATCAACAACAAATCGACAAATCAATAAATTTATGTTTGACTAAAAGCGTCACAAACAATAATAAGGTATTTCATTTAAAGTGTCACAGTCAGTCATAATTTTGAGAATCGAAAAAGTTCCAGAATAAAATTAAGAATGACAAATCGGAACAACAACTAAATACCCCCGTAGCAGCAAACCTGCGTACTCAGCTAATTTCTAATGCATATATATGTACTGTATCTTAATACCACTTAAAGCCACATACTAAGTTTCATCAATATACATTCATAAATAAATTATTTATGACGTTTTAATTATACTCCATAAGAATAACATGGCGTCTGAGGATGCAAGTTTGCTGAAACAAGGTTCACAAAAAATTGGTTTTTATGAAAATGTTTTATAACTCAACTAGGTGAAGCCACATACTAGATTTTATTAATTTATGTTCATAATTAAGGGAGATAACATTTTACTTATTCTCCATAATAATAACATGGGGGCTGAGTATGTAGGTTTGCTACTACGGGAACTATCTGCAAAAAATCGTTTTCTTGCAAATATCAATAGACCACAACGGTATGAATCCAAGTTTCGTCAGGATAAGTTCATAAATAAGCAAGATATAGCATTTTTCTTACTCCCCGTAAGGAAAACATTGTACAACGTACTGTGTTTAGCACTTTCAATATCACTGTAACCAATTGACGTAGACCAAAGATATAAAAAAACAAATTAGTTGGTTCTTATGCTTAATTTAATGGTGAAAACTAAAATTTGATTTACTAAAATATTATTTGTAAAAAATAAACATTTTTGGAGTACAAAACCCCACCAAAATACCCCTTTGGATAAAGTGATCTGGCTGGTTTTCGAACATAAAGTCATAAATGTTGCTTTACATGTTTGTACCAAATTTCATAAAAATCGGACCATTTTTACGGGTTATCACAGCCACGGACACATATAAATATTATATACAGTTTTGAACGAATGGCGTTTTTGGCATTTGGGGATCTCAAAATGAAAAGTTATCATGGTCCCGGGCCTAGGTCTTACCATGCCAACTACGGTAATAGCTTCTTCCCTATAGGGGAAATTCGCTAAAATGAAGGGAGTTTTAATTAACATTTCAATAGTACATACCCCCAAAACTCGCTGGCACAACAAAATCAATCACCCTGTTAGTGTTAAATCAATCATCCTAACATTTAGTGTTAACAATTACACAATCTACCAATGAACATTGTAGTTAAGTTATTATTTTTGGGATGAAACATCAGCAAAATTAATTATTTTATATTTTTCATCCGTTTGGAGTGTTCACTAAGTAGTTTTCTACTAAAGTTTCGATTGTGAAATGTTCTCCTTAAATATAACGCAAATACTAATACCAATGTAGTGATTTTTTATCTGTTTTGGGCGACCCAACTGAGTCTATTATTTACGATCAGATTATGGATTAGGTAATAAATGGGGGTTAATATCGTAAGTGCAGTACTACAACACACTTAGTTATCTAAATTGTAACCTGTTAGTAAAATCTACACACGGTGCATTAAGAGGACATTGGAGGTGTTGCTGGCAAGTTTAGGCGAAACTCGTAAATAACAAAATATACAGGTTTCACCGCCGATGTTATACCACACAACAGAAAACGCCGATGTTGTACCCGTATTAACTATTCCTACTGTGGTCGGGTTTGGTATTCATCCTAAATTACACATAGGGCTTATCTTCGTGAGATTGAAACAGCGTTGCTGCTAGAATAATACGCCAGAGCAATTGATTTTTTATATTTATTTTGATTTAGTTCTTAAATTTCTTACCTTAAATAAAACAGACATCAAGATTTCCGTTTAACATTAGTTCTTATGGAGTATACATCCATATATAGGGCTATGACTCACATACGAAATCATGGTTTTAAAATGTATAATACATTTAGTAATTATGTTAATAAAGTTCTCGTAACCTTCTGGCCAAAGTCTGCTTTCAGGTCGCAATAGTGCCTCTGACATGACCTGACGGCTAATTATTTAGCCGGGAACAATGGCTTATCGGGCCTTACGAATTCGAAGCACGGTGACAGTCAAGTTTAAAAAGTGTTATGGATTTCACCAGGAATTGAACCCGGGTATTTTGGGTAGAAGGTCGGTACTCAACCCACTTATCTATGACTGCAAAAAGGCTATAAATTATGTTAGTAAGTCAATCATAATGTTAAAATTCCGTGAGGGGCAGTTATACCTAATAAGGTAGTTAACAAACGGTAAAGTCACTAATTTATCGGTTTGTAATTTACTAGTTTGATGTTTATTACAAGTGAAAAACAATGAACTAGTTGACGTTTCAAATCGATCAGAGTGTCATTATAAGGTTTCCATTGTGGGGAATGATTAACACCAATCCGGAATGATTGGTCGTTAACTAACGGCCATGCAGCTGTTAATTCAGTCAAGGTAATGGAACTAGTAGGTGATTTGTATTTATGGCAATAATGTTTTGATCCAAAAAATCTACTAATAATAAGTGATTATACAGGGTTTCTTAAATGAATGGTGCAGTTTTTAATGCTTATAAACAATGTACTATGCGAGGTAGAAAAGTATAATTGACACCTCTGAATTCTTCAGCTCAATTAGTTTTATTACTCTGTCTTAGAAAACAGCTGTTACATTGTTGTCGGTTAAATTGTGCAATAACTTCAAATATACGATTCTGATCTAAAAACATGTTTTCTGATCAAGAGAAAGCCAATTCTGTGCTGTTGTTGAGTGAATTAAGGTCTGCTGTTTTAGTGCAAAAGGCACCTAAGGGTAGATAAGGGTAGATTATTTAACAAAGCTCCACCTCATAGAAATAACATTACACGTTGGAGTAAACAGTTCACTGGGACTGGATCGGATCAAAAACGGAAGACTTCTGGGAGACCACCTCACCTGTAACAATTCAAAACGTTAGACAATCTTGTCTTAGAAGTACACAAAAATCTCTTCCACGTCGGAGTTTAGAGCTTGGAATCTCAGTGACAACTCTGCATAACATTTTACATAAAAGGCTGCATTTTCATGCGTATTAAATTCAACTGTTGCATGGGATCAAACCGAATGATAAAAATAATCGTGTCGAGTATGCAACTTACATCTTAAATCAGATTTAAGAAAATTAATCATTTTTAAATGATGTGATGTTTACAGATGAGGTAACTTTTCATGTTAATGGGTGTGTTAATAGACATAACGTTCGAATTTGGGGTTCTCAACGTCCTCATGAGATGATCGAAAACATCCGAGACACGCCAAAAGTAAACGTCTGGTGTGGACTCATAAAAACCAAGTAATTGGACCTTTTTCTTTTCCGAGAAAAGTGTTAATGGTAATGTGAACCTGGGTATGCTAGACAATTTTTTTCAACTTGACGAGTTTGATAATGCCAATATGGTGTATTTTCAACAAGATGGAGCGCCAGCTCGTTATAAGGACTTTGTTCGTGATGTTTTGAATAATAAGTTTCAACAAAGATGGATAGTTCGAGGTGGCCCAATATCATTGGCCTCCTAGAAATCCAGATTTGATTCCATGCTATTTTATCCTGTGGGGATACGTGAAAAGCATCGTGTACTCTCAGAAGATCCGTGATGTTGCTCATTTAAAGGGAATGATTTATGAGGCAGTATCATCGGTTATAAGAGACATGCCACACAGCGTATGGGCCGAGATCGACCATCGATTAGATGTCTGCAGAGCTATCGAAGGTGGACACATTGAAATGTACTAAATGTATCAGTATACAACTGTTCTTAATAAGGATTCTAATGAAATAAATATTTGTAATGTACTTTGTACGGTTCTCTTTTTATATAATGTTATAACTGCACCATTCATTTATAAAAACCCTGTATTTAATATTTTTTTTTAAACTAACTTACATCCTTTCACTAAATTCCAACTGTTTACGGAAAGAAAGTTTTCTGAAGATTTGAACTAAATCTGAAAAACGAACTACCTCTAGCGCACGTAAGCATGGTAATTTAATACCTCATAGGAAACTCTATATCACTAATTTGTTAACAAACGACTTAAAACTAATTTAATACATTCTTTTGGTGTTACTCGCATCCAATACAGATGTTCCATAAATATACTTTGGTTTTAAAACTAAATTATATTTATGGAACAACTGTATTAGATAACACATTTACTTTTTTATGTCGTTTGTTAAAAAATATCAGCGATATAGAATTTAATTTGAATTATTAAATTACCATGATTACGTGCTCTAGAGGTGTGTTTCCGATTTAGTTCAAATTTTCACAAAACCTCCTTTTCGTAGACTGTTGGAAAAGTACGATGGGAAAGAAAACACGGAAAGCCACTAATGTTATTTTAGTGGTAAACTAATGTGCCTAAGAAAGAGAGAAATATAATAATTTAAAAAATACAAAGCCCAATAGACCATATTTAATGAACCGTGACCAATATTGACCATATTTAAAATATTAAGAATTATCTTTTAGCATTCTAGCAGAGGTTGTTTCCAAGTTATTATAAAAATGCATTTTCACCGTATACTGTTATTCATCTTATGGGAATTTCACATAGCAAGATATTTTTAGAAATGTTATTTCTTATCAAAACTACTTCCAATAACTTTGCTGCCACACTGAGCCATTCCCCACCCCTCAACAAAACGATATACATTTCAAAATAATTAGACGCAGGTTTATGAGAACAACTGAAATTGTAAAAGCTAGTCACAGGTTAAAACCACTGATCTCATCTAATTTTTTTATATTATTTTACATTTGCCTCCGTCGCGTCAGAGTGCTGCGCCACAATCTACAAGCTACACAAATTTAATTTAAATAAGTATAATGATTTCTAGGGCATAATTTGTATGAATATAGTAAATACCAGGAGAATAATTTATTCGTTTATCAAAAACAAAATTTACAAAAATGGTAGGGCCGGTCATTGCAGGGATAAAATAATACATTGTGTTTGTTTTGTAGGATATTTGTGGTGATATAGATAAGACAGTATGTTTTGTATTATGATTGCATAACAGGACGTTTCCTAAAGCAGGAAATCCATTATGACGGCACGGCACGGCACGGCACAGCACAGCACAGCGCAGCGCAGCACAGCACAGCACAGCACAGCACAGCACAGCACAGCGCAGCACAGCACAGCGCAGCACAGCACAGCGCAGCACAGCACAGTACAGCACAGCACAGCGCAGCGCAGCGCAGCACAGCACAGCACAGCACAGCGCAGCACAGCACAGCGCAGCACAGCACAGTACAGCACAGCACAGCGCAGCACAGCACAGCGCAGCACAGCACAGCACAGTACAGCACAGCACAGCGCAGCGCAGCACGGGCACACTTTACACAGGTGTTAACCCATTAGTAACGGCCGCGACAGCCCAGTAACGTCCCGTCCCGTCTCTACAACCTGGCGGCCTCTTCAGTAGCAATGGCAATAGATAGTTATTATTTCATGAACAGAAACAGAAAATCTAAAACAAATAGGTTCATCCTGTAGTAACGGACTTAAAATGTCTTTAATTTAATGACTTTTTACTTTTGCAGATTGTACTATTATTTTAAAAATTTATTCGAGCCTTTATTCTCTGATCTTAAAAAATATAAAAGTACGAAGTGATATTAATTACCGAACCTTACAACGACAAGCCCAATAAAACTCAAACAAAGTTTCATTGTGCAAGTAAGTTATATGATTATTTATACATTTAACGTAATTGATAGCTTACAATATTTATGCATTCAAACTAGTAAAAAAGGCAAATGGGTGCCAGTCTGTTGCCATCTCTGTTCCGTTTTAAAAACTCCTAAACCTAAAGAGCTGAAATCGACGTGGAAATGAAATAAATAAATATGTTCCAACTTAAATTTTTACAAAAATCTTTACAAAATCTGTGTAAAGAAAAGAAACTGGACGACTTTTATTAAGTTCAACGTTAAAAATAAGAGGAAGTTCGTCACCATTTATAAATTAGACGGTAGTCCAAGCAAATAATGTTCGTACGCGACTATTTTACGTATTAAGATATGCAATCGTTCCAAATTCAAGTTCGTAATATAGATTTATTGCACCACTGCGCCAAAACGCCGATAACGGCCACCGCTCATCATATAAACCACCTTACGACTCGTCAAATCTAATATGAGATTGGCCTATAACTTCATCCATTGGTTTTGGCTATGGCTTTTACACAGTTAAAAATAATATGGAATTGCAAATTCAACTTCTTTGGTTGAATAAGAAAACAAATTTTCTTGTATCAACATCATTTGTAAGAAAGAAAACTTCAGCAATTAAGTAAATGTAGTGTTTCAAATTTGATTTAGTTTGTTTTTTAATGAGTAGATTACCTTAACCTTTCCTTATCCTGTACTGTCAGGATACAAATACCAACAATACCTCTCTGTTCAATTTCCTCGTCCAAAGGGAAAGGCGAGGTGTTAGGAATTCTTATGAGACTCAGCACCGTCACACTCAGGATATTTATTTCGTGACAGGGATAAACAAAGTGCTGGAAATTGCTAAAAATTTTTTTTAATATAGTTTTATAGAAGAAGATGAGAATGTCAAATAATCAAACAAGAACATGCTTACCATCTTCAACCTATGAAACATTCACAAGACAAATATGAACTTAATGTTATTTAAAAGTAACACTTAAACAATTGGCTATAATTTATCGTAATACTCAGGACTGATATATTCCAGACATAAATCATTAAAACCTCTTTGACACTAATTAAGTTAAATGCTATACGACAAAAACTACATAACCATTATAAACTGTAATAATTGTTTCTATCTTTATATATGTATTCTTTAACTATCTAAAAATAAATATTTACTAGCTTCTGCAAATAGATACGCAAACCTTTGTAGTTGGTTTGTTAAGTCATTTAAGACACTTTACTCGCGCATTCCACGTCTTACGCTCCTCCCCCTTACTTGTATTCTATCCCTCTTTTCCCCTCTTTTCTCCTCTCTCATCCCTTTAATCACCTCCCTCGCCACCCCTCCCTCCTTCATTTGCCTCTGAAAAGTCGTTAAGAACTTTCAGCAAGCAGTCTTATATTTTCTTCAGACAAACATTTTCCTGTTGTGCTTTTACACTTATGCCAGTTTAAAACACTTTTATTAAACATTTTATCTAAGAACTTTAGTACTTCATGCACACAAAAAACCCTCATGCAGATTATGAAATAAAGGATTATAAATTATTATTATTAATAGTCATACACTCGATTGAATGTTTAGCCGAAAACTGTAACGTCATCAACAATTGATTTATAAGCCAATTTAAGGTAGGCCTCTACTAACTGTATTGATTGAAAATAAAAGTTGACCATCGATGATGAAACTATAATTTGACTTTGACATAAGCAAACATTATTCGGAATATAACCTATACAAAGACATTCAGAGTTTAATCGTATAAGCTTAGTCGTGCGGGAAGTTGTCAAACGGCACACATGACATTACGCTACGGATTATATATTTGCTAGTAATCAATTTGACTACTATAAATAATGAGTCACCACACACAACCCCGTGACAAGCAACAACGCATCACGTCTTACTTAGGAAAAATTACTCATCAATTCCAATGTTTGATATTAGCAGTATAAAAACAATATGCAAAAGTATTTTAGAATACCTAAATACAGATTTTAGTTTCCATGACTTACGGCATAAATCACGTGAAAGGCATCGAACACCCTCGTACCTGGAACACAATGATCATTTCAAGTGAAAACAACTTTAAATAATAACATTTCTCAGGTGATTTTCTCTTTAAACAATTGTCAATCAGGCAACTTCATAGCAAAATCTATCCTTCACTTCTCTGGCCCTCCTTTTATTTTTATTGTTATATCATATTGTTTGTCCTCTTTAACACCGATATTTTGCAGATAAATTTAAACATTTACTTATGTGATTTGTGTTTAAATGCACATTCATAACCATTATTTGTAAATATAATAGGAATACATTCTAATTTTCTTTTCATGACCAATAGTCAACAACTATTTAAAATTGGGTATTTTTATAATTATTTAAAGTATATATCTCAACTTTCGGAGTAAATGATTGACTAGGTGTCAACATAAAATGATAAAGTAACGAATTTCAAACTTTTGCATACGAGATATGGTATTAATAATGCAACACCTACGAGGCGTGAACCTAGGTGGAACATTCACGTACATGCATGAAATATTTGACGAGTGACGTGAAGTGCTTACTCCAGCCATTTATATTACCTTATTCAAGATGCGACGAAGTTAGATGAAAAATTGGTTTAGTATAATATCAGTAAAATAAACTTGTAGGTATGCAATATGTGTTTTGAAAATAGACTTAATTTAATGGAATAGTGAGACCATAAAAGATTAAACATGTGTTAAATGCTACTCGATTTTTTTTTTCAGTTTCGTCCTCGTTTATAGTTAAAAATTTAAAACAGACTTTAACAAAATTTTTGCTCACGTAATAAGGAAACCCGTTTCTGTTCAAATTCTCTTTCGTGCGGTGAGCAAACAAATTCACGTTCCATCCACGTGTTTGTTAGAATTTCTAATAACCAAATCAAATTCATAAAAAATGCTTTTGTGGTCTTTAAATTATACATCAGTACAAAAATAACTTAAACCCATTAGGTTCGTAAATTTATAAGTGATGATTTAAATATATTTTTTAATAGATCTTTTGTTCCCAATTTTTAGTGAACTTACTTTGGAAAGTGAACTATTAGCATGACCTGCACGGTGAAACTTAAGCCCGGGACTACCATAGAAGTTCCTAACGTGACCCCCTGAACACGTTTTGGGGGGTCGTTCAAAATTATATATATATATATGTGTTTGCACTCTAGCGGTCGCATTTTTGGGCCGATTTACTTCAAATTTGGTAGAGACGTTCCTTTCTGTAATCAGTTGGACAAGTTCGTTGGGCAAAACAATCGGAAAACTCTAAACCCCTTTTTTTGGGGATTAATCTTTCAAATGTCGAGTTTTTGGGCCCAAAAAGGGTCATAAAAGCCCCAGATGTAAAATCAATGTATGTAAAAAGATGGGAATTAGAGAGGCGAAAGTGTTAAGCCCTCTCTCGTCATTCTAGCCTAAATATTTACCGAGTTATTAAAGAAAATGTATATCGACTAAACACAGTAAGTTGTCTTATGGGGATTTTACACTAGAAAAGCCTGTTATTCCTTTGTTAGAGTACTTTTATCATCCCCAGCAACCTCACGCCTACTTTAAAGCCTCTCTGGACCTTCTCCTAACCTTATAATGCGCAAAATTTTATTCTCAGCTTTGCAAGTAAATGAAACCAGGAGTATCAGAACAGCCAAAAAATCAATGTTTTCAGATTTCAATAAAAATTGGACAAATGTATGTTTTTACACTTATTTTGAGTTTTACAAGTTTTTATGTGGAAATTCACTTCCCTCACGTCAGCGTGCTGCGTGCGAACTCGTTTGCCTTTAAAGATACTATCCAGTACTTAATGACTAATATTTTAGACCTAATCTTTATCGATTAGCCGTTTCATATTGGGATAGGCCACAAAATCCCGATATCAAATTTATAACGAAATGTGAGTTTCTCATTGGTATATTTTATCATTTTGTGCACTACATAAGATAGAACAAATATACCGGTACTAATAGTCTTGCTAGGTATTGATATGTAAATATAATGTTGTGCCTTCATCAAGCAATAATCTGATACAACACCTGTGCCTGGCTGTGTCTGTCGGGTAGGATTTTAGTGGCTTCTCCAAGCCGATTACATTGGCGGCTACTGTTTACTTTGTTGAGTCTATCCACTAAAGAGGCGTTGCGATTGCTCGTAGATGCCATAGCGAACACGTTTTGCAAAATAGAAGACAATTTATTATGAAAGAAAGAATTGCTTGTTTAGTGTTTGTGAAATATATACTCAACCTATTTTTTCTTCGCTACCAATTATTTTTGTTACTAGGTCAATTAGTTTATGTAATAAGCTTTCATATCAAAAAATTGGCGATCACAAAAAGCTGTTATTAAACTCCTTTTCATAATTTTATTGTAAACTTAAACAAACTGTTTATCGTGAAAACTCACAAACCGTTATAATATTCCAACGTGTTAAATTATTTTAATTTAAATAATTAATGAATTAGGAATAATTTGAAATAATATTGTTTGAAGGTAAGTAAATACAATAAAACATTTTGTTTTTGCCAAATAGCCCACGTTACTATACGGAGTTGAACAAGTAAACAAAAGTCAAGCAAGTAAACAAAAGGAAGTGGAAATGTTACCCTCAACACAGTTCATTATACACTGTTAATTGGCATAGCCATCCACGAAAATATCAATGGTATGTATAGTCTTTTTAAAGTAGCTTTACGATTGACTCTAGTGACACCTATTGGGGATAGTGGAAAATAAAGCAGTAGCGCCTCGCACGGCCAATGACGGGACAGCTTTGACCGAACGTAATCATAGCAACCAAACACATGCGTCATGCAGTGCCAGATTACTTTTTGTTTACTGGTCACCAAATTTGAGGCATGTTTGTTTTTATTCACTAAGGAAATTATAGTAAATGCGCAAATGCCGGTTAAAATGTAAACTTGTTTGTTTTAATTTGGATCCTTTCAATGTTATATTAAAATACCTTAACTATATAATGTTTATTTACTATTGTTTTGGCAAACTTAAAAAGTGATTCTCATACTTCACCAAATATAACATCGTCCCCTGTTGCTTGTAGATTTGGCAATATTTCACCACAGAAACTTCCGATAGCTGACACTTACAGACAATCCTAAACCTACTTTAAATATACTTTAATGGTGTTTAACTATCAGTTTAAAATATGGAAAAACGTAATTATACTTGAACGATTAAGATAATTATAAATACAAACCCCACGATCTTTTGAGAAAGCCGCAAATCTGACACCTGTCAACCACATGCTTAAGTGAAGGTTCTCGGAGAGAAATTTGTAGGAAAAATATTATTTTTCTTATACAGACTTTCCTAAGGCCATGATTTAAATAAAAATATTAAGTAAAAACAATGGTTTTTAATTGGAATTCAATCAGCTGTGTGATTTGATTTTACTATAACACTGAAATCAGGTGAACAAGCGAAACTGTTGGGAAAACTATTTTACACCTTCTAACACAATCAAATCCTGCAATTGTTAAACTAGTAATTAAAACCACTGAACACAATTTACCATTGTCAAACTACAATCGCACCTTATAAAGAAGTAGTTCCCCGAGCAAGATAAGGAACTGTTCGAAGTAATTATCCAGAGGTCTTTAATGAGGATCTCGACAACAACAAATCACTAACAAGCTTCGCCCGAGGTTAGGTGATAATCCAGGAGATGCAGCTTCTACCAATACCTTGTTACCATCCAATATCCCGTTTAATAGTGTATTGTTCGTAACATAAAGAATGTTTTAAGAAATATTTCTTTCAACATAGCAGCAAATCGGAATTAATTAGTTGCTTTAAATGTTAAAATACTGTCAGTATTGTATTAAAGATATTATTTAGGTTTAAGGACATTTGAGATTCAATTCAGAAATTTTTATCTACAACAAAACAAATTCTATTCTATTTTATGTTTTTACTTTTTACAAAGTGATCTGGTAAAACACCTCGTTAAATAAAAAAGAGCAGTCTTCAAATTTTGATATAACTAAGCTTTGCATATTTTGTAAGAGTCTTTATATTTTTCTTTAGCAAATACAGTGTAATAATATAGTTTAAACTCTCTAAAACCGTGTTATTTCAATTAGTTAATCAGTATAAAACTATGCTAGTGCTATACAAATTTTCTAGGCACCTTACGAAGGAAGTTATCCCTTTAAAAATAAATAGAATTAAGTAAAACTATCAAGATGAGGCTACACCTGCTGCTTTGTTTACTTTGTTGAGTCGTTGCGATTGTTCAATATAGGCTTTAGCTGAACGATTTTGCAAAATACAAGACAATTTGTTATGAAAGAAAAAATTGTTTGTTGAGTGTTTGTGAAATATATATATTTAACCTATTTTTTCTTCGCTGCCAATTGCTTTTGTTACACTGTCAATTAATTTACCTAATACTTTTTAATAGAAATAACTGGTGATCATAAAACACTGTTATAAAACTCTTTTTTATAATTTATGTTGTGAATAAAAAAATTGTAAATAGTGCAAACTCACATTGGCCCACATTTTCCATCGTATTAAATTATTTTAATTGAAATAATTAATTAATTAGGAATAATTTGAAATAATATTGTTTTAAGGTAGAGCAACTAGAATAAACAATTTAGGTTTTTGCCGAATAACTCACGTTGTTGTACGGAGTTCAACTGATGTAGTGAGTAAACAGAAGGAAGAGGGAATGTTACCCTCACCACAGTTCAAACACTGTTTATTGACATAGGCATCCAGGAAAATATCAATGATATGTAATGGTGTTTGGCTATCAGTTTCAAATATGGAAAAACGCAATAATACTTGAACGATTAAGATAATTATACTATAAATATAAACCCAACAAAGTTATAAGAAAGCCCCAAGTCTGTCACCTATCATCCATATGCTTAAGTGAAGGTTCTCGGAGAGAAATTTGTAGGAAAAATGTTAGTTTTTTTTATACCGACTCTCATAAGGTATTCAAATAATAATATTAAGCTAAAACACTTACATTTGTTTAATGGAATTCTATAAACTGTGTGATTTGATTTTACTATAACACTGAAATCATGTGGACAATCGAAACTGTTGAGAACACTGTTTAACACTTTCTAATATAATCACATCCTGCAACGACAATTGCAATAGTTTAAATTAGTAGTTTAACATCCATTTAACACAGATTACCATTGGCAAACTATAATTGCACCTTATAAAGAAATATTTCTTCGAGAAATACACGGAACTGGTCGAAGTAATTATCCAGAGGTCTTTAATGAGGATCTCGTCAACCACAAATCACTAACAAGCTTCGCCCGAGGTTAGGTGATAATCCAGGAGATGCAGCTTCTACCTATATCTCGTTAATTCGTTAGTTACCATACAATATTCCGTTTAATTGTGTATTGTTTTGTATAAAGTACATTTTTAGGAATATTTATTTGAACTTAGTTGGAGCTCAGAATTAATTAGTTTAAGTTTTCAAATACGGTTAGTATTTTATTATGTTTAATTGATTAGTTGCTTTACGTGTACAAATACTGTCAGTCTTGTATTAAAGATGTTATTTAGGTTTAATGGAATTTCAGAAATGATTCAGTAATTTTAGAATACAAAAAACAATATTCTATTCTATTATCACAGAGAAACGACCTTTGTCTGTGCTATTATATTCTTTGTTGTTGTTGTCTTAAGTGATCCGGTAAAATTCCTCATTGTGTCAAAAACAGTAGTATGGAAATTTTTATTTTATTTAGCCTTCCAGATTTCATAATAGTTTGTTACTATTATTATATGCAGTATAATAACATAGTTTAGACTCTCAGAGACGGAATTCTCTTAATAAATTAATCAGGAGAAAAACAATAACAATTTTCACACGCATGTCAGGAAAGAATACGTCCCCCTAAAAAGTTCAATTAAATAAGTTCAACTATAAAGATTTCACATTTTGTATTTCGTAAGGGTGCAATACAAAAGTTATATATCGTCCACATCATTGAACATCCGTGACGATTGAATATTCCACGAAAAATATCTATCCATCTGAAATAGTTTAGGGGAACGTTTATACGGTTTTATCTGTTCCAGTTGGTAAAATTTATTTGCCCATTTCCCCATTGAGGTCTTAGGCACTCTATTTTGGAATAATGTTGATATTATTAAGATTATACAGTGGAAAAGTCCATATTAGGAAAATTAATTCTTGTAAAATAGATCTAAGGTGTATAAATCGATATTACATTAACCATGTGTACAGTAAATATGGTTAAAATACTTGTATAATGATGTAAAATCCTGCGAACAATTATTAAACAACACATTTGAAACAAAGAAAATAATGGTCCCTTTGGGGGTTGTCCTTTCAGAACGAGAGAACATATTACCGGGGCGGCGCACAAACATTTCCATTTACATGTAAACTATTTTTCCTCGATGAACTTTTTATTTTATATCCCATTTACTGTTTATTACAACTACAATACAGGTTAAGTTCCTATGAAATAAATTTAACTACAACAAATAATTTAAACTAAAGTGTGCTTAATACCGATCAGACATTCATTTTAAACATAAAAAATTGATGTGTTTTTTTATTCATGGGTTTGCTCTGTTGTCTTTTATTCAGTTCGATCTTAAAATACTCGTTAATAATTTAGTTTGTAAGCCCTTGGGGCCACCCCGCTGACATTTATTAGGAACAGAAGCGTTGTGACTCGTGTAAAAAATTTCTTTTAACTGTAACTACTTATATGAGTTTAGTTTCGATTTAACTTCATTTTATGCACGAGACTTATTTTCATATAATTTTTAAAAACCATGTCCAATATTTTTGGTGACCATTTCGGATTTATTAAATATATCAACTTTGGATTTCCGTGTTGTGATTTACTCAACAGGTCATATAAAATAAATGGTCACTCATTGAGAGTTTAGATTTTACAAATTAGGACTACCAGTCCAAAATTACATTTTTGAGGTAAAATCAGGAATTTTTTTCAATAGGCTATAAAATAAAAAGTTATTGTTATTACCATAAAACATCTATAAGATGTTCCCCTGTCTAACTTAGAATCAGAACTAAGAAACCAATACAGGTCTTCTGGGGCATTATTTTATTCATTTTAGTAGAAATTCAAGTATTAGATTTATAATTTTGATAACTAAAGATAACTTAGTGTTTATATGTAAGGAATTTCATATCGTACTTAGTTACCTTTCCTTTGAGCGTATTTTATTTCAATTAACCTTCCTGTTGGAACCTCTAAAACAGGCTTAGCCTTTATAACCCCTATGTTTCTCAGAATGTAAGTCATAGTGTTTTTTTTGTTTGTGAATATCTTTTTAGTTCTACTATATCATACAGACATAAAGATGGCCTGTTCTGGTAGGACTATAAGTGTGATTATATTTTAAACTATGAACTGTGGACTGAGATAAAAAAGTGAAAAATGTAATGTTTCTTTGTGTATTTTTTTTTATAAAATTATAAGCTGCAATATTTTATCTCTGAGAAAATAAATATATTCTATTTTATAATAGCAAAGTAAAACCGGGTTGGTTTTAATTCAAATTAGTATTTTTTAGGTTGGTTTTTATTCAAATTAGTATGATTTAGGTTTTTAAGTATTACTTTATTATTTACCCTATATATTCATAAATAAGGTGATTGAATTTTAAATGCGATAGAATCGTGCAAAATTGGAAGCTAAATATAATACGGGATTAAAATACGTGTGTTAATGTATATTTTACGGCAATTTCCGGAATTCTAGGAAAACTTATTGATTGAGCTATAAGGTAAAGATGGGAGATAAGAACGTGAGCAGAATAATAAACCATTTTGAATTAGTTTTGGAACACGTACAATTGTCAACGCTTTTCAGAGGAAGCAATACATCATCAACAATTAAACATCGGTTAAAGTACAAAAAACATTAGTTGGATTATGTAGGCCTACTACAGTACTTGTTTGAACAAAATCTGAAATTTATAGGTGCAAGCAAATTATAGGTACAAGCAAATTATAGGTACAAGTAAATTATAGGTACAAGTAAATTATAGGTATAAGTAAATTATAGGTACAAGTAAATTATAGGTACAAGTAAATTATAGGTACAAGTAAATTATAGGTACAAGCAAATTATAGATACAAGCAAATTATAGGTACAAGTAAATTATAGGTACAAGTAAATTATAGGTACAAGTAAATTATAGGTACAAGCAAATTATAGGTACAAGTAAATTATAGGTATAAGTAAATTATAGGTACAAGTATATTATAGGTATAAGTAAATTATAGGTACAAGCAAATTATAGGTACAAGCAAATTATAGGTACAAGTAAATTATAGGTACAAGTAAATTATAGGTACAAGTAAATTATAGGTACAAGTAAATTATAGGTACAAGTAAATTATAGGTACAAGTAAATTATAGATGCAAGTAAATTATAGGTACAAGTAAATTAGATTAGAATGTTAGAAGATTACACTTGAGATAAGGGTGGAATTTGTTAAATTGGTGTAACGTTAGTATTAGAACGCAGTGAGGTGTTATCTAAGCTGGATCCTATAACAACGATTGCTGTTACATAATTCTGCAAGATCAAAGTCGAAGTCTTGTCCACACTGTAATTGGTCAGGGAAGGTAAACAGTCCTGGCTCCTGGCCCTACGACGTTTAACACTCTCAATAATTAATATCCAATTAGAAATAGACTGAGAAAAAATGCTAATATGTGACTAGCGATGATTATTTCTTTTAACTCGCCAATTTAATTTAATTTATCGTTTAAAAAAGTTATTTAGAATAGCTTATTATTCAAATTATAATATTTGTTTCTCCAATTTTCTCACCAGACCATTTATTCAAATTCGAGGTTCATGGTGTTAGAATTAAGGGTTTTCAAAGGTTCGTGAGGTTTGGCTTTTTATATGGTTAACTGCCCTTATCTAAAACATTCAATGTGGGAGACAATGGCTCAAAACACCTTGTAGGTTAGGAAAGGACAACCAATTAAAATAACGATTATTCCAATCCCTAAACAACTAAGGCCTTGCATAGTGATGTAAAATACCCGGGTATTTAAAACTCGTGGTATATAACCTGGGTATTTACCCGGGTAAATACCCAAAATTCATAACCCGGGTATTTTGGGTATTTATGATATTTTACGTAAAAACACCAATGTAATTCATATCTACCCTTATACAAGCCATGTTGTTATCAGTGTATAACATTTGAGAATATTTTATTGATTACATTTATTAATTATTTTAAGTTACCAATAAATAAAATAACACTTGGCAATTTTTGTAAAAAGACCTGTCAAACGTACAAACCACACCACCACCAAACAATGAAGGAACTGGTTGAATACGAGACATTCTATACAAATGTAAAAATATGTAATTTTATAATGTACGAATACAGAACAAAATCATAATGTAATTGAATTTCAATTCTTTCCATCCAAAATTTTAAATTTATTAAACAGTCCAAAAGACCATCAAAGTAGTAAGTACCCAGTCCTGGGTATTCATCTCGATCTTTTACAGAAGTTAAGTGCTTGTGGTAACCATGTTATAATCTTCAAATCAGTTTTTATGGTCATTTTATAATCCTTACAGCATGGGAATTTCAATGAACTTAGTAAAAATTCCCTAAATGTTATAAAACTCATAAATACCCACGTTTTGGGTATTTACCCGGAGCTTGGGTTGAGTACCCGGGTAAATACCCATTTTTGTTCACCTTCCAACTGGGTATTTACCCGGCCCACATAACTAGCCTTGCATTCATAAAGGTCAATTTAATAGTTTTTTGAACCTATTGAAATGTGTCTCAGCAAACAGAAACAAAGAAATATCAATCACTAGCTGAAGTACCCGTTCTTCGCACAGGGGTTTTCTTTACCCGTTCTTTAGTCAATGCAATTTGCATTTTACTTTGCTTGAATCAGCTGTTCTTGCTTCTGCTCTTTAAGCTGTCAAATGGAAGTGTCCACAGCTGTTCACATTACAGTTTCTGAATGTTTACTTTTTTCTGAAATGTAAACATTGAAACTTAGGATTTTCACGGGGCGTAGCCCGAGACGATTTTAAGGAAGTGAATAGGCCTATGTGTTGCATGGGTTCAAGATCTACCTTTGTGTAAAGTTTCAGCCCAGTCGGTTCAGTAGTTTTGCGTTTACCCGGAACATCAGACACACAGACACACAGACACGCAGACACACAGACAGACAGACATACAGACAGACAGACAGAAACCACCTCTTCTTTATAATATTATAGATTTTACTTAATTCATTCGTAGATGAAAAACATGTAAATTAAAAACTACCTTGTCTTACTTTTCAAGTCTCGTTCATTAAAAGAATATTCAAAAATGAATATTTGTAGGGACCATTTTTAAGGTTATGTCCAGGTTATGATATACGCATTGTTTTAATGAACTTCTTTAAAATTATATATTGTTTCTGCTTATCCGTGGTTTGTCTTATATTTTTGCAACTCGTTCAAACATATTTTATCAACAGTATCCGCTTTTACCGCTACTGTACAAAGGCAAGGGTAGAGAAAATCGATTCCCAATGAAGTAAGAGAGGTCGAGGACTCTGAACATCTCGTTCTTTTCACCTTTTATCCCGCGATTTTTGTTTGTGTTTTAAAATTAAATCAACATAACTATTAACCTACCTATTAAAATGCAAACGTAAATCATAATATAATAGCCAGTTGCATTTAGTGTGTTATCGCTATCCTGTCTACATGTTTCTTAATTCAGATATGTAAACATCCAATAGAGTTTTTAACAATTCTGAAGAACTTTACTTATTTAACAAACAATTCCGTTCACTTAATAGTTTCAGCTAACTAAAGAGTTAAAATACTTTCTCTTGGCTCTTTAGTTTTAGGGCCTACTATTATTATATATGTACATTTCGCCTACCTTTAATATTACACAAGATATTATATTGACAGATTTCAAGAGTACCTTAGAAAAACTAATCCGCGTTAAAATAAAAATTAAACTATATGATTAGTTAGTTACAATTATTTTCTTTTAAACATTGGATCATTGGTACGTGTACTAATAGCATTTAAATTATTTGTAATAAGCTAAATAATATAGTCAAGTATAAGAAGTATTTGAGAATATAAAGACAAAAGGATTACTAAGTATTAAAGAATATTTAAACTGTTCACAAATTACCTTCACCTTTACTGAAAACGACAATTATTTTGGAAAAAGCGGTTGCTAAATAGAACAATCGTCCATCAGTTTCATTGGTTGTTTCTTTTATATAGAAGCTGTAATAATAAAAATATATACACAGTAACAAAAATAACTTTTTATATTTATTTGATTTGTTTTTTGTTCATTTAAAGTTAACAGTATGTTATTAGATATAGGAAATCCCTAGAAAATCTTAAAGGCATATTCTGTCATTGAGCTCCTCGTCATCGTGCTGCATAAAGTCGAACTCTTTATCGATATAAAATATAACATTCAAATTGTATCTTATCAATACTCTTCAGTTTACACAATCACACGATTAAAATACTAACTTGTGATGTAAAAACCCAACTTTTCACTTGAATTTACATCTTAAAATTGTCACTATCTCAGTTTTAATATTTAACACTACTGAGTGCAACTTAAGTTTATTAGCGAATTTCCCCTATAGGGAAGAAGCTATTACCGTAGTCGGCATGGTAAGACCTAGGCCCGGGACCATGATAACTTTTCGTTTTGAGGTTCCCAGACCCCAAAAACACCATTCGTTCGAAACTGTATATATGTGTGTGTGTGTGTGTGTGTGTGTGTGTGTGTGTGTGTGTGTGTGTGTGTGTGTGTGTGTGTGTGTGTGTGTGTGCCCGTGGGTGCGATAACTCTCGTAAAAATGGTCCGATTTTGATAAAATTTGGTAAAATCGTGTAAAGCATTATTTATGACTTTAAGTTCGAAAACCAGACAGATCGACCCATCCGAAGTGGTATTTTTGGGGGGTTTTGTATCCCAAAATGGATTTTTTGAAGTTTTTACATGTAATATTTAAAAAAGTCAAATTTTAGTTTTCACCATTGGATTTAGCTTAAAAAACACACAATTTGGTGTTTTGATCATTTATCTACGTTAATTGGTTACAGAGATATTGAAAGTGCTAAACACAGTACGTTGTCCAATGCTATTCTTATGGAGAATAAGAACAAAATTATAGCTCGCTTATTTATGAACGTATACTAACGAAACTTGCTATACGGCTTCATCTGGTTGTGGTCTATTGTTATTTGCACAAAAAACACAATTTTACCGATAATTCCCGTAGCAGCAAACCTGCGTCCTCAGCCCCCATGTTATTCTTATGGAGAATAAGTAAAATGTAATGTGTCCCTTAATTATGAAAATAAATTAATACAGTTTGGTATGTTGGTTCAACTAGTTGAGTTCTATTGATAGTTGCATAAAAAACAATTTTTTGAGTTCCTTGTTGCAGCAAACCTGCGTACTCATCCCCCATGTTATTCTTATGGAGAATAATCAAAATGGAATATATCGCTTATTTATGAATTTATATTGATGAAACTTGGTTTGTGGCTTCACCTAGTTGAGTAATATTGATATTTACATGAAACCCCATATTTTTTGTTCCTTATTGCAGCAAACCTGCGTACTCATTCCAAATGTTTTTCTTATGGAGTATAATTCTAATTTGATATATCGCTTATTTGGGAATATATTTTTATGAATCGTGGTATGCGGCTTTTTGTGGTATTAAGACATATTTTGCATTGTAAATTCGCTGACTACGCAGGTTTGCTACGACGGGGGTATTTTTCCTCCTGACAGCCAAAAGATTTTGACATTCTTTACTGTCATGTAGACAAGAGTTAGTTGTTACTCTTAATCAATCTCATTACTGTATAATATACAATAAAGTTTAAGTAGAAAATCTTATGGATTCTCGCTATGAATTGAATTAGTTTACGTGAGTTTATATATTTTTTACATGAAGATATCATATTGTTAGTACTCCAATTTTTCAATAATAAAGCTTAAAGACAGAAAAAATCCAAACAATTATTTAAACGTATTAATAATAATCACAGATTACCCGAACTCCTGTTTTATTTAATTTTTTTTAACTATTGCAGAGATTCCTTTGTGTATGAGCATGAGTATTCATACCTATTGAAACTCATATCCAAAAACCTTTAATTTAAAAATCGCTACCCAGTAATCTATTTTCTATATTATAAACTACAGGTTTTTTCTTAAACTGGTTACTTAAATCCCAACTTTTAATTTACGTTGATCAAATGGAACGGTTTTCTCGGCAAAGGCAAATCTATAAATTATATGAGTGCTAATTGTTGATTTTGCTGAGCTGGGCCTTGTCAACTGAAAGGATTAGTCGATGCTTAGGAAATAGTTTATTGGTTCACCCCGACCAGTTGGATGACAATGGAAATAAATGTCCTTTTACAAATGTCTAACATTGATCACCGTTTTACAGGTATTGAACAAAACACAGAATATATTAGCATAATAAGTGACAATGGAAGTGTGATCTCCTATAAATTATGTTGTATAACGAATATGTACTATTTTATAAATGTACTATGTCTAAGCATTATCAACAATACTATGCAGACTATTATTTAAATGTAAGCTCTATATACCTAATTTAACATTCCTAATATATGATAACTACAACAGCAGCAAATGAAGATTTACTATTTTTACCCACCAAAGTAAAATGAAGCACCAGCCAATTACATTTTGCTTAAGATGTAATTTCTAGTATTTCGTTTTTTAAGAACCCTAGAAAGACACATCTCAAAAATTAAGGGTTTTAAAAATACACATATACAATAATGAATTAAAAACATATGATTGTATAATAAAACACAGTTTTACTAATATGCTATTAACTAAATAAAAGTTGACAAATTACTGAAATGGCAACACAGAATTGTATCATAAACGAAAGTACAAGCCTTTGATCTCAATTGTCGTTTATTTTAGACTTATTGTTGTCGACCTGTTATCTATTGCTGATAAGCGGTCGGTTGCTTTTTATATTTGTGTAAACTTACTTCTATGGAACCTGTGTGAGCAACTATAGTGGAGTTAGCGTTGAGTCAGTGTGTCGTTTATAGTATACGTTTGTTTGTTTGGTTTTGGTATATGTTTTTGGGGGGATTATGAGGCCCCGGCATAGCCGGCTATGCACGTCTCCCTTGGGATATTGTACAGCCACTGGAAAGAGGGAAAAGAGGGAAGGGAAAGGTGGTAGGATGGGGTCAGTCTGCCTCGCTCCAGAAAGTGAGAGAGAGCTTTACCTATCTCCTGGGCTCTATGGGTGACAACACCCCAGGACGATTCGCCCTCTAGCCCGACGTCCCCCAAAGTCCACCAGACAGGGACCGCCGTCGCACAGAGCCTTCAACCTCTCAGGGGTCGGTAGTCCCCAGGACGGTCCGTCCCCCAGCCGTCAGACCGAAGACCGTAGGGTAAGAGCCCTTACTCCCAGGCACCCGTCCCAGACTGCAAGGAAGATCCACTACTGCCTCCAAGGACTTGGACTAGACTGGGTATCCAGGCTCAACTGGGAGTCAAGCCCCCAGAAGAGACAAGGAGGAACCAAGGAAGGGAACTGGATAGCCAAAAGACTTACCAATACTGTGACAGCTTCATTTGTCTGTACCCAATGTACTAATACCTCTGTACTAGTATAGACCAGTCAGAGATCCGTCGAGGGCCATTGCATACGTTTGTAAAGGCAAAAGGAAAACAATTATTCTGGCTTATTCAATGATCAATGTAAATAATGTGTTGGAAACAATGGTATACAATTTAATTATAATTTTGTTCATGTTTTTTATTCACTAGTATATTAAGGAGCTATAAAGATAAGGTTTTATTTTAATAATTAAACATTTACTCGCCTTATTATAATGTAAATAAGAACATAAATTATGTGAGAGAATGTTTGAAGTTAAAGTTTTGTCTGCAGTGACAATTATAACAATCATTGTTCCATTTCAGCATAATTTAAGAGATAATGCAAATATATATTATTATTTGGCGTTCTACAAGGATAAATATTAAGACCCCTTATTTTTATTTGTTGCCTCAAAAATATTAATAAAACGCTTTCTTCATCTGGGAATAGTAATCTGTGTTTTTATGCTGATGACTCTAATCTTGGATTATCTTCAAAGTCCATTGAAGAAATTAAAATCCTCTAATCTATTGAACTTGGAAATATCGGAAAATTTTTAGGAATGCACATCCTAATGTTAAAGGGAGCGCAGAATTGGAAAATTCAGGAACTCCCGCAGCGCCGTCCTCGCACAGTAAAAATGTTTGGTGGGGAATTGGTGCTGTCCCCCACCTCACAGCCGCGAGTACTACACCAGGGAGCCACGCCCCCCACTCTATACATAACAACAGCAGTTCTGCCAACTGACATAAACATCCGAATTGTCGAATACTCCTAAAATACTACAATTTCAAACCACGAATCCTGTCATTTCCAGAATCTCATACATTACTACGCTGAGGCGATTTTTGTCTTTATCTATAAAAATAAAATAAATGTTGTTTCTAATTTTAGCAGTGAAATGTTTTATGCAGCGGAGATATTTAAATATGTGTTAACATTTGTTTATCTTTCTGTCTGTTTATAAGCCAGATTTTTTCCGCGCTTCACAAAAAAAAGACTGTACTGAATAAAATAAAACATTTTTGTGTGGAGGAGGAAACGTTTAGGCTAAAAACTTAAACAGCTCACTGCGGCGGTTACGTTAGGTTAGGTTACTATAATTGCCGTACACAACACGATTGTATCTGAGGGTCCCATAATTTTACGCTGGATACTGGAAGTTGGCAGAACTGCTGTTGTTATGTATGGAGTGGCTCCCTAGTGTAGTACTCGCGGCTGCGGGGTGGGGGGACAACGCCAGTTCCCCGCCAAACATTTTTACTGCGCGAGAGCGGCGCTGCGGGAGGTCCTGACTGCTCCATTTCTATCGTCCCATTAGAGAATTATTTTAAAGATAAAACATGATGACTAAGTAAAAGGACATTTTAAAAACCTACACATTCTTACAGTTTATGACCAGTATATGTTTGATTCTATCTTACTGATATTACATAGTCAAAGGAATTCACTAACACAACTTGAACCACATCCCTACAATATAAGAAATAAAAGAAATATTGTTAAAGAGCATCATAGGCTTAGCTTTTACGAAAAAAAGTTTCATGGGAAGGAAATTTATCGAAACTGTACCTAAATAAATAATGAATATCATAATAAACCCAACAAAATTTAAAAATGAACAAAATTCATTCTTAGTAGAAAAATGTTTGTACTCTATTGAAGAGTATTTTCCACTTCCCCATTTGAAAAAAAGAAAAACAGGGAAAATAATGTGTATACATTTA
Source organism: Allygus modestus (assembly GCA_963675035.1). Classification (NCBI taxonomy): domain Eukaryota; kingdom Metazoa; phylum Arthropoda; class Insecta; order Hemiptera; family Cicadellidae; genus Allygus; species Allygus modestus. Next base: position 393,773,690 of record OY776112.1, on the reverse strand, counting down.
CTAATGAACAATGCGCCATTAAGTTTAAGATACGTCATTTATTTAATTTTTCACATTTTTCTTTTCTGCCTTTCTTGTATTCATAATCTTTTCTATACCATACCTTGCTAAGCTAAACTTTGTAATTTTATTAATTATGATTTTCTTGTACTAGGACACTATTGGGAAACGCATCTTGTACATTCATATAAATAAAGAACATTGAATTTTAATTTAGTTTATCAACTACTATTCAAAATAATGACTTGATTATAACGTGTTTTCAGACAGAAACATCTTAAGGTCAACCTGCTGTGTGTAAGTGCTTTTAAAATGTCACGATGTTGATGAAACGCTTGCAATCGGATATTATGGAACGGAACGCAAGGGGAGTGACAGCATTCTAATAGCTATATAAACAATATCAGGGAACAATTTAACTCATTGAATACTTAAAATGCCTTACTTACTATCACTCTTTCTGACGTCAAAGGTTGTTTTCATACCTGAAACAAAAGTTATTTGCTATAGGTAAAGTAGTAACTGAATGAAAATTTAAAAAAATCATTGTTTCCCTTACGGTTAGTAATGAATTTTGAGTTTATTTTTACTTATAACAAACAACGACGGTTGGGTTTTCTGCATTAGGGCTTGGGCCCAGGGCGGCAACATTTTAGAGGCTGCAGATTTTTTAGATAAATATTAATATTGAGAATTATCTGGTAAATAAACCGTGTCTAAACATAAGATAAACATTCTAAACATAATGTGACACATTAGGTGAAACTGAAATCAAGAAATGATGGATACATCCTTCACAAATCATCTAAGTACCTAGACATATCAAGCTTTATAATTCGTATTGTTGAAATCATAATAAATAGAGTTCCAAACGTTTTTGTTAAGCTAATCTCTTCATTAAGAGTACTCGCTTTTTACTATTCTTTGGTTTAAGAGACCTAATGTAGTCTGAACCACAAACTTTTCTAATTTTGTGTTTCCAAACTGTAAAACCTTTCTTTATATCCAACATTTATTGATTATGGCCAGTTGGGGACATAAATCCGTTGATGATTCTGTGTTTTCATATGAAAGTAGCTTTAGCTTTGACCTTAAATAGTTAACTATAAAAACTTGATGCAAAACTGCAGCTTTAATAATTCATAAAAAAACCAACTTTATAAAATGAAATCCACGATGACAACATGTCAAACACAGTGCACCACACACTACCACCACTATCTCAACACGTCAAACACAGCGCACCACACACTACCACCACTATCTCAACACGTCAAACACAGCGCACCACACACTACCACCACTATCTCAACACGTCAAACACAGCGCACCACACACTACCACCACAATCTCAACACGTCAAACACAGTGCACCACACACTACCACCACTATCTCAACACGTCAAACACAGCGCACTACACACTACTACCACTATCTCAACACGTCAAACACAGCGCACCACACACTACCACCACTATCTCAACACGTCAAACACAGCGCACCACACACTACCACCACTATCTCAACACGCCAAACACAGCGCACCACACACTACCACCACTATCTCAACACGTCAAACACAGCGCACCACACACTACCACCACTATCTCAACACGTCAAACACAGCGCACCACACACTACCACCACTATCTCAACACGTCAAACACAGCGCACCACACACTACCACCACTATCTCAACACGTCAACACACAGCGTAAACTTACTTAAAAATAAACTGATAGTCCCCAGCAAGCATTACTGAACTGAGTTAAGTTTGTCAATGTAACTGGTGTTCTAAGTACACCTGACTTAGGTAGAACTATTATAAATTAAAATCTTACTATTGGCCTAAAATGTAGCGACTTTTGGTAAGTAACAACTTCTTTGCAAGCAACTTGACGTGAACACTTAATCATTTTAGTAAGCTCATGTATATTCTTTTAAAGATTATCTATGGATTTTTTACATACCATTTTATTATAGTGTTATGTTTAGTTTATACAAAAATGTATGAAAATATACATGTGTAGTACAATTTATTTTTAAATAAAAACTGTGCGCATTTACTTTTATTAAACAAATATAACATTGTTGGATGTTCCACATTTCATATATCCTTGGAAATAAAATTGATTATTCATATAGGTTTGAGGTTATGTCAGTTTTAGGTTTATATTGACCACTTGTGTTCTATCTAATAAGGGTTATTGGTTCGTTCAAATATCATTTTCGTAAGCACTAGGAAAAGTTGTAACCTTAGAATGGCTAATGATAATAAAGTAAATAATGCTGAATAATAGTTCTTTTAGGCTGAATACATCATTTCGTCTCTTTATTTCCATGCTCTTAAATAGGAATACTTTATTTTTTTCCAAGGTGTTCAAATAGATAAAATTAGATGATACAGTATTTAAATAAATATTTAAAAAGTCATTAGATGTTTTTAAAATATTTGTAACTTATGCTATTCTGAAATGGGACTAACGTTTTATTTAGCTGTTATTTTAATAAAGTTTCAAAATACTGGGAATGCTTTATAACTTGCAGTAATTGCATTACTTATACAAAATAAACTACGGAAAAATTATTCATACATTCTCCAGGAAGATCCATGGAGAATCGTCCATAATTTAAATCATACTTTCACGTCTCCTGTTGGTGTATCTCATTTGAAAATTCAGGTCAAACCAATCAGTCGCAGCGAGAGAGTAATCAAAACTAAAACAAACAAACAGTTTCCTATTTCTGCGAAAATTCTCTCTCGTATTATTTTGCCTGTGATATTTTCATACAACGATGGTGTGGCCTTTTATTACGTTTAGTATTTGGAATATTAAATTTAGAACCGTTAACACATTTGCATGACCATCTATCTACCCTTATGGTAATTCATCACATAAATAACAGACCTAAAGTATTCTAGAGTACATTTAAAAATACCCCCGTAGCAGCAAACCTGCATACTCAGCGAATTTCCAATGCATATTAATTTATCTTAATACCACAAGTTTCATCAATATACATTCATAAATAAACGATTTATGACATTTTAATTATTCTCCATAAGAATAACATGGCGGCTGAGTATGCAGGTTTGCTGCTACGGGAACTATCTGGCAAAAAATGGGTTTTTGAGCAAATATCAATAGACCACAATGAAATGAAGCAATATACCAAGTTTCGTCAGGATAAGTTGATAAATAAGCGAGATATACAATTTTTCTTATCCTCCATAAGAATAACATTGGACAACGTACTGTGTTTAGCACTTTCAATATCTCAGTAACCAATTGACGTAGAGCAATGATTAAAACATCAAATTGTGCGTATTTTTAAGCTGATTCCAATGGGGAAAACTAAAATTTTACTTTTTCAAAAATTGTATGTAAAAACTGAAAAACCCCATTTTTGGGGTACAAAACCAACCCAAAATACCCCTTCGGATAGGTCGATCCGTCTGGTTATCGAACAAAGTCATAAATTCTGCTTTACACGTTTGTACAAAATTTCATCAAAATCGGACCTTTTTTACGAGAGTTATCGCACCCACGGACACACACACACACACACACATATATATATATATATATATATATATATATATATATATATATATATATATATATATATATGTATATATATATATGTGTGTATATATATATATACAGTTTCGAACGAATGGTGTTTTTGGGGTCTGGGGACCTCAAAACGAAAAGTTATCATGGTCCCGGGCCTAGGTCTTACCATGCCGACTACGGTAATAGTTTCTTCCCTATAGGGGAAATTCGCTAGTAGAGGAGAACTAGGGGGGAGGCATCACTTCCGGCGCTTTTTCCCCATGTTATTCTTATGGGGATCAGTTTTTGGACCGACACCCGATCCCGCCTATAGAGCTCCCGCCCGCTGGCCTATATTAAATATACCCCTGCCTTAAATATATTGTCCCTCCTCTTTTTAAAAACTCTGGTGTTTTAATCCCAACTGCCGCCAAAACTTGGTGTTTTAATCCCAACTATTACGGTCGAACTGTCAACTGATTAAAACATCCGCTGCACGCACATCCGCCGCTTTCACGTGCAACACCATTCACCGACACTCTCCCGAGAGCGAAAGTGCGCTTGCGACACATTAACACACTAACGGATTGTTGCGTGACACTTTGACCACACTTTCCACTTACCAGTAATTTCCTGGAAATCCTCTCAATGTGAGGTAATTTCCAAATTGTAAATCGAGGTGTATATAAGGAGCCACCAACACCGTTGTTCTACACCAGTGACCTCGACCACCGGACGTCACCACACTCCAGCGACCGCGACCACCGGACGTCACCACACTTGTCACCACCCGCATGACATCACCGGCTCACCGCACCTCCGCGCCACCGGCTCCTAGGACTCTGTGAGTGTTAGCAACGGTGTGATGTCTTTAGGGACAACTGTTAATCCATAATTGAAATAGCCTAATATTTGTAAATCTCCAATTCACCATTTCCAAATGTGTATTAATACCTAAAATGTGTATGTAAAAAATAATATTGTATGACCAAATTGGAATTTTTTTTTATATTTGTAGTAATTAAACTGCAAAAATGTCTTATTTTAGAGCTAAAAAATATGTTTTTATTATTTTAAAAAGATAAAATTTTAAAATTTTCAACCAAGGATATATATAGAAGCCCCAAAATCACCACCCTCATTCCAACAAAAAATGTTGACCTGTGCACAGTGCTCCACGTCTTGCTCCAACAGAAGCAATTTAATCAGACACTATCGTAACATTCACAAAGTTATTCCTAATATTTGTAAAATATGTCATCAAATATTTGATAATACAAATTTTAAAATTCACATGCTAGAAAAACATAATACTTGTGATGTGTGTAAGAGAGTTGTTAAATGTCAAAAGAAACGCCACTACCTACGATGTGACAAACAACCTTACAAGTTGTATATTTTTAACGGTGAATCTGTGGAAGTATTAGACACTCTCCAATCTTGCCTTCTACCTATCAAATGGATTCTTATTAGGAGAGTGAAATTTATCAAACACTCAGTGGACAATAATGGTGATTTAATCATTGACAAAGAATGTATTGCTGATTTTCGAAGTTTAACCAATTTATCAATTGAGAAAGCACAGCTAAAGACTCAAATTGAAAATTCACTTTTAAAAATCGACACCTCCATGCACAAGTATCAAGCTCAAGGCAGTGGATGGATATATGACCGCACCAAATACTGGCAGTTGCATGTTTACAAATATAAGCCCCTAACTCCCAAATCATACATTCCCACGCCAGAAAATATAAAATCAAAACATGCTGTTTTAAATATTAAAAACACCGATAATAAATGTTTCACCTGGAGTGTTTTAGCAAGCCTAAGACCAAGGAATAGTAAAGAAAATGCAAATCGAGTAGTTCACTACGAACCCTATGAAGGCCAGTTAAATATGTCAAATATAAAATATCCAGTAAAAATATCTGACATTGATAAATTTGAAAAACAAAATAACATAAGTGTTAATGTATATGGAATTGAAGGAAAAACAATATATCCACTGAGAACAACTAAACTAAACGGCAATACTCACGTCAACCTGCTGCTTCTAAAACACGGTCAGAAATCACATTACTGTTTAATTCGTGATTTTGATAAGTTAATGTTTAATTCTACAAAATACAATAGTAAGAAATATTTTTGCAAGTTCTGTTTGCAACATTTTTCCGCCAAAGATATATTGGAACGTCACACAACACACTGTAAAACCTTTGATGCCCAAAGAGTACAAATGTCTAAAAAAGATACACTACAATTTACGAATTACAAATATCAACTTAAAGCTCCCTTTGTGATTTATGCAGATTTCGAATGTTTTATAAACGGCGGCAAACACACGCCTTCTGGATTTGCTTATGTTGTGGTGAGAGACTCTAAAATTATTTACGAAGAGTTGTACAGCGGTGAAAATGTGATGGATGTATTTTTCGAAAAGTTATTTAAAACTTATGACTTTATTAAAAGTCAGATGGAAGTATATGTTCCCCTTGTAATGACTCCAAAGCAAGAGGCATCCTTCAAAAACTCTAAATACTGCCACATATGCCAACAGCTGTTACTGGGTGATAAAGTGCGCGACCATTGCCATCTAACAGGCAAATTCCGAGGACCCTCCCACAACGCTTGCAATTTAAACTATAAAGTAACCAAGAAAATTCCAGTATTCTTCCACAACCTTAAAAACTATGATGGTCATTTAATAATGCAACACTTGGGAAAACTCAATCGGAAATTGAATTGCATAGCCAAGGACATGGAAAAATATATTTCATTCTCTGTTGATGATTTGGTATTTTTGGATTCATACAACTTTCTGTCTCTTCCCTTAAGCAAATTAGCTTCCAATTTAAATACGTTTAGATTTATAGACAATCCACTACTACAACGCAAGGGCGAATTTCCATACGAATACATGACAGGACCAGAAAAGTTTTTAGAGCCCCTACCACCCATAGAGGCATTTTACAGCAGCCTAACTAAAGAATGTATATCTCCTGCGCAATATGAACATGCTAAAAACGTATGGAATCATTTTAATATAAAGAATTTAAAAGAATATCACGATTTATACCTTAAAACAGATGTGTTGTTATTGGCTGATGTGTTTGAGACATTTAGGGACTTGAGTTTAAAGGATTATAAACTCGACCCCGTCCACAAGTACTCATTGCCTGGGCTATCATGGGAGGCGTGCCTTAGAATGACTGGCATAAAATTACAGTTATTTAGTGACATTGACATGCATTTGTTTATAGAACACGCCATTAGAGGTGGTGTAAGCATGATTTCCACGCGCTATGCTAAAGCCAACAATAAGTACATGGGCGAACATTATGACCCAAATCAAGAAAGCACCTATCTTGTATACTTAGACTGCAACTCGCTATACTCTACAGCAATGTGCGAGTCGTTGCCCGTTGATGGCTTTAGATGGACAAACGAGAAAGATTATAAAGCCAATAAAAATGAAAACTTTGGATTTATTTTGGAAGTTGATTTAAAATACGATAAAAGTTTACACGATTTGCACAACGACTACCCGCTCGCACCAGAAAAAATGAATGGAAAATTAATACCAAACTTAAATGACAAAACCAAATATATTCTACATTATAAAGCACTAAAAAAATACGAAGAACTGGGTTTGGTAGTTACAAAATACCACAGAATCTTAAAATTCAGACAATCAAAATGGCTCGCACCCTATATTAATTTTAATATTGAAAAGCGACAAAAAGCTGAACATGATTTTGAAAAAGACTTTTACAAACTGTTAAATAACAGTCTCTTTGGTCGAACAATTATGAACCAACGCAAGTTTCGTGATATACATCTTGTAGATGAGTCTATGTTAACAAAGTATGTTACAAAGCCAAGATTTGACTGCAGCAAAAAGTTCGATAACAACTTGCATGCTGTGCATTTAAATAAATTAATTGTAAAGTTTGATAAACCAATATATTTAGGAATGACCATTTTGGATATCAGCAAAGTAATCATGTATGATTTCCACTATAATTATATGTCAAAATTTAAGAATAAAAAGTTCTTAATGACAGACACGGATTCTCTGATGTATTCTATAGTAACAGAGGACTTTTACAAGGAAATACAAAGCGACTTGGACCGTTTTGACACCTCTGCATACAGTAAAGACCATTTCTTATACTCTGATAAAAACAAAAAAGTTACGGGCAAGTTTAAAGATGAATTAAATGGTCAAATTATGTATGAATATTGTGGTTTAAGGCCAAAATTATACTCTTTCATTCCTCTACAGTGGTTATACGAAAAAGAAAAGCAAAATGAGCTAGAGGTTAAGAAGGCAAAAGGAGCTGACGGCGCCACAGTTAAACATCTCTTAAGACACCAACACTACTTACACTGTCTTGCAACCGGAGAAGATTACTACGAGAATGTTACAAGAATTAAATCCACAAACCACCGTCTGCAAACATTAACGATGAACAAAAAGGTACTCTCTTTTGATGACGACAAGAGGTTTATTGTGGATGGCATCAACACCCTTGCCCTTGGTCACTATAAAATTGGTCAAACATAAATCTGTATTTGCCATTATTCTTTGGCCTTTCCTTGTCTATTACAATAAAGCCATATTTAGACCTATCCCAGCACTGATGGCAGAGATTTCTAAATTGGTTAAATGAAAAATCATTTCCCACATGATTGTTATACACATGTTTTAAATTTAAATCGTCTTGTTTAAATAATATTAGGAAATTAACATTGTCACGTAAATGTTTGTTTACTTTACTGTAAGATTGACACAAGTAAAAACTGCTAATATTTTTGTGTCTGCCCATTGAGAAAAATTGTGTGATATTTGGACTATTTATGTCGTCAAATACAACTATTGAGTGTGATTCTACATCATTTGGTGTGATTTCACAGTTTGAATATGTGTGTAATTTAACTTCATCACACAGACGGAATATTTCAATTATTTTTTTATATTTTTCTTGTTCTAAAGATTTGGATATTATATATAAATTTGTAAACTTTAATCCTTGTTTTTTTACAATTAAGTTATAAATTACAACAGTCTTCCCCGAACCACTGGGCCCTATTATAAGACAGCGAATATTATTAGGAAATAGGCCCAACTTCTTTGGTGTATTTTCTTTATGTGCAATTTTAAATTTGTTCTTTTGTTGAATAAATGACATTTTTTATATAATGGTGTATTTTCTTTATGTGTTGAATAATTTTTTTATATAATAAAAATGGCAAAGAGAAAGTGTAAGAAGGGTAAGGGATTATTCTTAAAGCCATATAGAGGCCGTGGCTTGTTAAATACCCTTATAAACAACCTTCCTTTCCCCCTCCACATCCCGTCGTATTCATATTGTGGTCCAGCAACTAATATACGTGAAAATTTAGCCAAAAATGTACCTCCAAAAAATAAGCTAGACTCTTATTGTAAAGAGCACGACATATTCTACATGAATAATCCTGATACAGCCGCCCGGAACAAGGCAGATATGAGATTAGCGGACCAGGCTTGGACTAGGGTTTCGGCAAAGGACGCCAGTCTGGCCGAAAAAGCAGCAGCTTATGCAGTGACAAATTTGATGAAGGCTAAGGCAAAAATGGGAATGGGATTAAAATTTAATAAAAAAGATGGACAACTTTCAGCTGTTAGAGGCAGCAAGAGACGTGCCTCACTTTCGAGGGGTGTACCTAAAAAACGAGCTAAGAAAACTGAGACCAAAAGTAAGAGAATGTGGAATTATTAATTTAGACAGTGACAGGGGCACACATTGGACAGCATATCGTAAAAATAAAGATGTTGTAATATATTTTGACCCTTTCGGAATACAGCCTCCAAAAGAGGTAATTGAATATTTTGTACCATCTAAAATTTACTATACAACTGATCAAATACAAGATTTAAACAGTTCCATTTGTGGAATTTTATGTTTATCATTTCTGAAAAATTTTAGTTTATAAAAATGGATTCATTTACTATAACATTCACAGGTACAGAGCCAGAGTTGAAGTCGGTGTTCTTTCCTCCTATAGAATTAAATGGTGATTATGTAATTGGGCTGGTAGATTTTCAAAGTTATAATTCTATATTTAATGTTAAAAAACCTCTAAATACTTTGACATATTACAAAATGCACAAAATTACAACCCCAAAAGGGGAGGTTACAATTGACGAATTAAACCGGGCATTAGATGGTAAAGTTGAAGTTATTATACAAAATAAAGTAGCATTAATTAATACAAAAGTCAAACTTATATTTTACAAAGGCCTAGTTCCAAAATTAAATAAACTTAAAGACACAAAATTAACTATAGACGAGGGTGAGGATGTGTATTATTACGATCACAAAGCTCCAAATGTAATTGAAATTGCTGAAGGTACATACGAAGTGTTTGAGCTTGCGAAGGAAATTCAAAAGCAACTCCCAGATTTTGTACTTATAGCCGATAATAAAACTATGAAAGCCACATTACATTCTGGCCATGTGTTTGATTTTACAAAACCGTGTTTAGGGTCTGAATTATTGGGATTTAAAGGATTTTCTACTCCAGATATTGCGTTTAAATCCGTAAATAAAATCAACATAAATAATGTAAATGTGATTAGAGTAAAATGTAATATTGCGAATGGGTCTTATTTAAATGGTGACAAATCACACACCATACACAGTTTTTACCCAGAAGCTCCTCCGGGCTACAAAATTATTGAGGTTCCCAGAAATATTATATACTTCCCTGTAAATAAGAGAAGTTTAGATGTTGTTAGCATTACATTTGCAGATCAACACGACAAGCCAATTGACTTTAATAAAGAAGAAACTACAATTACTTGTCATATAAAAAAGATATGAGAATTTACAAGAACGGGCTGAGTGTGCAAAATGCCAGGTTTCTGCGATCAATTGGGTTGAAGTTAAAATTTTCTATTAATAAAAATGGAAGATTTTCTAGACGTTGCAGGAAAATTCCAATACGATGATAGCCTGGTTAAAATTACAAATCACTCCTATGTTCCACACAACACTTTAGCAATAAATAATTCCGATGAAATTCGAATATGCATAAATAATCAAGATTTACTAACACTCCCATGTAGGAGTTATTTGTATATTAAAGGAGAAATAGAGAATCATGATAAAGGACATTTTATAAATAATGCATTTGCATTCTTATTTGACGAAATTAGATACGAAGTTGCTGGTAAAGAAATAGATATTGTAAGAAATCCGGGAATTTCCAGTCTTATGAAAATATTGTGCTCTTACAATAAAACAACTAAATTGTCAAATGTAGCATTTGATTCTGATGAAAATTTAAAAGAGTTCCATAAAAGCGGCAAGTTTAGTACTTGTGTCCCGTTAGAGCTGTTAATGGGTGTGTTTGAGGATTTTAATAAGGTTTTAGTAAATGTTAAACAAGAATTGGTGTTGAAAAGATCCAAAAACGACTTAAATTGTATATTAACAACATCTAATGCTGGTGTCGATCCTATTCCTAAAATTACACTTAAATCGATTCAGTGGGTGATGCCGCACGTGGTACCATCTGATGGGGAGAAGCTTCAATTACAAAAGATGTTATTGCAAAATAAAAATTTGCAAATTGCATTTAGAAGTTTGGAGCTACACGAACTCCCATCATACCCCGAAACCAAGAGACACACATGGTCAGTTAAGACGTCATCGAGTTTGGAGAAGCCCAGGTATGTTATATTTGGTTTCCAAACAGGTAGGGACAACAGTGCACGAAAAAGAACTGATGAATTTGATCACTGTAAATTGAAAAATCTCAAAGTGTTTTTAAACTCTAATATTATCCTTATAGTGATTTAAATCTCGACTTTGAAAATGGAGATGCCTCTAAAGCTTATGAGATGTTTGTGAGGTTTAGGGAGAGTTACTACAACACCGTCCCCGATCCTATGTTTAACAGAGCTGACTTTATAAATAAATATCCTCTAATTGTAATAGATTGTTCTAGGCAGAATGAATCAATCAAAGAGGGGGTTGTAGATATTAAATTAGAAATTGAAACTGTAGAAAATGTCCCTTCAAACACATCTGCATATTGCCTAATAATACACGATAAAGTGTTTGAGTATAATCCTTTGACAAATGAGATAAATAAAATGTAAATAAAATGAAAACAAATATTCAACAAGAATTGGTAGAGTCTGCAAAACAAATAAGAGAAAAATATAGGGCGTTAAAACGTGGTAAATTTCTAGAGGCTGAAGAGAGGTTCCAAACATTCCAACCGTTAATAGAGCCTTTGCAAGAATTAAAAAATTTAGCCACAAAAACAGAGAGGCCAGTTCTCCCAATGATTTTAGAAAAGACCCCGTCTAGAATACCAAGAATAACACAAATAACACCACACAAATTAGATTTTGGTCTTTTAGCATCAGACTATTTAGGAAATTACCTTAGTAGAAGTAGTATGACAGACACCACATATGGTATTAGGCGAGAAGGAAATAAATTTTTTATTGGGAATCAGGAAGTTCAAATTGCCAATGATGATGTTACAGTTGGAGAAAAAATTTATAAAGGGACAAAGGGATTGTGGGAATTGTTAACTTTAAAAGAACCCGTAAACTATAGTCAGGCTGATTTGCAAAATTATAAAGAGATTTTGGAAGCTACAAATGCACATTTAAAGGGTTATAAAACAGGTGCGGCGATGTCAAGTAATAAACACACTAAATATCTTAATATAATTAAACCCCTGTTTAAGACTGTTGGTGAAGGTTTAAGGCAGGTAACTGGTAATAAAATAGATTATGTTTATTGGGACGATCCTAATGAGCTTGTAGATAGGTTAAGACTGCTTTGGTTAAGCCGATTGGCGGGAAATTCTGGAGTGGATAATGAGATAGATTCTATCATAGAAGAATTGAGGGAAAGTGGAATTGTTTATTAAATAAAAAGATGATAGATAAATTTTATCGTGTATATAACCCATATAGTAAACCAGAAGCTAGAAGTTTTAAAGAAACTACTTTAAATCTAAAAGATGATTGTTGGAATGCTTTAAATTATAAAATTAGTAATGTTAAAGGTGGGGAGTTTACTGACGATGTATCAACTTTGGGGCAGACGTTAACCAGGAAAGGTGATGCTTTTGTACAAGGTAATACTAAATATAAGTTTTTAGAATCCAAGAATAATAATTGGAACGCTAATAAACGCAAAATTACTAATGTTAAACGAGGTGAAAGCTCAACCGATGTGCCCACATTAGAGCAAACTTTAATAAGAAAAGATGGTGTCTTTGTACAAGACAAAAATAATTATGAATTTTTGGAATCGGAGAATGGTGTTTGGAATGCCAAAAAGCGAAAAATAAGTAATTTGTTGGCTGGTAAAGAAAGCGATGATGTTGTAAACGTCTCTCAAGTACCAAAAATGGATCTAAACTTTTGGGATTTTAATAATAAAAGGCTAGTTCGTGTTAAACCCGCTGTTGATGAGAACGATTGTGTTACAAAACATCAGACTGTGACTTTAGACGGTCTTAAATTTGATGGTAAAAATAAGCAATTAACAAACATTTTACCTGGGACATTGCCAAATGATGTGGCTGTTGTTAAGCAAATATTAACAAAGGGTGAGAAAAGCATAATAAAACAGGGGGATAAATATTATAATGTATTAACATTAGATGGCGATGTGTGGGATGCAGAGGACAAATTAATAAAGAATATACCTGAAGGCAAAGATAGGAGTGATGTTTGTTTAATGTCGCAGGTTTTGAGGTATGACGATAATAATAAAACTTTTAGACAAGACAATATTAAATTTGATATTTGTTTAAAATCACACGCATTAAGGTTTAACAATAAAACTAATAAATTTATGCAAGACAATAATGAAATCGATTTGATGATGTACAATCCTAAATTGTTGGTTGCAGACCCTACGTCTTTAAGCGGATTTAAGACTTTAGATGGAGGGGCATATTTGCCAAAAAACTATGTATATCAAAGAATGAGTGATGGTATGTTAGTTGGTAGCAATGGAGGTGTTTTTGAAACGACAGAGACTGGCAGATACGTTAACATTAAAAATAAAGAATAAAAAATGGAAAAAATTGCTTACGAAGTGCATAAGCCCGCGAGAAAGAACTTTGTTAGAAGGTCTTTTAAGGTGTTGGGTATAAACGAAACTGTTCAAATAGATTTAATAGATATGCGGAATTATGCTAGAGAGAATTCTGGAAATAAATATATTTTAACTTTAATAGACACATTTTCTAAAAAAGCTTATGCTGCTCCACTAAAGAATAAAACTGGATTAGTAGTCACAGAAGCTATAAAAACTATTCTCCCAAAGGGAGTTAAAAATATTCAATCTGATAACGGAAAAGAATTTTTTAATGAACATTTTACCAAACTAATGAAAATTCTAAATATTAATCACTACCACACTTACTCTACAACTAAGGCGGCTATTGTGGAAAGGTTCCAGAGAACTTTAAAGAATTGGTTGTATAGAGAGTTTAGTGCACAAGGGAGTTACAAGTGGTTGGATTTACTTCCAAAGTTAATAAGGATATATAATAATAAAGTACATAGATCCATAGGCATGAAGCCTAACCAAGTAAGTGCTAAGAACTCTAAAGACGTACACGAAAGGTTAGCATCTAAAGTACAAGTTAAAAAGCCAAAATATAAGGTGGGGGATAGTGTAAGGATATCTAAATATAAACATGTATTTAGTAAAGGATATACCCCTAACTGGACGGGAGAGCTTTTTACAATAGCAGAAGTTAAGAAAACAAAGCCTGTGACTTATATTTTGAAAGATGAGAATGGCAATATAATCAAAGGAGGATTTTATACAGAAGAATTGTTAAAGACTAAATATAAAGACATGTATTTGGTAGAGAAGGTAATTAGGAGGAAGGGTGATTTATTATATGTCAAATGGCTCGGGTTCCCAAGTAGCCAGAACTCGTGGATTTCTGCAAAGGATGTATTAAAATGAATTTTAGGGTCAAAATATGGCAAGAGTCAAAACGGAAATTAGGGTGCAAAAGTCAGTAAATAGTTGGCAGTATTAATTCAACCGTAATAGTGAATTTGGGAAATGTAAGTGAAATTTATTAAAACACTTGCCTAGGACAATAACATATCCAAATTGCAGACAAATCGGACAGTAAACACCAAAGATAGTTTTTTAGCCTGAATTTGAAAATTAATTTTTAAAAATATAGAGGAGGGATGGGGATGGGGACAATATATTTAAGGCAGGGGTATATTTAATATAGGCCAGCGGGCGGGAGCTCTATAGGCGGGATCGGGTGTCGGTCCAAAAACTGATCCCCATAAGAATAACATGGGGAAAAAGCGCCGGAAGTGATGCCTCCCCCCTAGTTCTCCTCTACTTTCGCTAACATGACAAAAGTTTAAGTATGCGCGGTAGTTTGATTAAATTAAGTAAAAGGAATAGTAATGCGAACACATTAAGACTCAGTGTAACATGTATAAGTGCGCTTCCTTTCAATCAAATAAGTGTCATACGTTAACTATTTTGTTTCAACGAGTATTATATTTTGTAGCTGATCATAGACTAAAACAACCACTCCAATACATTTGTTTCAAGTAAATTTAGTTTTTAAAAACGTAGCATTAGTTTCTGACACATATGTATCAGACATAAAGATTCACTAAACTGATGATACCGAATAAGTATATGTTTCTATTACTCTTGAGTAATCGAAAATTAATTAACTTGTTTTTTATAATTCTTTAATCAATACATGTTAGATAAAGATTCAATTAAATCTTGTGCCATGTTTACAATCTTGTGCTAGTAAAACGTTCCATGTTTAACAAAACGTACTTAGTCATTAGTGAAGTATAAAAGTCTAATCTCTAGGGATCATATTGTTAGAACAAAGGGAATCCATTACTTAGGTTAAACATTTATCAACTGAAGTATTCCCAAGTCGGGCAATTTATTTTGAGCCTTACTCCTATTACTTAAACTTCTTTTTCATACAAAACTGAAGGAATATTATACAATACACTCAATACACAAATTATTTATTACAGCAACTCAATCCACATAACTTTTTGTAATGAAAAGTGTTAATGTGTGAACATTAATGCGTTGTCTTTTATAAGTTTAGACACAACTAATTAATGTAATACTTCGGTTTGGCATTGGTTTTTACTACAGGGTTTCGTATTAATAAACAACTAAATTCATAATCGAATATAATTGAACAAATAAATAAACAATATTTAAAATCCCCCCTCCAACTATAAAAATATGTGTGCGTAAAATGGTATAAAATTATCCAGTTTATTTATAATGGTTATTCAAACTATAGAATTATTAATGATTAATGAGTTTAATATGTAGGGAACACACTGTAAAATTTGTCTCCCATTTATGCCTATGTACCCCATTTTTCGTTTTCCTAATTATGGCAAGACATATTGAATCTCATTCTTAATAATTGTATTAATTTTTTTTTTTTTAATATGTGGGATAGTAATTATAAATACAAAATATTATTTTTTTTATATTTGGTTAAAAGTTTGAAAAAAAAACAACTGCAACATACTGTACCTACTGATACATACTGTAGAATGGAGAATGCCCCAAGTGAATTTACCCTTAATTAATTAAAATATCCAAATGCATTAAAATGCATTCATAGGATAATAAAAGTCAAAAAGTATAATATAGTTAAAAATCAAGTGAATAAATGATAAATATGCACTATTACAGGTTCAAACCACTATATAAACACCATATCTTTTGGAATCGAAACGTGAAATTAGATTATTGAGGGAAAACATTTACCACGCTATTAGAAAAATAAATAATTTTGTTTCTGATATTTGCGATGGATACTGAAGAATATTTATAGAGAGTAGGATGGTTTTAGTGAATTTCCCCTATAGGGAAGAAGCTATTACCGTAGGTGGCATGGTAAGACTTAAGCCCGAGACCATAATAACTTTTTGTTTTGAGGTCCCCAGGTGCCAAAAACCACTATTCGTTCAAATTTATATGTATTACTATACTATGTTTAATATTTTTAACACAGTACCCTATTTAGATTATTTTAAGACCGACATGTTTTGGGCCATAGTCATGTTTAAGTCATGTTTAGACCGACATGTTTAAGGTCATAGTCATGGTCATAAAAAAACTTAACCTCACAATTAATATACAGAAATCTAAATGTAAACAATAATTTAAATAGGATACTGCATTAAAAATGTTTAAAATAGCAACTATATTAGTAGCCCTTTTTACTGAAAATTATATATATGTGTCCGTTACCTCGATAACTTTTGAAAGAAACTCCCGATTTTGATTAAATTTGTCACAAATGTGGAGAGGAGCGTTTATGAGTTCAAAAACCAGATCGATCGGACAATGGGAAGGGGGATTTATGGGGTTAAACATTTTCTAAAAATATTTTTTTAACTTTTGACCCTAACATTTTAAAAACACTCGATTTTAGTTATAGCCATTTTATAGAGCTTAAATAAAATTTAGTATTTTGAATCATTAAGCTAGGTTAAGTGGTTGTGGAGAAAAGTCAAAAAACGCGTGCATTAAATTTTCCATGGTAATATTATTGTAATAAGGTTTTTAGATTTTCCTCAGATAATTTTATCAAAAACTTCACGTTTCTTTCCACCAATAAGTTTAGCTTTACAATACGATCATTTTGGTGTTTTAATTGTTGTTCTACGCCCAACCGTTACAGAGATATTCAAAGTTCTAAACACAGTACGTTGTTCAATGTTATTCTTATGGAGAATAAATACAATTTGATATCTCGATTATTTATGAATGTATATTGATGAAACTTGGTATGTGGCTTCAACTAGTTGTGGAATATTGATATTTGCACAAAAAAAGTTGTTTTTGATTTTCCCGGCAGCAGCAAACTTGCATACTCGGCCTCCATGTTATTCATATGGAGAATTAGTAAAGTTGTCTATATCTCCCTTAGTTATGAACCTAAATTAATATAACTTGGTATGTAGCTTCACCTGGTTGAGTTATATTGAAAATTGCAAAAAACACATTTTTTATGTTCATCGTTGCAGCCTGTGTAACTCAGCCCTAATGTTATTCTTATGGTGAATCAATAAAATGCTAAATAACACTTATAAATAAATGTATTTTTGTGAAACTTCGTACGTGGCTCTAGGAAGTAGTGAGACCCATCTATATACATTGGAAATTCGCTGTGTACGCAGGTTTGCTGCAACGGGGGTATTTTTACTTCTAATTTATGTGGTTAATTTTACTTTACAATTTATAAGTTGTATATGTTCGGAGTGATCAGTGAAATTGAGGTAATGTGACAAATACAATATTTTTTTGTTTATTGCTCTTTCGTATCCAAATATCATATTTACAAGTTTTAATATCACTTCTAACAAAACGTGAACGTTAACTGCCCTTTTTCAGCCATTGAATGTTAATGAGTATTTGCCAAGTAGCGTTCCATGTATGTGGTTTCCATCAAAGGAGTATTTAACAAAAATTGTTCCAGCAATGTAAACATTCCCTGTTCATAAAAGCTCTCACCTTAAAAGCATTGTTAGATATCTAGAAAGTAGACTGTACATTTACTTAATTTCTAAATGTATTTTTTATTAGTAGACTACTTCGTTTTTTTATAAACTTTGAGTTTGCCAAAGTTGAAGGCATACAATTGTTTAACAAACATATTTACAGTAGAGGTAAGTATAGTCAAAAATAACCAACAACTTTAAAAAAGGGCGTTTGACAGCACAGTTTAAAAGACAATTTTATTTTGTACACGCAATGGAATTAGCAAATTTTAACGTGATAAAATCTATGTAGAACATCCAGCAAACAACTTGTTTGTCCTTATTTCTTTTTTTGTCTCAGTTTCCTTCTTCCAAGAATGGTTTGATTGACAAGCTTTAGTAGTCTATTTGGCAAAAATTTACTTTGAATATATATGGTAGTTTACGAATGAAATTAAACTTTTCAAAATATTGAGGTATATATATATATATATATATATATATATATATATATATATAACCAAGATTAAAATGATAACCCTTTCTAAGTTTGGCCTACCATATTCGTACGATTCCGTTCATCTGTATTACTAAATCTGTAAAATAAATTTTGCAAGAGGACGTTTGGTAAATTCTTTGACTGGGTCTGATGATGTCAGGTGTGACTGATTGAAATCGATTGTGTACATCTGTTATGCATATTTACCGCCTTGTCTTAAGTAAAGTAAAAGTGTGAATACATTTTGTTTTGTCGTGGGTAGTACTTTTTATTGTAACCTTTTCAATCGTAATAAAACACGTATATTACTTATCCAGAAATTGATTGGTGAATCACAGGGTCTTGGGGAATGTTAAAAACTAATGGTATTGTCCCAAGGAACTCGGTAAAATTAGCGGCTAACTTTTAAAATGTGGGAACTAAAAAAGTAAACTTTCATTACATTTAGGCCTACTCCTGTGATTTAAACATATGCTTCGTTTACGTCAGAGTATGTGATCATATTTTAGTATTAATTTGTTTTCTTAAACGTAACTAGTATATTCCCTTTGCGATAAACTAAAAAGTAGGATATTGAAAACCTACAAGCCAGTAATAATGATTTCTGGCTTATAGTATGTAATATAACATTTGGATAGCTATTATTTTTTTAAGAGATAACTGAAAAATTTGATAATACCTTTTAATTCCTTCGCCTATCCTCCAAACAAGTAAGGTTCATTCGCTAATTTAACTTAATAAGGAGTGTAAGTTTGACAAATTGTTAAATTTAATATCATAAAAATTACTTAATTTCCATTAAAATATTTTACTATAACATTTTAGACTGCTATTTAAATACTTAAGGTACTCGCGATTCAGAAATATTTACAAGATTGTATAACAAGCAGCAATTATGAATATGCCTAGTAAACAACGGTAATTACGCTGAGTATACTATATAGGGTAGCAGTATTGCAATTGCTGTCCCGCTCTACGGTCGGTGTATCGCAATGTCGCAATTGAAAATTCAGGTCAGAGCAATTACAGCGAGAGGATAATCAAAACTAGAACAAACAAAACAATTTCCGACCTATCTACAACTCCTCTCTGTATTATTTTATTTGTTCGATTTACATTACATAGCAATACAATAGCAGCATCCCATGTAGTTTATATCTTTAACCCCTAAAAACATTTTCTTTTTTTCATAAATGTTTCGCTTTGTAAAATAATTTTTCATGCCTGAGCACTATCAAAGTCGCAACTGTTGTCGTTAGAATAAAGTAGTAGAAAGAATGTTGTTCAAAACAGAATACGAGATATTGGAACGTATATCCGTGTTTCCATTTCAGTAATTTATTTCACTGAATGTGAAGTTACACCTTCCACTTTCCTTATTTCCTACAACTATTTTATATTTATATTATTGTTGACGGTTGTTATATTCAACGTTTTATTTAATAAATCGTTAACGTTATATTTGTTTGAAGTGAAAATTAAACGTATCCTTAGTTGGTTATAATTTGTCCTTTCCAAAGTTAAAATACCCCCGTAGCAGCAAACCTGCGTACACAGCTAATTTCCAATGCATATATATGTATCTTAATACCACATAAAGCCAATTACCAAGTTTCATCAATATACATTCATAAATAAACGATTTATGACATTTTAATTATCCTCTATAAGAATAACATGGCGGCTGAGTATCAGGGTTGCTGAAACAAGGAACACAACAAATGGGGTTTTATACAAATATCAATATAACTCAATAAGGCAAAGCCACATACCAAATGATATTAATTTATGTTCATAATTAAGGGAGATAACACGTTACTTATTCTCCATAAGAATAACATTGGAGCTTAGTAGTCAGGATTGCTGCTACGGGAACTATCGGCCAAAAAATGTTTTTTAGTGCAAATATCAATAGACCACAACGATATGAAGCAATTTACCAAGTTTCATCAGGATAAGTTCATAAATAAGCGAGAAATACAATTTTTCTTATTATCCATAAGAATAACATTGGAAAACGTACTGTGTTTAGCACTTTAAAAATCTCTGTAACAATTTGACGTAGAGCAATGATCAAAACACTAAATTGTGCGTCTTTTAAAGCTGATTCCAATGGAAAAAATTAAAATTTGACTTTTTCAAAAATTATACGTAAAAATCTCAAAAAACCCATTTTTGGGGTACAAAACCCCCCAAAATACCCCTTGGGATAGGTCAATCTGTCTGGTTTTCGAACTTAAAGTAATAAATGCTGCTTTACACGTTTATACCAAATTTTGTCAAAATCGGACTATATTTACGAGAGTTATCGTGCCCACGGACACACACACACACACACACACACACACACACACACACACACACACACACACACACACACACACACACACACACACACACACACACACACCACACACCACACACCACACACACACACCACACACACACACACACACACACACACACACACACACACACACACACACACACACACACACACACACACACACACACACACACACACACACACACACACACACACACACACACACACACACACACACACACACACACACACACACACACACACACACACACACACACACACACACACACACATATATATATATATATATATATACAGTTTTGAACGAATGGTGTTTTTGGCATTTGGGGACCTCAAAACGAAAAGTTAGCAACGTCCCGGGCTTAGGTCTTACCATGCCGACTACGGTAATAGCTTCTTCCCTATAGGGGAAATTCGCTAAAAACTAAGCACTTGAATCTATTTAATTATTGAAATCTCAAGTCATTACTAACTATAGTATAACAATAAAATTTTGGTTCGTATTACTCTTGTATAATACGGAATTAAATCACTTGCTCTGCTTTTGTTTCAACCTCATATTTCATAGATCTAAATTCAAAGAAATCGTTAAAACTGTTATATATAAAGTATCATAACTGTTATTCGATTTATGAGTTAATGTTGGTGGGTTATAACGTGTGCTGAGTTAATAAATTTGGTGAGCTATAAAGTCTTAATCTCTAGAGACCTACCAGGAATGCTTAGGAATGCAGTTGCAATGCATTACTTAGCATAAACTTATATAAATTACCATATCCCCAAGTCAAGCCATTTATTTTGATCATCATTCATAAGACTTAAGCTTTTCCCAAACATTTAGGAGTATAAATTATAAGTTTTAGTCGCTTTGAATTCCCAGTTGCGTTGGCCAGTATATTTGGGAGATCATACTTAATTTTTTAATCGGTTATTTCCTGGTAAGAAATTAAGTTTTCATCATAAGGCATTTAAAACAATCTCATTGTAGGATATCTATAAAAAAAAAAACTTTAAAGCCTTGACCAAAAATATGAAAGGTACCATCAGGGGAGAGTTAACCTATATTTATTAAAAGCTTGCAGATTTATATATAGATATATTAGTATAAAATCGTTTTTCTTTTTATTAGACCAACGCAAAGAAAACTTGCATTCCTGTTGTAGTGTGGTTATGGTCAAAGTAAATTTGCCCTCTGTTTGAACAAATATTTATAAGTAAATTCCCAAGAAATAAGATGCATATAAACATAGAGTAAATGTTTATAAAGTAACAGCTTTGTAACCAGAACCCAAGGCTTCAAGACGAACAATTACACTTTCCGAGTGTCAAGACTAAATACCACTCTAAATAGTGGATCATAACTGTGAGAGTTGTAGTGCAGAAAAATAAACTAGTTGTTTTTAATAAGCATTTGTATTTAGAACAATCACTTTCGGTCAGTGAGCCAACTACTTTAAAAAGCGATATTGACTGTATTTTAATACTGTGAACGTAAGCAACTTGTTAAATAAATAAAATGTATTCTTGGTATAAAGTTACAGTTATCATAAATACAGATACAGATACAGATCTTTATTGAAGAAACATTTTACAATGTGTACAATATAAAAGGAAAACGTGTTTGTATAAAAATGGGGAATAAAATGTAAAGAAGTTCACAATCATGCTGGCACTTGGGTATTCGTATGAGGTTCTTTTGTTTATAGTTGGTGGAAATCATCATCAACGTAATAGACTTGGTTGTCAAGCAAAATTTCTTTTAAATTATTTAAATATCATTCTTGTTTTTCAAAATACTCGTACAAAGAGTTAGTAAAACTTACTGTGCATTTACATATAAAATTCAAAATCGTGCTGGTATTTTTTAAATAACATAAAATAAAAATTAAATTTATTTTCCTCTATTTTGTATAACGGAGAAACATTGATTTTAAAAATTATGTATATCTAGTTTAATTTTACAATAAACAATTATTAGCATTTTAAAAGGTAATATCATGACTTAAACATTTCAATGTTCCCACCCATTCCTTGGCCAGTAAATATTTATATAGGTTTGCCAAATAACGTTCCCAGGCAAGAGAGCCCGACAAAGGAATTTTTAACAAGCATTGTTCTTGCAGTTCAAACACGTTGCCTGCTCAAATGTGCATATACTTGATATACTGTAAAATAGAGTGTATTCATAGGTATCTTTTCATAGTAGGTAACTCAATGTGATTTCGTATTGGTAAATTGATATTAGCTATGTTAGTTTATAGTGTGTGTATTAAATTATAATTTAAATGTTGGGTCTTCTATCTTGTTTAGTTATATTGACAAAAACCAATCAATCCCTCGGCCAACCTTCTACTTCTCCTAGATAAATGAAATTTTGCATAAGTACCCTTTTCGTAACGTCCAAAAAGTACCTAAATACTAAGAAGGTATTTTAATAAACCTCCAAAAGGCTCACCACAGGGGTCTTAAAACTTCCAATGTTATCCTCATGGAGATTCGTCTTATCCTCGTCAACATTCTTGTTATCCTCGAGAACATTCGTCTTATCCTCGAGGACATTCATGTTATCCTCGACGACATTCGTGTTATCCTCGAGAACATTCGTCTTATCCTCGAGAACATTCGTGTTATCCTCGACGACATTAGTGTTATCCTCGAGAAAATTTGTGTCATGTACATTCGGGTTATCCACAAGGAACACCGTATTATTCTCATGGATAATCATATTATCCTCGTGGGCATTAATGCAATCAAATTTTGAAACCTTTTAAAAGTGGTCGACTAGGTGCTCGCACTTGCATACAATATAATATGGAACATTCCACGGAATAAAGGGCACATACATAATAAATCACAGATAATCATGAATCCCTGCCAAGCTCGGTTGATCCAACATCAGTCACTTGTCAAACAACGCGGTTGATGCGGTTTGTCAAACGATGCTGCCATTTCACTTGGTTGTGTTACCTGCAGTTAGTCCAGCGTTCTACACTTGCCTTTAACTACCAATTAAACTGTATGGTATTTCCCTTTAATTCATTTTATCTCCGTGTTCGAGACAATTATTGGACTCATAACTTACCGGAAGGGACGTCTCAGAAAGATTCCTAAATTTATTCGTTACTTTAAAATAAAATAATTTAAATATTTAAGATATTTTATTCATAATTTTATTATTTTAATTGTCAACAGGTTTTAGGTAATATGGAATTCACTCACATTGATTTTTAGCAAAATGTTAAGTTTTATTTGGTTTTTTTATGGGGGGGGGGTTGCCCTATGCAGGACTCTGCAGGCACTCTTTGATTACTTTTGTTCATATCCATCTCGGGCTCTAGATATCGACTGAAAGTAGTCATTACTCAATTTGTGATTCATCTGTTTAAACATTAATTTACGGCAATTAATCTCAAGTTCGTGATTCATTCGCATTATAGTTTTATTTTATAACATATTTTTATGTATATTTCCCTTTCGACCAGCAATATTTTCACCAATAAACAAAATTATATTGGGATTTTCAAACAAATTGTCATTAAACACTGAATTCCTAGTTTGCTCTGATAACGAACGTATGACCTGTGTTGCTAGTAGGTTTTCTAGGATATATCGAATGTTTGTGAAACAAATAATCCTGGATTTTTTTATCGTTAATATGCCTCGTGAAAAGCCAAGTTTATACCTAAATATTTGTATTTATTTGAAAACAACTACTTTTCATACATTAAAATATCCCTAGCAAGGTAATATATGTTAGCTAGTCCCGTTACTAGATACGTCTAATGATTACAACAGTTGTTGCGTAAACTTGCAGTAAAATGTCCATTGGTAGCTGCATAGAACTTTTATGATTCCCTCCAATGGAAGATACAAAATATAAGGCTTTCTTTTCTTATTGGTCTGTTTATGCGTCTGATTCGTAAATTTATTGATACTACATTCCTACTTCCCAGCTTAGATTGAATCTTCATACTTAATCAAATAAATGAGATTTTAACAAATAGCATTTAATGCAACTGCGTTTTCTCTTGTGGCGTTTGGAATCAAACTCGTTTTTCTAGGTTTTTAAATCAATATAAAATATTTTGTTTACATATGTAGCTTCAAAATTACTTAATAGGTTTTGTTATCTTTATAAAACTATATTTTTTGTTGGCTATTAAAAACACTGACCGAAATTATGTTGTTTGCCAACCATTTTTCAGACAATTCAAAATATGAGCTCCCAACTAATTTTGGTTAACAGATTTTAGTATGCCACGTTCAGCGATACACACTATACAACCTTTTGAGTTTTGTATTATACAATGCATTTTTAATCCTTAATAATACTCATCTAACAATATACAAGCCGAATCGTTTTTGAACTATTTTAGGAATTTATTCAGAACGAAATTAAGTAAGTCCGTCTTTAATAGTAATATTATGTTTAAATAATATTAAATAGTACATGATAGAACATTCTAATTTAATTCCAACCATGCTTATAAAACCAGAGAAGCAATATAATACGTATAGTGAAAAATACGTAGATATTTTATCAAGTTGCAAGTGATACAAAGAGTTATCGGAGTAAGATAACAGAACAGTTCAAGGCCAAAGTAAAGCTGCACGTCATCTGCGCGTGACTCATCAAAGACACATGTCAACCTCGGCAGACAATGTAACAATACCTGCTCTTCTGATGAAGTGATGAACACAAGTTGTAAACTATAGAACGACAAATACAAGACCTAAGGGAACCCATCGTGGATTCACGTGAGGAAAAGTTGCGCTGTGAGATGAAATAACAGTTGCTAAGTTAAAGAGTAACACAAAATACTCTAATAATTGGTATAAATATCACAAATTGTGTACTGCAGGTTAAAGTTTGTTTTTTAAATAACAATTACAAAATGGTTCAAAAAATAAACATGATCCTTTTTGAGGAATTACACAAAGATTTTTATTTAGAAAATATGTTATTACCGCACTCGATATAGGTCTATTGGTAGCCTAACGGTTTATTTGTAGCCCAATCTTATATCATATTAATTTGCATACCGCAGAAATATCACACCACTACTAGCACGAACTTTCTTACATATTGTGGTAACTAACGGGTTTTGAAGTTTTAGCCTTAAATTGTCGCTCTTTCAAAAACATGAATGATTCCAACACGAAGGGTGAATAAAATCAACAATACTTAATATGAGTTAAGCAACGATTTTAGAGACAATAATTATGATTTGTTTACAAAAAACAAATACAAAAGCATATCCAAAAAGTGAGATGAATGTCAGGCATTTGTCACGGATTCCTGAAAGCTAACACAGTTCAGGATAATTATGACATCCCAGGACACCCTGCATTGTTTTTTATTACTCCTGACCTTGGAGTCTATAAGGTTGAATATATAACATAGTTTTTTTGGAATCTAATTAGGAGATTATTAAATTTGTATTTATATTTATTGTGTTCAAACAATATAATTATAGATTTAACTTTGATAGCATCCTGCCTACATATATATATATATGCATTATATATATCTGTGTGTGTGTGTGTGTGTGTGTGTGTGTGTGTGTGTGTGTGTGTGTGTGTGTGTGTGTGTTTGTGTGTGTGTGTGTGTGTGTGTGTTTGTGTTTCATAAAAAAATCTCATAATTTACAGGAATTTATTAGTTAAAGCCTTTAACATTTGGAAACAGCTAAAACGAGGCATTGAGTAATAGTGCATCGGAACTAGGAAGATAATGCAACTAATTAGAAATACTACGCAGCCATTGAAAGCCAAATGGAAATTGACTCATTGTGTCCCAGTATGTGACGAGAATACAACTGATTCGTATTTGTTTATGATCTATGTACTTTTCTCACCTGAAGAAGACCCCGAAATTGAACTTTTTTCCAATCGGGGATGCCAAATTCCCGCGATATTTTCATAAAAAACCAAAACACATCATTAATAACAGCGATAGTCATCTTCCAAACAGAGAATAACTATTTTATTTCACTAACTTTCACATCTATATACATTTCTATGGTCGTTCGCTGATCGTTGATCACGTGGTAAAAATCGTTGTTTATTGTAAGAATTTTTGCATCAACCTTCTTCCACAACACATCGGCTCTTTACCAACATCTCCTGATTTCGAAGGCAATTTATGTCCATACTAACTTCCGAACCAGATTTGGCAAATAACCAGATATAGTGGTCCTAGACTTGTGGATTTTGAAACTTTATTTTGTCCATACTCTTTGTATTCTTGTTTGGACAGAGTCTGTAATCTATTGAACTACCTCATTTATTGTTATATTTTTTTTTCTTTTGTCATTTTGCATTGCATCATTGTTGAACTGTTGAGTTTTCTTAGATATTGCATGTAATTATTAAGTCTTCATATTTATTTTTAAAGATATTTTTCAATGTCCACCACTTGAATCTATATTTAAAACGCTAACTTTGTAATATGGGTAATCAAATGGGAATCCGCCGAGCCGATTCTAAACGTGTTATCGTAACTAAGACTCACTATACAGGAGGAGTATACGCTTGCCGCATCCCACAAGCACACATTCTCCATGTTCCGTGGCCGAGTTCGATATGTATAGCATAGCAATATATTTATTATGATTCATAACATGCAACAAAATTCAGAAGATATGTTAAAATTTCCTATGACTTTGCCCTACTTAGCTTTAGAATATCAATTGCTTATCTAATACAGACCAATATTTTATTTGTGAAGGTGATTGATTAAACATTTGTAAATGCACATTAATTACATCTTTCCGATGTAACTGGGATTACCAGGCCTTGCACGTAAAATTACAAAACAATTTTAATATAATTCAGTCAAATCTTGAAATGAGTTTTCAATCTATCTGATCAGCTAAACATATACTAATCTAAAATTAAAATTATGTTCTTTACTTATCCATAAACTAATTATGAATCAGTTTAAACTAAATCTTCTTGAAGTTCCGAAATTTAAAGTAGTGGGATGAAAGAAAAATAAAAGAGGGATGATTGAGTTTTAACAAGTACACTTAAGGGTTAGAGAAGTTAAAGAAAGGTTTTTTGACGTCAAGGGAGGGGGGAGAAGTGAGGGTTGGGGAGAAAATGAAGAGTGTTGAGAAGGCACAGTCAAGAGCAGGAGTGCTTAGCGAAGTTACTAGCACTAAATCAGCTTTACCTCTGTAACTATAGCTACGATTAAGTTTTGGGGTAATTTATTTAGTTATAAGCAAAAGACCTAAATTATTTCCCGTTTTAATTTCATAGACAAGAGGCTCGCCGTTGTGAAAAATACAAAATTAATATTTAGCAAAAGGCTGTATATGTAAGTAAATACATTTTACAAATTGTCTGGGTTTGAGGTTTTAAATTAATAAATTGTATGCTATTTTGTACTGATTTATTTTATGTTGTTTTAACAGGCTTTGTGCATGTTGAAATAAATAGGTTCACATAACTCATTTCTTACCATGATTCTATGCGTAGGTTTAGAATAAGAGATCAAATAAGACTTATACAAAACTGTGGTTTTACTCTGGGTTTAGGATTTCTCTCTTTTCCCTTGGTCGGCAATAGAAGACTAACAAGTATGTACCAACCTTCCCCCCATCTTGAATCTGTTTGCTATTTAAGATATTTTTGTTATTCTGTTTGCGGCAAAATTCTCAGATGTGTGGTGTTTCATTGATGAAGACCAGTATATTACATTTTTATCCTCAGAGAGAGTGAGCGTGAGGGTTTTAATTATTATAAATATTTGATACAACATTTTAGTTCCTAGTAAGACAAGAAAAGTTACATCAAGAATATAAAACTGGATCACCAAAAAAGAAATAGCAGCCCTAAATTTATTAATTGAAACTTGTTCCATAAATGACGATTCTACAGTTTTGCATTCATCAAAACCCAAATAGCGGCAACCTTCTTAAGTATTACACTACGGTTAAAAAGACGTCTCGCAAGCCTTTACATAGTATTTTTAAAAGTTGGATTAACACCCCTTCAGCTCAAATTTCCTAAAAATCTTAATCTATGATTTTTTACGCTGTTGCTCCTGTCTACATTGTAGCACGGAGATGATGTTATAATACATGTTTATTTTTATTTTTTATTCGTTTACATTGTTTTGTTTTTTATACATGGAAAACTAGCATAGTTATAGGGTACTTTTTATTTCATAAAATACTTTTAGGTACGCCATTTGTTTTTGGTGGCCCGTTTTTTCCTGGTCTTCGTTAATGATTAACATAACACTTCGTTAAAACAATAATAAAGAAATGTTATCACCACAATACAAGATTGACCCCAAGTAAGCTTTGAGCGTTTGAGCGTTGGCCGTAGACGACAACGCTTTGTTCTCTTATCTCTAAATGATAAAGCTCGTTATGACTTTTATAAAGAGACAGTATTACTGTAGTCTATAACTCTTTACTACAGATCCTGTCAGAACATGTAGCACACAGGGTAGGTACTGCGGTAGAGGTAGTGGACCCCGATTCCCCTCCAACGGTTTTTTTACAGTCAATTAAACATTACAACAAACTTAAACAGTGACCAAAATAATCGCAACATATGTTTTGACGAATAAATGGAGATTGCATGTTATAAATTATGTATAACATGCATTGTGGATGCCAAGCAAACCCCTAGAAATTAAAAAAATTAAATTTGTAAGAAAGATTGTTCGCATAAATGTGTATTACTTTAAGGGCGAAAAGACATACGTTTGTAAACATAACCAAGGCTTTTGAACACGTAAAGCTTAAGTATTTTAAAATACTCTCGTAAAGCTGAGTATTTTAAATACTGAGAGTTAATTGGAGTTTCGTTTCAATTTAACTTATTTGAAGCACTAGTTTGAATAATTTGTGCTGAGATAGTTGTTACTGCGGTAAGTGGCACCGAAGTATTTTATTTATTATAAACATTATTTGCAATCCGGATTTAATTTAATTTAATTTAATTTTAAAAAATGTATATGTTTTACTAAATAAAATATACTATAATAAGGACCATGCAACTGCAAAAGACCACGATGACAGCGAAAAAAAAAAATACCCCCGTCGCAGCAAACCTGCGTACTCAGCGAATTTCCAATGAATATATATGTCTTAATAACACATTATGCCTCTTACCAGAATTCATAAGAAATATATTCATAAATAAGCGATAATAAAAATATTCATTATTTATGTTTTCTTTGAATAACATAGTTAAATCAAAAGAGGGAGTTAACCCTGCGAAGATTTCAGGGGTACAAAGCGTAAACGACGCACGTTCTTTAAAATGTATTGATTGGTTGAGTGGAGTAAATATTAATAAATGGAGTGGTTCATTTCAGTTTATATTTAATCGACAAAAACATGATTAGAAATGCATATTTCCAACTCAATTTAACCATATTGGAAGCGACGGTCTGGAAAGTTATAATCGAAAATAACTTTCGCAGCAGTGAGTTGAAAAGTAATCATTTTCATGAAGTATTTCTGTCGATTTACTTGAAATACATATTGATGTGCATTTATAAATATCAAATTAAACTTTACTACGGAATTATAGCCGGCTACATAAAACCGCCGGCCGGTCCGACTTGTTTTTTGACCAACTCCAGACCACAGTAATCTAGAGTTTGATGCTTTATACGACAGCGATGATTAGGAAATCTGCTGTTTAATGTATTATATCTAGGAAAACGTCAACTACCTATTTAATCACAAGCAAATCATTAAAACAACTGCAAAAGACCACGATGACAGCGAAAAAAAATACCCCCGTCGCAGCAAACCTGCGTACTCAGCGAATTTCCAATGAATATTAATCTCCATGTCTTAATAACACATTATGCCTCTTACCAGAATTCATAAGAAATATATTCATAAATAAGCGATAATAAAAATATTCATTATTCTCCTTTGAATAACATTAGGGATGAGTACGCAGGTTTGCTGCAACAAGGAACACAAAATAATGGGTTTTATGCAAATATCAATAGAACTCATCTAAGTGAAGTCACATACCAAGTTTCATCCATATGCATTCATAAATAAGCGATATATAACATCTTTATTATTCTCCATAAGAATAACGTGGGGACCGAGTACCTAGGTTTGCTGCTACGGGAACCATAGGCGAAAAAGTAGTTTTTTGTTTAAACATCAACAAACCACAACCAGGTGAAGCGATATACCAAGTTTCGTCAGTTTATGTTCATAAACAACCGAGATATAAAATTTGTCTTTTTCTCCATAAGAATAACATTGGACAACGTACTGTGTTTAGCACTTTCAATATGTCAGTCACCAATTGACGTAGAGCAATGATCAAAATACCAAATTGTTTGTTTTTTTTAAGCTGAATTCAATGGTATAAATTAAAATTTGATTTAAATGATTATTACATGTGAAAACTCAAAAACCTTTTTGGGGTACAAAACCCCCCAAAACCCCCCTTCGGATGGTGCGATTTGTCTGGTTTTCGAACTCGTTCAAATAAATAGTACTTTACATATTTGTACCAAATTTTATTAAGATCGGACCTTTTGTACGAGAGTTAATAATAAACCTGAGTACAGTATATATATACATATATAAAAATTTGAACGAATGGTGTTTTTGGCATCTGCGGACCTCAAAAAGAAAATTTATCATGGTCTTGGGCTTAAGTCTTACCATGAGACCTACGGTAATAGCTTCTTCCCTATAGGAGAAATTCGCTAAAACAATGAAAACTAAAGAATAAATATGCAGAACTTCTTTTTAGTAGCAGATTTTTCATCACCGGTTATTTACTTATTTAGAGTAGAGTACTCTCATATCCCTATGATATTATAGGTTTATTTAAGCTGTAATATTCATTAGAATGTCTGGGGAGAGACACCCTCCCCACCCCCTTCCCGAGCGAAGCCCAAAAGTGCGAGTCGTTTACACTTGTTTAAATACAACGAACTATACGGCTATATCTATATTGGTCCAATAAACAGAGGGGTATTTCCATGCAAAAATCTGACAGATCTAATTTTTTGTTCGAATTAGATTAATGATAGAGGTTTCAAGTTTCCAACAGTGTCCTGCAACCAATCTATATATTAGACAAATTAACGAAAATTATTTGTTCATCGATATCACCACTCAAACACATTTGTTCACAAAACAACGTTCTTAATTCATAAATAACTATTAAACTGATTGATGCTAATCCCTCTTATACTTATAGAAATTATTCTATTTTATTTATATTTTTACACTTACCATTTTTGGATACCTCAATCGAAGATACGATGGTTTTAGCTACAAAGTATAAAATAAAACTATTCAAAACAAATGCAGTTGTTTAAAAACTACAAACGAATCCCGGTTGTATGAGAAACCGTTATGAATAGTGCAGATGAAATATAAAGAACTAAATCTTTAAATAGAATAATCTGTTTTATGACTACTGACAGACTTGAACTATTTTTCACCTCAACGAAGAGATCTGCCACCCATCAAGTCTAGAAACTTCGTTACCGTCAAATTTACATCTGTACAACTTTCTTTCATTGCTTGAGTGTCTCTTATGCAAAGTGAAATTATTGACTCAAGTCAAGAAATTGTTTTGTAAAATTAAGCGTATGGTGACAGCTGAACGGTACTAATTCAATCTGTCTACGTCTAAATCTTGGTTGAAATGTACTTTGGTCGAAATGCAATGTACGTTTAGCATGTAAAAAGAGTTCATAATTAAATCAAAATTAATTACGTTAAGTCTTCAGATTAATTAAACTTAAAGATTAATTTAGTTCTGAGTTTAATCGCCTAGTCTAATACTAATCAGGTTTGTTCTTTTGAAAAACTTATCTAAAAAACGAAGAACTTATCGATTTTTTGTTCAAGTCTGGAATTATTAACAAATTGATGGGTTAAGATGTGTTAAAGACAGGCCCCAGCCCCGGGAAAATCTAGTTTTGCACACAATAAAACTTATTTGAAAATGTTAAATTGGACTTTTACAATTTTAAATCAAAACCAAAGAATTATGTTGGCTGTTAAATAAAAAACATAGCTGTGAGAGGATAACTTACGTGATCAAGAATAATTTTAATTTAGGTGATGGAACCTCAAAACAGGCATTGCCTTAGGAGGCCCTATTATTTCATCATTAGTTTTATTTTAATTTTATGTCAGCCTGGCAAGTGAAATGGAAATTTATTATTTATTTTAAATTGCATACAATTTGCAAGATTTTGTTTTCAAAATCAGTTTTATTGATTTAAGTTACAACTATGTATTTTTTATGTACCTTGAGAAAATAAATATATTCTATTCTAATAAAAATTGGGTTTCCGTGAGGATAGTAACTAGAATCATTGAATAAATATTTATATTATAAAGACCAGTAAATGTCTTATTTATTTAAATTCAACCAGTTAAAATAAAAGCTGAAGGAACATTGAGCTGTAACAACAACTAGAGTAGAGTAGGGGCAACTTTCAGAAAATAGGGAAATAAGCAAAGCAATATAATCTCTATGTAGAGGGACCGAGATACAAAATATTGCAGACCTATTCAACAAATTGAGTTACCTTCAACAAGCAAAGCCTGTTCCCTATGAAATGTTGAAGCAATATGATTAAAAATTGCTAAAACTGTTTGAATACCATACAAAAAGAGCAAGTGATGATTAGTCAATTTGTCCTACAATGACTCGATATGAATAATCAGTAGTACTATTACAATTGATGCTGTTGAAATATCAACTATTTCACAGATTCAATTTAAAATTAATTGCACTCGGCTAGTATCTACAGAAATGTCTGGACAAGTGAACTCTCGTCATGAACAATGATATTTAGGTTTTAATTGCAACATATTAATTTTCACTGTGGTACTGTGACTAAACATACTAAATGTAGCCCATGTATTCAATGCTTGGACATGTTAAGTCTCTTGTCAGGTTATTTGTTTTTTCAATCATCTAATCCTTTCACGACTTCGGTTCATGGTATTCATTACAAGAATAAAGGCTCTACTCAACTTCCCAATTTGTATCTATCTAATCTGTTTGTACAATTATTTATTTGTTCAGATTGAAAGAAACACATAAAATAACCTTCATCTGTAACTCTTGAGTATTTTAAGCTCCAAAACCAGGGTAGTCAATTCTGGTATCCTGGTGTTTTTTTAGCGAATTTCCCCTATAGGGAAGAAGCTATTACCGTAGGTGGCATAGTAAGACTTAAGCCCGAGACCATGATAACTTTTCCTTTTGCGGTCCCCAGATACCAAAAACACTATTCGTTCAAATTTGTATATATAATATATATTTTTTATATATATATATATATATATATATATATATATATATATATATATATATATACGTGAGTCCGTTACCTCGATAACTTTCGAATAACTCCCGATTTTGAATAAATTTTGCACAAATGTGGAGAATAGCAATTATGACTTTAAATTCGAAAACCAGACCGATCGGACTGTGGGAAGGGAGTTGTATGGGAGTTTATAATTTTCCAAAAATCAGTTTTTTGCAATTTTTACAACAAAATGTTAAAAATACTCAATGGTTTTGGTTATAACCATTTTATAGAGCTTAAAAAATGTAGTATTTTGAATCATTAAACTAGGTTAAGTGGTTGCGGAGAAAATCCAAAAAACGTGTACCATGTTAATCTTATGGGAAAAAGGTTTTTAGATTTTTCTCAGATAATTTTACTAAAAACTTCACATTTCTTTTCATCAATACGTTTAGCTCCATAAAACAAACATTTTGGTGTGTTAATTGTTGTTTTACGTCCAACCGTTGCAGAGATATTCAAAGTGCTAAACACCGTACGTTGTCCAATTTTAACCTAAAGGAGAACAAATAAAATTTGATATCTTGATTATTTATGAATCAAAAATCTCAACATTGATCCCAACATTGTTTGTATCTCGTGAATTGATGAAACTTGGTATGAGGCTTCAACTAGTTGTGGTATATTGATATTAGCACAAAAAACAAGTTTTTTGTTGATAGTCCCCGTAGCAAACCTGCATACTCGGCCCCACATGTTAATCATATGGAGAATAAGTAAAGTAGTATATCTCCCTTAATTATGAACCTAAATTAATATAACTTGGTATGTAGCTTCAACTGGTTCAGATATAGTGATAATTGCAACAAAAATTGCTTATCTACCTCGTTGCAGCAAACCTGCGACCTCAACCCTAATATTATTCTTATGGAGAATAAATAAAATGGTACCATCAGTTAAAAAAAAATGGTGACCTCGTTGGGGTGGTTTATTGACCCAGTTAATATCACTTGTTTATGATTGTATTTTTGTGAAACTTGGTAATTGACTTAATTTAGTATTGAAACATATATATATATATATATATATATATATATGTGTGTGTGTGTGTGTGTGTGCATTGTAAATTCACTGGTACGCAGATTTGCTGTGACGGGAGTATTTTTTTGACTTATTAGAATCAAATTAATTGTCATATAAATAACTTTTCAGAGATACATTCTCTTGAGGCTCGTAACAGTAACGTACCACGCCACGCAATAACAGTTACATGAACACCGAACAGCCATTTTGCGTACTAATCAGCGATCTCTATAACTACAACTGGTACTAATGCATGTTTCATGGGTGGCGAACATAATTAGATCAGTATTTGGAGGTAATAAGCATTGCCCTTGTATGTGAATATTTTTAGAGCATAACCACATAATATAGTAATGAAATAATGGGTGAGAAATTAAATTGAATAAATATTTAAAACTGAGAATTAAACAAAAATCGTATTAATATTAAAAATACATACTAACTACTGAACGAAACAAGAAACTCATAATTCTTATTGCAACCGGTTTGTATCGTCAAAAACGTGGAAAATACCACAATATCAAAATTATTTAGGGTAAAGGGCTAAATTGTAGTGTAAACACGAACAAACATGGCACATTTAATTAAGCTGTAATAATAACTCATTATCAAGCATGGGTCAAGTGTACACATGATAGTAATTCGCTGGTGGAGAGTAATAATTAAATTATCTGTTGTTCTTTCGCAAAATGTGTTTGGTCATTGTGCTTTTGTAAATTAAAGTTCAAGTTACTACTATGTATTTCCTATAGGCTAGTTGATGATTTTAAATCGATAATATTATTATTAGTAGGAAGATATTAGTACAAGATTATTTGTTGCCATAAGTATTGAAACGGCTGTTATTCGTGAAATAACTTTCAGTGTCTCACTTAATTTTCGCATCTAAACTATCCATCGTTATTAAATAATTTAATGACTAAAAACGTAAAGTATGCGTGAAAACATATCAAAAAACAACCTCTGATGTGCACTCTGAGTAGCAAATCATTATTTTACCTCAAATTCAACAATATATTTGTATGACTTTACAACAAATTTAATTAGGACATCAGACTATCTATCCTATTAAAAAATACAGCTTTAACACAAAAATACTGGATGTAGAATTTGTGGCTCTCAAGATTCCACCTAGAAAATTTAACTTTGATTGAACTAGTATACTGCCACCTGCGAGCTGTCCCAAACCAGTTCCGCAGTTTGGATTCTAGTGTGTCACCATCCAGACCGATAAACCTTATTACAGCCTCATTTACATTCGCGGCTAACCCCCTCTCCCCCTCCTACACTTGAGTCGCAGTGATACTCTTGGTATCTGCACAATCTGGCAACGTCGCGGGTTCGAATCCCAGTCTTCGCTAGTAAATTGTATTCGTACCGTTCATCTCGAAATGTATCGACTCTCCCCTTCTTACTTTGCTGGATACGTTGCAAGCTCTCCGTAATCTGCAGTTAGGCAAGAAGAGGCTGCCAAACTCTTATAACAAAACTAAGATGAATTCATAACAAAATTAGATACTTACGTAATTAGATGATTCCTTAAAGGAAAATTCTATAATTTTCTTAGAGTTAAATTATTTTATCCTGCCATAAATATTTTGGAAGATTTTAGAATTTCCAATTATAATTGCTCAAACATATTGAATATATTTAAATCTAGTATAAAATATAAACCAATAAACAAATTTATACCACTTAAAACGTTTTTTTGAGTGTGTTAACTTAAGAATAAGGTATATAATTAACATGATTAAATGTGCAAATGACTGCTTTGGCTCTTTTTAATGTGGTATTAATTCAAACATCATGTTCGTAATGATCCAAATTATAAGTAATTAAGTACAATTACAATAATTAAGGCTAAGTAACCTTATATAATTTAGGTATTTCATTACTTAATCTTTAGAACGATGTTGCTATGAATATCACAGTTCTGACTCAAAGTATTTTTATGTCGTTTAATTTCAAAATTGTATATCGTTATCCTTTTTTTTACGGAAAAACATTCTTTTTAGTCACCCCACATTTTTAGTCAGATTCAAATATTCCCTACATCGTCCTACATATTTAGTCAGGGCCTTCCTATATTCACCAGCATTATACAATATTAAACTCATGGTAATACTAAATTCTTTTTAAATGATAACTGTAAAAAAAAATAAAAAATAAATTCCAGCTCAACCAATGTAAACCTACACTTGATTATTATGTGCAAATAATATTTCCCTCCAATTCTACCATGTACGGTATGGTAATGTATGTATGCGAACGGCAAGCAACGCGAGACAAAGGAATAGTTAACAAGCGTTGTTCTTGTCTATGCATACATTACCGGTTCGCTACACTCTCCACCGAGGTGCGGGCTAAGCCAACACAGTGGCATAAGGTTTAGGTTCAAGCTGATAAAAATGTTTACCGTGGAAACACGTTAAAAAATGTGAGTAGAAAATCTACGTTTTCCCAAAAATGTCAATTAAATGATCGACCATTAAAGTTGTAACTTGTTTGGTAATTTTACCAAACCCAGTTAATGACAATTTGATGACGCGATTGGGAAATATAGTAAAACCATACTTAGAATGTTATTTAAGAGGATGAAGCGAAGAGTTAGGTTACCACCTTATTTTTCTTTTTTTTAATATCATAGGCCAACCTAAATTTTAACAAAACTAAATAAACCCAAATTATAGTAGCAGCTAAAAAAAGGCACGAGCCACTGGAAGTGGTGACTTTGCCACCAGAAGGAAGCCGAACTCGTCCGATGACAAACGAACTATCCGCAACAGATACTTTATTATGAAAAAACAATTTGTGTCTTATATTACCAGTGAAATGTAGTATTTTCAAATTTAAACAGAAGAAACCTACTTATATCCTACAAAATTACGCTACATTTACGAAAAAACTATAGTAAACAAACCTAACCAAATTCCGCAGAGCGCTGTATGGTGGCTCTTTTCTTTGTAACATATTACAAAAATGTGTTTGTGTAACATATAACAAAAACTGGTACCTCAAAAACTAAACACGGTACCTTTGGAGACAGACTTTTGTCCACATTGACAACTCCAAAGTTAAATTGGCATTGTCTCATTTTATTCCTTCTCTTATAAACATCAATGTAAATTATGCGGAATTATGTAAATTATCATAGGTATATACCGAAACTTAAAGTAGACATTTTATTTATAATATACAGTATTTTTTGCATTCTCGCCAATGACACGTGCATGTTCAAATAAAATCTCATTCACATCAAATTTACAGAAAGTTTAGATTTTGAAAATTATGAATTGTTGTGGTGCCCAGTTCTGTTTTAGCGAATTTCCCCTATAGGGAAGAAGCTATTACCGTAGTTGGCATGGTAAGTCGTAGGCCCGGGACCATGATAACTTTTCGTTTTGAGGTCCCCAGATGCCAAAATAACCATTCGTTCAAAACTGTATATATATGTGTCCGTGAGCACGATAACTCTCGTAAAAATAATCCGATTTTGACGAAATTCGGTGTAGACGTGTAAAGCAGCATTTATGTCTTTAAGTTTGAAACCCAGATAGATCAAATTATCTGAAGGGGTTTTTTGGGGGGATTTTGTACCACAAAAATAGGTTTTTTTCAGTTTTTTACATGTAACTTTTGAAAAAGTCAAATGATAATTTTTCCATTAGCTTAAAAAGACGCACAATTTGGTGTTTTGATCATTACTCTACGTCAAATGGTTACAGAGTTATTGTAAGTGCCAAACACAGTACGTTGTCCAATGTTACTCTTACAGAGAATAAAACAAATTGTATATCTTGCTTATTTACCAACTTATCCTGATGAAACTTGGTATATTGCTTCACATCGTTGTGGTCTATTGATATTTGCACTAAACAACATTTGTTGGCCGATAGTTCCCGTAGCAGCAAACCTGCGTACTCAGCCCCCATGTTATTCTTATGGGGAATAAGTAACGTGTTATCTCCTTTATGAACATAAATTAATAAAGTTTGGTGTGTGGCTTTACCCACTTGAGTTATATTGATATTTGTATAAAACCCCATTTTTTGTTCCTTGCTTCAGCAAACCTGCATACTCAGCCGCCATGTTATTCTTATGGAGAATAATTAAAATGTAATAAATCGTTTATTTATGAATGTATATTGATGAAACTTGGTATGTGGCTTTATGTAGTATTAAGACACATATATATGCCCTGGAAATTCGCTGAGTACGCAGATTTGCTGCTACGGGGGTATTTTCTTTCTTCAGCATGAAACTATAATTTGGTTAGGTTGACATGATGATAACATTAATAACCAATGACAATCCAGTTTCTGATATTGTTAACTTGTCGTATTATTAATGTTCGTTCATATTAATGGCTTGAGTTGATATTTGTAGCTACCACTATTTTGATTGATTTAGTTTTAGCTCAAAGTCTACATGTATTCTAAACGAGCAATAGATGTTACAATGGATGTGAAATTGATTTTACATTGAAATGACCCACAACCCAATGAAAACCCAATACCGATGGTTTCATTCTGTAGTTATAATTCAGAGCTTGGGAGCTGTGAATCCATAATAATCTGAACAAATTTAACTGCTACCTTGGTTTAATGAACCAAAATAACTAACTATACAAATTGTAAATTAGAATTACATTAAAATTGCTCGTTAAAATTGTTTAATTTTTTTGCACAAAGTTATACCGATTTATGTGAACATGGCATTCTTATGATTCATATACTCTCTCATGAACTAAACATGCTGTATCCTAAATTAAAATAGCAACATAAACCATTTTGTACCAAACATATTTGTAATTATTTAGCACTAACTTTAAAAAATGTGTTATTTCTTACTGTAATAATTTATTTATTGTTTAACATGTGTCATTAGTTTTAAACAGGAAATGTTCTTATCGGTTTATTATGACTTTCTCCCCTATAAATAATATATGGATAAAGTATTGTTTTCGTCAAATCAGTGAAAATATTCGTTTTGGCGCTCCCCAAACCCCAAAAAGTGGTTATTGAAGTGATGTTAGTCTGTCTATAGGGATGTGTACTTAGAGACCACGCCCATTTTTATAAATTTTGGTATTATGTGATGTACGGTATCTCCAGGCGTGTTACCTTCATTTTTTAAATTTTCCATTTTAAATTCTAATTATCCCCTTAAAACCACTTCACAACAAGAAAAATACAAATTTCCCAACAACAGCTCCAACGTTTTTACGTGTCATATGGTGGTTTGTAGTGTTTTGGGTCCCGAATAAATGACACAACCAAGGTTCGTCGAGCTTTCAGACCAGGTGTGCTTATTTACATAAGAGTAATGTTCGCAGCAAAGATGTCTTACGAGGGCGTCCAGCTCATTCATAAATCAACAACATACCATAAAGTGTTACCAACCTTAAGCGTACAGCTAATAATTGTAATAATGGTACAGCTATTTTTAAATTGCCACTGGACATGCAGAAAGAAAATTTAAACCCTTAATCGATTAATCTAATAATGCAAATAAATAAAAACAATATATAGTTTCATAAAATAACAGCTTATCACAGAATGTAAGCAGTTAAACAATGTCAATTCTAATTAAACTGATGAGGAAAATATGGAACTCGTACGATAAATATCGTGCACGTTATCACTGCAGGTTGGATTGGTGATCACGTGACCTTACAGCTGTTTTACGAGGTCTCTTCCGGTTAAGTAGAAAACCTTAAATAGATCGACTTAGCACACCTGGTCTGAAAGCTCTACGAATCTTGTGACACAACTACTTAAAATAGTAAATTGATTATACTACTGGACCTGTTGTTCTAAATCGAGCAAAACAACCTTTTATTAGTTATATCAGTTATCAGCTGTTCTTACTGTTTACCTGTATTTTACTGTATCATCAGCTGTTTTAGAATGCAACTGATTTCAAACTACTCTCCATGTTATATTTATGGGAAACAATTGAACTTTGAGGGTGTTCTGTGCTCTTCAGAAAAACAGTATTGGAAATCGAAAACCACTTTACACAAATACTAATCTGGGCCATTTTTTTACACCTTAATCATCGAAATTGGTTCAAAAATAACGGAGGAGTTCTGTTCACAAAAATCGGCTTAGCGTATTGCAGATATAGAAGATTCATAATATAACTTCTTAAAGTAATAATGTATTACCATAATACATTTTTATCCGTTAAAAGTACTATATTTTTACGTTAATAGTAAACGCGTGCATTACTAATTTTAATTCAAATTTATCCTGCGGGTGTTTATACTCTTTACTTTTTGTAAAACCTTTAAGAACAAAACAATCAAATAGTGTACAAAATATAGAAGTAGTATTAAGGTGAAAAGGAAAAAACAATATAAATTTAATACTGTAATGCTCGGAGATTTTTTTAAGTTTGTTCAAGAGGACACAAACCCAAAGGCTACTAAAAGAAGAAATAACAGTTAACCGTGTCAGTATTTACAAAAACCCAGTTTGAATAATTGTCAAGATCATAACGTTTAATTAAATACATTTTGTGACAAGCTGTTATGTCCAAAATAATTGAGGGTTCAGTAAAAATCCAATTTTAGTAATTACTGCTTGTCACTGCGCGGCGGTAACACAACGGGCGATCGTTTAATGTACAGTAATCGTTCCGCCTCATCGCTCTGATAAACACAAATTGCTTGGGAAAATACGAACCCGTCCAAATTACGAGACATTACTAAGAGATCAAGAGGAAATAAAAAAATATTTGGAGCCATCTAATTAATAAACCAATAAAGTTTAACTTAACTAAATGACAGTTTTTTTTATTATTTCAAATGATTTTCAAAGGCTTATTTAACACTGAACGGCCCTTGGTAAAATTGGTGTAGTAACGATCCTATAAAATATTTGTGTGATATTTAATACAAAATATTATTTTTCAAAAATTAAAGAATTGAAACAAATCATATTTTTACAGTACGGTAATTAAATTCGATAACGATGTAATGTATAATTTTACTTATTCTCGAAGTAATAATAACAAACTTATTTCACATTTAATTCATATATTATTTTAAATTCACGTATTAACTGTAACACTGTACTGTATTATATATTTTTTAATACAGGCTGAATAAAAAGTAAGGAACCCTCTCTATCTCTCTTTAATTTGTTAATATAAACTAATTTATGTTGGGTAGAGATAGTAACTTTAGGTTTACTATCGTTTGATATTATTCAAAATTTTGAGTGTCCCCAAAAAATAGGGAACTTTGGGGGCAACTTGAAATGTTTAAAAGTAAACCCCCATGAGAGTGGCCACTCATTTTAAAGAACTACAAAAAGTAAATAAATGGTGAAAATTATCGACCGCTATCTGTTGCCTAATCAAAATGGCAGCCAGTAAAAATTCCCTAAAATCGAATCCAAATCTGGAAGGCAAACTTTGGGGGACATTCAAAATGTTTAATAGTATCAAAAGATACTACACCTTAAGTTACTATCACTACCCAAAATATATTAGTTTATATTAACAAACTAGCTGTTCCCGCAGGCTTCGCCCCGCAAATAATGTATACAAACTATGACAGTTGTTTTTGCTGCATTCTGTAGTTAGCCCGTGGAACTACTACGAATCAAGATCAGCTGTTTCTATTTTCATTTGCTCAAACAAAAATGAATGTCCATAAGAAATACATGGGAACTCTGGCGGAGTCCTAAGGTCAGATCAGGATGAAAACCATTTAGTTTTCCTATTTTATGCCTAAAAAATCAGTGTACAAAATTTCAGCTCTCTACCTACATGGGAAGGTGGAGAATTAGTGATGAGTGAGTCAGTCAGCCAGGGCATTGACTTTTATAGATATAGATAAAAAATAGAGGGGCCCTGACATTTTATTCACATAGCCAAAACAGATGAAACGATAAAATTTGATCTCAGTGTTCAGGTTAAGTCACAATTTGAACCGCTAATGATAAGTTACATAATAAAATAATACATTGTTTAGTGTTTACAACCTTTTTGATTACCGGTAGGTTTTCTCTTCAGAACTTAAGGACGTCTACTATCAGATCCACCCAAAATGATTTTTCTTTTGAATCAAATCTAATTTAACCCATTATAAGGTTTGACGGCTTCTCATAACAAAATACGGAGCTTCGTCCTTAATTAAGTGCTAAGTAATTTTTAATTGTAATCTGTATTTGCTTTAGTAGGGATTAAAAGGTCCTAACAGTCTCGTTATTTTGGTCGCAAAACAATCAACCGAAACATGTAAGAGTGAAGTGGTCGCAGATCGCAATGCAAAATGCTCAGTCAATTGGGTAAAGATTCTAAGCTCCTTTGGGAATGGAAAGAAAACACCACAACTCACTATATCGTAACGC
This sequence comes from Allygus modestus, assembly GCA_963675035.1. NCBI lineage: Eukaryota > Metazoa > Arthropoda > Insecta > Hemiptera > Cicadellidae > Allygus > Allygus modestus. Next base: position 393,730,001 of record OY776112.1, on the reverse strand, counting down.
TGGGGGTTTCCCTTCATTGAGTCTTTTTCCACAACACGGAGCTTCTATATTCAATTCAGCAGTCGGTTTTTTGTTATTTTGATCCCAAAGAGCATTGTCGAACAGAGATTTGTGTAATAGCTTATTAAGAATTACAAATCCCATACGAGTATAAATAATAAAAATAACATGTTTATTAATGAATGAAATATTCATTTAATACACATACACACACACACACACACACACACACAATCACATTAAATGAACAAAATGAACAAAACGTTTATTCCAATAAAATTACACCTTCTTTACAATTTCACTAGTATAGGCTACTAATACCTATACTGCTGTGGAAGTCTTAACTAGGAATTTATAATTTAGTTTACTTAAAATAATTGTTCCTCTATCACATAAATTATTATTAGCTACAAAGATTTGTTTTTTTTAACCCCTTAAGGATTTTCAAATGGGAGTTTAAAGTTGATAGACAAATATATTTTAATTATATTTCTTCGTGTCATTGTGTATTTTATTTATATTCTATAATTTTTTTGCACCTTGAACGCCATGACATTACAAAATGTGCCTTAATCAGGGGGAATTTGTCTAGGTACTGAAATTTTCTTGCCGGTTGAGGATGTATAAATTACTTTAGAATTATGTATGACCGTTTACATTGAATTATTTGTTTACAAATATTCTTAAACATTTCTATTTTTCCGCTTGAATCCTATGTGATGTACAGAAACTAAAATAAATGTAAAGCTTCTCCTATTTAACCCCATTTAAATCCCTATAAATGTTTTCTAACCTCATCCCTCTGCAACATTCCCCCGACATTGTCATCCCGTATTTCGAGCAACACGAACGTCTCCACCCCAACACAACGCTAGGTACCAGGATGGCATACGTATATCTACATGTTTACCGTATTTAGATCGTTTGTCGGGCGAGGGTGCAGATGAGGAGGCCATCCCTCGTCCAGAGCATCACAGACACACGCGCACACACACCGCGAGCGCCACTGCTGGCCACGTACTGAGGTGTGGGTGCGGGTGCGGGTGTGTGGGTGGCGGGTGGCGGGTGGCGCATGCGCAGTGCGCGGCATGAGAGATGAATGGTCTAGTACGCTACCGGGGTCGGGTCATGACCCATGGACCGGGTTGTTGTGGCTAAAGAAATGAAAGGTGGTGGAACTATTTTCGTTTTTCCTCATTCAAAAATGGAGGTAGCGTGTATAAATATGTGACAAGTACAACTGTTGTCATAAATTACAAAACATTATAGAGGGTTAAATGAGAAATAAAATTGTCTTGATAAATTTACAACAGTTTGAGCATTTCCCCGGACCAACTAACTGTGTGCAGGACACACATATATAATTTATGATTTGATAACACATATATGATTTATGATTTTGGTAGTATGTCACTTATATAGTCTTTAACAACACTTCAAACAATTTCTTTCAATAATCTGAGAGGTATTTTTAATGTTGTAAAATGTTTGAAATTGTTCCTCAACTTCCAATCGATACCTATGATTCCCCATTCTTCCACATTCTTTCTTTACTTGTGGGATGCAAGGTCTATAAGTGACATTGTTCTTGTCTACCTTCTGAGGTAGGGCGCATCGGTTTCAATTCTCCTAACCGTAAATGGACCTTCTTTTTTAAAATTAAATATAACGGAGGGTCATTGTATCAACAAGCTGTAGTGTAAATGGACCTCATATTAAATTTATTATTATTAAATAGGTCCGTTGTGCCAATGATCTGTAGAGTAAGTGAGCTGTCCCCATCACATTTCATGGTGTCGTCGATTTCTGAGTAAAATTTCATGTAAAGACCTATTATTAACATTACAAATATGTTTGTATGACGTTACCCAAATATTTGTCTACATATAGTTGTTATAGAAATCCATATAACAATTATTAATATTCTAATTAACTTGCACAAATTATGATTAGTGTACAAATTGTAATTAATTATGTTTGTTACCTATTTATATATAAATACAACAACTAATTACTTTAACAAAGCTGTTCCACCTGTTATCATGTTGATAATATACAATACACCAGAAATCATAATGCAAAGTCGTTTAATGATATGAAGTTTTGGTTTTAGTTTTATATTCGGCTTGTAAAAATTGTATAATTAAACATGACATATTTTATATGCATAGCAAATATAAAATGTATATATTTGCTTTAAGAAATCCCAAGAGCTGTGAAAACAATTACAGTACTGGGGGTGGGGTTATCGTTTATTTAGTTTATAAATAAGTGTTAACCGACCGAAATTCTGTATCCTATTCGCTCTGGGAGGATTAAAAATAAATTACTATTTGTAGGCCTATACATGTAACTAGAGTAACTCTTTTACTTAATAACATCCTATATATTAACACGCTAGGGGTTTTTTCTTCACAGTCATAAGTCGATAAAGGCTGGAAGGATTTTAACGTTTGATATATCGAATTAAGGGTATTTTTATTTAAATTTGCCAATACATCTCAGAATTTTAAGAAAGGGCACACTTAAATACAGTACAATGTATACATAACCGAATATTATGTATGCATTGTACAGTAAAGGGCTGAATTCTAGGAACAGTAGCGCTATCCGAACGTGGAAGTATAAACTACGTATTGATTAAAAGTACGTTATCTGCATTATTCTCAGATGTTATCAACCGTTTTAATATCAGATGTTTTATTATGTACAACTGAAGTAACCTTTCGTTGGGTACAAATTTGCTCGGATTCAAGCAACAGGACAACTAGTTAATTATTAAACGAGTTCGCACGCAGCACGCTGACGTGAGGGAAGTGAATTTCCACATAAAAACTTGTAAAACTTAAAATTAGTGTAAAAACATAATTGTATTCCAATTTTTATTGAAATATGAAAACATTGATTTTTTGGCTGTTCTGATGCTCCTGGTTTCATTTATCTGCAAAGCTGGGAATACAATTTTGCGAATTATAATGTTAGGAGAAGGTCTAGTCAGGCTTGAAAATAGGCGTGAGGTTGCTGGGGATGATAAAAGTACGCTAACAAAGGAGTAGCAGGCTTTTCTAGTGTAAAACCCCCATAAGATAACGTACTGTGTTTAGTCAAAACACATTTTCTTTAATAACTCGGTAAATATTTATGCTAGAATGACGAGAGAGGGCTTAACACTTTCGTCTCACTAATTTCCATCTTTTTACATGCATTAATTTTACATTTGGGGCTTTTTAGACCCTTTTTGGGCCCAAAAACTCGAAATTTGAAAGATTAATCCCCAAAAAATGGGTTTGGAGTTTTACGATTCTTTTGCCCAACGAACTTGTCCAACTGATCCAACTGTCCAACTGTCAGAAAGGAACGTCCCTACCAAATTTTAAGTTAATCGGACAAAAATGCGACCGCTAGAGTGCAAACACATATATATATATAAAATTGTTAACGACCCCCCAAAACGTGTTCAGGGGGTCACGTTAGGAACTTCTATGGTGGTCCCGGGCTTAAGTTTCACCGTGCGGGTCATGCTAATAGTTCACTTTCCAAAGGAAATTCACTAATAATTAAATCCCACAAGCGAATAACATAAATTTATAATGTCACTAAACAATATTTCAGTTGTTATAAAGTCAGGAGTGAGTTAATACTCAGTTTACAAGCAGACGACGCAATCACATCTCATGCGATGGCTTTCACTGATAGTCAGTTCTATCAGATCGATCGCAATGCCTGCGGCCAACTTACAGAGGTTACTTGTGTTTCTGTTACTATGTGCTATAGTGGACAGTGCTGGGAGGCGGTTTTTCAGGAAAAAGAAAAAAGTAATCATTTCGGAAGAAATTCCTTCGGAGGACATATTAAGTAAGTTCCCAACCATATATTCTTTGGAACTTAACTTGTCGACACAATATGTGGGGATAAATGTTAATTGAATATACGGTTATGTTTAATTATTAATCGTATTGTAATTTACAAAACTTGTCAGTATACAAATATATTTCCAGAAAACTAGTTTTTTTTTTTAAATTTAAACGTTGTTTAAGTCTTATTCTTGTTCCTCTAAGTAAATAGTATGAATGTAGCATGATTAACTAAAACAACTGAAAACGTTAAGTAGGCCTAGTTGCAAATTATTGTAATAGCCCATGTTTTTCATATACATTCAGCAGGATTTTTCTAGACCTTCTATTTTTCATCTACTTCCAATACAAAATAAAACCCATAAACTGTCAAATACACCCAATCGCAGAAAAACTTGATTTCTCAGCGAATTTCGAATGGTAATATATTTATCTCATTACTACCTAAAACCACAAACAAAATATCATCAAAGTATTTTAGTAAAAATAAGAAAAATATATAATTTTGTTTATTCTTCTCAAAAATAACAAGTTTGCTGTTACGGAAACAAAAAAACATGACATTTGAATGTCAATAACAATGTATATGGCATAATAGCTAGGTTTCACGAATGTATATGGCGTGTCAAGTTTCACCGATTATGTCCGTAAATAAGGCATATTTAAAATTGTACGAATGATGAATTTGGCATCTGGATGATTCAAAACGAAAAGGTATCATGGTCCCCTGTCTAGGTATTACCATGCTGACTACTGTATTAAATGGCTTCTTCTTTATAAAAAAATACCTTCTGCTTTATTTTGTTCTACTTTGTATACAATTCTTCTACTTTCTGCTAACAATATTTAACATATAAACCTTTTAAGATGTGACAGAAACTAAACGAGATCGCACGTAGCACGCTGACGTGAGGAAAGTGAATTTCCGCAATAAAACCTTTTAAAAAATCTAATAAATGGTTTAAAACAACACTGGTAACATTTATTTGTAAAATTGAAAAATATTATTTTTGGCTGCTCTCATGCTCCTGGTTATATTTAAATTGACTATTAGGATGGCAATGTTGTACATTATAGGGTTAGGAGGAGGTATAGTCAAGATAACAGGTTTTTATGAGGGTATTGGAGGTGATAAAACTACATCAAGACATGAACAACAGCCTTTTTTCAGTGTAAAATCCCCATAAGACAACGTACTGTTTTAAGACAATTAACATTTTATTTAATAACTCGGTACATACTTGTGCTAGAATTATGAAGGAGGGCTTAAAAACTTTGTCATTTTACTTCAAATAATTTATTATACGATAATGTTACATTCTGGGCTTTCCTGACCCTTTTTGGGCCCAAAACTAAAAATTTGAAAAATTAAAATCCCAAAAGAACTGTTAGAGTTGACCGATTGTTTTGCCCAACGAACTTGTTCAACTGTTTACAGAAGGGAAGGTTCCTACCAAAGTTCAAGTAAATCGGACAAAAATTGCGACGGCTAGAGTGCGAACACACACACACACACACACACACACACACACACACACACACACACACACACACACACACACACACACACACACACACACATATATATATATATATATATATATATATATATATATATATATATATACATATCATACATATACAGTTTTTAGCGACACCCCAAAACGTGTTCAGGGGGTCACGTTAGGAACTTCTATGGTGGTCCCAGGCTTAAGTTTCACCGTGTGGGTCATGCTAATAGTTCACTTTTCCATAGGAAATTTAAACAATCAAATGTAACGTAATCATTCTTTTAGCACGTTTTGTGTTAGATGTTAGGTGCTTTAACGTCTCTTATAGTTGGTAAATATTAAAACAATGTTTACTTGAGCCCATTGTACTTAAACTATATATTTTTAACGAATGTATCAGAAATCTAAATCAACAAATATTAGCTTACTCCCATTACCTCCGTACAGTTAAAATACGGCTAGACAAGTAAAAATATCCCCGTAGCAGTAAACCTGCGAACTAAGCGAATTTACAATGCATATACATGTATATTAATACCACATAAAGCCATATACCAAGTTTCATCAATATACATTCATAAATAAACGATTTATAACATTTTAATTATTCTCCATAAGAATAACATGGCGGCTGAGTATGCAGAGTTGCTGAAGCAAGGAACACAAAAAATTGGGTTTTATACGAATATCAATATAACTCAAGAAGGTAAAGCCACATACCAATTTTTATCAATTTATGTTCATAATTTAAGGGAGATAACACGTTACTTATTCTCCATAAGAATAACAAGGGAGCTGAGTACCCAGGTTTGCTGCTACGGGAACTATCGACCAAAAAATGTTTTTAGTGCAAATATCAATAGACCACAACGATATGAACCAATATACCAAGTTTCATCAGGATAAGTTGCTAAATAAGCGAGATATACAATTTGTCTTATTCTCCGTAAGAATAACATTGGACAACGTACTGTATTTAGCACCTTTAATATCTCTGTAACCATTTGGCGTAGAGCAATGATCAAAAAACCAAATTGTGCGTATTTTTAAGATTATTACAATAGGCAAAACTAAAATTTTGTTCTTTTCAAAAATTATGTGTAACAAACTGAAAAAACCCATTTTTGGGGTACAAAACCCCCCCAAAATACCCCTTCGACAAGATCGAGCTGTCTGATCTTCGAACTTAAAGTCATAAATGCTGCTTTACACGTTTATAACAAATTTCGACAAAATCGGACTATTTTTACGAGAGTTATCGTGCTCACGGGCACACATATATATACAGTTTTGATCGAATTGTGTTTTTGGCATCTGGGGACCTCAAAACGAAAAGTTATCATGATCCCGGGCCTAGGTCTTACCATGCCGACTACGGTAATAGATTCTTCCCTATATGGGAAATTCGCTAAAAGTAGTTGTGCATTAAATACCAGTTTTTATAATAACAATAATATACTGCAATCATTTAAATATGTAATCATTTATATAAAATGGAGTTAATTTTGCTTTTAATATTTTGTTAAATAACGCTATAACAATATTTAACTCAAATATTTGATCCTATTAGGTTTAAAGTCTAATTTATAAAGCAACTTTTCATTTTCCTACAAAATTATTGTTTATTGAGTAAAATGTGTGATTCAGATTTAATTTACAAAAATGTAGCCTACATTGTGGTGTCGGGTAGAAGCTAAGAATTTATTCATGATGAATGCCTCCTGAATCGAAATGATTAACTATAACAGGTTACTAACCTAAATTGAAGGTCGCCATAGTTTTTAATTTCCAGTTCGGTAATTCGCGTCCGGCCGGAACGATCAATTTCGTGTTAAATTTTTGTATTTTATCGTGCCTCGTTATGACGACTTTCAACATGAAGTAAAGTTTGACATCAAGGGTTTGATAATGGCCTTTTAAGGCCGAAACTCGAGTCACCATCTATGACCAAAGAATCGACGACGAATTTAGGTTAATAACCTGTTGTAGCTAAGAATTTGTTTGAATAGCGGGGGAATAAGACCCTTAGAAACCCACACACACACGACACCCAAAAGGCAATTACAACATTATTGTTTTGATTGATGGCAAAATCCATTGTGCTTATGAAAATTATGTCTATTTTTACCTACTGGATGTAATTAAAAAGTTATTTATCTTTTTATATTTATGAAATTACAACTTTTGAAGAGATATGTATTTGCAAAAATAAAAATTAGTTGGTTCAATTAGAATATTCCAAGTAACATTAAAACAAAAACTAGTTTGTATAAAACCAAAATCAAAAGGCCTAATGATGTTAATTTTCAATTCCACTACAATAACTTTACACACAATCTTGCAAACCTAAACGAGTTTGCACGCAGCACGCCGACGTGAGGGAAGTGAATTTCCACATAAAAACTTTTAAAACTCAAAATCAGTGCAGAAACATACATTTGTCCAATTTTTATTGAAATCTGAAAACATTGATATTTTGGCTGTTCTGATGCTCCTGGTTTCATTTACCTGCAAAGCTGGGAATACAATTTTGCACATTATAAGGTTAGGAGAAGGTCCAGACAGGCTTGGAAGTAGGCGTGAGGTTGCTGGGGATGATAAAAGTACTCTAACAAAGGAATAACAGGCTTTTCTAGTGTAAAACCCCCATAAGACAACGTACTGTGTTTAGTCGATACACATTTTCTTTAATAACTCGGTAAATATTTATGATAGAATGACGAGAGAGGGCTTAAAACTTTCGCCTCACTAATTCCCATCTTTTTACATGCATTGATTTTACATCTGGGGCTTTTATGACCCTTTTTGGGCCCAAAAACTCGACATTTGAAAGATTAATCCCCAAAAAAATGGGTTTAGAGTTTTCCGATTGTTTTGCCTAACGAACTTGTCCAACTGATTACAGAAAGGAACGTCCCTACAAAATTTGAAGTAAATCGGACAAAAAATGCGACCGCTAGAGTGCAAACACACACACATATATATATATATATATATATATATATATATATATATATATATGTCTATATATATATGTCTATATATATATATACATATATATATAAAATTTTGAATGACCCCCCAAAACGTGTTCAGGGGGTCACGTTAGGAACTTCTATGGTGGTCCCGGGCTTAAGTTTCACCGTGCAGGTCATGCTAATAGTTCACTTTCCAAAGGAAATTCACTAATAATACAACTACAAATCAATAGTTCAGTAATTTACTCGCGAGATTTGTTGGAAATCCAAAAGACCAATGGAAGATAATTAACAATGTCACTGGTGTCAAAACAAAAACAGTTGTGGATAGGTTAACACTGAATGACGCTAGCATTGTTGAGGATGCGCAGCTGATAGGAAACGTGATTTATAATTATCTTGTACCCTCGAACAGCTGATTGTTGATGAGGGGAGGGGAGTGGTAGCGCAAACAGCTGATCACTGTCGTTCTTGTCATTCCATGTTCCATCAACCAACAGCTGATGAGGATGAAATGTTTAAAATAATTAATAGCCTAAAGAATAGAAAACCATTACTTTTTGGTACCACAAATGTTCAATTGGCAAATTATTGTAGTAGAACCTTTGCGAAAATATTATCTCGCAATAGAAGATTAATCACGGAGAAATTTAAAAAACTTATAAAAAAACATAATATATTAGTACCCGTACCGAAAAAAGCTAACAACATTGGACGGTCGGACACCAATTAATTTACTCACTATCTTTCTAAGACTACTGAGAAAGTTATGAAAATTCGTTAGATTTCCTAATCAGAAAAATGTTTTTATGAAAAATAAATTCGAATTTATAAAGGGGCCAAGTCTGAAAAATATGCTTTGACAGTTTTTTAGAAAATTTATTTGGTAAATTAAACTCAGATATATTTTTATAGAAGTCATATGATTTAGTTGATCATGATATTTTGTTAAATAAAATAAAATTAGTGGAATTCAGTGTGTTAACTTTAGAATGGTTTAAGGATTTTTTAACACAGGGTACAGTTGTTAAAAATTAGAGGGTGCGTAAGCGAGCTGAAAAGAAGTTGATTTTATTTTTTACTAACGATCTTTTATATACACATTGTTATTGTTCAGTTAGAGCTTTGCGGATGTTGTAGCTTTATTTCTTTGGAATAAAGATGTTAATCAATGGTGGGACAGTGTTCATAATTTACCCTCTGATTATTTTTAAAAGTTGGCGTATTTGTAATAAAATTAGTGTAAATGTTCCTAAAACAAAGTTCATCAATTTTAAAATTTTAACTTTGATAAAAAATTAAATTCCATTTGGTTGCTTGTGTACATCTCACAGTTTGTCATTGTCAATAAATAGAAAAAGTAGATCAATTAAAATATTAGGGGTTATAACTGGCGATAAAATAAGATGTAATGATCAAGTGATTGGGTTGATTAAGTGGATGTAACGTTATAGTTTGATATTGCCAAGCTAATCGTTTAAAATGTTGCAGGTCTCCCTAAGGTCAACCACAATGGCTGGGTCGATCCTTGCTTCTATTTCACGATGGAGAACATTCTGCAAGTGTGGCATGACGCAACGGTTAGTTGGACCAATCCCAACGGTTCAGGATTTAATAGGCATTCAATTTTAACGTTAAAATTGCAAACTTTAATTTCCGAAACATAATATTTCAATGTACATTTGGCTAGGTAGTAGCTTGTCGATCGATGTCTTATTTGTTTTAACACATACTATTATAATAAACCTATTTTGTTCAAACTATGTTTCTCAAATCGTTATAGTATAAAGTACATGAGCTTACAGAACAGTTGCCACTAGCAATTATACAACTTTTTATGTTACAACGTAACGATTAGCTTTGGTTTCATATTGTATTAATGTGGTGAAATATAGCCATAATTAATATAACTGGATTGATATTCGTTTATCATCTGTTAAAATTATTGTACTTGAACATGTTGGTAATCTACCACATAAAACTTTAAAACTGTGGTTTCTGTGGTCCTATTAGAATAATCAATTTACTTTTTTAGCGAATTTCCCCTTTAGGGAAGAAGCTATTACCGTAGGTGGCATGGTAAGACTTAAGCCCGAGACCATGATAACTTTTTGCTTTGAGGTCCCCAGATGCCAAAAACACTATTCGTTCAAATTTATATATATGTATATATATGTGTGTGTGTGTGTGTGTGTGTGTGTGTGTGTGTGTGTCGGTTACCGCGATAACTTTTGAAAGAAACGCCCGATTTTGATGAAATTTGGCACAAATTTGTAGAGTAACATTTACGACTTTAAGTTCGAAAACCAGATCGATCGGACTATGGGAAAGGGGTTTTATAGGGGTTTTAAATTGTCGAAAAATCACTTTTTTGAATTTTTCCACCTAAAATTTAAAAAACACTCGATTTTGGTTATAGCCATTTTATAGAGCTTAAGAAACAAATAATTTGGTATTTTGAATCATTAACCTAAGTGGTTAAGTGGTTGTAGAGAAAAGTAAAAAAACGCGTCCATAAAATTCCCATGTTAATCTTATGAGAAAAAGGTTTTTGGATTTTCCTCAGATAATTTTACTAAAAAATTCAAATTTCTTTTTACCAATCAGTTTAGCTCTACAAAACAATCATTTTGGTGTTTTAATTGTTATTCTACGTCCAACCGTTGTAGAGATATTCAAAGTGTTAAACACAGTACGTTGTCCAATGTTATCCTTATAGAGTACATTTAAAATTTGATATCTCGATTACTTATAAACGTATATTGATGAAACTTGGTATGTGGCTTCAACTAGTTGTGGTATATTGATATTTGCACAAAAAAGGTTTTTTGTTGATTTTCCCCGTAGCAGCAAACTTGCATACTCGGCCCCCAGGTTATTCATATGGAGAATAAGTAAAGTTGTATATGTCCCTTAGTTATGAACCTAAATTAATAAAACTTGGTATGTAGCTTCACCTAGTTGAGTTATATTGATAATTGCAAAAATACACTTTTTTTGTTCCTCGTTGCAGTAAACCTGCGTACTCAGCCCTAATGTTATTCTTATAGAGAATAAATAAAATGCTATATATCTCTTATTTGTGAATGTATTTTTGTGAAACTTGGTAAGTGGTTGTATGTAGTAGTGAGTCACATATGTATGCATTGGGCACGCAGCAGCAAATTTGGTGTGACGGCGGTATTTTTTTTATAACGGTAGAAAGATAGATTACGCAAAAGGAACATCATAGGCATTTTCAAATTTAAAAAATCCAAAATGCCCCCACTCGGTCTTCAAATTGCTAATGAAAATTAATTTCTTTTGTAGCATGTAGCATGATTGTTGTTAAAATTAAACAGGATAAATACACTATGTCGAAAACATTACAAAGTATATTTGTACTTATAATTTACTTACATACAAGTCGGTAAATATACACAGCAAATGGTACAAGGCGATCAATTTCAACCAGTAACACTGGTCATCATCAGGCCCGATCAGGCCTGGTCATCTCTGATTGGGCCTGATGAAGACCAGTGTAACTGGTTGAAATCGATCATCTTGTACAATCCTTTGTGTATATTTACCGTCTTGTAAGTACAGTATAAGTGTGAATATTCTTGGTAGTCTTGTGAGTCGTACCTAGTATATTTATCCTTTTAATAAAAATTGTCCGGATATGTATTTATATTAATAATTATAATGAGAATGGAAAATGAAGTGTCAAGTTTCAAAACATCTGGTTTTACACCCGCAAGATCACCATCCACGTCAATGTATTTGCTATCCTGTACGTGTAGAGCAGGACACCAGCCAGATATTATAATAAATAGTACTAGTGGCTTGAAGGACGATAGCCCCTAACCTTTTTCCAATACTCTGTCTCAACTGATGTTTTTACTCTTGTCTCAAACAAAGTAGACACGTAATCACATGTTTTAATGTAAACAAAGCAGACGTTTTTAAATCCACATGCTTTTCTTAACTAGTAGCTAAAAAATCACACGAACCACTGGAAGTGGAGACTTTGCACCCGAAGGAAGCCGAACTTGTTCGATGACGAACGAACTATCCGAAACAGATGCTTTATTATGAGAAAAGAGTGAAATATAGTATTTTCAAATTTAAACAGAGGAAACCTACTTATATTCTAAAAAATTACGCTACAGTTATGAAAAAATTATAGTAAACTGACTTAACCTAACTCCGCAGAGCGCTGTATGGTGGCTCTTTTCTTTGTAACATATTACAAAAATGGGTTTGTGTAAAATATAACAAAAATTGGCACCTCAAAAAGTAAACACGAAAAACTAGAGTTGAACCTAGGATCGCATGATCATGAATCTATCCATTAGACTACCATAGTGTATCGAATTAAGTAAAAGTTACAATTCATCAAGCAGCAGACGGCGTTGTGATTTTAAAAATTTCCACGTGTAGCGCTCGGTTTGATTTCAAAGTTTTACACTTGGCAGCACTCACTTAGGAAATGTCTTCGCTTCCAGTGGTTCGTGTGTCTTTTTAGCTGCTAGTCTTTTCTTATGGGGGATGTTTTACGTTATTTATCGTTTGCTGATATTTTTTAAAATTACTGCTATTCTTGTCGAACCCTGGGATCAAGAACTTTAATTTGAGCCGTTTCCCATTGTCCTGCGATTTGCCAAACTCCCACAATTTTGGCTTAATAATTTCGCTTAGAAAATTATATCCATATAGTTAATTCCTTAATCCAATCGGTCCCCGCGAAATATCTCGAGCTAGGAAGAAGTTAAGTTAGGTTATGACGATTAATTTCAAAGCTTGAAGGCCAAGGACGGTGGTAAAAATATCAGAAATGTCAAAAATTACGTGGGGTACGCCCAACTGGACTTCAAAGATCCAATAATTTTCTTATTGAAATATAACTACAGTGTTTTTATTAATAAGCAAAATGAACTAATGATCAGCTGTGATTATCCACTTAAACAAAATACCATATGTTAGGGACTACAGCCCCTGTAAGCCACTAGTATATATAAAGATGCTACAAGATTAATAAAATCGTAATGGTTTGCAACTTTCTCGTTCCACCAACTCGTTTGCCTCATACTCAAAAGATAATTAGAGTGATACATATTTAGAATCATCGAAAGGTTAATAATAATATAAAATTATGTACAGATCTGTCATTCATGTCTTTATTTATACTATATTTTGTGTTTATTACAAAGTGTAATTTCAATTCTTAAACTTAAGTAAGCCATTGTTATAATTACTAATAACTTTGGACATCTTCATCGGTAGGAAGGTTATGTAAACAAAACAAAAATTAAAAACAAACAGTGAATCATATGATAGCTTACTACTACATCTAATTTAAGTACATTAGTCAAACATTTAAATATATTAATATGGTGATCCATGGGGTGTTTTTTTAATTTATTTCTTTTTTGAAAATTGGAAGCCAAGACTTAGAGAGCTTATATCCATCTTCCCTATTTATATTTTCCTTGTGTTTAATTATTTCTATGGATTCTCTAATTTTTCTTTTAAAATAATCTTCTTCTTTATGCAATAATTTTACGTTGTCAAACTCCATGCTGTGTCCGGTTTCATGTGTGTGTTCTGCTATTGCTGAGGTATTTATTCTGCCCTTTTTATCGTCTCTGATATGCTCACTTACTCTAACATTTACTGTTCTCCCAGTTTCTCCAATATATACCTTTTTGCAACTGCACGGTATTCTGTAGACACCTTTGTTTTTCAACACTGGTGTTTGATCTTTTATTTTGGGGAGTAAATCTCTTAATTTAGAACATACCGAAAATGTTGTCTTTATTTTATGCTTGGCTAGAACTTTTGACACTTTGTCTGTTGTACCTTTAATGTAAGGCAGGATCGCACGTTTGCAGTTCTCTTGGTTGGCTTCATTTTGTTTTTCCGGTTTTAGGTTATGTTTTCTTATAACATCTTCTATCATTCCACTTTTGTGATCATTTGCAATTAATACTTGTTTTATTGTGTTAATTTCTCTGCTTAAGAATTCAGGGTTGCTTATTACCTTAGCACGATCTACCAAACAGTTGATTAACCCTCTTTTCTGAGCCGGATGATGATGTGATTTTCCATTTAGATATTTGTTATTATGCGTTTCTTTTCTGAATAATTTGTTGTTCAAGGTTCAATTCCCCAACTCCAAGGTGATGTGGAGTCTCTTCATCAACAAGTGCTTCACCTCCCCCACAGTCTGGGATGACAGACAGGCCGACCGCAACAGGCAACCATTCATCAACATCGAGAGCAACTCTCCGAAAAGTAATGCTTTGTACTTCATCTCCGTAGATAAATATATTTTGGTATAAAATGTCCCTTTCGTTTAACCTAAAGCTGTTTTTTTTCCAAACTAGAAGGAAGTTTTCATAAGTTATAGATTTGTGAGTTTCGCGCAAAACAAAATGTGGCTCAAATGCTAAAATTATTATAACCAACCGCTTGGTGCGTTTCTGTTGAGATTTGTAATATGCCTTGTCAGTTTTTCCACATTCTCAACACCTGAATTGAGGGGTGAGTTGTTTATAACTTATTAGTGAATTTCCTTTGGAAAGTGAACTATTAGCATGACCCGCACGGTGAAACTTAAGCCCGGGACCACCATAGAAGTTCCTAACGTGACCCCCTGAACACGTTTTGGGGGGTCGTTCAAAATTGTATATATATATATATATATATATATATATATATATATATATATATATATATATATATATATATATGTGGTCGCATTTTTTGTCCGATTTACTTCAAATTTGGTAGGGACGTTCCTTTCTATAATCTGTTGGACAAGTTTGTTGGGCAAAACAATTGGAAAACTCTAAACCCATTTTTTTGAGATTAATCTTTCAAATTTCGAGTTTTTGGGCCCAATAAGGGTCAGAAAAGCCCCAGGTGTAAAATTAACGCATGTAAAAAGATGGGAATTAGAAAGGCGAAAGTTTTAAGCTCTCTCTCGTCATTCTAGCATAAATATTTACCGAGTTATTAAAGAAAATGTGTATCGGCTAAACACAGTATTGTCTTACGGGGGTTTTACACTAGAAAAGCCTGTTATTCCTTTGTTAGAGTACTTTTATTACCCCCAGCAACCTCACGCCTACTTTCAAGCCTGACTGGACCTTCTCCTAACCTTATAATGCGCAAAATTGTATTCCCAGCTTTGCAAGTAAATGAAACCAGGAGTATCAGAACAGCCAAAAAATCAATGTTTCCAGATTTCAATAAAAATTGGACAAATGTATGTTTATACACTGATTTTGAGTTTTAAAAGTTTTGTATGTGGAAATTCACTTCCCTCACGTCAGCGTGCTGCGTGCAAACTCGTTGTATTATCGCCTGGTAAATACGTTTAAGTACCGGGGGACTGAGTCTTGATCGGTAAGTGAGCGTTAGTTTAGCCTGCAATGTGCAAAATGGTTTCGATGTGTAGTTTATATTTGATTGAATAAACTAAAATAGTATCATTTTTCTCTGGAATTCTATGCCTGTTTTTTATCTTAAACCTAAAGATTCGCAAGCTCTTTAGTTGCAGCATCGTGATTGAAAAGTATATTAAAACTATATCAAAGATTTGCTTCATTGCGTTATTATAAATTAAAATACCTGAAACTAAATTTAAATTCATAACTTGCAAATAGTAATTTATATTCATGGGGTGAATAAAATATAACCATAACATTTTACATGTAGAACTACTATATTTAGCTCTGGATTGCCAGCTTATCGAGGTATCTTGAATTTTAGATCGTTTAGGAAATTAAAACCGTTTCCGGTGGCATGTCTTCATATTTCTGACATATTAATTCTCCTAAACTGCGTTTTATTTCATAACAAGTTTTGACGATTATTCATGGGTCAAATTAAAGGGGATTTTCTCTAAATTTTTCAAATACAATCGACTTTATCTAAACCATCGCGCTCCGCCCATCTGGCCCAAGAGGTTCTCATGTTGTTCTTACGGAAGAAATCTATTGTTGGGTTTATGCAACACCACCTAAACCTAAGAGAATACCAAAG
This sequence comes from Allygus modestus, assembly GCA_963675035.1. Classification (NCBI taxonomy): domain Eukaryota; kingdom Metazoa; phylum Arthropoda; class Insecta; order Hemiptera; family Cicadellidae; genus Allygus; species Allygus modestus. Next base: position 393,713,627 of record OY776112.1, on the reverse strand, counting down.
TGATCTGACTTATTTTGTATGTATTTTTTACAGGTTGATAAAGCTGTATGATGTTTAGCTCAAAGAACAAATAAATGTAAACAGCGTTAATGTGTGAATAATACTTAATTAGTTCGATACATTTTTATTGAAAGCTAAATAGTATTATTATTCTTAACGTAACTATAATTTTTTCCAGTCAAAGTAATATACTGTCTTGAAGGGACTCAACATTAAAAGTAGAATTTGTTAAATCTTACTAGCTGATGAACCCGTTCTTCGCACAGGTGTTTTCCGTTCTATAGTTAATCCGTTCATTAACTATAGAACGGATACTAACCCGTTCTATAGTTAATGCAATTTGCATTTTAATTAGCTTGAAACAGCTATTCTTGCTTCCGCCCTTTAAGCTGTCAAATGAAAGTATCCACAGCTATTTGCTTTACAGTTTCTGAATGTTTAATTTCTTCTGAAATGTAAACTTTGAAACTTAGGACGTTCACGGTGCGTAGCCTGAGGGTTTTAAGGAAGTGAATAAGCCCATGTGTTGAATGGGTTCAAGATATACCTTTGTGTAAGTTACAGCCCAGTCGGTTCAGTAGTTTTGGCGTTTACCCGGAACACAGACAGTCAGACATACAGACAGAAACCACCTCTTCTTTATAATATGATTATAGTTATAGATTTACTGTAAGAGTAGTGTGGGTTTGCGGGTTTTGCGCCGGAAGTGACGTCACATCCGGTCAGTGACCGGATGCGCTGAGTGAATAAATACGTCATCTTAGGCTGAGCCAGTGACGTAGGCGGTTTTGTGACGTAATGAGGTAAAGTTCAAAGTTCAAGGTCACGGTGAAGTTGTTTTAAAAAAATCTACCTCGCACTCGTAAAATCGATTGTGATTCGATAGTTAATCGATAAGAAATATCGAATGAAACAATCGAATGAAGCAATCGAATGATACGAGTGCGAGGTAGTACTATTACAAATATTACTTTATTTTATTACTTTATTTTATTTACAATAATTCATGTTTACAATAGTTCCCCGTTGTTCGTTGTCATCGATGTTGTTGATCCGGACGAGATGCGGCCATCACTTCGCTTTCTGATGAAAGACGGTAGATACTTCGATTCCTGCGCAGAGTCCATGTTGTTTTTTGATGCGTAAAGTTCCAAAGATAAATCCGGACGCAATGAGAAGTCTTAACTCTTCATTAAAAACCTCGAGGTCTTGGAAAGTCGCCAGATGGATAGAGTCATAATGAATACACCTAATTTTGATGGACATTTCAACAGAGAGCTCGATGTACACTGGTCAAGAGCCGGAGGTGTACTGACTATTCGCTAGCTAGCGTTTTGGTATCAAACAAAATGGTGGGGGTAAAAGTGTGGTGGGGCGGAGCAGATGGCGGACGACAGATGGCAGGCGGCAGGTGGCAGCTGGTGCGAGGCAGATGGTTGCTACTACATTCGCCGCCACAGTAATGCAATCCTTCGGCGTAATTCTTGTATTTTATCTTGTCGGTTCATTTGATACGTTTTACATCTACATATGCAATAGCTAAAACACTTGCACTTACGACAAGCTTTCCCGTCAACTTGATCGCCTGGTATTTTAAAACATTGTAACTCGCAACAATATGTCTTCAAATTGTTATCGAAAAATAAATTGTTCATAGGTGGCACCGACATGTTAGCTGCAGCGTGTGTTAGACAAGACTGAGACTAACTTCACTGCTCCCTCTCTTTTATACCTCTTCATAAGTTAACCCTGAATGAAAGTTCAAGGTCATCCATTTGAATTTTAAAAAAAGCAACACAGCAGTATATAAAATAATATACTGCTGTGTTGCTGTTTTTATTTTTATTTATTTTTTTTTTATTTTTTTATATTTTCTTTATTAAACAAACATCTTACAATACAATAAGCTTAAGTCTAACATTGATGACTAGAAATACAAACAGAAAAATACAAACAAAGTCATTATGTACAAGGATGTGTGATGTGCAGAGTGAGTTCCGTCGAGTTGTTGCCGCTTACACCGTGTGATACCAAATACAACGTCCCCGGTTGAATATCTCGCAAATCTTCATTTTGTAGCAGTTGAACAAATCGTTTTGGAAGAAATACTTGAAACTTCGGCTCATCTCCTGGAGTGAAAGGTCCTTCGCTCAATGAAACTAGAATTGCTTCTCCATGTGTGGTTTCCACTTTCTTGATGTTATGAATAATGTAGTGTTTTTGTTCTTTTAGTTCTGAACACTTTTTAGTTAGCAGAAGGTCGGATTTTGAATGAGTGTTGAATTGATCAACTAGTGTTTGTAGAAACTGTTGTGATGCCATCTTCGTCAGTGGTGGTTGTGGTGTCTTCTGTGATGTTGCCTCTTCGGAGTCTCGAATAATACTCGTGCTGGAGCGGTGCTGTCTCCTCGTATTTATAGGCCCCGCTACCCCCACCACATTTCTGTTCTCCGCTACCCCCACCACATTCCTGCGTTTGTTTCAAGTAAGCAGCCAAACGATACGCGTTGTACAATGCACAGTTTGTTTGGCCGTGTTTAAGATCTTTTGCAGCGACACAAATATTACCGAGATTAATGTTAAAGTCCTTACTGATAGTTATATCGAAAACATCACCGTGCGTGTACTTTTGTATCCAGTTCTTTTTTTCTAATCCTCTTGTGTATATATGTGAATATTGTTTGCAAAAGTTAAACATAATACTGTGCAGATTACTGTAGCTTATAAATCCTTCATACCAATGTATGTGATGAAAGTAGTTTGTTATCCATTTGTTTGTACTTTTTGCTTTGGTGTTAAGTTTGTTAAAAGAAAAAGGAGCATCAAACGTGAATGGGTAGGCTACAAATGTAAGCAAGTCTAAAATTACTAATTCCTTGATAATAAACCTATCATCATTATTTCGAAATGCTTGAAATTCTATTACACAAGGCTTTACACTCACTTCTTCATCCCCTCCGCTCATCATGGCACCTAGCGATCAACTAAACTGTTTTCCACACCACGGTAGGTTAAATACCAGGCCGTACAGTTGCAGGCGCGTTGGTGTATATTTAACGTGGGCACCGTCCCCAATAGGCCTACCCCACGTGTGTTCTTCTTTACTAAGTCAAACTTTAGTCTTTTTTAACTTCTTCTTTTTGTGTTTCGTTTTCTTCTTATTCTTGTTTCTCCGTTTCTTCTTCCTGTGTTGTTTCTTCTGTAGCTTCTGTAGCGATTTCTACAAGTGGTTCAAAATCCTTTAACTTTCTCCACATGCAAACTTCATGAGGTATTCTATTAAAAATAGATGTATCCACAGGTCCGTACACGATGGTGCTATCAGGTTGTTTTTCCAAAGTATCGACCAAATATTCTTTAATAATAGCGCTTGCAAATACCAACTGTCTCATGTACCTTGTAATAGGTTCTGTTGCGTAGTTTAAAACGTAGAATTCTTCACGTGACAGTAGAATCTTATTTTCATGTTGAGTCAAGTCTCTAATTCGCACTTGTAGTTGTCCACGATGTTTAACAATATCGATTTCATTGTCACAATCCAAAAGTCGAATATGTGTTTTCCTTCCACACAAACTGTTAGTTAAATAACATTCTATTAAATGTACATGTTTCAAAAATGACTCCCAAGCATTTTGCGAAAATAAAACCTTTTTTGTTCCATGGTGTAGTATTACTGTAGGGGATTAATCCAATGACTTCATCAATCCAACTGATACACTTTTACTGATGCATGCTGAGATGGGGTAAAAGATTCGCAAAAAAACTTCAGTTGAAATGTGAGGAGGAATATTTTCTTCAACTTTCTTCTTCCTCTTTGGTACTACCTTTGATGGGTCTGCATTACTTTCCTCCTCTCTATCTCTTTTACCAAACTTTAAAAATGCAGTTATTTCCTTGATGATTTCTTCTTCACTAGTATTATCACGTTCCAATAACGGTGCTACCTCTGCATCACCTTGTACAACAGATGGAGAACTCATTTTGTAGAAGATGTTACCCATGCGACAATAGACGATCAACTGAAGACCTGCATTGTTGCTCCGCTATTTATAGGTTAGCGACAGTGGCGGTGCCGGTGGTGGTACAACGTTTTACAATACTGTCTTTACAATACCGGTCAACGGTGTGTATGTAACAATTTTATCGTGCAAAATTAAACAATACGCAGATGTATTTGCAGGTACGTTTTCTTGAAATTCCATTTCTATTTTTATATCAACACTAGACGATTTTACAGATTCATTTTGTTTGGAACAATCAATTACAACAATCGGAGCTTTCGATTCAAACTGTACGGGAGATAGTAGAGGTGTATTTGTTTTGCCGTAATATGAATTTTGGAACCTAGCGTACATATCGTATAAAACACTGTACCTTTTTTTATCAAAAGAAATATTAAAGTTGTCGTAGGGAAAGAATTGTGAATTCAGGAACACTTTACAGTTTGTTAATTTACAATGGTCAAATTCACCAGCATTTTCAGTTATTATACTTTTCTTCTTCGTTTGTAATCCAAATATTACATATCTCGCTTTTTCCAAATGAGTAGAAGTTTTTACAGTCCATGTATGCCGTTGTGTTGTAGGTAAAACGGGGTATTCATGAAACTCCCAGCTTCTGAATGGCATTACAATGTCTCGATCGGATTTTAACTTTCTTAATAATGTAATCCTGTGTTCATCATTTAGTCGCACATGTGGTACTCTCCAAACAATCTTGTCTAATGTTAATTTCCAGTCTAAATTGGCATCAGTTGTTCCAGTAGCTCCTTTAATAATATCATTATCGTTTGATGATCTTAATAAAACTAGTTCTTGTTTTACATTTATTATTATTCTTCTGTAGTCTTCAGCAAATCCTAGGAGTAATCTTAAAGGTACGTAGAAATCAAAGTTTCCCGAAGAGTCAGGAGCGATTGTACTTTTGTCAGGTGCAACCCATCCTGCAACAGCTAACAGATTCTTCTCATTTGGTGTTAAAGATGCTAATCCTTTCAATGTACTGGAAATTCCAACCTTTTTTGTTGAATCGACTGTAACTCCTGAAATTTCATATCTAATCTCGTCAAACAAAAATGCCATAGGATTATTTATGAACGGAACAGTGGTTCCAGCAGTACCATCAGTTTTTGTTACTTTTCCTTCAATATATAAATAACTTTCGCATGGAAGAGTATAAATGTCTTGTTGTTGTATAGGAATCCTAATTTCAGCGTTATTGTTTAATTTGGACGAAGCATAAGGGTTGTGCGTGTGATATTCCTTTTCCCATAAGGTTTCGTTGAATGTTGGACCCTGCGCTATATCCAGTATATCCATTGTTAATGACCTTTAATCCAATTTCTTCTAGAAAACGAATGTTGTCACTTGTTAATCCTTCTACAGCTGATAAGCTACTGACCTCTTTGCTGGTTGGCTCTCTCTTTTTAAATTATAACCCAATTGTCTAAGCGGATGATTTTATATGTATTCTTATAGTAATAGCTTCTCCTCTAAAGTCAATAAGGTTTCCGTCTTGATCCACTATGTTCAGCACGATGTCTGAAATGAAACTGGTGTTTAACGGTAGGTACACAAGGTTTTGAGGCTTTTCTACTATCTTGAAACCCGGTGCAACTGATGGGTAGAATGTGTGTAATATATGACGATTTTCTCCATCTCTGTAGGATCCTTGTATAATGTTACATGTAATGTCTATGCTATTAACTTTGATGATCGTCACAGTTTTATTCCCAGAATGAGTTTTATTAGGTTCTAATACTTTTGTTTCCTTAGAAAACCCCAATAAACTACCAATTGAATGTTCTTGACTAAAATCAATATAATACTTAGAAGTAATTTCGGCTTTCATTGTATTGTTATTGCCTTTTATCGTTATATTTTCTTTTCCCATATGTTTTTGTATAACTTCATTTATATTATCAATTTCATAAGCTCCTGTTGGTAAACTGAATTCTTCCAAAGCTGAATACTTTCCTTTATCATCTTTTGTCTTGTAATAATGTATTTTGTTATTAATTCCTTCACTAACGTTTGGAATAGAGTTATATGTTGTTAAATCCAATAATGCGGCTTCCCATAGTCTTCCTTTTTGCAAACGTAGCGCTGGAAACAGAATACTGCGCAAAGTGCATGAGTTACCGGTTAATGACACTGTATACGAGGACATCTTAAAGTTGACTAACACTTTTAGCTAAAAAGTCTAAACATAAATGACCGCAAATGGATGTATCATCAGGTTGTTTTCTTGTATAATTGTAAAAAACATTTTCTGCCGCACGAAAGTATCGTTGAAGTTCTTTCGGTGGTGGAAGGTCTCCAAAACTGTCGAAATAATAAATGGTTTTACCAAGTTTCTTGTAACACACCCAATGAGTGCCTAATCCTTCACTATTATCCAAATTTACAATACCAGTCTCATTTTTCCACATTTTAACCGGTAATTCATCTTTCATAAATACTCCTCTAAAAAATGGGATTTTCAAACAAGAAGCATATGTAATCAGTTCTTCATTGGTTAATTCTTTGTTTTTAATTATTAATTGCTCTTTCTTATTTAATACACACGATACGGTCTTAGGTATAATCCTCCTCCCTTTTTTATCATTGACCATATTGTTGGTTTCTTTTTAGCTTTACCACTGGTAGATCGACGTTTTCTTCTGATATTACCTCCTTGTTTCTTAGCGGGTTTTTTCCCACGCCTTCTTCTCTTTCCTCCTCCAAACGTAGTTTTTGCTTTCATTGCTGCTGTTACTGCTAAAGACGCTGCTTTTTCACCAATACTTGCGTCACTAGATTTTACTCTTTGCCAAGCTTTCTCAGCAAGTGCTCTATCTGCTATTGATCTATTTTTAGTATCACCAAATTTGGAATACGCTATATCGTGCTGTTTACAAGCCTGATCGAGCTTATTTATTCCAAGATCTCCTCTAGCAAGACGTTTCTCTAATTTGGTTCCAGGACCACAATATTGATATCCTCCAGGTAAATGTAATTCCACAGGCAATAAATCAATCGCCTTGTTAACTATAGCTCCAACCGGTTTACTTAATAGAGAAAATGCTGTTGATGCTATTCCCCTTCCTCTCTGTAATCTCTCTCAATTATGACTGATGCGTTTAACCCTCGACATGACTATTTATAGCAAAACCTACAATCAGTAGGTGCACTCTATAAATGTTTTACAATGAATGTAATATCAGTTTTGGTTTCTTGTATTATATACTGTTTAAAATCCATTTATTATATAGAAATGGATTTATTAATTAAATGTAGACATATTAAATAGAAGTAGTAAAAATTGAAATAAGGTGTAATTGAAGATGTTCCAGATGTTTCTCCGCTGGTGATGGTATTGTTGTCTTCGGTAAAATGAATAAACTTTAAATAGTTGTCATGTTTCCTTAGAAACTTGCCACTAAATCGTTGGTAATTGAATAACACATCCCAGTCTAGTTTATCTTTAAAATTGTCAATGTAATTCTCAGAGAGATTTTGATATTTACTTATTACTTCCCAACAGTTATTAAAATTTGATGTCATCTCTACGAGGAAGTCTTCTGAAAACTGTTGTCTTTGTAAAATATGGATCCAGTTAACTCTGTGAAAATAAATTCTTAACATAGTCATTGTGAAGAGGTAATGTATGGAAAGTTGTTCCCAATCCATATATCTATCAAACCGTTGAACAAAACCATCTGTCAACACTCCTTGGGGAAATCTCGGCTCTTGAGATATTAAACTCCACGCAGTAATATTGGATTCCATCATCCTCTCTGTATCGTCTCTCGAATATGACTGATGCTTTATCCCTTATCATGGGTATATTTTAAATTCTTTTTTCTCTTATGTAATCTTCATTGTTTTCTGTTGGTTCATTAATCACATTCATTTTATCCCCCTTTCCTAATGTCTTGACTTTAGAAGGCTCAGACGGTTTATCTCGTTGATTAAGTTTCTCTGGATTGTGTATATTTTTCCAGTCTAAATAATTGTGACTGTCAACATCTGAAGCTGCATCTCTTCCTGAAGCCCGATGGATATAATGGAATAGAGCTGCACCAAACCTTTCCAAATGTTTTTCATATTCCGTAGTCCATTTCTTGTGTACAATATCAAACATTTTCTTATTTACAGCGTCTCTATCCTGCTCACAATCACCTACATTTGATAATTTTAATTTTTTTACATCATAGCTTGTGTCAGTTTCATTCCTTTTGTAAATCGTTAACAATTTTAGAGTAGCGAAATTTACTGCTTCCCCATCATAAACGGGATGTTGTATATTGCTTAACCTTTTACCGGAAAACCCCCAATGATCTTCGTGTACAGTTGGGGTTCTTTTATCCATGTATTTTACCGTAACCCCATCAGAAGACAAAAGCGGATCACCAACATTTTGAATTACTTTTCCTTCAAAATTATAGTTTCCGTCAGGTGTTAACGGAAACCCAGCTCTTTTTTCACTATATCCAGATTTTACTCCAAACTCGGAATACCGTCCAAACTTGTCCACACTCATGATGTAACTGAATCGCTATCGTTTAGGTTCTTATTATATATATATATATATATATATACGTCTACTGAACAATTATTCCTTGTTTGCGCAGTTCATCAACCAAAGCTACCCATTCGTTTTCTAAACCAGTATGCCCGGCTTCCATAGCTTCATGTAATAACCTCATTCGATCAACTAACTTATTTATATCGTTGTAATATATTATATTAGTTTTATACAAATTTTTCAATAATCCCCTTCCACATGTGGTAGGATCAGTTGTTTTTCTCTTTTTATGCAAAACATTTAATTCAGCAGAAGATAAAGCTCTTCTTTTAATTTGAGCTTTTTTTGATTTCGAGGGGAAAAGACTAGATATAATACTTGTATATTTTATTGACCGATTTCTATGAATAGGTAGGTCTTTGGAATACTTCTTTCTATGTGCATTTGTATACTCTAATATATTTTTAAACAATTGTAAATCCCTTTTAGTATATTTACCAGGATTATTTTTAAAGATGAGTTCAAACAAACCTTTAGTACCTTTATATTTCTTATCTCCAATAACTATATCATCATTTTCGTTTATATCTAACTTGCTATCTCCAATCATTAATCCTTTATCCTCTATCCTAGCTCCATAGGTATGATAATTTCGATTAGCATGTGCGGCGTGTAACATTTTTAACGTATATGTTCTTCCAAGTGTTCCTTTAAACATAATATCAGTGCCTAATTTGCTTAAGTTGGATGGGTTAATATCCTCTCCTTCTGCTCTTGTATCTTCTACACTTGTATCTTCTGTACTTGTATCTTCTGCAATGTCCTTTTCCTTTAAATCCTCTATATCTCCGCTTTCTTCATACTCGTCGCTTTCTTCAGATGTTTGTAACTGACCAAAACTTTCATCATTCTGAAATTCTTCTTCATATTTGGAAATTGGTAGCATTTTGTCTCCTTCGAAGCGAATTGAAGGTTTTTCCATATTTTGTGCTAATCGCTTTAAAGGTTCAGTAACAGGTTTGAATGTTGTTTCTAAAAATTGCTCTCTTTCATTTATACCTGATTTTAAAGCTCGGTTCTTTTGTCTAATAGAATCACTAAGTGATTTTATTTCCTTTAATAGCTTTTCCTGGTTAACCATCTTCACACCTTGACGACTTGTACAGTAATACCGCTAATCAGTGTATTAAAACAAATTTATCAAAACCTATTCTATAACGACCATCTTTTATAGCTTGATCTTTCATAATAACCAAAAATCCATACTTTTCCGCCCATGCTTTTCCGCAAAGCTCTTTAAACTTTTCAAATGGCATATCCGCATTCACATGATCGTTATATATATGTTTTAGGTTAGTATCATCTTGTTTGAATACAATTAGAATATTTGCATTATCTCTGATAAGTTGTTTTGGGATTTTGCTATAAGTTTGTCCTATATATATGCTGTCGATGTTATTATGTCTTCCCATGGCAAAGTAGTTTCTAATAGTATCCTGATTTTCACAAGATACATCGTCAAATATAAATACAGAATACGGTTTCGCTTCGTTTGGTTGCATAATGCTATCACTAGCGTTAAATTTGTAAAAATTAACATCAGACACATCAGATAGGATTTTATCCAGCAATTGATACTTTGGTTGATGTAGAGACTTTGAAAACATATATAGGTTATTAAACCTTAATCCCTGCGGATTAGTGATCAAATTAAAGACAACATTGGTCTTTCCGCAGTTTGAGGGGCCACTTACTATACATCGATTAGTGTTTGGAAGTAAACTACCGTGTTTACCATTGTTGATTTTAACGTTATCCACAGTTAAATCATCTATGTTATTAATATTGAATCGATCTTTATGGTGAATAATCTCCATCCTGCTCAAGGGTTAACGATGAAATGATTTGCTTGCATTAAACCAAGTCCTTTATAGGTATCCATGAATCCTCAGTTTTGTTAAACCCTAACCACCGCACTTTAACTGCGTCCTTTTTTCTTTGTAACACTTTTTCAACAAGATATACATCACCTACTGTTGACTTTAACATTTCATGTCCATAAAAAGCACCTTCCAACAAATCTCCTTTGTTATCTTTTAAGATATACGTTTCAGGTACAGTCGGTTGCACTTTATACACTGTAAAACTTCATTCGTCCAATTGGGAAGGTATTTCTTGGTAAACACTCCCTTATATTTACTAATCCGTACTTTATCACTTACATTAAATTTTCTTGGCTGCATTTTTCTACTTTAGGCTTTGTATTTTTCTTTATGCGTTTTAATACATCTTTTGCATTTCTTCTATTTACTTTGTTAGGTTTCATACCGATAGTTCTATGACACCTGTTGTTATAATCATTTATTAATTGTGGTAAAACATCATACCATACGTAAGAACCTCTTTTTGAAAATTGTTTATACAGTGCTCCTTTTAAGGTTCTATTGAATCTTTCTACAATAGCTGCTTTTTTCTCTGAATTTGTAGAATAATGATTTATTTTATATTTATTCATTAACTGTGCAAAGTTTGTATTAAAGTATTCTGTTCCATCATCAGTTTGTAAATGTTTAATTTTGTTTTTATCTCTTTTTATGGCTATTTCCATGGCTTCTGTTACGCTTTTACCAGTCTTGTCCTTTAGAGGCAAAGCGTCTGCAACTTTTGTAAAACAATTAATAATTGTGAGTATATATTTAAATCCTTTGTTTATTCTGCTATGCGGTCGCATTTCAATTAAATCCGCTTGATATAGATCATTTATCCCTTTTATAACAGTATTTCTTCTTGGAAACTTTATTCTTGCAGGTTTGTGTAGTTCATTAATAATCTTCTCCTTCAGGTCTGACATGATGGTTTCACGAAGGCAGCTGATATGGTATTAAATATTCTTTTGTATAAATCTGCTTATATATACATATAGTTCAAGGTCATTCAAAACTTGTGTAAAAAAGGGGAAACACGGCTTAACATTGCTGTGTTTCCCCTTTTTTACGGAAAGGAAAAGGATAGAGGATCTAGGACGATGAAAGGGTTATTAGTCAATAGGGTTGAGGGAATAGTGACCGAATGGTAAAGTGTGGATGTGGTCTGGAAGGGTTTGTCTTTTGTCGTCATTACAGGATAGCGCCTCTTTAACTTCAGTGACGCTGTACAGCTGATGGTTAAAACTTCTGATGGTGTTGAATTTAGCTGTAATGATGTTATCCTCAAATAAGCATTGCTTGTAGTGTTCAAAATGCACTTTCTTCTTTAAATATAAACTCTTTACACCTTTAGCTTTCTTAATATAGCTATTCTTCTTTTCTTCTTCTTCTTTTTCATTATAGAGTTTCAAAGAATATAGTTTAGACATCAGTGCAACAATCTCTTCAAGTAGAACACCATTAGCCTCATCCTTGAATTTGCCTAGTACTTTTTTGTGTCTGCCATTATCGTAGTTTGGATGATCTTTTGGATAATCTGAGAAATCAAAGTCGTTCTTGTAAATAAATGTACGTAAATCTTTATACATGTCCAATAATACTATGCGATATATGAAAGCGTCAGTGTCCATATATGTAATAGATACATTTTCTCTTCCGTAGAACGCCACCATTTTGTTGTAGTGAAAATCGTACGTGTGTGTTTTTGAGATGTCCAAGATTGACATGCCTATATACAAAGGACGATCCATCTTCACACTCGTCTTCTTCATGGACACTGCTACAAGTTCTTCATTAATAATTATAGATGTTCCAAAATTTGGCTGCTGTACTAGTTTCTGTAATTTTTTTGCGTCGGTAACAAGTTTAACATTTTTGTGTCTTCTTTTGTTTTCCAATGTTTTTCCAAATATCGCATTATTCATTAATTTAAAGAAATCTTTTTGAAAGTCTGATGTAGGTGCTGCTCTTCTGATGGTATTTGAATCAATGTAGGGTTTCAACCAGCATGATTGAGAAAATTCCAAAACTCTATTAATTTTTGTTAGACGTAGTCCTAATTCGATAGCTTGTTGAACTACCCAAAAGTGAGCCACGTAGCGTTGTTTATTATTTAATGTCATCATTAATTTGGGGTATTTTCCAATTGGTGAAATCTCTGTTTTAGCAAGAAGTGGAAGGTCATAATGAAGATCATGTAAATTTTCAGGGTATTCAAAATCGCAATCCAAAATATATCCAGTGTCACCATGTTTCGGAATTTGTAAAATATCGTCAATAGAGTCGGGATTAATCCATTTAAAGTTATCAAAAGGAAGTGGGTTTGACATAGCCCATCCGTACAGGTTATTTGCATCGAAATATCCTAAATAGGTCGACGGTTTGGTTTCATCGTAATCGGGAAGGCATTTGTTGTTGGCTTTGACATGTCTGGTAACACTTTGGGTCAATCCGCCTCTTACTCCAGCTTCAACCATTAAAACCATGTCAATGTCTGTTAAAAGTTGGAGTTTGCATTTTGTTTCTTTTAACATGGCTTGCCAAGCTAATCCTGGTGAAGTATACGAATGTAGAGGGTCCAAACCGTATGCAGCAAAACAGGTGTTTCGGAATTCTTCCATTACATCACAAAGAAGAGTTACATCTAGTTTGACATAAAAGTCCGAGTAATCTCCTAAGGTCTTCATATATAACTCGTTCCATACTCGACGTGCGTGTTGATAGTCCTCAAGAGATATTTCCGAATCATTAAGTTTGTTTCTGAAGTGTTCTGGTGGAGGTAGTGATGTTTCATCAAATCTATGCAGTCCATCGATGTAATCAAAGGGGAAGACTCCTTTTCGAAGAACCAAATCCATTTTACTATTGGGTACAATTTTGCTTGTTTCTATCAAATCTGTTCTTCTTAGATTTTCAGATAATTTCATGAGGCTTGAAGGCATAAATCTAAATGAATCAACAAACCTTAATTTAATTTTACCCACCTTTTTTGAAAAGCTTATAAATTTTTCCATTGTAGTAGCCAAAACGTCTATTGCTCCATTATCTCTTCCTAGTTCGGGGATTATGAAGTGCGAATCATAACCACTCAGATTGTGCAGAACTACGGGTATGAAATATGGTAGTTTGTAGTTCAAGTTGCAAGCGTTACAGGCTGCACCTCTGTACGCTCCCGTAAGATGATCGTGGTCACGAACTTTAACGTTATCCGGTGTAAAGGTGTTACACAGATAACACGTTGTTGTTGAATCATAATGTTGAAGCTCTTCTTCTTCCATAGGTGACATGGGCACCTTTGTTCCGTACAGTTCTTCTACCTTTGCAGCTACGTCATACTGATCATCGACAAAGTATTTGGCTGCTTCTTCACCGCGATAAATCTTTGGAGAAGATGATAGTCCATATTTTTGAAGATGGTCTTCAGTCAACGTGGATTTAATTAGTATGCAATAACTGTTTGGTGAATGAAGTTGGTATTTGCTTCTTCTTGTAACGTCCTCTTCTTGTTGTTCAAGCGGATGTAAAGAAGACTCGAAATTAGCGTAAACAGCAACAGGTACACGGTATTGTTGTATTACTTTGTCAAATTTTATCTGCGCTCTGCTAGGATGCGGCAATTTAATTCTTACTTCATAGTTTCCATTACATAACCGCTGGTGTTCTACTAGCCAATCAGACCCTCCCCTTCTTAGTTCTTTGTTCACGTGACAAAAACATCTTTTGCAAATTGTCATCTTTCTTTTATGCTTAGATAATTGATTAGAAACAAGACTTTCAAATTTTTTGATATACACAAAGTGTGAAATATCACCTTTAGTAATCAATAACAAATCGGTATGATCTCTGCGCTCATTTGGTGTTATACGCAAGGGGTACACATTGTTTGACGAATCCAATCCGAATAGGTTGACGGAAGCTGAAGGATTTTGTTTTTCAAATTTTGAAACGTCTGTTATAGCAACAGGGTAAGTCATCCCTTGAAAATTATATCTATGTTGTACTTCTTCATAATAGTGACTTGGTCTTTCCGGATGAATTGTTACATATTTGGCCAACATAGCATATTTAAAACACTCAGTATCTTGATTTTGTACGTTGACGCAGGATAAGGTATTTCTTATCTTTGTTGGTAGAGGGATGTAGCTACTTCCTCGAATTCCATAGCCGTGTTTGTGTACTCTTAAGTCTAGCCCTGTGATGCTTAACAAACTCCATCCAGAGCCTCTTCCTTCATGTTCTTGTATTTTTGTCATTAGCTCTTCAAAACATTCAGATACGATTGAATCAATATCTGACGAAAACATAATAGTTCGGTTTTTTGTTAAAAACCCTCTCGGTGAAGTTTCATTCTGAATGTTTGTAAATAAACCATCTAGTAATAGGCCAAATTTGATAAAATTTAATCTTTTTAATTCATTTTGCAGAGTTTTACTTACCAATCCTTTTGCGTTATTTAAAAATTCTTCGAGTTGTAATTTTGCATTGTCAATTTTAAAGTGGGTTACTACATTACCCGGAAGTGCTCGGGCATGTAGTTCTACATTTACTGCTGTTGATGCTGAAGGACGGTGAAGTGTAGACAGAGCATGCGTAGAACTCGATGCAGCTGATGATGTTGAAGGACGATGAAGTGTAGACAGAGCAGGCGTAGAAGTCGATGCAGCTGATGATGTTGAAGGAAGGTGAAGTGTAGACAGAGCAGAGGTAGAAGTCGATGTTGATGGTGCATATTGAATTACAGTTGGTCTGGAATGTTGGTGTTGAGCTAACATTTGATCTATTTCTTTCAATTCTTCTTCTTCATATTTTTCATCTTGGTTGTTGTTATGTTTTAGTTCATTATGAATCATTAAAAGAAATTCATCCTTAAATGAAGACTTGCAAATATCGCAGCGATGCATAATGTAGGTGCGATCTCCACAAAGGTCAAGGCAATAATGAACAACACTGCAAATGCCCCTCTATTTATACCCTAGCAAAAGTGGTGGGGGTACGTATTACGTTAAGTTTACTTTTTTTTTGCATTTTATATTTACTATTGTAGCTGAAGGCTACAAAGTTCTGTATTTAGGTCAAGGTCATTGAACATATTTGCCAAAACGGGGAATAGAGCAGTAAATGATTTCATATCAAACCATAAACTGATCAATTCCCCGCTCTGTATTTAACTAAGACAATTTTCTCCAACAGGAACATTTGATAGATTTTAAACTCGGATGTGAAGTCGGATTGTACACATTGCATCTCGATCAACTAAAAATTCCATAAAACAATAGGGATCTTCAGTTGTAGATTCATCTTTAACATATTCGATGGTCAACATTGCAGAACGAAGATCATGTGGAATTACATCGACTTTTATTAGTCGCCTTTCGATTTCAAACCGTTTTGTTATTGATGTAAGTTTTATCACATCATCGATATCGAGGAGGGGAAAGCTGTAACAAACGGAGTTTCCTGGTGGGTTCATAATGCCGATATGATAAATATACACTGTTGCATCGTCTTTAAATAGACGTTCCCCCACCATTAAATGTATAAGTTACCCCACTTTTTCAGTCATGTAAATGGGTCAAGGTCATACAACGATATTACCAAAAAGGGGAATAGAGCAGTAAGTGATTCTCACTATAACCACAAACTGATCTATTCCCCGCTTTGTATTTAAAGTAAACTATTTGAAGACAACAAAGACTTATTCAGATTCTTCCGATGATAATGATGATGATGAGCTCATATCACTAAATAAGCGACGACGAACACAAAAGTTCCCTGTGACTGGATCTAGAACTACATCATCGATATTAATACTGCTTGGAGGGGTTTCACTATCAACAAGGTCCATTTCCTCCAAACAGAGCAACTGATGATGACATTCTGGTTTATTATTATCGTCGTCGTCGTCGTCAGTCAACAGCTCCAACAGCTCCATCTCTCCAAGATATGGTTCACTGCTAGCAAACTCACTCAGTAGTTCAAGATCACTAAATAGTTCATCTTCCATCTCTGAATCGTCTTCGTCTTTATCTTCGTTTATATTTACTGGAATATTTTGAATCAATTCCAGTATAGTCTTCCTAGAAGGGAAAATGTTATCTCTGGGCGACATGATTCCAAGTAGCAGACTGATTTTACCACTAATACGAAACCACCTTTTATACCTGATTTTGGTGGTGGTGGGGGTAAATGTTGAAAGTGCAAGTGGTAGGGAAAAGTATAGGGAAGAGGTATTATTGTAACACAAATGATTAAGTCCTGTAAGTGGGTCAAGGTCACCTTATCCTATTACCAGAACGGGGAATAGAGCAGTAAGAGATTCTTATTCAAACCTCAAACTGATCTATTCCCCGTTCTGTATTCCCCCCCCTTCAGCCTTTTATGTAGTTTATGAGGTTGTGTAATAAAGGCACAGGATGTAGCCTTCTCGTAATAATTGGTCAATTTTTTTCTTCAAAGGGATTGGTTTTACATCTATTTTTACTTCTTCTGTTCCACGAATACCCAATCCTTTGACCTGAACATGTTGGTACTCCGTTAACAGTTGGTAAACACGCTGGATAAAAGTATCCGCTTTAGCAGTAGTCAATATAGTGGAGGTATACCATGGTAGATGCTCTCTTGATGCAATTCAGAACCAAAGTGATAATTGTCTCTGCAACATCGGGCTTATATACCCATCGTTTTTTTTTTTTTTTTGCTTTAGTTACAGGTTTGGAACAATATAAAATGTTATGTTAATGTTCCATCCATTATCGACTAACCTTACCATATTGCCAAAGATTTTATATAACTTTCTACTATAGTTTGTTTCAAATGCTTCATTTTCACTACTATAAACTTCACTTGTTGGTCTCCACATGTACAATTGACAACTAACCTCTATATCAAGATACCGTAGCAGTAATCTCCTTACAGCAAGCAACTGATCAATGTTTTCGACCCGTCTGCTAACTATTATAGTTGCTGCAGAGATAGAAGGAGTGGATGCACTCATTTTCAGCAGAGTACTAATTTTTACCAACGATGGAGAACCTCCTTTATACTTAGTTTAGGTGGTGGTGGGGGTTAGGAAGGGATATTGTTGTTGTTGTAAGAAATAAGAAGATCTTTCATTATTTTTTATCAAACGAATATTTTCTAAGTCCCAAGGTCATTTACACCTGTTGCCAGAACGGGGAATAGAGCAGTAAGTAGTTCTTACTTTGACCGCAAACTGATCTATTCCCCGTTCTGTATTCTTCCGTTCAGTATTTCCAAACCATCTTTAGTCAGTTGAAACAAATTGATCAATTTCAAATGTTAGAATTTCATTAAGAATTTTTTCTATTGCAACATCACCATCATCAAGAAAAACTTCTTTTAGAGTTGAGTTGGAGATTGGTTGATCAGGCAGTTGAGGCGAAGTCAATGGTTTTTCCAACTCCATTTGTAAAGTTTTAATGTATTTTGTCGCGTGTTGTATAATTGATAATCTTGACATTTTTGGATTAACAAATGGTAGTTTTGAATGTAGTATCTTGTATGCTTTATTTACTTGTAGCACCCTTTTCTGCTCTCGGACATTTCTAGGCTCTCTATGTAAGTTGGATGATCCAGCTTGACTGTCCATAGCTGACTAATTACTAAGTTCTGGAGCGGTCGCTTAAATACCCCGCTTACCTATACCATTAGAGTGGGGGTAGGTAGTAGAGTGGGGGGTAGGTAGTAGAGTGGGGGTAGGAAGTAGAGAAGGAAAGTTTTATTTAACATATCTATCCTATCCGCAGATTTTCTAAGTCTGTGAGTGGGTCAAGGTCGTCTGAACATATTGCCAAAACTGGGAATAGAGCAGTAAGAGGTTCTCACTTTGACCTCAGACTGATCTATTCCCCGCTTTGTATTTCAAAGGACTTTAGTTTTTTTTTAAGATAGTTACTCGTCCTGATCTTCATCCATGAGGAAGATTTGTTTGTAAGCTGAAGGTTCTTCAGCGAAAAAATGTTGGTCCGCTAACTCATCCTCTTTAAGAAAAACGGCTTCAAAAGGTGGAGGGTTGTGTAAGACTTCTTTGTAAATTGAGGACGGTTCTTGAAGCTGCGATTGAAGGTTTGCAATGTATTTTATTGTCTTTTGTATAGTGGTTAATTTAGAATCATACGGATTGGAGGATGGTAATATGCTTCTTAATACTTTATAACGGTCAGCGATCCTTGTTCTCATTTTCCGAGAACTAGCATTGTTTCTCTCGGTTTTGAGAGATCTCGAGTTTAAGTTTGGCGAAGTATTACCAGTCTCTGGAAGAATGTGGGATAGAATCATAGCCTGGACAAGTATCGATGGGGCAGCAGAAGATGAAACAGTACAAGAAGAGGCGGCAGAAGTTGGTTTTCTGATGTGCTCCATGGTGTCTGAGGTGGGCGAATACAAGCAGCAGACTGATTTTACCATCGATAAGGTGTCTCTTTTATACCCAATGGAAGTGGTGGGGGTGCAAGTTTTAGGGAGGAGATATTTTAGTAAGAAATATATATATATATATATATATATATATATATATATTTCAATGTTGTTTTTTACCAAACGGAAATTTTCTAAGTCCCAAGGTCATCTGAACAAGTTGCCAAAACGGGGAATAGAGCAGTAAGTGGTTCTCACTTGGACCGCAAACTGATCTATTCCCCGCTCTGTATTTTAAAGTAAACAATAACTCTTCTCACTATTGAGCAGCCTTTGTTCTTTGAAGCTCAAGTTATAAGTCTGCAACCAGGCGAAAGTCTGCATCGTGCTCCTCACATTGTTCAGGAGAACGCGGTTGACCACACCACTTTGTAAAGGCGTACCTCATCGCCTCATTATACTCCTCCAGGATAACATGATAGGGTCTTGGTTGTTGCGTTGTAGACTGCATCGATGATGTAGTTTGTTGCGGTTGAGACTGAGCACCATTCTCCGCAACCTTATCAATCTTATAAACCTCAGTCATTTCAGCAGCCTCAGCAATCGCGTACAACTCCTCTTCGCTAATTTGCTTTCCCCATGTGTTGCTGTTGATGCTCATGACGATACAACTAATAGTTATATTCCGAATCGCTCGCTTAAATACCCGCTTACCCCCTCCCCTCTTTACTGTTGAATAATGTTTTTAGTATAATATTTCTCCTTTTTCCTTTTAAGTTTTATCTTTGACTTAGTGTACAATATCTAAGTCCGTTATCTAGGTCAAGGTCGTTGTAACATTGTAAAAAAAGTGTGGACAACCTATTTACACTCTGCAGCAAATGCTACAGATTGTAAATAGGTTGTCCACACTTTTTTTTAATTTGGAAAAAACTATTTTAATTTGGAATACACTTTTTTGATCTTTTTTATTTTAATGTTTTCCACACAGTGAAACCTGAATCATTTCGAATTAAATAGTCCTGTTTGGTAAGTTCTTTGACGTGGAGGTCCATGGCTCTAGGCAACTCTACATAGTACAATTTACCTTCACATTGAACCACCACCTTTGCAAAGCCCTTTGATTTAACAAAAATGTATCGTTTATTTCTACAAAGCCTATTAATTCGAATTTTGGTCGGTCTCACTGTTGGATGCGGTGTAGAAAGAGAAACGGTACCCTTGTGGTTTTGTTTTAAATGTAATCTGCATTCTTTTTCATTTAAAACACAAGACTTAGCACAACGTTCCCCTTTCCTTGCACCTTTTTTAAAACTGTAGCTGCATCTTGGTGCAGGAAGTATAGACTGCCGTCTCAAGGCTTTTAATTGTTTAAATTTCTCTGTAGGAGGTTCGTTGTTAATGCAGATTACTGAAGGACGGGAAGGAACACTTGAAGAAGATGTAGAAGGTTTGGTGGGAGAAGAAGGAAGTAGACTTGCAGATGGTGTTGAAGAGCCTGGTGTAGAAGGCGGAAGAATGCTTGCCAGCGCCTGCTGAAGAAGCGAAGGAGCTGGTGAAGCCAAAGATGGTGCAGGTGTTTGCTCATCCTTCCTCGGTGATGGAGAAGGTGAGCAAGAAGTAGCCGAAGATGAAGACGATGAAGAAGATGAAGAAGATGAAGAAGCTGACGGGGGAGCAACGAGGTTTTCTTGAAGTGGTTGCGGTCGTGGTGCAGGCTCCTCAGAAACAATACACGATAAAATCAACGCCTGCCGAAGGATGGAAGGAGCTGGCGGAGCAGATGACGGAGCAGGTGAAGAGTGCTCCACCTTCCTTGGCAAAAGTTGCTTCCTGCGGTCAGACATCTCGGGAACAGAATTGCACTCGTGATGTGTAAGCAGCAGAATGATTTTATCACTGGTGGAAACCCTCCTTTTATACCCAGTTGTAGTAAGGGAAAGGGAAAAGAAGGGGGGGGACATTTAATTGGGGATAGGCTATGGTTTAAAATATTCATCTTCCTATATGTGACCAGACGAAAGTTTTATAAGTCCTGTCAGTAGGTCAAGGTCATCTGAACTTGTTGCCAAAGCGGGGAATAGAGCACAAATTGGTGCTCTATTCCCCGCTCTGTATTAGGGGACAGGGAATTACAAGCAATGATTTTAATAACGAAAAATAAAGAAAAAACCCAAAAAAAGAAAGAATCACAACAGTTTCTCAGGCTAAGAAAGGTAATGTCAACCGGTTTACGCGCCGTATTGACACAAGGTCGGTTTGCGCGCCATACCTTAGAGGGGTTAGGAAAGGGATGAGAAACATATTACATTTCTTTGAAAAAATAAAGACTTTACCACAAATATTTAAACAAATTGAACAGTTAAAGTTAAAGTTAATTTTTCAAAGATCAACCAAGGTCGGTTGTACAAAGGTCAACAGCAAACTGGAACCCAGTCGGACGTGGGTCAGTAACGGGCGCCAATCTACTGCGAACCCAAGTTTTGACCAAGGTAGAATTACAAGGACCGATTTTATATTTACAAGTTATTTTTCAAAGATCAACTAAGGTCGGTTGTACAAAGGTCAACAGCATACTGGAACCCAGTCGGACGTGGGTCAGTAACGGGCGCCAATCTACTGCGAACCCAAGTTTTGACCAAGGTAGAATTACAAGGACCGATTTTATATTTACAAGTTAAACCCCACGGATAAAAATAGGGACACTTTACCCAGTTTGGATCAATGTCCATAAGAAAAGGGAGCTGTAGGGAAGGTACATATTAGTAAATAAAACACTTCAAAAACCAACACCAAAACATTAATTACAAACACTAACTACATTTACTAGCAAACTACAAGCGTTAATCTAACAATCTACCATGCATAACAAACTAACAAACACATGCAAGGGCGCGGATCTGTTAATTGCGCGTCGGGCCCAACGCACACTTAACAGTCCTACGCTGCAGCAGAATGCAACCCAGTCGGACGTTGGTCCGTAAAGGGCGGCAAGCTATTGCGAAGAGACCGCGGACTACTCCGCTTATAAAGGCGGCGGTCAGTGGTGGGAGGTGACTCCGCCCCATGACGTCAGGGGGGGGGACTCCGCCCCGTGACCTCGGGGGGGGGACTCCGCCCTGTGACCTCGGGGGGGGGACTCCGCCCCGTGACCTCGGGGGGGGGACTCCGCCCCGTGACCTCGGGGGGGGGGCTCCGCCCCATGACGTCAGGGGGGGAGTTGTGTCGTCATGGGGGGAAGAGGAACCGGATGTAGACCGGTCCTTAAATGTCACGGTTACACTTGGCGACCCGCTTTGCTCCGTCTGGTACCTCATTCCAGCTTCAACCTTTACCTGGAACGGTCAACTCGCTCTCTGTTTTAATATGTCTTCTCCATTGACTGCTGAAAAACTTAGAAGGATTAAGGATTCTATGAAGAAGTCACCTCCAAAGACAAGTGGATTTAAAAGACCGTCGTCGTTCAAGTCAAGAATACAGAAAAGTTTTCAAAATCACCCGCTTTATTTCAAACAAGTTTCATCAGCTGCAAGACATCCGCCCGTCCAAGGTTCTTCAACGCCATCTTCACATTCATCAACTGCACAACATCCTCCAGTCCAAGGTTCTTCAAGACCAATTTCACCATCACCATCACCAAAAATATCACACAAGTCAGTAATGAGGAAGATAGAAAAAATGAAGACCTTGAAGGAAGACGAACTAATCACCCCAAGTGACATTGAAAAAAAAAATTTAAATTTTTAAGGAAAAACTTCTCCTACACAGTGGTGTTTCAAAAGAGCAAATCAACATATTATTTATCATCCGGCGACGTCCTATTCGAGGTCGATTTAGCGCAATCGATTCCGGCACCACCAGAAGTAGGCTACCGTCAGACTTTGACTTTGGTCAAAGAAGAAGGCAAAGTAAAGTGGATTGTCCAATAAAGCCCTTGTCCCACCCCCTCCCACAAAAGGTCCTTTTTAACAAAAGGACCGCCTAAGCATATCAAGTTAGGGACTTGGCCTGTACATAGGCAGGAGACTGTTAGTCTTATGTTTGTGTGCAGCCCACTTTGTGAAAATTTCTAAGTCCCAGGTCCTTGACCTTGACCTTGACCTTGAACATGACCCAAAAAAGGGGGGGTTATAAAGTTTGTGCAAAGTATGTCATGTGGGTACTCGAATTACGCGGATTGATCAGACGAACAAGTTGGTGCAAACAGAATTCAGATCGGACCAAGGGTATAGCGGTAATAGCTAAAAACAACTATTTCGAGGGACTAACCTAAATAACTTCTTTATTTACGGTTTAAAATATATTAAGTGGGTACTCACATTACGCGGATTGATCAGACGAACAAGTTGGTGCAAACAGAATTCAGATCCGACAAAGGGTATAGCAGCAACAGCGAAAAAACAACTATTTTCAAGGACAAACCTAAATAACTTCTTTGTTTTTGGTTCAAAGTATAACATGTGGGTACTTCAATTACGCGGCTTGACAAAACAAACAAGAAGGTGCAATCTAAATTTAAATCTAACCAATAGTATAGCATCCGTAGCGTAAAAACGATGGTTTGAAGGACAAGGTAACGTTGTGGTGGGGGTTAGGTGCCTATCATACACGATAACGCTACATCATTATTCTTCCAGCTCTTGACGGATGAACATCTACCTAGAGGGTCTGAAAAATGTCGCAGTTTTACAGGAACATGAGGAAGGTGACCTTCAGTAGTCCCCTTGACACTACTTTCTACTTCCCTGACAATGAAGAAAGAAGGTGTACACTTTTAGTGGACAATGAGCGGTTTCGTCGAAGAATAATCGAGGTTGAAACACTTTTAGCCAGTTGTTTGCTACGCAAAAAGAACCATATGAATACATGCACCGGTTTAGATCATAGTAGCTGTTATACTTATACAGCGTTGAAGCGCAAACATTATTGAAGTTTTTAGTTACGGAGGTAAGGTCTTGACAGTCTAAGAGCTAAACCCTAACTAACACATGTAAACTAGTTATTGTGCGATGTAAAACTTGGTGGGGAGACTGGTGTAGTGGGGGGACTGGTGTAGTGGGGGGACTACCATCTGCCGTCCGCCATCTGCTTCGTTCTACTACACTTTTACCCCCACCATTTTTTTGATACCAGAACGCTAGCTAGCGAATAGTCAGTACACCTCCGGCTCTCGACCGGTGAACATCGAGCTCTCCAAGACGCTCTTCACAAACTAACAATATTATTTCACTCAAGATCTGATAGATGTTTCTATTTCATTGCCGTCAGGTATTATTTTCCACCTGACAGCAATGAAATGCAATCACCTAACAGAACAGATAGGTGTTAAAAACACAACATGGACTCTGCGCAGGAATCGAAGTATCTACCGTCTTTCATCAGAAAGCGAAGTGATGGCCGCATCTCGTCCGGATCAACAACATCGATGACAACGAACAACGGGGAACTATTGTAAACATGAATTAATGTAAATAAAATAAAGTAATAAAATAAAGTAATATTTGTAATAGTACTACCTCGCACTCGTATCATTCGATTGCTTCATTCGATTGTTTCATTCGATATTTCTTATCGATTAACTATCGAATCACAATCGATTTTACGAGTGCGAGGTAGATTTTTTTTTAAAAAACTTCACCGTGACCTTGAACTTTGAACTTTACCTCATTACGTCACAAAACCGCCTACGTCACTGGCTCAGCCTCAGATGACGTATTTATTCACTCAGCGCATCCGGTCACTGACCGGATGTGACGTCACTTCCGGCGCAAAACCCGCAAACCCACACTACTTGTAAGTCCCAATATAACCTCATCTACACCACACCCGACCAATCTAACAACTACATATCACACTTCCATATTTTTCAACTGCAGTACTTTGTGTATCACAACATTCAAAACGTAAATATTTACGAAGATCAGTTTGTATATTCTTTTACTTGTTATTTGAAAATTCGCACCATCTCGAATCATTGTATCTTATTTGTCCAGCCCGGGACGCTGTGGCGAAGGCCCTGGCAGCCAGGATGAAGGGGCAGTACCTAGAGAACCCGCCCAAGTGCCTACTGCCCGCCTGGTACCTCTACCGGTCCCGGCACCACGAGCTGCACCGCCCCTACTACGCCCTCGGGCTCTACGGGATGTCCCACGCCGTCAAGGTCCACTGGGTGCGCAAGCCCGTGGTTATGACTGGGTGCGTGTTCCAGCTACAGCAAGCTTTGCTAGTGTGCGCAAGCCCGTAGTCTGACTTACAGCTACAGCAAGCTTTGCTAATGTGAGCAAGCCCGTGGTAATGCCAGGGTGTGTGTTACAGCTACAGCAAGCTTAGCTCATGTGAGCAAGCCCGTGGTAATGCCAGGGTGCGTGTTACAGCTACAGCAAGCTTAGCTCATGTGAGCAATCCAGTGGTAATGACAGGGTACGTGTTACAGCTACAGCAAGCTTAGCTCATGTGAGCAAGCCCGTGGTAATGCCAGGGTACGTGTTACAGCTACAGCAAGCTTAGCTCATGTGAGCAAGCCCGTGGTAATGCCAGGGTACGTGTTACAGCTACAGCAAGCTTTGCTGGAGTTTTTACAATTTAGACCCATAGCTGGTAGTCTGATCTGAGGTGAACCCTGAATCGCTGGATACATGACAGAAGAAAAAAACCTGTGCACTTTGAAATGAAATAATTAATAGATTATATCCATTAGATTAATATTTTGAGTTCGAGGGCCTGCTGGACAGAGCCTCAAATCAATAACTAAAAACGACACGTTTTATTAAATTTCACAAAGCCAAAAAACCCAACCCATAACTTCCCTGAGGCAAAAAATATCAAAATAAATAAATATTACAATATCGTAAGCGATTTTCAGGCACAACCAAAGTTATATTTACATAGATTGTAATCTTGGTTCCAACCAGTAACTGCTAGTCAACAGTAATTGTGTAATGTGTAGTGGGTTCCTGCATTTAAATATGCTTTATATGAATAATGTAATGAAGGGTTGTGGAATATAGCAATGCTCGTAAGTGTACTCTAAAGGTGCAATGAAATGAAGAGGTGATCTGTTATTTTGAAAACATAATTGCATACTACTATACTGAATCAATACACAACAACAGACCAGAGCCATAGATTAAGCAAGTATGCTTAATCTATGCCAGAGCCTTTAGAGAGATGATTAAATAAATGCAAAATTAATCCTTACTATTTTTGATAACCTTTTATTTTACGAAATACTGTCAAAGCTATTTAGAATGAGAATTTCAAATGCTAAACTGCCAAAGCCCTCAAATAATTAAAACTTAGGTAATAATTCTAACTAAACAGAAATGATAAATAATCAGTTCCAATGTTGTTAAAATAAAACTATATCATGCTTTTTTTGAGCCTATTCATAAAAAAACCCAGTATGTCTACCTTAATCTAAACCAGTTCGAGCACTGAACAACTCAGAGTACAAAAATAAGACTCCCCCATTAAGAGAATATCTGAGAAATAAGCATTGGCTTTTCCATCAGATTATGCTCATGTAACCTCTTATCGTTTCAACCATTTTCGCTCATTCTTAAAACTCATCGTAAAAGAAGCTGAGAATAAAGAGGATTACAGCTTGATCTACAAAAAAAACCAAAAACTTTTTACCATATTCCTAACTCTACCAAACCTATAACAAATCTAACCATATTACTTCAACAGTGGTAGATAAATCAACGAATCTTTACTTTCCATCTAGATTGTATAAAAGTGATTGAAATCATCTTCTAAATTAGTGAGTTACCTGAAAATGTTCAAAGTTTGACAAATATAAAGCAGTGATAGTGAAAATTTTGTTCAGAAGAAATTTTTATTCTGTTGCGGAATTTACAGATTAAACTATAGTTGATATAGTTGATTAAACTATAGTTTGTATAGTTAGAGCTAATTTTTTCTGGCTTGCCTAATATATATTTGAACAAAATATGTATGGACAAATAAATGTCTAACCTTATCTAATCACGCAGCTATTGGTTCGACCGCACCTCCACAACTCTCGCCGACCTGTTCGAGGACACGCCCCTTCCCTTGGAGACCTCGGCGGTGTACAAGTTCCCGAAGGATATGATCAAACCGGACCTGACGGTGTTCCTTGACATGGGTGAGCTCGCTGTCAAGGAACTGGAAGACCCGAATATCAGCGATGAGAGGCCTTCCGGTTGGGTCTCCAGGTACATGTATGGAGGAATCATTACACTCATTGGTACAGATACAGATGGAGCCACTTGTGATAAAGTGCGATGGGCAGCAAAGGCGAGATCATTGGAGGGGACGGATGCCCTTGCTGTTCCCATCGCTTCATCGCAGTAGTTGACACTATCTATATGCAGGCACAAAACACAACTTTGGTACTTTGGTAAGTGCTGAAAAACACAATCTGCAGTTTAGCTACTTGCTACTGAAAATTTTCCACAATATCAAACATTAGGAAACAATTATCTGGATGATGAATCGTTATATATAGACGTGATTTTTAATTATTTCCATAAAAGGATGATCGAACAATAATTAATATTAGTCCTCATTATCTCGATTACAACAATCAAACTGTTGCAGGTCTATTATCTTCGTAAATTGTGATACATATGCAAGAATCATAGCGAACATGTTGGTATATTTTATGGCAGTTTTTTTCCAAGACAACACTGCCGGCACCACACAGATTTCTCATTCCAATACATATGATTCGAGATTAGCTTGTTGGAATGTAGTGTATTTTAGAACTCTCTAAAAACTTCAGGAAGAGAAAGGGACCAAGCAAGCAATTTTAGAAATGTAGAATTATACATTTAAACATGTTAAATAATTGTTCTTCAACATGTGTGGTATACAAAATTATTCTGTTCTGATTTCAGGTACACGGATGTTTTCCGAACATTTCCAAACAACCACAATATTCACACAGTTACGTGGACGGGTGAAAGTGCAGATAATGTGACAGAATCTGTACTCCAACTGATTCAGGACAAACTTGGCAGAGTATTAGAAAAAGTCAGCGCAAAATAAATAATGTTTTACCTGTTTCAAGTATTTCTTTTTTATATTCCTGACACCTGTTTTGTACCTTGGCAGTTTTCGTCTAATTGTTCCTTCCTTGAAAAAACTCTGTATAATAACCTTGAACCCTTTTAAGGAACTTCATTTTAGGACCGTACCAGGCGAATTAGCTTCTTGACTATAAATGGAGACTTATTTGTAGAAGGCAAATCAATGTAAATTAATTTAAACTAAAGTGAATGGATGGAACTGTAAAATATCATTGTTGTGTTATCGTGAAAATTTATATTTTTAAATATTAAAAAATAATACCTCAATAGACAGCCATTTCTCTCTGTAATTAATAATAATATTGTACATATATTTTTGTAGGTTATGAACTAAGGAAAACAAATATGTAATATTGTGGGGAGTAAAAAAATTATTATTACCCGTTTACTATACAAATAACTAGAAAATTAGCATTTACGTAAAAACATTTCCGAGACACTGAAGTACAAAAATCTTGTACAGATTTTCTTAGGCCAAAAATATAATAAACATGTTGTAGTTAATTCAATTCCCTACACAGTAATGTATAACACATGGGAAAAACATTTTTATTTACATGTCTTATGTATATAAACAAATATACACGCGATACTATGAATAATAGGCCTAACAATCGTCTAACATTATGCTAAAACACACAAAAACATTAGACTCACTTTCACTTCACCAATTGACTAATTTATCCCTTTCCAGTAATATTTATGCATAAAGATTACTTTTATAAACACACAACCACTACACTGTCACTATACATTCCGAATTTATAACAATTTCTGAAATAATCGCGGATAAAAATTCACTTACAAAGATGTAGGTTATACTTGAGGTTCATCTGACGATCTGACAACAGCAAGAATCGGCTAAACACCTGCCTAACTGATATTTACTTGCGTTGCTCAAAGTAGTAATAGTGACCAGTGATGCCATTTGTCAAAACAAAATTATTCTACGTTTCTTCTGCTACAATTTGACACAACTATTGACTAGTTATAAAACTATATATATTTACAGCGTTTCATAATGGTCGCCGGGCGACCATTGGCCATTTGTCAGTTTTGGCAAAAACATCTGTTTTATAAAAATCATATGCTCTTTGTTATCAATGTATCGTTCAAATAATCAATACGATAATGTATTTTTTTTCTCTTGCTTTATAAAAGCAGGACCTGCATTAAAAGTTGCATGGGTCCGTAAGATCAGTAAATTAGGATTTTCCTCTGTTTTTGGATTAACACTTTTTTATTTTCTCTTCAACACTTTCACTTTCACTTGGGAAAAATATTTCAGTTAGGTACTTAGATTCTTCAATGTGTTAGGATACTTTCCACTGTGGCTGACCTTATGGAAGGCAGGCTGTTTCTGGAACTAGACAAACAATAATGGATTAGTGAGTATACATACATGAGCACAGGAGTTTTTTCTGTTGGCTATATTGTGTATTTTTGTTTAGAGTCTGTGGTCAATCACAATAAAGACTTAGGATATTTCTAGAGGGATAGGTCTTTGGTATATATAGGATACTATGATAAGGTTAGGTTACACTAGGATTAGAATTCTTCACACCAGAGGTCTGTCAGGCGGCTTCCTAACCCGAAAGAGGATAGACCTTGGAATAGATAGAGAAGCACCCATGAGAAGGAAAATATAAATGTCTAGTGTATATTGTGACAATTTTGTGTGTGTGTGTGTGTGTGTGTGTGTGTGTGTGTGTGTGTGTGTGTGTTTTGTTTTTTTGTAACTTTTTATTTTTTTATTTTTTTTATTTTTGTAAATCTCTCGCTTGATTTGTTTTAAAAATCTCACTATTTCTACCATGATTTTCAAATCGTTTTTTCCTAATATTTCTCCAAGCAAAAGGGGTCGTCTGAAATTAGCTCTCTGAAGTTCCATATACATGTTATCCCTGCAGCTTTCAAAGGCGGGACATTCGAAAATAAAGTGCTCAAAGTCTTCCGTTGTATTCATTGTGCACCTAAGGCACTTAGGGGAGGGTGATAGTTTTATTCTGTGCAATGTCTCGTTAACTAGGCCATGTCCAAATCTTAGTCGATTAATGGTTATAATGTCTGATCTAGGGAGTTGGCACCTACTATACCAAGCCTGGTTGTAGTAATCTGTTTGAACACTTTTATACCATCTTGCTTTATTGCTATCTGCCACAATAGTTTGAAAGGAAGATGCCATGTTTCTTTTTAGTCCAGAGACATAATCACCGATTGGTAACCTGAAATCAAGCAAGTCACCACCAGAGGTGATTGCCTCTTTAGCTAGCTTATCGACTAGCTCATTACCTGGAATGCCTACATGTCCTGGAGTCCATTGGATAATAATTTCTAGATCATGCTTAACCTGGGCAATTATTTGAGCTGCAATACTATCTTCATAATCTAGGAGCTTGGCGGATTCTATGGATAATATAGCCGATTTAGAGTCAGTGCAAATAATAAACTTTAGTCCAGTGTATTGAGAGGTTATTTTAACAGCCTTATAAATAGCATACAACTCAGCTGTATAGCTACTTGCTAAGCTAGGTAATTTGAAGGATTTATTTATATTCAGTTCCTGACATACTACAGCTGCTCCGGTTCCCCGACTATTCTTGAAGCCATCTGTATATATCTTGATGTGGTCTTTAAATTCTGTATTAATTACTTCCAAAAATGATTCTTTGAGTAAAACTGGTAGATCCCGCTTGTTCAAATTTCCAAGTTTATCATATAGGCTATCCTTAGTAGTGAGTTTAACTGGAGTCATTGATAATGGGTTGGTTAAAACATTTAATAGTGGTTCCTCCTTAGTGAGGTTATGAGCTATTAGGCTAGAGATGTTGTTTGCAGCTGCAATATAAATAGGCTTCACCTTTTTAGTCCAATATCTGTGGTTGTCTGCAAGCAGGCAGAGGTGATTTATATTAAAATGACTAGGGTGATTGTAATTATCTATGACCTTAAATATAAACTTATGACTAAGCATTTCCCTTCTAAGCTTGAGTGGTGGGATGCATGTTTCCATCTGTAGGGCTATGATTGGGGTAGTTTTAAAGGCTCCTGTTATTATTCTAAGTGCTTGGTTTTGGACAGTGTCAAGTTTATTCAAAATATTTAAAGGTAAATGACTGAACAAAAAGCAGCAGTATTCCAGCTTGGATCTTATTATACTGATGTATACCTTAGTCAGCAGCTGAGGGTGAACACCATATCTTGAGCAGGCAAGGGACTTGAGAATATTTAAGTCATTTAAGCCTTGATTGACTAGATGATTAACGTGAGCTTTAAAGGTAAATTGTCTATCAAATATAATACCAAGGACTTTTTGAGTAGGCCTATCACTCACTGGGATTGCATTATTACTTACAAACAAGGTTGGCAAAGATTCTGGTTGTCTTTTCCTAGAGAATACAGTTACTTTGGACTTGGAGGGATTAATTTCTAATGATAGGGTAGCAAAGTAATTCTCTAATTCAGATAATGTTTGTTGTAGAGTTGTAATTGTGTCTGATATATTCCTGAGGCTGCATATTAAAGAAATATCATCGGCATATTGAAGTAAATGAATATTATTAGGAATGCTTTGGTTGATGCTGGATATATACAGTGCAAATAACATAAGGACTTAACACACTGCCTTGAGGGAGCCCCCTGCAGGTGGTTCTAGCCATTATTTCCTGGTTTGATGAAAAATAAATCACTCTGTGACTTAGCCACTTATGGAGATGTAGTATGAATCTAGCTGGTATATGGGTCAGTCCATGTCAAATCATCCAGGTCATGAAACCCATGTTCTCAGAATGTTATGAAAATTAATATATTTGTTCTACTTTCTATTCTTATTATTAATACAAAATTTTAATTTGATATCTCTAGTATTTTTTGAGTTATGAACTTTAAAGTTTGTTAAAATACACGTTTATGCTGTTTCCGACGGTTAAAGGGATCGTGACTTTAATTTTGTAAAAAAATCATAACTTAGTCAATTTCCATCTTATCACAATGAAATGACATCACAGTGAATGGGGTACATTTCACTAAAATGTTCATAAAAGTTAGCAGAATAAGCAAAAAATACATTTGGCATACTTTAATCTTATTGTTGCACAAAATATTTTCTCAAACTTGAATATTTTGTTTTTTCAAAAGAAATTACGTAACATTTTAAAAAATAGTAAAAAATAAAAGGCACTGCAGAAACCAAAGTATTTTTTTTTATATTTACATTCCTAAAGGCTTAAACTAAAAGGTTCTAAAAGAAAAACTGTGGGTTTTTTACTGCTTGGTATTTTTTAACCATTAAAAATATATTACTCTATTTTTTTAGTAAAAATGCATTATGATTTACATCAAGGTAGTAAAATTACACCATAACAATTTGGTTAGTAAAAATTTACAAAAATACTCATGTTATGGTCAATTTATTACTGTTCCAAGAACTATTTGAACCTTCATATAGATTTTAAGGCATCAAATCAGTTAATAAAATAAAATGGCCAAAACATAAATAGCCTATACTACTTTTACTAACAAGAGATTTTGATAATCAGGCAAGTGTTAATCTTTTAAATAACTAAGTAGGCTATTTAATCATTTACGAATAAAGTTACTTAAATGAAAGATTTAAAAACATATAATCTTACTAGATTGTATATTGTACTTATAACAACTTTATTTTAAATTTTTAAATTAAGTGGTTATATTGCACAAAAGATCTTTAGTCCAATATCAAGTCAATTGGAAAATACATCTCCAATATTGTGTTCCCATTTTATCTTTTAACAAAATACTGTGCATTTGGCAATATTTTTTATAAACTAATATTATGTATGCAAATGTATCATACATTTTGTTTAAAAATAAAATGTAAGAGACCAGTGGTAACAACAAAATGTAATTAAGCAGTTGAGTAATCACTTGGCTTTCAAGTGTAGGCTGCTTGTTGCTGCATGAATAGTTCAGGATTCAACATGAATCTCCCCCTTCCCCACTTCAACAGTTATCACTATAGACTTATACCTTAGTTTCATTTTGACTGTGGTTGAGGGAACATAGTTTTGAATTTTAATATTATTTACTACATAACTTCTAGTTATTTTAAGTTAAAATTAAAAACAGTTAGTTTAGTGTTTTAAGTGTTGAATTTCAAGAATTAGGGCCAGTTAATCCTTTTATTTCACAAATAAAATATTTCAACTGAAAAAATTTTATAATTTTTATAGTTAGTTCTCAATGAAAGTTAGTGAGGTTTATTCATTAAAATGTTTGCAAACAAACAGTGTAGTGTTGGACAAGTAATTGGAACTGAATGCCACAAGTTGAGTTATACACAACAAACAAATCTGGTCAGTGTTACATCGTTGGAACAATCAGAAGTCAATATACTAAGTCTGAGAAGTGGGGTGAGTCTAGAACAATTGACTTTTCTGTGAACATCACAAAGCATATTTCTTGAACAAATATGAAATGTACCAAAACTTCTGTATGGATCCATTCCAATCACACAAGAAAAAAATATCAAAAGCTTTAAGAGTTGTTAGTTTGGATCTCTCCCAAAAAATTAACCGTCTAAAAAATTGTGTAAAATCAGCCCCTGGGCAGAAAATATGTGATGTTTGTAGACAAAAAGTAAATACAAATCTTACACTATTCGATGATGAAGGTGAAATTGAAGAAATCGTAAGTGATAGCGAAGAAATAAGTAATATAGAACAGTCTATTTCAAAACAACAAACATTAGAAGAACTGAATTTATCCTTTCAAAATGTAGGGGAATCTCCATTTAAACTGCACGGCATAGCACCACTTAGCAAATCAAGCTATGCAAAGAGAAAGCTTGAATCTGTAACTAGTACATTAAAGTCAAAAGTTAGCAGGGTATTAGATAACGAATTTTCCTTAGCAGATGAATCCCCTTACCCTAGGTTGACAAAAGAAAATGAACAAAAAGTAAAAGATATGGACAGACTAATTTACTTGATAAAAGTAAAACTTAACATTACCACTTCACAAAGAGAAAAAATACAAGTTTTAACCCTAGTTCATACTTCTTGGAGCAGGAAAAAAATAAGCGAAGAATTTAATGTAAGCGAATATACCGCACGGAAAGCAAAGGAACTCCTTGCAGACAAGGGAATAATAGCACTGCCTGACCCAAGAAAAGGACATCCAGTAAATCAAAATGTAGTTGAGGATGTTAAAAACTTTTACAAAGTAGTGAATATTCACGAGTCATGCCAGGTGCTAAAGATAAAGTAAGCATTTCCAAAAATCAGTATATGCAAAAAGTACTGTTGTTAGGAAATTTGAATGAGCTTTACGCTGCTTTCAAGTTTGAGCACCCAGGAATTAAAATTGGACTTTCCAAGTTCTGCATGCTTCACCCAAAATGGTGTGTATTAGCAGGTAGTGCTGGTACACACTTCGTTTGTGTTTGTACCATACATGAAAATGTTTCACTTTTGCTTCACGCCTGCTCAATTGAAGAACACTACAGAGAACTTATTGAGAAGTTAGTTTGTTCAAAAGACAACAGAGACTGCGTGTTACGGCACTGCTCAAAGTGTCCTTCTAGTGACACTTTAAAATCATTTATTATGGAAAAATTTGAAGAATGGGATCCTAACGATGAAGTGACATATTCTTCTTGGATATCTACTGATCGAACTCAACAGGTTCAGTTCACTGTAACATTACAAGAATACCTAGAAATCTTAATTGTAAGTCTAGAAAAATTAATACCTCACTCTTTCATTACCAAGTCTCAGGCCAAATATTTGAAAGAAAGCAAAAGCAACCTGAAAGAAGATGAGGCCATCGTTCTGATTGATTTTAGTGAAAATTATTCTTTTGTCTTGCAAAATGAAGCCCAAGGATATCATTGGACTAACAACAGCTGTTCCCTTCATCCAGTTGTGATCTACACACGTCATGAGAACAATAAAGACCTAATTGTTTCCAATTTGTGCATAGTATCCGATGACTTGGAGCATGATGTGGCATTTGTTAATGAAACGCAAAAGGTTGTTGTTGAATACTTGAAAAACAGTTATCCAGAAGTGAGAAGCGTGACTTATTATAGTGATGGGTACAGTATAAAAACTGTAAAAACTTTGTAAATCTGTGCCTTCATGAAAAAGACTTTGGCTTAAAAGCTAAATGGTGTTTTTTTGCCACCAGCCACGGTAAGTCCCCTTGTGACGGTATAGGTGGCACTGTCAAGCGCATTGTGTCAATAGCAAGCCTGCAACGTAGTCCAGGTAATGCCATAGATGATGCCCAAAATTTCTTTGATTTTTGTAAGTCAAGAATAGAAAACATAAAATTTATTATGATCAAGAAAGAAATGTTGATAAGTAGTGGTGAAACAAGAAAGAGGCGCCACTTCCGGCGTTTTTTTCCCATGTTATTCTTATGGGGAGCCGTTTTTGCACCGACGCCAGCTCCCGCCTATAGAGCTCCCGCGCGTTGGCCAATACTAATGTCCAACCCTTGCCTATATTAAATATATTGTCCCCATCCCCATCCCTCCTCTATATTTTTAAAAATTAATTTTCAAATTCAGGCTAAAAAACTATCTTTGGTGTTTACTGTCCGATTTGTCTGCAATTTGGATATGTTATTGTCCTAGGCAAGTGTTTTAATAAATTTCACTTACATTTCCCAAATTCACTATAACGGTCAAATTAAAAAATATTTTTGAAAAATACTATAGTGCCAATTGCCACCTTCTTTATTAACTGTCCGATTTGTCTTCAATTTGGATATGTTATTGTCCTAGGCAAGTGGTTTAATAAATTTCACTTACATTTCCCAAATTCACTATAACGGTCAAATTAAAAAATATTTTTTGAAAAATACTGCCAATTGCCACCTTCTTTATTAACTGTCCGATTTGTCTTCAATTTGGATATGTTATTGTCCTAGGCAAGTGGTTTAATAAATTCCACCTACATATCCCAAATTCACTATTACAGTCAAATTAAAAATTATTTTTGAAAAATACTGCCAACTGCCAACTTCTTTATTAAATGTCCGATTTGTCTGCAATTTGGATATGTTATTGTCCTAGGCAAGTGTTTTAATAAATTTCACTTACATATCCCAAATTCACCATCACGGTCAAATTAAAAAATATTTTTGAAAAATACTGCCAATTGCCGCCTTCTTTATTAACTGTCCGATTTGTTTAAAACTTGGATATGTTATTGTCGTAGGCAAGTGTTTTAATAAATTACACTTACATATCCCAAATTCACTATTACGGTCAAATTAAAAAATATTTTTGAAAAATACTGCCAATTGCCGCCTTCTTTATTAACTGTCCGATTTGTTTAAAACTTGGATATGTTATTGTCGTAGGCAAGTGTTTTAATAAATTACACTTACATATCCCAAATTCACTATTACGGTCAAATTAAAAAATATTTTTGAAAAATACAGCTAATTGCCAACTTCTTTATTTACTGTCCGATTTGTCTGCAATTTGGATATGTTATTGTCGTAGGCTAGTGTATATGCACCATCCACATTTTACAAATATTACGGTCAAATTAAATAATATTTTTGAAAAATACTGCCAATTGCCACCTTCTTTATTAAATGTCTGATTTGTCTTCAATTTGGATATGTTATTGTCCTAGGCAACTGGTTTAATAAATTCCACCTACACATCCCAAATTCACTATTACAGTCAAATTAAAAATTATTTTTGAAAAATACTGCCAATTGCCAACTTCTTTATTAAATGTCCGATTTGTCTGCAATTTGGATATGTTATTGTCCTAGGCAAGTGTTTTAATAAATTTCACTTACATATCCCAAATTCACCATCACGGTCAAATTAAAAAATATTTTTGAAAAATACTGCCAATTGCCAACTTCTTTATTTACTGTCTGATTTGTTTAAAATTTGGATATGTTATTGTTGTGGGCTAATGTATATGCACCATCCACATTTTACAAATATTGCGGTTAAATTTTTAAAAATTTGGAAAAATACTGCCAATTGGCAACTTCTTTATTAAATGTCCGATTTGTCTGCAATTTGGATATGTTATTGTCCTAGGCAAGTCTTTTAATAAATTCCACTTACATATCCCAAAATTCACTATTACAGTCAAATTAAAAATTATTTTTGAAAAATACTGCCAATTGCCAACTTCTTTATTAAATGTCCGATTTGTTTAAAATTTAGATATGTTATTGTTGTAGGCTAGTGTATATGCACCATCCACATTTCCCAAATTCACCATTACAGTCAAATTAAAAAATATTTTTGAAAAATACCGCCAATTGCCAACTTCTTTATTTACTGTCCGATTTGTTTAAAATTTGGATATGTTATTGTTGTGGGCTAATGTATATGCACCATCCACATTTTACAAATATTGCGGTTAAATTTTTAAAAATTTGGAAAAATACTGCCAATTGGCAACTTCTTTATTTATGGTCTGATTTGTTTAAAATTTATGTCATTATTCTAGGCTAGTGTATATGTACCATCCACATTTGACAAATTAACTATAATGGTCAAATTTAAAAAATATTTTGAAAAATATACAATTTCAAACTTCTTTATTTACTGTCTGATTTATTTTCGGATATGTTATAGCTCTTATATAGGTAACAAGACCACACTACCACACGTTCCATTACCCATTTGTCTTTTTTGTTTGTTTATTTTGCTGTAATCCCAAAACTGACTGTTTATTGCCTACACTTTGGATATTGTCCTAAGCATTTATTTTTGGATATGTTATAGCCCCCAACTATTATATCTAAAATTACAATATTATTTCCACCTATAATACTGTTGTTTGTTTTGCCGCAACCTAAAAACTAACATTGGTATTTGTGTTTTTACAAAACTATATTTTGCGGTTGGATTAAAAAAAAATAAATGCAAGCTTATTATATTTGCCACACGCTTATTATATACATCCAGCTGTTATATTTGCCACATTTCCAATATTGTTGTGACCCTCTCAACTACCTCTCATTGTAATATAATAAGTAATATATATCCACAACTATGGTCAGAACAAATTTTGGATATGTTTTAAGCCAGCAAAAAATAAATTTTTAAAACCCAAAACAACTAAACACAAAACACTAATCTTTCTTTGTGCTTGTTTGGAGTAGTCTTTATTTTATCCAACTTAATTTTAATTTTGCAGTTAAAATCAAACTTCCCACATTCTAGCTCCCTTTCCAGCCAGTGGTTGGAGACATAAAGGTTACGAATATTTTCAAACAATATATCTTTTTCTACCCCTATGTTGGACTTGTTTAATAGCGCACCATATTCCAAATCCTCCAGTCTACTACATTCTTTAAATTTAACATTGCCTTTAATATCTTGCATCTCTATGTCTTCTTGTCCATTGTTACGGAAACTTTCTATTTTTGGAATTGCCATAAAATGTTGCGGTTCCGTTAAAGCTTGCAAGTGGCTCGTTGGTAGGTAGGTAAATAATGTCCAAATCACCACTGTATGGCAACACGCCTTGCCTATTCTTATTTATCTCTATAAATACAGTTTTACAGACACCTTTAACATAGTATACACCCCTCCATCCTTTTCTGCCAACACTCCCACAAACTTGTTGTTTACTACAAACACATACACATAATGCTCTAGATCCTCGTCGCAGGAAGTAATATGCACCATCCACATTTTACAAATATTGCGGTTAAATTTTTAAAAATTTGGAAAAATACTGCCAATTGGCAACTTCTTTATTTATGGTCTGATTTGTTTAAAATTTATGTCATTATTCTAGGCTAGTGTATATGTACCATCCACATTTGACAAATTAACTATAATGGTCAAATTTAAAAAATATTTTGAAAAATATACAATTTCAAACTTCTTTATTTACTGTCTGATTTATTTTCGGATATGTTATAGCTCTTATATAGGTAACAAGACCACACTACCACACGTTCCATTACCCATTTGTCTTTTTTGTTTGTTTATTTTGCTGTAATCCCAAAACTGACTGTTTATTGCCTACACTTTGGATATTGTCCTAAGCATTTATTTTTGGATATGTTATAGCCCCCAACTATTATATCTAAAATTACAATATTATTTCCACCTATAATACTGTTGTTTGTTTTGCCGCAACCTAAAAACTAACATTGGTATTTGTGTTTTTACAAAACTATATTTTGTGGTTGGATTAAAAAAAAATAAATGCAAGCTTATTATATTTGCCACACGCTTATTATATACATCCAGCTGTTATATTTGCCACATTTCCAATATTGTTGTGACCCTCTCAACTACCTCTCATTGTAATATAATAAGTAATATATATCCACAACTATGGTCAGAACAAATTTTGGATATGTTTTAAGCCAGCAAAAAATAAATTTTTAAAACCCAAAACAACTAAACACAAAACACTAATCTTTCTTTGTGCTTGTTTGGAGTAGTCTTTATTTTATCCAACTTAATTTTAATTTTGCAGTTAAAATCAAACTTCCCACATTCTAGCTCCCTTTCCAGCCAGTGGTTGGAGACATAAAGGTTACGAATATTTTCAAACAATATATCTTTTTCTACCCCTATGTTGGACTTGTTTAATAGCGCACCATATTCCAAATCCTCCAGTCTACTACATTCTTTAAATTTAACATTGCCTTTAATATCTTGCATCTCTATGTCTTCTTGTCCATTGTTACGGAAACTTTCTATTTTTGGAATTGCCATAAAATGTTGCGGTTCCGTTAAAGCTTGCAAGTGGCTCGTTGGTAGGTAGGTAAATAATGTCCAAATCACCACTGTATGGCAACACGCCTTGCCTATTCTTATTTATCTCTATAAATACAGTTTTACAGACACCTTTAACATAGTATACACCCCTCCATCCTTTTCTGCCAACACTCCCACAAACTTGTTGTTTACTACAAACACATACACATAATGCTCTAGATCCTCGTCGCAGGAAGTAATATGCACCATCCACATTTTACAAATATTGCGGTTAAATTTTTAAAAATTTGGAAAAATACTGCCAATTGGCAACTTCTTTATTTATGGTCTGATTTGTTTAAAATTTATGTCATTATTCTAGGCTAGTGTATATGTACCATCCACATTTGACAAATTAACTATAATGGTCAAATTTAAAAAATATTTTGAAAAATATACAATTTCAAACTTCTTTATTTACTGTCTGATTTATTTTCGGATATGTTATAGCTCTTATATAGGTAACAAGACCACACTACCACACGTTCCATTACCCATTTGTCTTTTTTGTTTGTTTATTTTGCTGTAATCCCAAAACTGACTGTTTATTGCCTACACTTTGGATATTGTCCTAAGCATTTATTTTTGGATATGTTATAGCCCCCAACTATTATATCTAAAATTACAATATTATTTCCACCTATAATACTGTTGTTTGTTTTGCCGCAACCTAAAAACTAACATTGGTATTTGTGTTTTTACAAAACTATATTTTGTGGTTGGATTAAAAAAAAATAAATGCAAGCTTATTATATTTGCCACACGCTTATTATATACATCCAGCTGTTATATTTGCCACATTTCCAATATTGTTGTGACCCTCTCAACTACCTCTCATTGTAATATAATAAGTAATATATATCCACAACTATGGTCAGAACAAATTTTGGATATGTTTTAAGCCAGCAAAAAATAAATTTTTAAAACCCAAAACAACTAAACACAAAACACTAATCTTTCTTTGTGCTTGTTTGGAGTAGTCTTTATTTTATCCAACTTAATTTTAATTTTGCAGTTAAAATCAAACTTCCCACATTCTAGCTCCCTTTCCAGCCAGTGGTTGGAGACATAAAGGTTACGAATATTTTCAAACAATATATCTTTTTCTACCCCTATGTTGGACTTGTTTAATAGCGCACCATATTCCAAATCCTCCAGTCTACTACATTCTTTAAATTTAACATTGCCTTTAATATCTTGCATCTCTATGTCTTCTTGTCCATTGTTACGGAAACTTTCTATTTTTGGAATTGCCATAAAATGTTGCGGTTCCGTTAAAGCTTGCAAGTGGCTCGTTGGTAGGTAGGTAAATAATGTCCAAATCACCACTGTATGGCAACACGCCTTGCCTATTCTTATTTATCTCTATAAATACAGTTTTACAGACACCTTTAACATAGTATACACCCCTCCATCCTTTTCTGCCAACACTCCCACAAACTTGTTGTTTACTACAAACACATACACATAATGCTCTAGATCCTCGTCGCAGGAAGTAATATGCACCATCCACATTTTACAAATATTGCGGTTAAATTTTTAAAAATTTGGAAAAATACTGCCAATTGGCAACTTCTTTATTTATGGTCTGATTTGTTTAAAATTTATGTCATTATTCTAGGCTAGTGTATATGTACCATCCACATTTGACAAATTAACTATAATGGTCAAATTTAAAAAATATTTTGAAAAATATACAATTTCAAACTTCTTTATTTACTGTCTGATTTATTTTCGGATATGTTATAGCTCTTATATAGGTAACAAGACCACACTACCACACGTTCCATTACCCATTTGTCTTTTTTGTTTGTTTATTTTGCTGTAATCCCAAAACTGACTGTTTATTGCCTACACTTTGGATATTGTCCTAAGCATTTATTTTTGGATATGTTATAGCCCCCAACTATTATATCTAAAATTACAATATTATTTCCACCTATAATACTGTTGTTTGTTTTGCCGCAACCTAAAAACTAACATTGGTATTTGTGTTTTTACAAAACTATATTTTGTGGTTGGATTAAAAAAAAATAAATGCAAGCTTATTATATTTGCCACACGCTTATTATATACATCCAGCTGTTATATTTGCCACATTTCCAATATTGTTGTGACCCTCTCAACTACCTCTCATTGTAATATAATAAGTAATATATATCCACAACTATGGTCAGAACAAATTTTGGATATGTTTTAAGCCAGCAAAAAATAAATTTTTAAAACCCAAAACAACTAAACACAAAACACTAATCTTTCTTTGTGCTTGTTTGGAGTAGTCTTTATTTTATCCAACTTAATTTTAATTTTGCAGTTAAAATCAAACTTCCCACATTCTAGCTCCCTTTCCAGCCAGTGGTTGGAGACATAAAGGTTACGAATATTTTCAAACAATATATCTTTTTCTACCCCTATGTTGGACTTGTTTAATAGCGCACCATATTCCAAATCCTCCAGTCTACTACATTCTTTAAATTTAACATTGCCTTTAATATCTTGCATCTCTATGTCTTCTTGTCCATTGTTACGGAAACTTTCTATTTTTGGAATTGCCATAAAATGTTGCGGTTCCGTTAAAGCTTGCAAGTGGCTCGTTGGTAGGTAGGTAAATAATGTCCAAATCACCACTGTATGGCAACACGCCTTGCCTATTCTTATTTATCTCTATAAATACAGTTTTACAGACACCTTTAACATAGTATACACCCCTCCATCCTTTTCTGCCAACACTCCCACAAACTTGTTGTTTACTACAAACGCATACACATAATGCTCTAGATCCTCGTCGCAGGAAGTAATCTTTTAATTTATCCTCTCTTTCCCTTCTTTCTTTAGCCAACTGTGCTTTGTATTCCTCTGCAACAGTATTTTCCACATATTCCAATTTACGCTTATTACTGTTTCCTCTTTTTGGAACAACTCTCTGCTTGGAAAGTGGCTCTATTTCTTTAATAGTGTATGGGTACAGTTTATTGGTCCGGCTTCTTAAAACGTAGGGAGTAAGGTTAGGACTTTCCACCAAGCCTAATTCTTCTAAATTGATGGAGAAAGGTGTATTTGATGCCCCCAGATTTGATGTAACACCTATGCTTTACACTTACGGCATCCTCCTCTATTACCTCTACATAGTTGGTAAACAGTTAAAGCCAAATGCAGATAGAGCATACTTTATTAACTTTTCCCTTTGATCTTTTGGCAGTTTTACTCCAGTTATCTTCCCCCAACACGCATCGTTAAACACTAAACAACAACTGTTTTGTGATTGGCAACTTTCACCCACATCTTATGCAGAGGTACAGCATAGAATGGAGCATTTTGAAAGTACCGTTTGTTGTCTTCTATTAGACTTAAACAATCTCTTAAAGGTTCAAACCCTTTACCAAAACCTCTACAATAGATTGTTGCCTCTAACCTTGCCATTCTCTCTAGCCAGTTGAGAACGTTTCTTTTAGGTTTACAAAGTTTATTATATGGTTTCCTATACTTTTAATTACTCCAGGGCTTGTAATCTGGCATATAAATTTATTATATATTTTTACCCTGCTATTTACATTAAACCATGCTAACATTATCTACAATAACATTATGGGGGTCCATTCGCCCCCCTGGTAGCAAAAGTTTTCTGTAAGATATTGGCACATTTCCTCTTTATTAAATATTCCAACCAAATCTAGTGTTATATCGAAATCCATAAGATAGTACATTTCTTTTTCCAGATCTTGCAGTATCTTTGGAAGATCTTCCAACAAATCCTTAATTTTAACATTTGCAAGCTCTATTTTATAGGGAATTGCTATAGGATCATCATACTTTTGTTTAATTTGGTCAATATCTTTCTTTATTATTTGTAACACACCCTCGCTTTGGGAGAATGGTAGTTTGGCCACAACACCATGTCGAGCTAAAGAGAACTTTTTAAATATTCCTCATAAGTAGCTATTAAACGAGCCACATATTTCCTTCTTAACTTTAAATTTATTCCGAACATCCCCATTACAATCCGCAACATTGGTTATCTTAACTAACATCCGTTATAGATGTTATTTAATTTTGGTTCGCCCTCGCAATAGTTTATATTACCTATGTCTGTAAGAAGGTTATTATTACGTAGATTTTCTAATAAAAACCACATACCAAATCTTTCGTTAGTAGGTTTAATACAATTCCCCAATAAATGGCTAACAGAGTACATTTCTTTTATACA
The DNA here is from genome assembly GCA_963675035.1 of Allygus modestus. Classification (NCBI taxonomy): domain Eukaryota; kingdom Metazoa; phylum Arthropoda; class Insecta; order Hemiptera; family Cicadellidae; genus Allygus; species Allygus modestus. Next base: position 393,669,791 of record OY776112.1, on the reverse strand, counting down.
AAAAGTAGCGGAAACATGCAAACAGGACAGATATATAGGCATATATGTGTTGTAAATATATATTGTATATAAACATAGGCGAGCGGCAAGTGTAACATGTAAGTGGACACCCACATGCAAATATGGAATACCCACAAATTCGACTAAATAAGTTTATAGTCTCAATATAATTAACATATTAACATTAGTACCCAAATTGTCGAAATTCTATAATTCTATTCTTAGTCCTTGTATTAGGTTTTGTACTATTAAACCCAACACCCCATGCAGTAGAGTAATATATGTATTTAATATGCACATTCTACAAGACCTGTACATCTGTTGTATAAGCAGCAGAATAGACATCTCATTGTGTTGTTGTAAAGTAAAACATAAATTGTGCTGGATACAACCGGCCAGATATTAGACAGGAAATGTGTTGGAAGTGTATTGCCAAAGACAAACACCACATAGTGCAGCATGTAATCAATCCATTACTATTTAGACAGCATTGGTACAACATCCGATATATTAGCCAAACCCACAATCAAACTTGGAAAACAAACAGTAAAAGATAAATATTATAGTAACAGAAATAGTAAGAGTATAAGGACATAGTAATATTTAAAGTTTATAAAACAACACAAATGCAGAGACACAATAACACACTCCAACACATTTGGACACAGGCACAGATACTGGTTTACATCCATTTAACACAACTTTACACGTTCTGTCAACCGACACAAAAATTGTTTGTAAATTGTGTAAGAAATATATGTAATATAAACAAATTTAACACAATCATAACATTGTCCACAACCACCATCCATTGGAAGTTAAAGGGGGGTGTATCGATACACCCCCCTTTAACTTCCAATGGATGGTGGTTGTGGACAATGTTATGATTGTGTTAAATTTGTTTATATTACATATATTTCTTACACAATTTACAAACAATTTTTGTGTCGGTTGACAGAACGTGTAAAGTTGTGTTAAATGGATGTAAACCAGTATCTGTGCCTGTGTCCAAATGTGTTGGAGTGTGTTATTGTGTCTCTGCATTTGTGTTGTTTTATAAACTTTAAATATTACTATGTCCTTATACTCTTACTATTTCTGTTACTATAATATTTATCTTTTACTGTTTGTTTTCCAAGTTTGATTGTGGGTTTGGCTAATATATCGGATGTTGTACCAATGCTGTCTAAATAGTAATGGATTGATTACATGCTGCACTATGTGGTGTTTGTCTTTGGCAATACACTTCCAACACATTTCCTGTCTAATATCTGGCCGGTTGTATCCAGCACAATTTATGTTTTACTTTACAACAACACAATGAGATGTCTATTCTGCTGCTTATACAACAGATGTACAGGTCTTGTAGAATGTGCATATTAAATACATATATTACTCTACTGCATGGGGTGTTGGGTTTAATAGTACAAAACCTAATACAAGGACTAAGAATAGAATTATAGAATTTCGACAATTTGGGTACTAATGTTAATATGTTAATTATATTGAGACTATAAACTTATTTAGTCGAATTTGTGGGTATTCCATATTTGCATGTGGGTGTCCACTTACATGTTACACTTGCCGCTCGCCTATGTTTATATACAATATATATTTACAACACATATATGCCTATATATCTGTCCTGTTTGCATGTTTCCGCTACTTTTTGTATAAAAGAAATGTACTCTGTTAGCCATTTATTGGGGAATTGTATTAAACCTACTAACGAAAGATTTGGTATGTGGTTTTTATTAGAAAATCTACGTAATAATAACCTTCTTACAGACATAGGTAATATAAACTATTGCGAGGGCGAACCAAAATTAAATAACATCTATAACGGATGTTAGTTAAGATAACCAATGTTGCGGATTGTAATGGGGATGTTCGGAATAAATTTAAAGTTAAGAAGGAAATATGTGGCTCGTTTAATAGCTACTTATGAGGAATATTTAAAAAGTTCTCTTTAGCTCGACATGGTGTTGTGGCCAAACTACCATTCTCCCAAAGCGAGGGTGTGTTACAAATAATAAAGAAAGATATTGACCAAATTAAACAAAAGTATGATGATCCTATAGCAATTCCCTATAAAATAGAGCTTGCAAATGTTAAAATTAAGGATTTGTTGGAAGATCTTCCAAAGATACTGCAAGATCTGGAAAAAGAAATGTACTATCTTATGGATTTCGATATAACACTAGATTTGGTTGGAATATTTAATAAAGAGGAAATGTGCCAATATCTTACAGAAAACTTTTGCTACCAGGGGGGCGAATGGACCCCCATAATGTTATTGTAGATAATGTTAGCATGGTTTAATGTAAATAGCAGGGTAAAAATATATAATAAATTTATATGCCAGATTACAAGCCCTGGAGTAATTAAAAGTATAGGAAACCATATAATAAACTTTGTAAACCTAAAAGAAACGTTCTCAACTGGCTAGAGAGAATGGCAAGGTTAGAGGCAACAATCTATTGTAGAGGTTTTGGTAAAGGGTTTGAACCTTTAAGAGATTGTTTAAGTCTAATAGAAGACAACAAACGGTACTTTCAAAATGCTCCATTCTATGCTGTACCTCTGCATAAGATGTGGGTGAAAGTTGCCAATCACAAAACAGTTGTTGTTTAGTGTTTAACGATGCGTGTTGGGGGAAGATAACTGGAGTAAAACTGCCAAAAGATCAAAGGGAAAAGTTAATAAAGTATGCTCTATCTGCATTTGGCTTTAACTGTTTACCAACTATGTAGAGGTAATAGAGGAGGATGCCGTAAGTGTAAAGCATAGGTGTTACATCAAATCTGGGGGCATCAAATACACCTTTCTCCATCAATTTAGAAGAATTAGGCTTGGTGGAAAGTCCTAACCTTACTCCCTACGTTTTAAGAAGCCGGACCAATAAACTGTACCCATACACTATTAAAGAAATAGAGCCACTTTCCAAGCAGAGAGTTGTTCCAAAAAGAGGAAACAGTAATAAGCGTAAATTGGAATATGTGGAAAATACTGTTGCAGAGGAATACAAAGCACAGTTGGCTAAAGAAAGAAGGGAAAGAGCGGATAAATTAAAAGATTACTTCCTGCGACGAGGATCTAGAGCATTATGTGTATGTGTTTGTAGTAAACAACAAGTTTGTGGGAGTGTTGGCAGAAAAGGATGGAGGGGTGTATACTATGTTAAAGGTGTCTGTAAAACTGTATTTATAGAGATAAATAAGAATAGGCAAGGCGTGTTGCCATACAGTGGTGATTTGGACATTATTTACCTACCTACCAACGAGCCACTTGCAAGCTTTAACGGAACCGCAACATTTTATGGCAATTCCAAAAATAGAAAGTTTCCGTAACAATGGACAAGAAGACATAGAGATGCAAGATATTAAAGGCAATGTTAAATTTAAAGAATGTAGTAGACTGGAGGATTTGGAATATGGTGCGCTATTAAACAAGTCCAACATAGGGGTAGAAAAAGATATATTGTTTGAAAATATTCGTAACCTTTATGTCTCCAACCACTGGCTGGAAAGGGAGCTAGAATGTGGGAAGTTTGATTTTAACTGCAAAATTAAAATTAAGTTGTATAAAATAAAGACTACTCCAAACAAGCACAAAGAAAGATTAGTGTTTTGTGTTTAGTTGTTTTGGGTTTTAAAAATTTATTTTTTGCTGGCTTAAAACATATCCAAAATTTGTTCTGACCATAGTTGTGGATATATATTACTTATTATATTACAATGAGAGGTAGTTGAGAGGGTCACAACATCATTGGAAATGTGGCAAATATAACAGCTGGATGTATATAATAAGCGTGTGGCAAATATAATAAGCTTGCATTTATTTTTTTTTAATCCAACCGCAAAATATAGTTTTGTAAAAACACAAATACCAATGTTAGTTTTTAGGTTGCGGCAAAACAAACAACAGTATTATAGGTGGAAATAATATTGTAATTTTAGATATAATAGTTGGGGGCTATAACATATCCAAAAATAAATGCTTAGGACAATATCCAAAGTGTAGGCAATAAACAGTCAGTTTTGGGATTACAGCAAAATAAACAAACAAAAAAGACAAATGGGTAATGGAACGTGTGGTAGTGTGGTCTTGTTACCTATATAAGAGCTATAACATATCCGAAAATAAATCAGACAGTAAATAAAGAAGTTTGAAATTGTATATTTTTCAAAATATTTTTTAAATTTGACCATTATAGTTAATTTGTCAAATGTGGATGGTACATATACACTAGCCTAGAATAATGACATAAATTTTAAACAAATCAGACCATAAATAAAGAAGTTGCCAATTGGCAGTATTTTTCCAAATTTTTAAAAATTTAACCGCAATATTTGTAAAATGTGGATGGTGCATATACATTAGCCCACAACAATAACATATCCAAATTTTAAACAAATCGGACAGTAAATAAAGAAGTTGGCAATTGGCGGTATTTTTCAAAAATATTTTTTAATTTGACTGTAATGGTGAATTTGGGAAATGTGGATGGTGCATATACACTAGCCTACAACAATAACATATCTAAATTTTAAACAAATCGGACATTTAATAAAGAAGTTGGCAATTGGCAGTATTTTTCAAAAATAATTTTTAATTTGACTGTAATAGTGAATTTTGGGATATGTAAGTGGAATTTATTAAAAGACTTGCCTAGGACAATAACATATCCAAATTGAAGACAAATCAGACAGTAAATAAAGAAGTTGGCAATTGGCAGTATTTTTCAAAAATATTTTTTAATTTGACCGTGATGGTGAATTTGGGATATGTAAGTGAAATTTATTAAAACACTTGGCTAGGACAATAACATATCCAAATTGCAGACAAATCGGACATTTAATAAAGAAGTTGGCAATTGGCAGTATTTTTCAAAAATAATTTTTAATTTGACTGTAATAGTGAATTTGGGATGTGTAGGTGGAATTTATTAAACCAGTTGCCTAGGACAATAACATATCCAAATTGAAGACAAATCAGACATTTAATAAAGAAGGTGGCAATTGGCAGTATTTTTCAAAAATATTATTTAATTTGACCGTAATATTTGTAAAATGTGGATGGTGCATATACACTAGCCTACGACAATAACATATCCAAATTGCAGACAAATCGGACAGTAAATAAAGAAGTTGGCAATTAGCTGTATTTTTCAAAAATATTTTTTAATTTGACCGTAATAGTGAATTTGGGATATGTAAGTGTAATTTATTAAAACACTTGCCTACGACAATAACATATCCAAGTTTTAAACAAATCGGACAGTTAATAAAGAAGGCGGCAATTGGCAGTATTTTTCAAAAATATTTTTTAATTTGACCGTAATAGTGAATTTGGGATATGTAAGTGTAATTTATTAAAACACTTGCCTACGACAATAACATATCCAAGTTTTAAACAAATCGGACAGTTAATAAAGAAGGCGGCAATTGGCAGTATTTTTCAAAAATATTTTTTAATTTGACCGTGATGGTGAATTTGGGATATGTAAGTGAAATTTATTAAAACACTTGCCTAGGACAATAACATATCCAAATTGCAGACAAATCGGACATTTAATAAAGAAGTTGGCAGTTGGCAGTATTTTTCAAAAATAATTTTTAATTTGACTGTAATAGTGAATTTGGGATATGTAGGTGGAATTTATTAAACCACTTGCCTAGGACAATAACATATCCAAATTGAAGACAAATCGGACAGTTAATAAAGAAGGTGGCAATTGGCAGTATTTTTCAAAAAATATTTTTTAATTTGACCGTTATAGTGAATTTGGGAAATGTAAGTGAAATTTATTAAACCACTTGCCTAGGACAATAACATATCCAAATTGAAGACAAATCGGACAGTTAATAAAGAAGGTGGCAATTGGCACTATAGTATTTTTCAAAAATATTTTTTAATTTGACCGTTATAGTGAATTTGGGAAATGTAAGTGAAATTTATTAAAACACTTGCCTAGGACAATAACATATCCAAATTGCAGACAAATCGGACAGTAAACACCAAAGATAGTTTTTTAGCCTGAATTTGAAAATTAATTTTTAAAAATATAGAGGAGGGATGGGGATGGGGACAATATATTTAATATAGGCAAGGGTTGGACATTAGTATTGGCCAACGCGCGGGAGCTCTATAGGCGGGAGCTGGCGTCGGTGCAAAAACGGCTCCCCATAAGAATAACATGGGAAAAAAACGCCGGAAGTGGCGCCTCTTTCTTGTTTCACCACTACTTTGATAGAGGCACGACAAAAACTGGAGGAACGTTTCTGCAAAGCAAAGACAGTGCCTGGAACACGTAGTTTTCACCATTTTGAACCCAAATCTGAAGACTCAATTGCAACAAAACGTATAAGTTTTGATGAGCAATATTGTACAATTTTCAATTTTTCTACAGTAACTCACTTGGTAAAGATGTCTGATATCGGTGTGCACAATTAAATTGCGTGCATTTATGATGACCTATGGTTCTTCGGCTTGGTTTTAGCAAAGTATGAAGATGAAGGTGACGTTGAAGTTAAATTTTTGCATCCCCACGGACCTGCTCCATCTTTTCATTGGCCCTCAAAAGACGACATTTGTTGGATTCCTGTCAATAATATAATTTCATGTGCAAACCCTCCATCCACAAAAGCATATGGACGGATGTATTATTTTTCGCAGACAGAAATTGATTCAATCAACCTTTAGTGCAACAAGATGTTAAAACAAACACAAACCCAAAACTAAGAGTTTGTTAACCTAACTAGTAAATGAACGTCATAAAGACTTAAATGCTAGTAGTCGTGGTAGGTACTAAGATATTTTTATTCACTGAATATTTAAGTTTGTTCATTTTACCCGAAGTTTTATGACTATAATTTCAATCCATATTTCACAAAAGGACCCTTCAGACAAACTTGCAAACTTATATGTACTATAAATATATAATAATAAGTTCTCTAGGTACCAATTTTTGTTCTGAAATATATCCATAAATGAATTCATAAGTGCAATTTCAAATACCGTCTTATTAGGCCTAATGTAAATTATGTTTCTTTAGTTTCATGATGTATTAAATATAAGGCAATCAAAAACCCACAGTTTTTCTTTTAGAACCTATCAGTTTAAGCCTTTAGGAATGTAAATACAAAAAAATACTTTGGTTTCTGTAGTGCCTTTTATTTTTTACTATTTTTTAAAATTTTACGCAATTTCTTTTGAAAAAAACAAAATATTCAAGTTTGAGATAATATTTTGTGCAACAATAACATTAAAGTAAGCCAAATGTATTTTTTGCTTATTCTGTTTACTTTTCTGAACATTTTGATGAAAAGATTATTGTTTTATGTTAAATATTTCAGAAGTTATGAATTTTTCTAATAACAATGTCACCGAAAGCAATAGCCTCGGAAACGCAATTTAACCTCATTTTGTAAATTTAAAAAAAATTCATAACTTGAAAAGTATTAAAGATAACTTTATAAAATTTTATATGGGTCATTAGGATGGTCAAATAAACAAATAAAAAAAATCAGGTAAATCTGAGGTGATGGGTTTCATTTTAATTTTTTATTGGATGATTTGATATGGAATGATTTGATTCTGGAATTTAATATGAATAATCTGGTGATAAGGGCAGGCAGAGACACATGGTCATATGCAGAGCTGAGGTCAAGGGATACCAGAACAGAGGAATTGCCCTTGGTTAAATTTATCTGGGTTTCTGTTGCTAACTGTAGCAAGTAGTCTGAGCAGCCTTTTTTCCTTTGAAATCCAAATTGGCTGCTAGGGATTAGTTTATGCTTGCTGATTAACCATTCAAGTCTGTTCTTAACTAAGAGATTAAAAATTTTCATAAAACATGGAATCAGGGCTATTGGTCTATAGGAGGTATCATTGGATCTCTCTTTACCTGGTTTTAGAATTCCACTTATTTTAATACTCCTCCAGATTTCTGGAATGTCTTCTCCTAACCAAATGTTGTTAAATATTGTGAGAAGCAGTGTTTTGGCTGAAGTGGGGAGCGTCTTTATTACCGTGTAATTTACACCATCAATTCCAGAACTGGTATTTTTTTTCCTCGACTGTATAGCTTTGTCTAACTCATCTAAAGTGAACTTATCTTCTAATGTGTTAGGTCTGTAAGGCAAATTGTTGACTATAAGTGGTGGCTTAAGTTCATTATTATGAGGGACATAGTCTGGAGTGACATTCTTAAGGAAGGAATATCCCAGGTTTTGGTCCTCCTTCAGGAATTTACCACTGGAGTTCTCACAGTTGTATTTCAATTTACGTATTGTGTTCCAAATTTGTGTTTTGTTGTTGTTATCAATGCTTGAGCACAGGTCGTGCCAGGCTTGTCTTTTAGCATTCTTAATTATTTCTTTAGCTTTGAGCTGTGCTACTTTATAGATATTATAATTAACTGGAGACATATTATTTGTAAATAGTCTGAAGCATTTCCTTCTGATAGCCACTGCTTTGGAGCATTCAGGTGTCCACCATAATTTTGGGACAAACTCTGTGTTGTAATTATTATAAGTTTTTATAGACGGGATAGAGAGTGACATTGCATTCTTTATTATTTCATATAAGTCATCGGATGTTATATCTGAGCTTTGTTTTGTGGATAAAAGGTCAGACGATAGTCTCTCTGTGATTTCCTTGAATTTTTTCCAGTCGGCTTTCCTATAGTTGTAGGAATCAAGGGAATTTTTAAAGGGAGGATTGAAGATATGACTGTTGGTCAAAGAGGTGATGTCAAACTCTATTAAGATCGGGAAATGATAGCTTCCCATGGAATCACAGTGAACTTGCCACTGGTTTAGCAGAATTTTTAAGTCAGATGTGGCAAATGATAGATCTATTGCAGCTGGATTTCTGTAGGAATCTCCAGTGGTAGTGGGACTGTTGTTATTTAATAGTATGTAATTGGATTGGAGATAGGTATTGAAGATATGGTTCCTCGAACATCTTGCTTAGCATTATTACACCAATATGGGTGTTTTGCATTGAAATCACCGCAAATTATGGATAATCCATTATCTTTAGAGAATAACTCTTCCCATATAGGCTTAGGTACTTTATTATTGCTAGGCTTACAATAGACGTTATAAATAAAAAAGATACCCCCGTAGCAGCAAACCTGCGTACTCAGCGAATTTCCAATGCATATATATGTATCTTAATACCACATAAAGCCACATATCAAGTTTCATCAATATACATTCATAAATAAACAATTTATGACATTTTAATTATTCTCCATAAGAATAACATGGCGGCTGAGTATGCAGGTTTGCTGAAGCAAGGAACACAAAAAATGGGGTTTTATACAAATATCAATATAACTCATGTAGGTAAAGCCACATACCAAATTTCATTTATTTATTTTCATAATGAAGCGAGATAACACGTTACTTATTCTCCATAAGAATAACATGGGGCTGAGTACGCAGGTTTGCTGCTACGGGAGCCTTTGGTTAAAAATAGTTTTTTTGAGCAAATATCAATAGACCACAACCAGATGAAGCCATATACCAAGTTTCGTCAGTATACGTTCATAAATAAGCGAGATATAAAATTTTTCTTTTGCTCCATAAGAATAACATTAGACAACGTACTGTGTTTAGCACTTTCAATATCTCGGTAACCAATTGACGTAGAGAAATGATCAAAATACCAAATTGTGTGTTTTTTTAAGCTGAAACCAATGGTCAAAACCAAATTTTGAATATCTCAAAAATTATATGTGAAAAATTCAAAAAACCCATTTTTGGGGTACAAAACCCCCCCAAAATACCCCTTCGGGTAGAGCGATCTGGCTGGTTTTCGAACTTAAAGTCATAAATGTTGCTTTACACGTTTATACCAAATTTCATCAAAATCGGATAATTTTTACGAGAGTTATCGTGCTCACGGACACATATATATATATATATATATATATATATATATATATATATATATATATATATATATATATAGATATATATATATATATATATACAGTTTCGAACGAATGGTGTTTTTGGGGTCTGGGGACCTCAAAACGAAAAGTTATCATGGTCCCGGGTCTAGGTCTTACCATGCCGACTACGGTAATAGCTTCTTCCCTATAGGGGAAATTCGCTAAAATTGGCTTTTAAAGCTAGTTATTGCTATACCTTGAATCTGAAGGTTATGTTCGGAAGTATCAGGGGTGTCAATGTGTTTCCATGCTAAGTTCTTATGTATTAATATAGCTATACCACCATATCCATCGAAGCGGTCAGCTCTAATGCTAAAATAGTCTTTAAATGTAATAGTTTCCTTGGGAGCCAGCCAAGTTTCCTGCAATAAAACTATTTCTACCTTATATTTTGTTAGGAAATATGAAAGCTCATTCCACCTACATTTAATGGACTGAGCGTTCCATTGACTTATTTTTAGTGTCCTCATTTCAACTGTTTGATGCAATACTGTCCTCTGGGTGAAGGTTAGTGCTGCCTATGGTAATACTATACAATATTTGTTTAATTTGCTCTAATACTATATCTATCACCTGTGATGGGTCCGAACTGTCATTGAAAGCCTGGACCATTAAGTTCTCGAAGTATGCCTTGGCTTTTCTGTCATCAAGGACCTGTTTAAGGTTGTCATTTCTCAAGATTGCAATGGGCTGATCAGTTGCATCCTCTAGTTCAGGAGATAGGCCTGTTTGGGATTCTGAATGAGGTTGAGCTTTGCGAGATTTATGAGGGATTTTTCGTGGAAGTATGGAATAGGCCTGCACTTTGGGTTTACGGAAGAACGTCTTAGGTAGATTGGGGTTACTAGTATGAAGTTCTGGTTCTTCGCCCAAAATTTCAAAAGGGTTATTAGGCATAGAGCTATTCTGTTTATTGAGATTGATTTGACCAGATGGAGGGAAAGTCACTTTGGCTATTGATATTTGGAACATATGTTGGCTTTGAAGCTAGTAAAATGGCCCGATTGAGATTATTTTTATTACTGAGGGGGCTGGGGTGATGCTGTGAGGCAGTGATAAAATCTTCATTGTATTCGGACATCCGGTTTCTAATAGATACCTGCCTTTTATATTCAGAACATATTTTAGAGAAGCTTTTGTGGCTGTCGCCACAGTTGGCACATTTAGTGGGATTAGAGCAGTCACCACGCTCTTTCTGGCCACAATTACTGCATAGTTTATTGTTCTTACAAGGGGAATTGGCCACATGTGTGTATGAGAAACATTTATAACACTGACGGACTTGTTGAATATATTTTTCTACTGGCAGTAAGAAATAATTTAAACTAATCTTTTCTGGTAAGGTACTTTGGTATTATACGGATGCCACTATTTTTGGAGGTTAAATTTTTACCGGATACAAAGGATATCTACATAATTCGAAAAAACGTACTTTTATTGACTTACTGTACAAATTTTACATCATTCTGATGAGCGGTCTTTGTGTTGTGCCTCCCAAAAGGCAGCGATGTCCGCTAGGATCGTGTTGAATGCGTCGCCGCCGCTAGCAGCCACACCCGATCGCCACATCTACTCCGCCAAATATACAGCGCGCTGCGGCAGTTATGTTAGGATGGGTTATCATAAAAATACGTACAGTTTCCTCTCCATTTCGAGGTAAATTCCACACCAAAAGAACGTCACTCATTATGAAAACAAATGTAACGTAGTGCACGGCAATAAATCACTCATGACACTGACCCAGATACAGGCGGTGACAGGTGATACGCGCGCTCCGGTCAACGCCTGACCTTAGCCTATTTGGAGGGGGTTTGGCGCATGGAAGTATGACTCATCAGGTACCATTCGATTCGTAACAAAACAAGGAAAGTCCTACAATCATTTTTATGATAACCCATCCTAACATAACTGCCGCAGCGCGCTGTATAAGGGTGGCATCCGTATAATACCAAAGTACCTCTGGTAACTTGTTACCTTGAAACAAACTTGACAAAGTGTGTAGGAACCCTTCCATTGCCCTCCTGGGCCTTCTTTGTAATTCTGTATGCTTCTAGAATAGGAACAGTACTTTTGGCATAGTTAACAAAATCTTGGGTTTCAATAGACAGATCAGCAAATACAACACCACAGATTTGTACCCTATTTCCAGGGATGAATATGGAATAATCTGGTAGAAAAGTTGCCTTAACTAGTCTATTTGCAGTTATATAATCATTACAGAATATGGAAACATTCTTACCTTTACGAACAATGTGTTCGATGCCTTGTTCATGCTTTTCAATAATTTTACCAATAGTAAACGGATTTACTTTACCTTGATTGGGTGGCCTAGTTGCATTGCAACCATAACCTCAAATGGTCCTTTATGATTGCATGGATAGAGTCTTTGAGTCTTAGTCTGTCTAGGAATTTTAGTTTTAACCTCAGATTGGTAAAGTCCTTCATCACTTGAATGCTTTTTTTATTGTTCCCATTGTAGGACTCCTCAATGACTTCGCTATTATTGTTACTACCATTTTCATTTAAGATTGATAAGACTGCCTTGTTAGTCTCCATTTGATCATTAGAAGTGGGAACTGACATGCTGTTGGCTTGACCCGATAAAAACGGGCCAGCCAGAGATTACTGTTTGCAATTAAATCTGTTTCTATTGGTTTGATAGGTCTAATGTAAAACATACACCAAATAACACAAGGAGAGTGAACGAATCCCAAAACCATTAACCTACATACATAGAAATTAGACAATTATTACAAACTCACCAACACCAAAGTAATCAGGGATAAACATGAAATTAACACGGCACACAAACTGACGATTAGGTCAGCCACAAACGATAGCCAAAGGGAGAATGTAAGATAAAGATAATGTACAGCCACTCTTCTGCTGTCCAGTGGTACCAACCGCAACTCCATAAGACGAAATTTACCCCAGTTCTGTTATTTTGATCCCAGGCCATGTTTGACGAATTTCTACGAGTCAGTTGCAGGTATTAATTTGCACTAAAAAACCATTAACTTTATATAGTCGTTACGTTCTTAAACAAACTGCTATACGGTTCATTTATATAATAAAATGAAAGTTCAGAATGTCATCTTTCAAATGGTATATAACTTGTCCACTTTCGAGTTAATTATAAATTACTTTTTAGCATTGGACAATTTTTGGACCTTAATGGTCGCCCGGCGACCATGGCCATTTAAAGGGTAGGATTTAAATGGTCGCCGGGCGACCATTGGCCACGGCTAGGGTTAATAACCCCTAGTTTAATTATTTTATATAATAATAATATATATATATATATATATATATATAAAAAAACCTCGCAGATTAAAGGTTGCCTCACATTCCTACAATTACAATTTCTATGGTTTCAGCACTTAAGTCTCCCTATTTTAAAGAAAAGGGGAGCTAAAATGGCCGGGATCACATGGACTCTGGGAGTTTGATGTGTTTCAGTGAGTTTTTCATGATTATTTTGTATACCCCTTATTTTTGGGGCAAGTAAATCGATCATTGGCGACCACACCAACCCCCTTTTTGGTTTACGAAGGCTAATCCCCAAATTTATTATTGTGCCCCCACACATTTATGGTTGATTTAGTTCCCTATAATTATTACGATTTAGCATTTAACTCTCCCTCATTTACAAAACATGGGGGACAAACTGACCTCCACTACTCGAAAAGGAGGCTCTGGGCAGGGCCGGATTTAAGCTTAGGCCACCACATAGGCCCGCACCTTTAAGAGGCCTGCATTACACGGAACCACATTCAAAATCCTCATACAAGCAAAAAAAGGTCACCAACTTATTGAGCTGTGTGGCAACAGGGGCCCCCACCACTGTTTGAGCCTAGGGGCCCACAGCTCCTAAATCCGGCCCTGGCCCTGGGGTGTTGATTTTATGTTCTAGTGAATTTTGTTACATTATTTTTAGGCCTACTATTTTTGGGAAGGAAATTCTACCATATTACATGCTTTGTAATAAGTCAAACTGATAATACGAGTTTGATTCTTGATTTTTATTAGTGAATTTCCTTTGGAAAGTGAACTATTAGCATGACCTGCACGGTGAAACTTAAGCCCGGGACCACCATAGAAGCTCCTAACGTGACCCCCTGAACACGTTTTGGGGCGTCGTTCAAAATTTTATATATATATGTGTATGCACTCTAGCGGTCGCATTTTTTGTCCGATTTACTTCAAATTTGGTAGGGACGTTCCTTTCTATAATCTGTTGGACAAGTTCGTTGGGCAAAACAATCGGAAAACTCTAACCCCTTTTTTTGGGGATTAATCTTTCAAATTTTGAGTTTTTGGGCACAAAAAGGGTCATAAAAGCCCCAGATGTAAAATCAATGCATGTAAAAAGATGGGAATTAGAGAGGCGAAAGTTTTAAGCCCACTCTCGTCATTATAGCATAAATATTTACCATGTTATTAAAGAAAATGTGTATCGACCAAACACAGTACGTTGCCTTATGGGGTTTTACTTCAGAAAAGCCTGTTATTCATTTGTTGATGTACTTTTATCATCCCCAACAATCTCACGCCTACTTTAAAGCCTGACTGGACCTTCTCCTAACCTTATAATGCTTGTATTCCCAGCATTGCAGGTAAATAGAACCAGGAGTATCAGAACAGCCAAAAAATCAATATTTTCAGATTTGAATAAAAATTGGAATAATTGTATGATTTTAACTGATTTTGAGTTTTTATAGTTTTTTATGTGGAAATTCACTTCCCTCACGTCAGCGTGCTGCGTGCGAACTCGTTTTATTTTTCAAGGTTTTAGTGCAAAACAGCTTCGTGATAGATTTCAAGACAAACAATATTGACTGCTATAGTACGTTACAAAAAAATAAGTGTGTGAATAATCAACGAGGAAGTGAAGTGTCGTTTTGTCGTTTATGAAGGTTGTTGTAATTTAAAAGGTAAATTAAGGTAGCTTAGTTTATAGCCTTTATTTCTTGGTATGAGATTTGCTACTAAACTAACTTAGATTGTTAATTTAATATTGCGCTAGCTGTGTCGAAGTCGGCAAGATATCAACTCTATACTAAGTTCATTGAAGTGCTTTTAATTTTGTTAAAATTTGAACTGCACGGAATTGTGTTCGGTATAACATGCTCGTTTTGTACAATTTTCTCATTTTAAATGGACATTTTATTTCGAGGAACATTGCCCCCTTATTAGTTGTTTTTCATTTGATACCCGGCTATAGGCTCCTCGTTTGCCTGGGGCCTTACCCTACGTAGCCCCAACTGACCTATTTTTGGTTCGGGTAGACTTCCATAAGTGGTTCAGAAAAGCATTACATTTAGACCTAGCTCCTACAGCAAAATAGTATATATGGGAAATGTCAACGTCATATCATTGGAAGTACCGATTACAATTTTCAGAAAAGTCTGAACTAATATTTATTATGGACATCAGGGACCGCGTATACAAAACTGCAAAAACGCAAGGCAAGGGGGGTAGAGGAAAGTGGAAAGGTATTTGGCGTTGAAGCTTGCAATGATGTGACGCTGACTTTAACAAATTACTAACATTATTACTAGGCCTACCTATATCGTGGGATTATTATAGACCAAGCCTAGGTCCAACTGGAGGTGCCCTTTGGATGAGTTGAAATTGTGCATGTAAAGAACTGCTTGCTAACGGGTAGGCTACCTCTAGATGTTTAAAACTTAAGAAGCCTAGATATACCAATTAACATTTCAATGTTACCTGAGTAGTGATGAGGGCCGGGTATTTACCCAGCGGGTGGGTAAATAAAAAATGGGTATTTACCAGGGTACTTACCCCAAGCCCCAAACATTAAATACCCAAAACATGGGTACCTAGTTATGATTTTTATAACATTTCAGGGATTTTTACTAGGTTCATTGAAATTCCCATGCTGTAAAGATTATAAATTAAACCACGGCAGTTGATTTTTGAATATTTAATTCAAGGTGTTCTTGTTAACACAATCACTGCGTTAATCGTGTATATATTCAGATAATTGCATTTGTTTCCTTGTTAGGCAACCGCCGGAAATCCGGCGCGCTGCACTGATCGTGTTAAAGAAGAGTTTATATAGCAATTTGCAACTTGACCTACTAGGCCTACTAGCTTTTTCAAACAGCTTCACTTGTATAGCCGATTTCTAAATCACAGCTGATCAAATTTTAATATATTTAAAATTTAGCTTCAACTTGACACTTTGATCTAATTTTTGGCCTCAGTTTATGTTGCATAAAACAACAAAATCGTATCCCTCCAACTTGCTTATCAAGATCTTTCATTCAAATATATAATATGGTTCGTGGGTGTCAGATTTTTGGTTTCCTTAAAAGTTCCTGGTAAGGAAAAACACAAAATGGCGGATATCTTGGTAACGAGGCAACTTTAAGAAAACTGTATTGGTTCTTGATTTACTTTTTTATGTTGACATCTAAAAACCAATTCCTAAAGTTTGACATAATTTTTACGACTGGCATAATTTTTTCAATGTTAGTTTAAGTCTCCAAGTTAATTTATCTAGGCCTTACATTTATAGCCTAAACCTAACTTTATGTATATTTTTTCTAACAACAAGATTAAAAATTGCACTTACTATCTATAATACCCCCGTCGCAGCAAACCTGCGTATGCCAGCGAATTTCCAATGCAAATATATGGGTATCACTACTACCTAGAGCCACTTACCAAGTTTCACAAAAATACATTCATTAATAAGTGATATATAGCATTTTATTATTTATTCTCCACAAGAATAACATTATAAATGAGTACGCAGGTTTGCTGCAACAAGGAAGATAAGATATGTATTTTTTTGGAATTATCAATTATAACTGAACCGGGTGAAGCTACATACCAAGTTTTATTAATTTAGGTTCATAACTAAGGGAGATATAAAAATTTACTTATTCTCCATATGAATAACATGGGGGCCGAGTATGCAGGTTTGCTGCTACCGGGAAAAATCAACAAAAACTTTTTCTGTGCTATTATCAATATACCCAAACTAGTTGAAGCCACATACCAAGTTTCATCAATATACATACATAAATAATCAAAATATAAAATTTTATTTATTCTCCATAAGGATAACATTGGACAACGTACTGTGTTTAGCACTTTGAATATCACTGCAACTGTTGGACGTAAAACAACAGTTAAAACGCCAAAATGATTGTTTTGTAGAGCTAAACTGATTGGTAGAAAGAAATGTGGAGTTTTTAGTGAAATTATCTGAGGAAAACCTGAAAACCGTATTCCCATAAGATTAACATAGGAAATTTTATGGACACATTTTTTTACTTTTCTCCACAACCACTAAACCTAGCTTAATGATTCAAAATACTAAATTGTTTGTTTAAGCTCTACAAAATGGCTATAACAAAAATCTAGGGTTTTTAAAATTTTAGGGTAAAAAGTTCAAAAAACTGATTTTTGGAAAATTTTAAACCCCCATAAAACCCCCTTCCCATAAACCGATCGATCTGGTTTTCGAACTTAAAGTCATAAATGTGCCACATTTATCCACATTTGTGCCAAGTTTCATAAAAATCGGGCGCTTCTTTCAAAAGTTATCGCTGTAACGGACACACACACATATATATATATATATATATATATATATATAAATTTGAACTAATAGTGTTTTTAGCATCTGGGGACCTCAAAACAAAAAGTTATCATGGTCTCGGGCTTAAGTCTTACCATGCCACCTACGGTAATAGCTTCTTCCCTATAGGGGAAATTCCCTAAAACATAAACCGACCTAGGCCATCTACATAGAAGAATATTAGGCCAGTTCAAATAACTAAAAATATATAGTTCCTGCTCTGAAATGACTGCAGTAGATTCATCATAAATTAATTCAAAAATATCTAGAAAGCCCTACAACAAGGGTATGGTAATATTGTGGAACTAAATAATATAAGCTTAATACTGTTAACTTAATTCTAAGTTTACCTCAATCTCTTTAATCCTGTTTTTTTTTAGTAAAGGAGTACCTTCACCATGTCACAGCAAGAGATTGAAAATATGCCACAGGTTAAAGAACAAAGCTCTGATTCAATCACAGACCACGTGTTTGCCAAACCTGAAGTAAGTATTTATTTTCTAAATAAGTGTTCAAAGCCGCAGGTCAGTTGGGCTGGGAATGAGTGCCCTATGCGAGAATATTTTGCGTATTTAGTGGTGATAGTAACCCACCCTTCTACGTGGGCTATCCATTGTTAAGTTCCGGAATTGTTATCCCTCCAAAACTGCTGACCTATAGCTTACTTACTTACTTACTGTTTCTTATGAAACGAACCCTCTGATCACGAATTTCATGTTTTTCAATAAGGACTTTCCTGTTATCTTGGGTTTTTCGCCATAAAAATTTTAAGTATTTTAATACTTGTCGGAGGCACTAAATATTTCCTGTGAAGCCTATCTTTTCTGTTAGTACGGGGAGTAATGTTCTCAGAGTAGGTCGCTGTCCTTCGTTATTATGAAATTCGTAGATTGTTCTTCTTATAACAGCTTTATCAAAGTCATCTATGGAAGTTTTCTTTTTGGTTTTGGTCCATTTCCGTTTTGGTGATGAGAAAGTAGGCTGTCCGAGCGGTTTAGGAGTTTTACCTTATTTTAAAATTTGCTGAATAGTACTTCTTGAGACACCCGTTGCTTCCACAACTTGTTTTTGTACCTGTTTTAATAAAATCGGCCCTTCATCTGACTCTTTTCATGAAATTGTACAAATTAAAAATAATTTCTCTACTACGGCTTTTTAAAATCTTTCCCCCGACTTCCCTAACACTTGCATTGCCGTCCATTCTTTCGCGGATGATAATCCAATACAAATTAAAAATATAAAAAAATATAAACAATACAGTAGAACCTTGATAGTTCGACAGTCGATAGTTCGACAGTCTGTATACTTTGACACAAGCCGTGACGATATGACATGACAGTAGCGGCGACCGATTGTGTCCTTGACGGGTTCGCCAGTCAGTGATGGGAGCTCGCTTATTGTTTTCGCGAACGTGCGCTACCGCCTTTTCTATAAATAACTTCCTTCCTACACCCTAACAAGTCCTATCCACCCTCTTCCCCGCCCTTTCCAGTAAGTAGGTCAAGTCAGTTCGCTCGAGACGCTGCGGGAGTTTAACACAATTTTGATACTTTTGTGATATGCTATTGTTTTTCTGATCATAATACTCCCTGTGTTCAAATGTTCCATATACTCCCTATAGTTCGACATTTTGATAGTTCGACACCCCTTTAGTCCACAAAGTGTCGAACGATCGAGGTTCTACTAAACATTTGATATAAATATCAATGATTTAGACCAGACAAACTAAACAATCCCGATACACGGTACCAAATCATGTTCACTCTTATAGTTTTGTTCACACGCACACAGTTTCAGAATACACAACAAAATTAAATGGAAACGAGTTTGCACGCAGCACGCTGATGTGAGGGAAGTGAATTTCCATATACAAACCTTTTAAAACTCAAAACCAGTGTAAAAATATGCATTTTTC
The DNA here is from genome assembly GCA_963675035.1 of Allygus modestus. Taxonomy (NCBI): domain Eukaryota; kingdom Metazoa; phylum Arthropoda; class Insecta; order Hemiptera; family Cicadellidae; genus Allygus; species Allygus modestus. The sequence continues at coordinate 393,650,294 of OY776112.1, read as the reverse complement.
CAATTTTATTGAAATCTGAAAACATTGATTTTTTGGCGGTTCTGATGCTCCTAGTTTAATTTACCTGCAATGCTAGGAATACAATTTTGCGCATTATAACGTTGGGATAAGGCCCAGTCAGGCTTTAAAGTAGGCGCCAGGTTGTTGGGGATGATACAAATACACCAACAAATGAATAACATGCTTTCTAATGTAAAAAACCCATAATTCAACGTACTGTGTTTAGCCGATATACATTTTCCTTAATAACTCGGTAAATATTTATGCTAGAATGACGAGAGAGGCCTTAAAACTTTTGCTTCATTAATTTTCATCTTAATAGATGCATTACTTTTAAGTCCGAGGCTTATCTGACCCTTTTTGGGCCCAAAAACTCGAAATTTGAACGTGATGTAAGAATACTTATTATTTATCCCCAACCCACTGTCAATGTTTATTTATTTTGTTGTTATGCCTTTTGACTGGTACAAAGGCATCTGCAGACCTCAAAACACCGTCAGATACGGACAGGAGAGGCTAGTTTATACACGTTACAACGTTATTTAGGTGGGTGTCAAGTATTCTTTAACCAAATCTACTATAAGTGATCATGTCTGTGATAAATATAATGGGGCCAATGGAAAGCAGATAGTTTTCAGCCCACAGGAAGAAAATGTCATCGCTAATCAAGTTGAACATATATATACCAGGTGTCCAAAAAGTCCCGGGTCGGTTAAATATTTGTCGAAATATTTAAAATAGAGCTACAAAACTTTGCACAAAGTTACTGGACATGAAAATCTATTTTAACACATATTCAGTGATCCGCTACTTCCTCAGGGGGACGGCCCGCTAGGAGTCAGAAGAAAATCTTAAATGTAAGCATAGGTTGATATGCATATCAAATAAAAGGTCTTTATTAGTAGAGTACAGAGCCGCAAACCCGACCTCAAACGGAGAAACGAGTCAAAAATGACAGCCGTTTAAAGATGGCTTGATTTTGCAACTTAGGTTGATGTAGAAAATAAACTGACGAGCTTTTTGATTTTAACATTACTAACCCAAAACTGTTTACAATTAATACTGTTGTAGAATAATAAGTTTCATTATTTCTGAGAGGGATCGAAAATAAAACAAACAAGGAAAATGAATGAGCCATGATAAACCTAAAAGAGAAAGTTATTTGTGACTGATAGTGTGTTCCATGAACTTGATTACATTTACCTAAGTTGCAAACTCAAGCTATCTTTGAACGGCTGTCATTTTTGACTCGTTTCTCCGTTTGAGGTCGGGTTTGCGGCTCTGTACTCTACTAATAAAGACCTTTTATTTGATATGCATATCAACCTATGCTTACATTTAAGATTTTCTTCTGACTCCTAGCGGGCCGTCCCCCTGAGGAAGTAGCGGATCACTGAATATGTGTTAAAATATATTTTTATGTCCAGTAACTTTGTGCAAAGTTTTTAAGCTCTATTTTAAATATTTCGAAAAATATTTAACCGACCCGGGACTTTTTGGACACCCTGTATATATTTATAAGTAGTATTACCATAGATTAAGCATACTCCTTAGGAGATCACCCATCGTAATGGGACAAGCGTACACGGTCTGCTTGTACGTCCAAGGCGACGGCGGAGCTAGTTCGGAACGTCTACGCTGCCGCGCTGCTGTCGCTGCCCTTCCCCTCTCCCCCTTCGGCCGCGCGCCATACCTAACAGCCCCTCCGCTAACCCCTCTTAAATCTCCCATCTCCCAACCCCCAACACACACACTCCGCTGAGGGCACCGACCGAAGCCCGTTACCACGTCCCGCCACCGCCAACGGCCGAGGCGCCTCGCCGAGGTGGTGTACTGCCTGAAATTGCCGCAAGCGTCTTTCGATTTTCATAGGAATGTCATGACCCATTCACATTACAATGTTATATTATTATACGCTAGTTACTAACAGGTGAAGACTGAGAAAGAATATGTTCGACTTTGCCTTATAAATCTGATTATGATTATATTAATTGTTTTTGAGTTTTCCCAATAAATTTAATTTATTTTTTATATTTTTTATATTTTGCGAACCATAAATTAAAACTTTGGTAGTTGCAACATATTTTAATAATGGATGCTGTTTTTTTTTTTTCAAAGCAAGTACCGAGTCCAAAGTGGTTGTGAAATCACTGTGATTTATGAAAGTCAAAAATTTATGAAATCTTAATAATCTCAGATCTAAATTCACTGTTCCTTAATTATGTCCGCATTGTTGTTCACTGTTTCCTGCTTCATTCCTCATAAGCAATAAGCATAAATTAGTTGTGGTCCAGAAATGTCAAGAAGTCCATACCATTTATCAGGGGCGGATCCAGGGAGTCACGTTGGGGGGGAGAAATGCCGGGGATTTTGGGGGGTATGGAATACTCTTCTCAGGGGTGGGGGGTCCGGGATTCCATCCCCGGAAATTTGTTAAAAATTCCATATCAATAATTTTTTTGGCCTTAAAAAATAGCCGAACGCGTTTTATTGACCAAATTGTGCGTTATCGGCCTAAAAAGACGACTGTATAGAATTCATGGACCAAAATCAGAAATTGTACCTGTTATTTCGGATAAAAATGACAATTTGACCGCATTTCATGGTCGCCGTAACTTTTAGACCAAAAACGACCAATGAACGTAGTTTCAATGGACAATATTTCCGTTCATTTGATAGGTCTCTCGTTAAAATCGGACTGGCCGTTTCGTAGGTGTTATAACGTAAACGTATTTTAAAATCAGCCACAAATTAATGTGATACGCTATATCGTAAATAAATATTAGATAACAACCTTGCTTTGAATTGATGAGTAAATCACGTTTCATAATAATTACTGGTATTCTTTAATTTCAAACCTGTATAATTTCTTAATGTTTCTCAATTTTTTTCAAAAAGAACATAAATTTTATTTGAACTTAATAAAGGTTTTTAAAGTTAATTACTCAAATCACAGAAATTACTTTATTTATTTTAATAATTTTAAATTTTTCGCGGAGTTTTTTTAGCCGGTAAAAGTCCGGCACTACTCTCGAATACGGATTTTTGAGTGTCCATGAGGATTTACTCTCCGCCCCGACGAAATTAAAAGGAAAAAAATAATAAATTGTGAAAAAGAATTAAGTGGGATTTTAATAAGGAAATATTGTATGTTATGAATTCACTGAATCATTGGTAATGAAATATCGGTTATACATACTATACACCTATTACACTAATTTGTAATTATAACTGTAAGAGTATTTTCACAAGCGAACGTAGAACATTTATCAAGGAAGAAGCCGCTTTACGATTTGACGAAAGGAAGGCACTTGGGCTGGTGGCTGGCGGACGCCCTGCGAGTGCGAGCGAGCCACGGCACTACGGCAGTGTCGCGTCGGCGGCGCCTACCTTTCTCACTCCCTCTCTCTCTATCGCACAAGTACTCCCGCTCTCTCTCGCACACGGATGTCGTATCCCCTCCTAGCCCGCGGATCGTTGGTTCCTCACGTGGCCACGAGCTGCGCCACTGCGCTGATGCCGTCGCACACTAATTCTATGCTAGTACTAGAAAATCCCGTAGGAGCACGCCACTGTTCACCCGTCTTCGTCTGACAACTTGCCCATGCAATATCTCCTAAGGAGTATGCTTAATCTATGGTATTACTCTTTGTTTCAAACTTTATTTTAAAAGCCTTTTCCCCTTACAATTCTTTGCCCAATTCTAGCCTTTTTTTTCTTTGTTTGTCTTTGTTGTCATTTTAGTTGCAAAGAATAAACAGCTAAAAACGTGATGTAAGAATACTCTGTATTCATCCCCAACCCATTAACATTTTTTTAAATTTCATTTTTATGCCTTTGACTGGTGCAAAGGCATCTGCAGACCTCAAATCACCGTCCTACCATGGACAGCAGAGGTTAGTTTAGGCGTTTTAATGATATTTAGGTCAGTGTCCGGGATTAGACCGTTTGTGGAGGTTAATCTGGACACTTTTATTCATTTTATAATAACATCTAAAACATAGAAAGGTACAGGGATATAGTAAATTATACACACACTTTACAATGATATGGTTTTTATTGGTGACATCGCTGTTTGAAAGGCACTTTAACCTAAAAAACGTAAAAAAGTGTCTGAGTTTAGCCGGTTTTACGGTATGGTAATTTAGGCTCTACCTACCGTGTTTAACTATGGCTTATTATTTTAGATGACCACGGGCGGACAGCAGAGGTTAGTTTAGGCGTTTTAATGATATTTAGGTCAGTGTCCGGGATTAGACCGTTTGTGGAGGTTAATCTGGACACTTTTATTCATTTTATAATAACATCTAAAACATAGAAAGGTACAGGGATATAGTAAATTATACACACACTTTACAATGATATGGTTTTTATTGGTGACATCGCTGTTTGAAAGGCACTTTAACCTAAAAAACGTAAAAAAGTGTCTGAGTTTAGCCGGTTTTACGGTATGGTAATTTAGGCTCTACCTACCGTGTTTAACTATGGCTTATTATTTTAGATGACCACGGGCGAAGTGGAGAAGATGGAGGAAGCAAAATTAAAAGCAAAGTATCCAGTCGCTCCCCTGAGTGGACATTCAGCTTTTCTCCAGAAAAAACTGGCAAAAGGGGTAAGACACACTCTTAATCTTAGCCTGCATTTTTAAGCTGCTCTTTTATAACTAACTAGGGATGAGTCGATTCTCGATACCGATTCTTGATACCACCGATTCTTGGACATTGATATCGGTATCGAGATTCATTCGTTCAATGCCGATATCGATAGCATCGATACCCCCGCCGTTTACCCGCGCTACGAAGTGCAAGGGAAGCGATACTCCCGCCGCTTACCCGCGCTCCAAAAGGCACGGGGAGTGTTTGGGTTGGCGGCAAGATAACCAAGTTTTTCCCCAATATGAATTTATAATAAATAGTTTTATTTTTCTATATTACTATAGCATACCACTGAAATTAACATTAAATTATGTATAAAATTGCATTAAACAATTTGTTTGATAATTAACTACAAAATACTACTAAATAATTTTAAATGGTAACATACATTTGTAACGGTTTTTAACAATAGTTTTAACAACTATAGGTACTGAAAAATCATAGGTATCGATGGTATCGGTATTGAGAATCGAGAATCGATTTTTCTGGTATCGGTATCGAGAATCGATAAATTTTGGTATCGACTCATCCCTATAACTAACAACTATCTAATTAATGTTAATATCCAGTAATGACAATCCAAATTTAATGTGTAAAGTTCCATATTCAGAACTACTGAGACAAATATTACAGTATTGTAGCTTTTTATTGGTAGCTTCCAACCATAAAAAAGTATCTTTACTAGCCTACACATTATTAAACAGCATTTCGGATTTTCATAATCCATGTTTATAGTCCCTGAGCTGTAGTAACAATTATTGTAAGATTATATTACTGATATATATTCAGGTCAGAATAGCTCAAAATATTGGTAATTGATGCATCAGTACATGTTTTGATATTAATATATCATCTTAAGCTGCTTCTGATGGTCATCACAATTAATGTGAAGTTGTCAACCAGATGGTTTGACCTAAAAACGAGTTCGCACGCAGCACGCTGACGTGAGGGAAGTGAATTTCCACATAAACTATAAAAACTCAAAATCGGTTAAAAACATACAATTATTCAAATCTTTATTCAAATCTGAAAATATTGGTTTTTTGGCTGTTTGGATACTCCTGGTTCTATTTACCTGCAATGCTGGGAATACAATTTTGCGCATTATAAGGTTAGGAGAAGGTCCAGTCAGGCTTTAAAGTAGGCGTGAGGTTGTTGGGGATGATAAAAGTACAGCAAAAAATGATTAACAGGCTTTTCTAATGTAAAACCCCCATAAGACAACGTACTGTGTTTGGTCAATACACATTTCCTTTAATAACTCGGTAAATATATAAATGCTAGAATGACGAGAGAGGGCTTAAAAGTTTCGCCACACTAATTCCCATCTTTTTACATTCGTTAATTTCACATCAGGGGCATTTCTGACCCTTTTTGGGCCCAAAAAATCGAAATTTGAAAGATTAATCCCTAAAAAAGGGGTTTAGAGTTTTCCGATTGTTTTGCCCAACGAACTTGTCCAACTGATTATAGAAAGGAACGTCCCTACCAAATTTTAAGTAAATCGGACCAAAAATGTGACCGCTAGAGTGCCTGCACACACACACACACACACACACACACACACACATATACAATTTTGAACGAGCCCCCAAAACGTGTTCAGGGGGTCACGTTAGGACCTTCTATGGTGGTCCCGGGCTTAAGTTTCACCGTGCGGGTCATGCTAATAGTTCACTTTCCATAGGAAATGCACTAATAAATAAAACACTAACACAAACGAACGAAAAAACATAATTTTCTAAAATTAGACAGGCCTGTCACAAAGATAGCACACACGATCGCACCGGCAGTAGCGATATCGTAATATCGAAACATACCAAATACTGACGCATCAATTACCAAATTTTTAGCTGTTTTGACGTGAATATATGCAAGTAATATAAGTCTTATAATAATTTTTTTTGTTTACTGTAAAGTCAACATAGACCAAGTGCAGCGCTGAGTTTATGAAAGGTTATTTTTATTAAACACATCTTTTATTGGACTAATGATGTATTCAATAAAATTCAGTATAGTAGACGCTCACAAAACCGGCACGTTCCAGACTTTGGCAGTGCTGGATTACTGAGCGCCATCTAAAAATAGCCATTATTGCGAGAATAGCGGAAATACCATAAAAAATAGAGAGTCGAAAAGAAATCATTGGTTAGCAGGTCTTTATTCTGTGTTTTATTGTGCTTTCTCTGATTTCGTTAGTGATGGAAACAACATTTCAACCAGAAAATAGATTTACAATTTACAGTGTAATATTTGCATACATCCTACAGTATTCCTGCAGATTACCCGCGAACTCTGCCGAACAGTGTATAGTGTACAAAACGCTTATACAGTGTACAAACATTATTTTTAGAACCCTTTGACCGATGCTGGCTTGTTGAACGTGCTGGACAATCGGATGCCGGATTAACGGGCTTTTACTGTAGAATGATGTTTGAGCTCAGGCACATTTACATGTTATGTCATTGTTTCCATGAAATTTTATAGTTGATTTTGTGCAAGCTGTAAACCTACACTATAATCAGTAGAAAATGCCAGTGTTTATTACTAACTTTGGGACAATACTGGGTACATCTTTGGAACTATTGTGGAAAAACCTAATATTTTTTACTGTAGTCTTATACAACACACAGTCTGATAATGTGTGATTTCTTTTACATGTAGTGAACCATTTTTGTAAATTATGAACAAATAGTAGGAAACAGAAGTAGTATTAAGGAAATTTGGATTAAATGGAAGAAGAAATTACTATAAATGTTGTACTATTATGAAAATATAGTTTGATATTTCCTTTTCCTCATTTGTATTGCCTTTTAATTTTACCCAAAATTTTAATTATGTATACTATATAGGTAATTTGTGTATAAACATGGCAACCCAACTAAACTATGTTCCGTGATGTAGGAATTCTATGAAGACGGTCCAATAAAATTGTGTGTAAAGTATTAATAAAATGCCAAATTATATTTGAGTTTTATTTTCAGCAAAAATACTTTGACTCTGGTGATTACCAAATGGCAAAACAGAAGACTGCCTTGAAGACGAGGCAGCAAATCCCACAAGAGAATCTAGCATTTGGCACCGGAGAAGCAATCCCCACTCCAGAGTCTGTCCCCGCTCGCAAAACGTCCATCATCCAACCAAAGTTCTCCCAAGCCCCCAGCTCAACAACATAACCTCGACGAGTGATGGGAACCTGTGTGCCAACAAACAAATTACCATGGCAAACCTCGTCTGTACAATCTGGATCCTTTATTCATTCTTATTTGATGTAGATATGTTTAAGCAATCCTTACTAAGCAATCGTGTAAGACATCACATGTGAGTTTTAAAGTACTACAAGGCATCATGCGCATATGGGAAGAAGTACGTCCTAAAAAAAAATGTTTCTTTTAGTTTTGTATAGAGTTGTATTTGGCACTTGTTAAATTGATAATGCCTTAATTTATGATATCTAAACAACGTTTTTGTATATATTTGATAAAAGATGTTAAAACAGTATTGTTGTCGTGTTGATGAGGGTCTGGAATTGTTAATTTACTCAAAAACAATTATTTCCAATTTTTTAATTCTTTTAAATTTGAGTGAAGCTGTTGTTAGCTCTGACTCTATAGGTGAAAGTCATTATGTTATAGGTATAATGTTAGGTTAGTTAGAATGTATCCTGATTCATTTCTCATTGTCATATTTATTGTTTTAACTCGGTTAATTTTTTATGATAATTATTCAAAACAAGTTTTAACTAGAAGCAAAACAGTATGTAATTATATTTAAAAAAGCTTCTATTAACTTGATTTCTGTTTTTATTTCCTGCTTTTAAAACCAAATAATCTTTTGCACAGACTACTGTAGTTGTTTGCCTGTCAAAACTTTAGGGGTGGGAGAGTACTCGAGTACCTGTCGAGTATTTTCGAAGGCCGAGTATTTCACATAAATACTCGAAGGCCGGGCGAGTATTAGAGACTACTCGAAAATTTGAGTCGAGTAGTTGACTACTCCTGCCATTTACCTCAAATAGATGAAAATGGTGTATACTCCGCCGTTTACCTATGTTTACGCCGCTAACAAATGTTAGCAAAATAAGTGACTGAAATAAAGAAAAATAAGCTAAAAAATATATTTTTAGCTCATATGAAAGGAGACAATGACAGGTGGGTTATTTTTGGATACCTGTGAATTAAGTTAGAGAGGGGGCACAGGGAGTGTTTAGGTTGGGGGCAAAAATCACTTTCTTGTTAAAATGTTCTGGTTTTGATAAACTAACCCAAAATCTTTGTATGGATATATATTTGTAATACTTGTCTTTTGTTTGTTATTGTTGTTGTAAAAAGTTTATTATTTTTCAATTCATTCATTCATGGTAAAATAAAGGTTAAAATAAATAATAACATTAATAATTCAATAACATTTTATGTTTATAATTAAAGTTTAATATGTAAAAAACATTGTTTTCCATAAAAAAATAAATGAGTTTCTTTATTTTTTAAAGAACTACTCGATTTGACTCGACTCAATTTAATAAAACACTACTCGCCCACCCCTACAAAACTTGTAAATGTATATAGCCTATTATAGCATCCAATAGACCTATTGTAAAGCAAATATAACAAATCTCAGTAGGCCTTACAGGTTGCTTTGGTTTATGTTAACAACAAAATTAAAAAGTCATTTTAAAAACTTCCTTTTAGCGAATTTCCGCCATAGGGAATTAGCGAATTTCCCCTATAGGGAAGAAGCTATTACCGTAGGTGGCATGGTAAGACCTAAGCCCAGGACATGACAACTTTTCGTTTTGAGGCCCCCAGATGTCAAAAACACCATTCGTTAAAATTCATATATATAGGTATATTTATATATATATATATGTTTGTGTCCGTAGGCACGATAACTGTTGTAAAAATGGTCCGATCTTGATGAAATTTGGTATAAACAAGTAAGGCAGCATCGTATTTTCATGAGTTCGAGAACCAGGCAGGTTCTCTATATTAAGGTTATTATCTATATTAACTCTACTTTAAGGGGGGTTTTGAAGAGGTTGTGTACCCCAAAAATGGGTTTTTGAACTTTTTACATATAATTCGTTTTAAACCCAAATTTTGGTTTACACCATTAAATTCAGCTTAAAAAAAACAAACAATTTGGTATTTTGATCATCGCTCTAAGTCAATTGGCTACTGAGATATTGAGAGTGCTAAACACAGTACCCAATGCCCAAATGCTCCAATGTTAATGTTATGGAGAATTGTAATGTTAAGTAAAATTGTATACCTCGCTTATTAGTGAACATATATTAATGAAACTTGGTATGTTGCTTTATATGGTTGGGTTTTAATGCTAATTGCATACAAAACTTATTTTTTGTGGTCCCCATGGCAGCAAACCTGCATACTCAGCAGCTATAATGTTATTCTTATGGAGAATAATAAACATGTGATATACATGAACATAAATTGATAAAACTTGGTATGTTGCTTCATATGGAGGTGATCCATTGGTATTTGCATAAAAACCAGATTTTGTGGTCCTTGATGTAGTAAACCTGCATAGTCAGTCCTAATGTTTTTCTTTTGGGGAATAAATTAAAATGTCATATCTCGCTTATTTATTAATATGCTCTGATTAAAGTTGGTAAGTGGCTTCATGACTTAGTGAAGTACCATTTGAAATTCGCTGAGTATGCAGGTTTGCTGCAACGGGGGTATTTTCTACATACCTAGGAATAATGGGTGTGCAAGTAGTGATTTTTTAAATAGAGTCGAGTCGGGTAGTGCAAAATCGAGCGAGTATTTGCCATCAGTTGTTAGTTTCAAATAGTGATATGGGATTTGGATACCACTCCATATTTGATAATCTAAACATGGTTTCTAACTAATACAAGAGTAGCAATACATCGTTTTGGCCAGTACAATAAAACTGGATTATGTATTGACAAACAAAACACAGTTAGACATTCGTTTTCGGCTGATCAAACATGGTCCGGTTGTCATTTGGCTAATATCAAGTAAGCTGGTCCAGACATGGCTTATAATCAATATGAGATGATAAAATCGTTAGTTACGGCCGATATTAAGTGGCCCAGTCGCCGCTTTCACCAATAAGTAAATAAATCTTTATTTGCCATTGGACAATAATACATGTATCAGCAACGCAATAGTATGTATATCGTCGTCATTTTCGGTTGATATTAGGTTTTCCGTCATCATTTATGGCCGAAATTACGCGGTCTGATCGTCATTATCGGCCGATTTTATGTTATGCGATCCCCTTTTGCGGCCGTTACCACGCGATTTGGGAGGTCGCAATCATTAACGATCGGCGGGAAATACTCGGTCGAACTTTCGAGTATTTTTTGGAATCCTCGAGTCAAGTTCGAGTATTAAAGTACTCGGTTTTGAGTACTCGCACACCCCTACTAGGAATAGACTTTTACTCGTTTTTATTCATATAAAAGAGCTAAGTTTTCATTATTCCATCATCATACCTTGTGATATAATTGGGAGCCACCATGGCTGAGAGGGCTTTATAAGTACCAGAAAGTGAACCTAGGACATTTATATATCAATCTGCTCAAAACCTGTAAAGTATACTACTGGATGACATTTCTCCCCAACAGTAATATTTACAGTATGACAAATGGACTATTCAAGAACAACGATATTTTTTTATCGTTTAGGGGAAAACCTAATCATCAAGAACTCAAGGCTAAAAAAAGGTAAACAAATATGATATTTTTTACAAAACAACTTTGTGAATAACCTGATGCAAGAAACTATATAAACTCAGGTTATCCGAAGAATGTTTGTTTTAAAATATATTTATTGAGTAGTTTTAAAATATATAATTCTACTCTGGCAACAAGAATTCTGCAAGATCTTCATCGCCAAACTCATCGTCGACCTGGCTCCGACTCCTGGCGGCAGTTCTGGGCCGCTCCTGGGGGCCAAGGGGGTCCGAGTAACTTGCATCTGCAATCACAGGCCAACAGGTAGCTAAGTAATGGCTGTTATAATCAACAAGTAGATAAAAGCTACAACGAAGTAACCTTTGTCTACGTTAAATGTCATTTTGAATATTCATATTTTCTTTGTTAACTTTAAATATGATCACCTATCATTTATTTCAACATGTGCAATTTGTTGAATCAATGGATGGTCTTCAGTTCACAACAAATAGCAGGGCATTCGGTTAAATAGTAGCTAATATTGTATTATGAACTACCCATTATCGTAGTTGCTCTTTGTTTTGTAACATATTTCCATGGAAAAAATGTTATTGCAGTTGACGACAAAATTACAGTAACCTAACGCGATGTATGGTTGAACAACAACTTAGGGTTATTTTTTTCTATAAGTTCTAAGATGTCAAAAAATGCCCTTAATACATAGTATATTTTCATTGAATGATTTTCAAATTGTAATTGCTGACATAAATGACAGCACAAAACAAAGTTCTAGAATTGACAACTTTCCTGGACCTGAAATTGATGTAATTTCCCTAAAGTATACGGCTTCAAATATAAATTATTTGACATTACTCACCGATATTCTGAAACTGACTCCGCCCGAAGCTAGGTTCCCCTCCGCCCTCCAGGACCGACAGCTTGGCTTGTCTAGAGGCGGACGTGAGGCTGCCTCTGGTGGGGGGTGTCGAGTCACTCAGCGGGCTGGGCAGACCTTGGGACGACCTGCCGCTACTGCGACGGGAACCTGGAGTCAAAGCAACATATAGAATAATACTGTAAAGTGGTTGAAAGGTACAATAAAATATCCCCAGCTGATAAACCCTAGTTCAGTATTGGTATTTGATAAAAGACTATAGGTATTGCTATGTAAATTTTATTTACACAATGAATTGTGAACACAACAAGGTTTAGGCAGTTTTGCTAATAATTTAATAAAGAAATTAGAAATAATTACGATGATTCAAAATCTAACTAAAGAAATGTGATCAAAAACATTACTCTCTGCACAAGTTTCAGATATATTGAACAGTTATTAGCGAATTTCCCCTATAGGGAAGAAGCTATTACCGTAGTCGGCATGGTAAGACCTAGGCCCGGGACCATGATAACTTTTCGTTTTGAGGTCCCCAGACCCCAAAAATACCATTCGTTCGAAACTGTATATATATATATATATATATATGTGTCCGTGAGCACGATAACTCTCGTAAAAATTATCCGATTTTGATGAAATTTGGTATAAACGTGTAAAGCAACATTTATGACTTTAAGTTCGAAAACCAGCCAGATCGCTCTATCCGAAGGGGTATTTTGGGGGGGTTTTGTACCCCAAAAATGGGTTTTTTGAATTTTTTACATATAATTTTGGAAATAGTCCGATTTTATTTTTTCCCATTGGATTCAGCTTAAAAAAACACAATTTGGTATTTTGATCATTTCTCTACGTCAATTGGTTACCGAGATATTGAAAGTGCTAAAGACAGTACGTTGTCTAATGTTATTCTTATGGAGGAAAATAAAAATTTTATATCTCGCTTATTTATGAACATATACTGACGAAACTTGGTATACGGCTTTATCTGGTTGTGGACCATTGATATTTCCTCAAAAAAACAATTTTTTGACAAAGGCTCCCATAGCAGCAAACCTGCGTACTCAGCCCCATGTTATCCTTATGGAGAATAAGTAACGTGTTATCTCCCTTAATTATGAAAATAAATTAATGAAATTTGGTAAGTGACTTCACCTAGTTGAGTTATATTGATATAAGCATAAAACCCCATTTTTTTGTGTTCCTTGCTTCAGCAAACCTGCATACTCAGCCGCCATGTTATTCTTATGGAGAATAATTAAAATGTCATAAATTGTTTATTTATGAATGTATATTGATGAAACTTGGTATGTAGCTTTATGTGGCATTAATATAAATATATATGCATTGGAAATTCGCTAAGTATGCAGGTTTGCTGCTACGGGGGTATTTTTGACCACAAAAGGGAACCTCGCAAGTGGTCAATTTGGCATCGGGACAACTATGATGAATGAAAACCTTGTTACTCAATGATAATGTTCGGTTTTGTTAATGGTGCACCCTAACCCGGACCGAATGATCCACACGATGTTGTTTAACGCCGCGCCGCTAGGAGCCCCGTCATGTAATGGCGCGAGAGGGGAAGTAGGAAGATGGCGGCGGCAACAGTAGTGGCGAGTGATCATGCATCGCCTGACTCGTACGCATTCAGTAGTGCGTAAATTCGCTAATGAATTTTGTTTTCAACCCACGCTACATCGTTATTTCTCAACCGATTTGGGCAAACGATGTATCATTTTTACTCAGAAGATTTTTAGAAAAATGTATAACCCCAAAATACCGCTTTAACTGTTAAAATATCGATGTTTAAAAAAATTCTCTATGCTATTTAAATGGGAGAACCTTTATGAAGGAACTATCCATTAGTTTGGGAAAACCAGTCAACTCGTGGTCTGACAATCGTACCAATTTGAAGCCCTTTCTGAATCTCCACAAAACAATTATAACTATCACTTCATCCCTTTAAGGTTGTTAAATTATACAAAGTATTAAGACCAAAAATTGTCCCATGTTATTCATATAGGAGAATTTTAGTCAAGAAACCATCCTTAAATTGAGAGAACCAGCCTACTTACGGTAATGTTATTTATATAAACTTAAACCTTACACATTTTCATACTTCCAAAAATTTCAATATTGTTATTTCCATTTTTTTGAACGTTAAAAAATACAAAACGTAAATATGTCTTAAACTCGTTTTTTAGCGAGTTAGAATATTAAACAGCTGGTCTTAATACAGTAAAATCAAAAGAAAGTTGAAGAGGGGAAGAGGTGAGGAGCTGCCGACAGGTTTCCATGGTATCTGCCTAGCTGTGCCACTATGCAGGGCCATGAACATTTACGCTTGTAGAACTTTTTGTTCTCCTCTGTTGCACTTGTATTTTACAGATTTCTAACAAACTATTTGCAGTTTCACACTTTTCAGATTCCAATCTAGGATTCATACGGTTCTTTTTTCCAAAATAATTTCTTTCCTTACGTCGGGAAGCTTAAGAAAAACGCTTACTTTGAAAATTTTACTAATGCCTACCACACTTAGTTTGAATTAAAATCACGGTTTTCAAACGTCAGAATCATAGATGAACATTTAGTGAATGAAATAACAACAAATTGTTATTTAATTGGTTAACAATTGAGCCTACAATATGGGGGATTCAAAACCCTTACTTTAGAGTGCCGAAGGCAGGTTGTAGGACGCACCATTAACGCCAAATTTTAGTGGCCAGTGGCAAGTTCGTTCAAGTCACATTAGCACAGCAAGTTGTAAGCAAAACTGCAAACGTGCTGAAAGTTCATTAGTTTCTCAACAGATCGCATCACAAACAAATTTGGTTCACTCTCCACGAATCTCCTTGGTGTTATCATGATCAGCAAGCCTCATATAAACAAAACTTGTGCTAAACCAAAATTTGAACCCAAAACTAATGAAATAATACTATAACAATTGAGTGGACCTTTAAAAAGTTATTTATAATTTAATCAAAGTTAATTCGTAACATATGTTCTTACCAATGGTTACTGTTGTTCGAGTATGGGATTTATGTCTCATAGTTATTTCTCACTCGGCACCATCATCATCCAAAACTTGAATATTGATTAACTTGCAGCTGCAAAGATAACTTTGAATCCATTCACTATATTCTTCAAATTTTTTTAACCTCAACTGCTTGTTAGGCCATAGTGCGGTGAACTAAAGACAGCAAGGTACTGTAACGGCACTAATCACAAGGCTATCAAATAAAATGATCAAAGACTAACAAATAAAATAAACATGAAAGGTAGACAAATCTAGAAATATTAATAAAATACAAACCTGAACCAGACTGACTGCTTCCAATCCTTTCACGCAGCTCTTTGGCTTTTTCTGCCTTTTTTAGTTGCATCGCATACGAGGCGGCTTCAGGCAGGCCCATGTCGCTGCACATTCTCACCAGGAATTTGAGACCTGGAGGGAAAACATTCAACAGCAGCTCTAGTTGTAGCCAATTGCACCAAAAAGATTATAAAATAATTCAAAGGTCACATTCTAATAAACCTTAAAATTATTTTAAGGTTGCGATAGGATAACAGGCTTATCTTATCTATGTAATTAATTAACACCAAAAGACCATATTTTAAATAGGAGATATTTCATACTCACTGAACAGTTTGCCAATCCTTAAACATAATTATTGTAATTTCAAGTTTTGCTTAGCATTTTATTCTTAAGGGTAACATTGCAAAATGCCTATAATCTCAATAAATTTAGTTGTTGTAAAATTTGTATTACAGTGTAACCTCAATAACTCAAAACTCAGGAGGAACGGGAAAAATTTGAGTTCGAATATTTTGAAATATCGAGGTTCAACTTATCAAGGTGACTTTCCACAGACTTTGAATTTTTGAGGGTCTTGGAAACGCAATAATAGATGGATCATGGAAGGGTAGCATCCTTATATCATTTCGTGCTTTGTGTCATAAATAATCATACCGTATAATAATTATTACTAAAATCAAAAAGGATTTTAACAATTTTAAAAGTCTAAAATAATCCCAGAAATATTTTGTAAAGCTTCTTTGGTTAACGTGGTAGAGGATGGTATACTTCCTTCAGTGAACATATTGTAGAGTAGGAAAGAAAACAAATAACGACTCACAGTTTGGCATTTCGGTGATGTTTTGCCTGTTCAACCACTTCCTGTCTATTTTCTAGGCTTTTTTGCTCACTTCTTATCACCTGCCCCAAACAAATCCTTACCTCTTACGGAAGTCAGTTCTGACGAACTACGCATCAATTTCAATTTAGCTGAACATGAATGTACTGTAGGCTATTAAAATAATTTGCAAAACTTAAAGAGAAAAATTCCCCAGTTGCAGCAAACCAACGTACTCAGCGAATTTTCAATGCAAAATATATGTCTTATAATGTCATATAAAGCTGCATACCAAGTTTCATAAAAATATATCACAAATAAGCGATATATCAAATTTTAATTATTCTCCATAAGAATAACATTGGGGATGAGTACGCAGGTTTGCTACAAGAAGAAAAAGAAATATGGGGTTTCATGTAAATGTCAATATTACTCAACTAGGTGAAGCCACATACCAAGTTTCATAAATATAAATTCATAAATAAGCGATATATACCATTTTGATTATTCTCCATAAGAATAACATGGGGGATGAGTACGCAGGTTTGCTGCAACAAGGAACACAAACAAATGGGTTTTTATGCAAATATCAATAGAACTTAACTAAGTGAACCAACATACTTTTTTATTAATTTATGTTTATAATTAAGGGATACATTACATTTTAATTATTCTCCATAAGAATAAAATGGGAGCTGAGGACGCAGGTTTGCTGCTACGGGAATTATCGGTAAAAACTGGGATTTTTGTGAAAATATCAATAGACCACAACCAGATGAAGCATACCAAGTTCCGTTAGTATACGTTTATAAATAAGCGAGCTATAATTTTTTTTCTTATTCTCTATCAGAATAACATTTGACAACGTACTGTGTTTAGCACTTTCAATATCTCTATAACCAATTGACGTAGAAAATTTATAAAAACACCAAATTGTGTGTTTTTAAATCTGAATCCAATGGTGAAAACTAAATTTGACTTTTTAAAATATTACATGCGAAAACTTCAAAAAAAAACAATTTTGGTGTACAGAACCCCCCCAAAATACCTTTTCCGATGGGTTGATCTGTCTGGTTTTCGAACTTATAGTCATAAATAATGCTTTACAACTTTGTACCAAATTTTATCAAAATCGGATCATTTTTAGGACAGTTATCGCACCCACGGACATATATATATAGTTTCGAACCAATGGTGTTTTTGAGGTCTGGGGACCTCAAAAGAAAAAGTTATCATGGTCCCGGGCATAGGTCTTACCATGCCGACTACGGTAATAGCTTCTTCCCTATAGGGGAAATTCGCTAAAACATGATAACAATTAAAATTGCAGAGCATTGTTGGAATTAGTGTGAAGCAGTACTACACTTATTAGTGAATTTCCTATGGAAAGTGAACTATTAGCATGACCCGCACGGTGAAACTTAAGCCCGGGACCGCCATAGAAGTTCCTAACGTGACCCCCTGAACACGTTTTGGGGGGTCGTTCAAAATTTTATATATATGTATATATATATATATATACGTGTTTGCACTCTAGCGGTCGCAATTTTTGTCCGATTTACTTCAAATTTGGTAGGGACGTTCCTTTCTGTAATCAGTTGGACAAGTTCGTTGGGCAAAACAATCGGAAAACTCTAAACCCCTTTTCTGGGGGATTAATCTTTCAAATTTCGAGTTTTTGGGCCAAAAAATGGTCATAAAAGCCCCAGATGTAAAATAAATTCATGTAAAAAGATGGGAATTAGAGAGGCGAAAGTTTTAAGCCCTCTCTGGTCATTCTAGCATAAATATTTACCGAGTTATTAAAGAAAATGTGTATTAACTAAACACAGTACGTTGTCTTATGGGGGTTTTACACGAGAAAAACCTGTTATTCCTTTGTTAGAGTACTTTTATCATCCCCAGCAACCTCACACCTACTTTCAAGCACCTACTTTCAAGCCTGTCTGGACCTTCTCCTAACCTTATCTTGGGCAAAATTGTATTCCCAGCTTTGCAAGTAAATGAAACCAGGAGTATCAGAACAGCCAAAAAATCAATGTTTTCAGATTTCAATAATAATTGGACAAATGTATGTTTTTACACTGATTTTGAGTTTTAAAAGTTTTTATTTGGAAATTCACTTCCCTCACGTCAGCGTGCTGCGTGCGAACTCGTTTTTGTTAGCGAATTTCCCCTATAGGGAAGAAGCTATTACCGTAGGTCTCATAGTAAGACTTAAGCCCGAGACCATGATAACTTTTCATTTTGAGGTCCCCAGATGCCAAA
Organism: Allygus modestus; assembly: GCA_963675035.1. Taxonomy (NCBI): domain Eukaryota; kingdom Metazoa; phylum Arthropoda; class Insecta; order Hemiptera; family Cicadellidae; genus Allygus; species Allygus modestus. The sequence continues at coordinate 393,631,685 of OY776112.1, read as the reverse complement.
AACACCATTCTTTCAAATTTTTATATATATATATATATGTGTGTCCGTAAGCACGATAACTCTCGTAAAAAAGGTCCGATCTTAATGAAATTTGGTACAAATGTGTAAAGTACCATTTATTTGAACGAGTTCGAAAACCAGATGAATCGCACAATCCGAAGGGGATTTTTTGGGGGGTTTTGTACCCCAAAAATGTGTTTTTTGGGTTTTTCACATGTAACTTTTATTTGAATCAAATTTTAATCTATACCATTGAATTCAGCTTAAAAAAAACAAACAATTTGGTATTTTGATCATTGCTCTATGTCAATTGGTTACCGAGATATTGAATGTGCTAAACACAGTACGTTGTCTAATGTTATTCTTATGGAGAAAAAGAAAAATTGTATATCTCGCTTATTTATGAACATAAACTGACGAAATTTGGTATATGGCTTCATCTGGTTGTGGTTTGTTGTTGTTTGCACACAAACAATTTTTCGCCTATGGTTCCTGTAGCAGCAAACCTAGGTACTTGGTCCCCATGTTATTCTTATGGAAAATACTTAAAATGTTACATATCGCTTATTTATGAATTATATATGGATGAAACTTGGTATGTGACTTCACTAAGATGAGTTCTATTGATATCTGCAGAAAAACCCATTATTGTTGTGCCTTGTTGCAGCAAACCTGCGTATTCATCCCCAATGTTATTCTTATGGAGAATAATTAATTTTTAAATATTGCTTGTTTGTGAATATATTTATTATGAATCCTGTTCAGTGTTTTAATGTGTGATGTTATATATTCATTGGAAATTCGCTGAGTATGCAGGTTTGCTGCGACGGGGGTATTTTTATTTCCTGTGTCAACAGCCTCAAATAATCTTAAAACTTCTCCTCATAGGGTAGAGTTTTGCCAACACATTTTGCCAAACTGCAAACAGTAAAAACACAACCTAAAAACTACGTTTGACGCACTACATCCAGAACCTCTAAACTCACACTAACTAACGACACCAGGCACAAATCTAATCAAATCAAAACTATTTTATTTAAGAAAAATATATAATTTACAACAATCTGAGACTGTTCCTTATTTGTGAAATAAAAATCCTCACATATAGAAACCCGTGCGTGAAGATGAGTGTGTTTGAAATGTGTGTTGATAAATTTTTCAGTTCTTTTACTGACACCAGGAGCACCCGGGAAAGAGGGTTGGAATTTCCGGCAGCAAAGTCACTGGAGGTTTGGTGAATGAACAACTTTGACTCATAGAGGTTCTTTAGTCAATACTTCGACTTATAGGGGTACGGCGATTCTACATATTAAGGTTATAGAGGTTCTACAGCTAAAACTTTGACTTATAGTGGTGCGGCGACAGGCTAAGTATACTGCAAAAATTGAGTTATAGAGGTGTTTCCTGCTAACCCTTCGACTTAGTACATTCTACTTAACATAGAATTAGGTAGACAAGTTCAAGGGGAATGACAAAAATTTGAGTTATCAAGGAATTTGACTTATTGAGGTTTGAGTTATCGAGGTTATAACATTTCATAAAAATGGCATACTGACAAAGGTGCTACTTTTCAATTTGCAAACTAACGAATAGTAAAATGCAATTGGAAAACTTAGGTACCATTATATATCAGTTGTTCCGTAAACCAGTACAGAAGAACCCAACCTTACACTTACATTCAATGTTCTCGGGGAACTCTTGCAGTATTTCCTTGTAGGTTCGCAGTGCCAGCTGGTAGTTGCCGCTGCGCCGATGGCACGAGCCAATCAGAAGCCTCCACTTGGGCTCGTTGGGTTGCATGAGTGCGGCTTTCTCGTAATAAGCCACGGCCTTCTCCGCCACTTGCATGGAGACAAAGTAGGCCCCGAGCCAGTCCAGGACGGCAAAGTTGGATGGGAAGTAGCGGAAAGACTAAATTGGTTCCAAGTACTATTAATAATGGAGTTAACTAAGATAGACATAGTTAAATGTGTTCTGTACGATATTTTATAGTGTTAAGTAGTAAATAATAATGTTAGGAAAGACATTGTCTCATTTTAATTTCAAAGCCATAGTTTTACCATCTTAATTATAATAAAGTGGAGCAATTTCAAAATGTTGTTATTTTTGGACCAGGCCTGCATTTAAACTGAAAAATTTTCAATATCGATCATGAAAATTATGTGTACAAATATTGAAAAAGGCATAAAAAAGAACAGTTTTAAATATTAATTTTATAAAGCCAAAAATTATTGCGATCAGCAACCTTTGTTTAGCACCTTCTGGAAGAAGGTGTTAATTATTATCTTCATATATAAATCTTAATTGAGCACCTATTCTTTCTTGACTTACTTCAAAGTGATAATGGTAGGCTTGCTGTTTGTCATTTTCACCATCAAAAATTTCACCCAACTTGTGAAGTACACCGGAGTCTGTTGGAATAATCCCGAGCAGTTGAAGGAACCTACAACAAATGTTTTTTTTACCCCCCAAGTAATTAACTAATTTACGTTAAAATTATATTTTTTATTTATTTGTTTTATTTTCTGTGAATTGTTATTAAACATGATGATATTACCTATTACCTTGTTATGAACTTAACATGTTGGCCATGCTCGGTCATAATCTGCCTCCCCCTCTGTTAAAACAACTGGTCAGTGTGAGCCCAGCTTGTGAAGGAGGCGGGTGATTGTTTTGTCAGCGTGCAGTGCGGATTCCGTAATGTTGTCAATTGGTATAAAATTTCCGATTCAATGTCAATCTTTTTTGGCAGCGTTATGTTTTTCAAGTGAATTTTATTGTTATTTCAGTAGCTTTCTTGAAAAATAAATAGCACAAAAAGAACAAAATATCAATCATCTACATTGAACTTATGTAGCGTGTAGTTTTGGTAAGATTTTTCGCATTCACCACAGTGTGATTTTTCTTATCAATGCTGGACGGTTGATATCAACCACGCCGGATCATACGTAGGTGCGTGAGGCCAAACCCGACCACCTTATTATGACGTCATAAGCATAAAAAACTAAAGCACTGGATTGCTTGAAAACCACACAGTCAATATTATTTTCTTCAATGGTAACTAGTTCAACTTATTATTTTTCAAATAAATAGTTTCTTGAGTAGCATAATAGTGTTGTTACAATTAACAGGATAAATAAAAACGACGTCTCACAACACTGCACAATATATTTACAGTTATACTGTACTTAAATGCAAGACGGTTAATATACAAAAAGATGTTACAAGGCGATCGATTTCAACCAGACACCCCGGTCATCATCAGCCCAAAATGTTTGAAATCGATCGCCTTGTAACATCATTTTGTATATTTACCGTCTTGTATGTAAGTACTGTATAAGTGTAAATATATTGTGTAGTGTTGTGAGACATAATTTTTATTCATCCTGTTTATTATTTTTCAGCTTCACTTACAGTTTCACCAAACTTTTTCAGCAGCAAACGTGATAATGACTATTATTGACTGGTATTAATTTACAATCAGGGATGTACAAACTACCTTTCAATTTAGAACTCGTCTCCAAGCACAAGCCATATGTGGGACTCATCATGGAAAATGTGCATTGTAATTAATTACGCCTTAACTATGTGTTAGAGTAAAGATTTTTTAGATTAGATTTTGATATCAACTACAACCACTCACCACTCGACCGACTGGTCTACGTCCCCCACCAGCTCATGCAGGTGAGCCAGCTGGTACAACACCTGTGGATGGTGGTTCACGATAGCGTGCAGCTTCAGGAAACAGTCCAGAGAGTCCTCAAACAACCCCATCTGCTTGTTAACCAGCCCTTCAACATGATAGTGATTAGTACTGACAAAGAATGATGCATTTGTGGGTTAATAAGTTTAACCGTGGATTTTTCAATCGTTCAGCAGCCTCTAGACCTATTTAACCATCTTCATCCCAATGAAACCAAAGAATCTTCCTAAGAAACATGGTTAAATTGCAATATTTTGTTTCTGAAGCGAAGCTATTAAAGTGAAAAGACTTTTTGGATTTATATCAGACCTACTCACACCTAATCACAAGACACTAGCCACGACAATCAATTGGGCTTTTTGCTCTCCCTAGGAAGTATAAATTCCAGATATGTATCCTGGAGTTCGGACCTATAGGCTCCAATCTACCAATTCAACCTTTAGCATTGATTATTTATTAAAAAGTAGAGTTACTCCCTTTCCATATTTACCTCTTCTGGCCTTTAGCTTCACTCTTAGTGCCTTAGCTCCTCATGATATATTGTATAATAAAAACACTCTCTCTTGAAATATCCTATGAATTGAATTGCCGTTTCAGAAGGGTGTTATTAATTTTATCTAAGTAAATATATTGATTTGATATTAAACCGTTTGTATTGCAACAAGATCTGGTAACCAAGCAATTCAACTGAGTTACCTAGATCAAGTAAAAGTACAAGTTCAAAAAATTCCAAGCACGCAAAGTGCCCGAAGGTAAAATACCAATAAATAAATCTAAAATTTAAAATAATCATGTATAGTTACGAAACGGGGATACATATAGTATGCATTAATCATTAAAAAAGTCCTTAAATGTTAGAGGAAAACAAAAATTGATTTAACGTATTGTCAAAGTTAGGGATGCGGGTTAGGTGAGAGGGTATTGCGCTAACGCTACTCACCCAAGTTATAGAGAGCCTCGATGCAGGAGGCGGCGTCGTCCAGTGCCAGCGTGTAGAGCTGCTTGGCCAGGCTACAGTTGAGGACTACTGTATTGCACCTGGCACTCTACACTAATGCTACTCACCCAGGTTATAGAGAGCCTCGATGCAGGAGGCGTCGTTGTCCAGTGCCAGCATGTAGAGCTGCTTGGCCAGGCTACAGTTCAGGACTACTGTATTGCACCTGGCACTCTAACCCAATGCTACTCACCCAGGTTATAGAGAGCCTCGATGCAGGAGGCGTCATTGTCCAGTGCCAGCGTGTAGAGCTGCTTGGCCAGGCTACAGTTGAGGACTACTGTATTGCACCTGGCACTCTACACTAATGCTACTCACCCAGGTTATAGAGAGCCTCGATGCAGGAGGCGTCGTCCAGTGCCAGCGTGTAGAGCTGCTTGGCAGGCTACAGTTGAGGACTCTACTGTATTGCACCTGGCACTCTAACCCAATGCTACTCACCCAGGTTATAGAGAGCCTCGATACAGGAGGCGTCGTTGTCCAGTGCCAGCGTGTAGAGCTGCTTGGCTTTCTGCTGCTCTCCCTTGGCCAAGCTGCAGTTGCCCAGGTTGACGTAGGCCGCGGCGTTGTAGCCATCAACCTCCCTGGCCAACTCCCCGCACTTCTCCGCCAACTCCAGTTCCCCTTGCTGGGACACAGAAGATATAGAGTATTAGAGTTCGGACGAACTTGCAGATGGTCCAATTGGTCCGGACCATTTTCTGAAATGTGTCTGAGGTCATGCATGTTTATGCTCGCAAGAAGCATCGGAGGAAGCTGAGGTCCCATTTACGAGTAAATTTTAATGCGCTCTATTGTCATAACACATTTGTAAAATCGTATTTGTCTATACTTAGGAACGTATAGAGGAGATAAAAAGTATAAAGAAATCAGAATTGGAACTTAAATATATGCGGTACAAATACTGAATGCAAAAAGAAAACCAAAGATTAATAAGCATTACAGTAGCACAACATAAGTTACATGTGCGATAATGCATTCCACCACACTCCTGAGGATGGCGGAACCTTTCCCTTTTTGTGCCTTATAAACTAGTTCACTGTACAATACTCCTGTTGGATTAGGAAGTGCTTCAGTCAATCATTTAATTTTGTGTAATAAAGTTCACACTGCACTTGCCATCTCAACGCATGGCTTCAGATATCCTGTAATTGCAGGGCAAATAAAACAAATCACAGGGCCAACCAGCTGAGCTAGTGAAAACGATCACCTGAGAAAGAACTGCAGCATTTATAGGAAGTGCAAGCAGTCTAAAAAAATTGCAGATCACCTGCTGCTTGAATGCTGATACAGCTCATTACAAGCCAAAGTCATGGTGCCAAAGGCTGCCCACTCTTGGCGCCAAGGTCAGGGGCGACCACTTGCTCTGAAGCTCATTAAGACACTGCTACAGTTTAGTAGGCTCCAGGACCTAAACATAGTCTGAACTCACACTCAACAGGGAGCGCAAAAAGCCCTGGTGGCTGATTTGCCAAAGGTCCACCTCATTTTAAGAGGATGATTAACACCATGTTGTCATAATAATAGACCATGAATTAAAAAATTCTGTTTCAAGTGAAAATCCAAACCAAAAACAATTTTTCCCTAGGGAACAATAAAAACGGTGTGGAGAATGATATCTAATGTACAAAAATTAAGTGGTGGCTAAGTTTTTTCGATCAGAAAACTCATCATCAATGTAAAACTCTCATTCATATCAAAAACACCCTTTTGGACTCTACCCTATTGCCCATTAAATCAAATTCATCAAGGGTGATAGAAGTGACTCAAATTTTAAAATGGTACTTATGGTGATTACAGACCGAGAGTAAAATTACCAGGAAGTGAACGAAAGCCATGTTAGATGCAGCGGTGCTGGCAACTTTGCTTTCTTTACGCTGGAACGTCTTGAGGGTGTCCATGGCTTGAGTGATATCCTTCTGTTTGAGGAACATCACAGCCTTGTTGATCTCCAGGTCCCCAGCCAGCGGGGAGTAGATCGAGTTGTTTATGGCCTCCACACACCAGTTGTACCCTGGCAACCGAATTTTAACTTTAATAGTGAATGGGTGAACGGGATCAATAGGATATTCGCATTGCAGCCTAAAAGATCTATTGTGCCTCCGCTTCTGGGCTCTCAATTCCTCCTAAAGCAACTCCTCCAACATTATCTCTTCGATAAATTAACTTATCCGGCACAACTATCTTGTCAGAGGTATGTACCTGGTTTCTGCTTGGTTCACCCCAAACATATTTTTCCTACTGCAACACATCTAAGCAGTAAAAATGTCTTGGGGGTTTCATCCTTGCAAAATCTTCAGCTGCTCCGGCCTACCATGTCCATCTTCCTAAAGAGTTGAGTGTTGCTTTTCCCAAAGAGAGAAGGTAAATTTCTGCACTAGTTAAAACATTAATGTCACAATAACTTGGTTAAAAGGTATGAGGACTTTCAATGTTAAAATTTTAACAGAACCTGCAGTGAAGTTATCCTCGATGACTGGAGCTATCAGCTTAGCCGCAGTCAGAATACTTCTTTCTGCTTCTCTCTTTATTTGCTTCTCCAAAGCGTGTAAGCTGTCGGTCCTGATCGCTTCTAGCACCAGGTTTGAGGCAGGGTCATCCTGAAATCGTAATGTAAAACTCAAAATGTGAACAAAAAACTACCCAACATTTTTAACAACATTAATACCAAAAAATCTGGTTACGTCAGACTAGAATCAGACACAGGGATGTGCCAATCTTCCCTAGAGTCCCAAGCACCAAATATAGTTGAAGCTGAACTTGGGCTGAATCTAGCGATTTTATGCAAACTTCGGTTGATGAAAAACATAACTTGAATATGATATTTAAGTATCATAGACTATTTTGTTCGTAAACATGTTTGACAGTAACTGATCAGTTATTTCCACATGCTGTTAGCAAAAGATAAATTCTGTTTTGTTGCCTGATTGTACTATTTTATAGCATTTTGAAGTCCTTGATGATGTGGTTGACACCGCTGTAAAAACATAATTTGACATAACTTAAACATAATTTGGAGATGGCAAGAGCAGAGGAGTTGCTCCCCAAATAATTTGGAGAGAGACTATAGAAAAAAAGTTGTGATGGTAAAGAACACGATTAGTTGCCCTCCAATCTAAATACTCAAATTACTATGCTCATGACTCTAGACTGTTCAGAATATTACATTCTGAAAATCAAGAGTATTTAAAACATAAGTAAACAACTATATGTGAACACTACAGATTTAGTCAGCCAAAGTAATCACTAGAATAAATACCCCCGTCGCAGCAAACCTGCGTACTCGGCGAATTTCCAATGAATATATATGTCTTAATATTACATTAAGCCTCTTACCAGAATTCATAAGAAATATATTCATAAATAAGCGATATTTAAAATATTCATTATTCTCCATAAGAATAACATTAGGGATGAGTACGCAGGTTTGGTGCAAAAAGGAACAAACGAGTTTGCACGCAGCACGCTGACGAAGTGAAGTAGTTTGGGAAGTGAATTTCCAAATTAAAACTTTTAAAACTCAAAATCAGTGTAAAAACATACATTTGTCCAATTTTGATTGAAATCTGAAAACATTGATTTTTTGGCTGTTCTGATACTCCTGGTTTCATTTACTTGCAAAGCTGGGAATACAATTTTGCCCAATATAAGGTTAGGAGAAGGTCCAGACAGGCTTGAAAGTAGGTGTGAGGTTGCTGGGGATGATAAAAGTACTCTAACAAAGGAATAACAGGCTTTTCTCGTGTAAAACCCCCATAAGACAACGTACTGTGTTTAGTCAATACACATTTTCTTTAATAACTCGGTAAATATTTATGCTAGAATGACGCGAGAGGGCTTAAAACTTTTGTCTCTCTAATTTCCATCTTTTTACATGTATTTATTTTACATCTGGGGCTTTTATGACCATTTTTGGGCCCAAAAACTCAAAATTTCAAAGATTAATCCCCCAAAAAAGGGGTTTAGAGTTTTCCGATTGTTTTGCCCAACGAACTTGTCCAACTGATTACAGAAAGGAACGTCCCTACCAAATTTGAAGTAAATCGGACAAAAATTGTGACCGCTAGAGTGCAAACACACATATATATATATAAAATTTTGAACGACCCCCCAAAACGTGTTCAGGGGGTCACGTTAGGAACTTCTATGGTGGTCCCGGGCTTAAGTTTCACCGTGCGGGTCATGCTAATAGTTCACTTTCCATAGGAAATTCACTAAAAATAATGGGTTTTTAGACAAATATCAATAGAACTCAAGTCACATACCAAGTTTCATCCATTTACATTCATAAATAAGCGATATATAACATTTTTATTATTCTCCATTAGAATAACATGGGGACCGAGTACTTAGGTTTGCTGTTTCGGGAACCATAGGCGAAAAATTGGTTTTTTGTTCAAACATCAACAAACCACAACCAGATGAAGCGATATACCAAGTTTCGTTAGTTTATGTTCATAAATAACCGAGATATAAAATTTGTCTTTTTCTCCATAAGAATAACATTGGACAACGTACTGTGTTTAGCACTTGTAATATCTCAGTAACCAATTGACGTAGAGCAATGATCAAAATACCAAATTGTTTGTTTTTTTAAGCTGAATTCAATGGTATAAATTAAAATTTGATTTAAATAAAAATTACATGTGAAAACCCCAAAAACATTTTTGGGGTACAAAACCCCCCAAAAACCCCCTTCGGATGGTGCGATTTGTCTGGTTTTCGAACTCGTTCAAATAAATGGTACTTTACATATTTGTACCAAGTTTTATTAAGATCGGACTTTTTTTACGAGAGTTATCGTGCTTACACACATATATATATATATATATATATATATATATATATATATATATATAAATTTGAACGAATGGTGTTCTTGGCATCTGGGGACCTCAAAACGAAAAGTTATCATGGTCCCGGGCTTAAGTCTTACCATGAGACGTACGGTAATAGCTTCTTCCCTATAGGGGAAATTCGCTAAAAGTGTTCAAGGATTTTAAGTTAAATATATGCATCTTTAGTTTAAATATTAAAAGAGATTAAATTCAAAAGAAAGGTTTCTCAAAAAATCTCAAAATACAAACACTCACCGATGTTGGAATATATTTCTCCTCATCGTCAATATCCAACACAACTTCCAGTAACATCTGAAACCCTTGTTTCATCCTGTCCTTGTCATCCATGGCATAGTAGCAAACTATAGCATGGAGACCTACAATAATAAATTGTAAAAGTTATCGTAATGCCACACTAAAACTTAGGTGTTTTGTTGTTATTTTTATAATCTCATCTAAAACACAGTTTATTATTTACACTCTCGATTATCCAAGATCAAAGAGACCTAGGCTACTTCGGATGCCAAAAACTTGAATGTTGTGGAAGTTATAAGCATTTTAGTGTTATTGTTTGAGTAAACCAAAGTAAAAACAATTAAACTGTTTTAAAACATATTTATTTTGAATACATAGTGTGTAAAGTCTGTGCATGTGTAGTTAGATGATTTTAAAAAAAGGTTAAACAATCCTACTTACAGAAATTCAACAGAAATACATTGTACGAAGGTCGTCAAGAAAGTAAAGAATGTCTGCGCACTGCGTCGAGCATAACTTCTCAATCACTGTGACACGTGCGGTAATCCCACTCCATTATTTTGGGGTCTAAATTATTACATCAATTTAATTCAGACATTGTACATTTACAATCATTTATATAGAAACCACTTACCTGCTTTGAAGTCTGGTTTTTCCTGCATAATATATTCAAAACTTGAGCAGGCATCACTAAATTGTCCCATCTTGACAAACAGAATACCGATGTTGTGCATTATTTTGATTCTGAAAGATCAATGAATCTATAAAATAATTGCAGGAGATACTTTTATGTAAAGTTTAGAAACATATCCACTGTTTAATTTGTTACTGAGGGCAATGCAATAAGGGATATGGTATTTTTAACTGCATAACTAATTTATGCACCTCTTAGAAATATTCAAATATCACACTGATTATAGAATAATTAACCTCCCAATAGTTTGTGTGATCCTAAAGAAGCCAGTAAGCAACATACTTCTACATATATAAATCACAACATTTCACTTACCTAAGATCCTTATGAGTATTAGGGACCTGGTCCAAGGCCATACGATACATCTTTATGGCTTTTGGATACTGCCCCAACTTCACATAGATGTTTCCAATGTTGACTTTGAGTTTGTTAGAATTGTGGAACATTCTATTTTTTGTAATCACCATATACGTGTTGATGGATTCTGAATACATTTCGTTGGCGGCATACTGATTTGCTAGGTTAAACAGTACCTGTAATTTAAATTTTAAATTAACTGGCTGGGAAACAGATTTTAAAATACATCAGGAAACACAAAACATAAACTTACAACAAATTTCATTGACAGGATTTTTAAATTTTGTTTTAATGTTCTTACTCTTCAAAATTATGATTTAGGTAGACAACCATGTTAATTAGATTATACGAGAGTCATCCAGAAAGTAAAGAACGTTTGCTTGCTGCGTCTAGCACAGCTCCCCCATCACCGCCATTGCGTGTGCGGCAGTCCACTCACCTCTCCACCAAAGTCTGAGCCGAGTCTCGTTGCTGTGCGGTCACACGTCTTATTTCTACAGCGATTCAAAATGGCAATCGAAAATCCCGCCAAATATGGGATAAGCAGTTTTATTCGGTTTCTGAGTTTAAAAATGTCTAGACCATAAAATTTTTTAGAAAAATACCAAATAGAATTGGTGGTGAAAGTGCAAACAAGTCTTCGAGTTTTCAGGGTAAAAAATGGTGCAGCAGGTTTAATGAAATAAAATCCATTATGCACGACGAGGATCGGAGTGGCAGGTCATTACTCGCAAAAGACGATTTGAAAGAAAGACTTGAGGGAAGATTGGAGGAAAACAGCTGCTAAAATCTTAGCACATTACATCAATTTTAAGATTTGTTTTTTTGCACTTTCATCATTAACTTTCTTTGGTGTTTTTCTAAAAATTTCTTCGGTATGGACATTTTTTTACTCAGAGACCGATTGACACTGCTTATCTTAGATTTGGCGAGATTTTCTATTGCCGCTGCCATTTTTAATCGCTGTAGAAATAAGACGTGTGACCGCACAGCAACGAGACTCGGCTCAGACTTTGGTGGAGAGGTGAGTGGACTGCCGCACACGCAATGGCGGTGATGGGGGAGCTGTGCTAGACGCAGCAAGCAAACGTTCTTTACTTTCTGGATGACCCTCGTATTTGTATAAGATAACTCCAATAAAATTGTAACTCCTTAGCGTAGTGGTCCGGGATGGCAAGGCGACGGTTTGAATTATTACCCAATAATTTATCATGACCTTTAACAATTCTAAATATATCCAGCCAGTATTATATAGTTTAAAAATATAACTTCCACCATCTCCACTGCCCACCCACCGAGAAGGTGAGGTCCAGGTTGTGAGTGTCCGACAGTCCCGCCTGCTCTTGGAGCCGTATCAAGTTCCGCTCCCTGGTCGAGGCCTCCTTCGCCTTGTCCAGCGCCTGCCTCAGCTGTTGCTGGCCGGCCGCCACGCACGACTCGTCTATCAACTCCGTTATCCGACGTTCCAGCTTCTTTATCTTGTCCTCAGGCCTGGATAATTAAAGGAAAAGTCTTCAACCACAAAATCGGGGAAAAAACTTCCACAGAGAAACAGATTGTATCATACAATAATCGTGAAATCCAGTTTATATTTATAACAATAAGGAAAGTTCATTGTTGGTGATGGTGAGTTTATGTTAGTTAAGAAATTGAAATTATTGCGGAAATGATAGGCATCTGAAGACAAGATCAGACTACAGATCCCAAATCATTGTGAAACTTTGTTTTTACCAATGACTGAAAATGTCCACAGTAATTTCTTAAATAACAATGAGGAAAAATGTCCAATATAGAGCAAATAAAAGAGCTAGAGGAAGATCAGTGAATAAACCAAATGGTGCTTCGTTTGATTTTTAATTTATTTAATCAAATGTCTTCTATCTTTGGAGCATAGAGACCGACGTTAAAGGCAGTGAAAAATCCAACTACATGACTATGAAATTTATCTGAAGAATTAAAATTTGCCTAAAATAAACTAAGGCATTATTATATATACAGACTCGGGACCCTGTATGTATATGGTTACTTTGTAATCGAAAGGCCTCGTTCCAATAACAATTAATTTTATTAATGTGTTTATTAATTTCATGTGAATTCATAATTATTTACATGTAAAAAAGTAGAATGAAAAATAAAGATCTTGACACACATTAATTTTACTTACGATTTTTGTGTCTACCATTAGGTTAAAAGAATTAATAGGTTAATTAAAAAGAAAAATATCAATTCAGAGGCTTCACTTGATGAAAAGAATGAATTATTTTCAGTAGGGAAATCAAAATTTACTTTAGTGAGGCTCAGAACACATTGAAAAAACTGTCTAAAGAAGAAGGGTGTACCTACTGAGGTCTTTGCTCTCCTTGAACTGAGATCTTATAGTGTTGAGAAATATATGTATGTTTTACAACGGTGGGACATGTGTATTTCGTAGCCATCTAATTTGTAGCATTTAAGAGGACAGGCTGAGGAATATAAACAGATAATAGGACAGTAGTTTAGACATAAATCTCCAGTATAACTGATGTTCGTTACTGTTTCCATGTTGATGAGCGTTAACTTCCCCTCGCTCCTACTCAACCTTTGGATACCCTGAAACAAAGCCATACAACAAGCGACTCACTTATCCTCAGCCTTGAGCTGGACCAGAGGGGCGGTGGACGCTTGGTTCAGAGGGTCGAACACTGACCCGGCTCGCCCCGCAGATGTGTAGCCAGCGCCCCTCACCGCAGTCATCGGCCGGGTCACCGGGTCCTGGCCCGTCATCACTCTCACTGAGCCCTCCCTATACTGCAAACGTAAATCGAACTGGCGACTATTTTTAAGTAGGCTAAATGTAATAAGATCGTTATAGATAGTGCCGCTAGGATGAATCACGGGGCTGTAGAGGTTTGTCAGTTTGCTTCACACTGCACTTCCCTCTAGGATCCGGATGAGGACAGTACAGTCCCTGGACAGTTGAAGTAACTGGCCTGAGCCTGAATACTTGCCCAGGTCTGTCAATGGGAGGTGCAGTGAGATGCAAGTCATTGACCCACCTTTACCCCCGCACTTCAACCTAATGGGCACTTTCTGTATTGTTGTTTGGTAATCTATCTACCATTTGCTGAGTTACGTGATAAGTATTCTGAAAACGATATACCCTTATAATAATGTTCTTCAAGGAAAACATACAAACATTATTTTTTATCATATTCGCTTAACAACTAAATTAATCCCTTCTTCTAAATGATTCATAACAGGTCATAATGCTATGACATATTAAAAGTATAAAAGTATAGGTAGGTAATGGCTTAACATATATTTAATGCTGTTCAAATTTACAGTGTGTTACAAGAAAAATGGTAACACAGCAAATCAATAGAGAAAAGGGAAAGAGCAAGTTCACACTGTTGAAAAGTTAATTTATCGTCATAAAAAAGTGCAGGTTATTTGTGAAAGGCTGAAAAAAAAACATCATGGGCGCAATTCAGGGGTGGCAAGGGAGGGCAGTTGCCCCCCCCCCCAATAATTTAGAGAAAATATTATTGTAATATATGAAAAGTCACAGTAATCACGATCACGACCATGATTGCCCCTCCAATTAAAATACAGAAATTATGCTTAACTTCTGCCCTCCATCAGTATTTAGTAGTGAGGCTTTGTTACTATAGTGTTAGAATATTTAGTAGATTAGAATCCTATACTCTAATATGAGTAAGGTTTGCTTGCTTGCTTGCTTGCGACACGGATCTCAAAAACGGCTCCAACGATTTCTTTCAAATGTTCAAAATAACTAATTTCTGGGATAAAAATATGTTCTAGACAGGCCTCATCCCCAGGAAAAATCAAATAATGTAAAAAAACTAAAATGAAAAGTTAAAAAAATTAACATTCGGCTTATGGAGTTTCAAATCAAATCAAAAGTATTGTAACAGCTGTTCATAATTAACCAGGGAACTGTCAAAGTAATACTCATGTTGTTTATGATTATTAACATGTGGTTTCCTGAGAGCAGAGATTAACAGATTTGAGTAAAGATTACATATATAGAGTAGTAAAATAAATCAAAGGGTCATTGAGCTATAAATAACAACTGGAGGGACCTTAAAAATGTAGAAAAGAGGCTAATGAATAATACAAATCTGATTATCAGTAGGGGGAAGTGGTGAAATATTACTCCGAGTCATCTAAACAAACTGACTGACCTTCCCCCGAGCAAAGCTCGGCCCACCAGGTACTACTCTGTTATATATCTAAGCCATTTTTGCTCATTTTTATTGATCCAGATACTATTCCATCTTCCATTTTGACACTATTATAATGTTGCTGTTGTTGTTTGAATAGTTTATAGTGCTTACCCCTGAAGAAGTCCCAAACCTCATGGCAGTCCCAGGTTTTGATGTTAACTACAAACAAAGAAAACCTATTGAGTAGGGTAAGTTATAGATCACTTAACACATAATGTTTGCAAAATAGTATATTTTAAAATCAATGAGGTGCAACAGAAAAATGACTTAATAGTACTAGATATAACCACACAGGTATTTATCATTCACAAGTGTTTCCCCCTTCAGGGCTCAAATGACTACTCAAAGTCACTTCAACCTGAATTCTTTGAAGCTTGAAGCTGCTGGCGATGCTGCTAAGGATACTGCTATAACTTAAAGTTCAAGTTCAGTCTACCAGCTTTAAGCTCTTATGGTAATTAATCAGCTGATGGATATCCATCACCCTAATTTCCTCTGGTCTAAGTACGGCATATCCTAGGTCTTCAGCCTTTTCTGGGCACAAGCTGGTTGGGAGTCTCACCTTCAGAGATCTGATGGTTTAGATTAATCAAAAACTTTCATAGTTCTCATACCAGTACTCAATTAAATAACAGTAAAAAGGCGGTATATAAAAATGAGCAATGAATCATACTGATTAAAAGTACCAAAAACAACCATGTTGAATCATGTTGAGTTGTAAAAATGCCGTTTCTTACATGTAAATTACTACACTTTCAGCACCATTTGTTGTTTAAACATTTTCCATCACTAACAAGCTTATATCTTACCGTAGATCACTTGCTGGACTCAAAGCAGGAAAAGGAAATGAGGACAAGGTACCGTACCTACCCCAACAAAATCATTGTTTACTTTTGCCATTGTACAAGATTTTTTTTATTTTTAGCGAATTTCCCCTATAGGGAAGAAGCTATTACCGTAGTCGGCATGGTAAGACCTAGGCCCAGGACCATGATAACTTTTCGTTTTGAGGTTCCCAGACACCAAAAACACCATTTGTTCGAAACTGTATATATAACTGTATAACTGTCCGTGAGCACGATAACTCTCGTAAAAATAATCCGATTGTGACGAAATTTGGTATAAACGTGTAAAGCAGCATTTATAACTTTTTTCGGCAGATCTGTCTGGGTCGATCTGTCGAAAACCAGACAGATCGACCTATCCGAAGGGGTATTTTGTGGGGGTTTTGTACCCCAAAAATGATTTTTTGGAGTTTTTAACATATAATTTTTGAAAAAAGACAAATGTTATTTTTTCCCATTAGTATCAGCTTAAAAAGACGCGCAATTTTTGTTTTGATCATTGCTCTACGTCAAATGGTCATAGAGATATTGAAAGTGCTAAACACAGTACGTTGTCAAATGTTATTCTTATGGAGAATAAGAAAAATTGTATATCTCGCTTAGTTATCAAATTTTCCTGATGAAACTTGGTATATTGCTTCATATCGTTGTGGTCTATTGATATTTGCACTAAAAAACATTTTTTGGCCGATAGTTCCCTTAGCAGAAAACCTGCGTACTCAGCCCCGATGTTATTCTTATGGAGAATAAGTAACGTGTTATCTCCCTTAATTATGAACATAAATTAATAAAATTTGGTATGTGGCTTTACCTCATTGAGTTATATTAATATTTTTATAAAACCCCATTTTTTATGTTCCTTGCTTCAGCAAACCTGCATACTCAGCCGCCATGTTTTTCTTATGGAGAATAATTAAAATGTCATAAATCGTTTGTTTATGAATGTATATTGATGAAACTTGGTATGTGGCTTTATGTGGTATTAAGATACATATATATATATACATTAGAAATTCGCTGAGTATGCAGGTTTGCTGCTACGGGGGTATTATTAACTCAATGGTTTATTATCGCAATTGATCGTTATACATAGGTAAGTTCCTTGGTTGACTGTATTGATAAACAGTGGGGGGGATAACTTTGCCTGCATCCCTCTTTGTCATCAGTCATAAAGTCATCTCTGTACAGTTCATCGCAGCGACAGATATATCGCTTGAGTTTTCTTTCTTCAGCAACAGCAGCTACATACCCAACACAAGCTACGTTAATGAGCAGAAACCTGGTCACAGTTTACAATGCCCATGTTTATTAATCACATTGCCAATGGACTACACTTTCATAGTCATACAGTGGATGCTGGCCTTGTTAAAAAAGAGAGCAGTAATTAAGTGGTCCTAATGCAGCATGGAGGATTTCATTAAATATAACCTAAGAATTGAGCAAGAACAATGTACCCATTAGTTTGTAAGATCCGCTTAAAGAATTTTACGAATGTGTGGTGTTTCAACTGAATTCATTTTCACTCACCAATCCTGGTCTTTTGCTGTATGAAGAACGGAGAGCAAGCTGGACATATTCATCCTGATCTAGGTCTTTCGTGTCAAACAGGGCTGAAGGGAAATCGTTGAAACCAGAATATAAATCCTCTTCTTCATCGTCAGGGACAAACCTTATTGTTTCCATTTTTTCTCAGTGTTCTGAGGCAGGATAAAAGAAACAATTTATAATTATAAACAAAGCGTAGAAAATATTGGTGCGATGTTGGCGTTCCCAAGCCTGAGTCTCTGGCAGTAGTGATATCAGTTCCCTGTACACCACCACATATGTCACTAGCCTTGTGAGGGAGATACTAGTGAGTGGCTGTGCACCACCTCGCCCACTGATAAGCTCGGAGGCAGCAAGACAGGTAAATTTGTATGTGATATGATATTGGGGTGATCTGTTTGATGATGTATGATTCTGTATTGTATTGACCTTCCTCCCCATAACTTTTGGTGGCAACATATTTTTTTAATTTATTAAAACTGATCATTGCTATAGCATAATCTATACTTACTAAAGTTAGTTGGATAGGTGGATGAGTTATATTAATTTATTGTTTTATCCATAAGAATGGTAAGTATTAGACAACATAAGTTAGCATGTTTATGAAAAAATTCCTATTTTATTTTTAACCAACTGTTCTAGAACAATAATTCCCAAAATTTTCCTAGAGAATGTTGATGATGACCTTTTTATGGAGCTGAAGTATGACTGGACAAACATTTAGTTTTAAGCTGGGCCTAGGCTAATCACAATTCTTAGAGCCAGTTTTGGGAAAATTTGATTTTTTTATTTACTATCATAGGGGTTTTTAGGGGATGATGAACCTAAAAATCAAAAGATCCAAAATAAGAAAAAACCTAGGGATAAAATAGCATTGCACCTGCATAGGTACCAAATTTCATCAAATCAGGTCATTGGTTTGGTCTTTGCCATTAGATCTGTACAATTCCAAAGAAGCAGTCAGACAAACACGTTTTGGAGTTCAGGTAGCATCAAAAAGAATGATTTCACAATAACAAAAAAATCAATCGTCTGCCATAAATGTAAATGTTGAAACGTTTAAGGTCAATGGGGCGGAGCTCTGAGGGAATTCCGGACATTTTCTGAATCTTGTCACATGTCAGGAATCATTTGATATGTGGGGATTCTGTCATATCACTTTTAAATTTCCCACTTAATTAGAGCCCAGATGCATTCCAAAATCAACGTTTAAAAAATAAGATAAGTTACACTCAAGTAATCTTTGAAAACTGTTTTTTGAAAACTGTTAATGTGGAGGTATCAAAAGATGAGGAATAAGTTAGGGCTATCCAAAAAAAGGTACAGTACTATATCCCAAGATTTTCCTTAAAAGCTGTTTGCATTCAAGAACTGAAAATCCTATTTTAGTTAATTTTTAAAACACTCACTTACTTGAGTACACTATTGTTATCTATAATAGTGAAGTTGGCAAAATCAACTCAGGCCAGATTTTTCTTCCTTGAAGAAGACAGAATCAGTTCTCTCTCCTTAGTTAGCTACAGGTTCAACGATGAAAAAGATGTAGTTTTTCACATATTTCAGAAAAATTTGATTTCCTCTAAAAAGTTGTAGTTATTAATTATTAATCGAGTCCAAAGTCATAAATGACATAAATTCGGCTCGGCTGACATTTACATTACACTAACACTGACATTTGATTTGTCCCTTTTGTCATCTGTTTATTTACTGTGTGTAGTGTTGGCTTCGTTGCCATGGAGATAACATAGAGGAAAATCCCAGATGACTACGATCAAAGAAGAATAACAAACCACTTTTATGGTCAAGTCCATAGAGTAAATGTATATTTACTACGGTTGAATGCCCAATTATAACATATAATATATATTTGTGATGACAACAATAAATATGTTTGAACCCAATATAAGTGGTTCAAAAATCCACAGTGATCCGCGAGCCACAGCCTTGGACTTACTATAAACTGTAGCAGCTGAGTAGTTTCATCGCCTTCAGTTGCATTTTAATCTTTCAGTGTGGCTGTGACACAATTGATTATGACATCCAATTGTGACTCTCAATTCCTGTGATTGACGCGGGTAATACTGAAGAAATTTACCATTGCAAAAACAGATTTAATTCGACAATTTTTTTCCTGCATTGAGTTGAAGGGTTAAATTGTACTATGTTAAAGGTTAATGTGTTGTAATTGTACTATATAGTATTGAAGGGGCTTTTGTACAATGCAGCGCCGGATTTAAGCATAGAAAACCCGCAACATACAGAACCACATTCAAAAGCCTTTTACAAGCAAAAAAAAGATCACCAACTTGGACCTAGACGGCAACAAAGGTCCGCACCACTGGTTGAGCCTAGGGGCTCACAGTTCGTAAATCCGGCCGGCCCTGGTACTATAGATTTGGTGATGGGAATGAACTATGTTAATTTCTAACAATGCAGGGTCGGATAAACATAGGCTATATAGGCACGCACCTAAAGGCCCGCACCACACAAAAATCACTATATAAAATCATAACAATTCTTATACAAGCAAAAAAGAACATATCACCAACCTGGCCGGAAAGGGCCTGCACCACCGTACTACATGTTGCGCCTAGGGACCCACAGATCTTAAATACGGTGCTGATAAGAACTCTATAATTCTTAGATTTTAAGTGCGAATATATATATAAACTAACTGTTGATAAAGTATATTTTACTAAAGGTAGTTTCAAAACAGGAAATGTGCTATATTCTGAACATCTATAAATAAGAACACCGACACAGAATGACAAATAAGTCATTGCAGATGCAGACTTGCGAATATAATGTACCCTGAAAGGGTTTTGTTCGACTAGGTGGTATAACAAAATAACGAGTCGATTGATTACATCCGGTCCCTATTACAAAAATATTAAAGGCCGAAGCTTAAAATGAGGATCAATATTACTTTTTCAAATAAATATGAAGGAGACTAAACTTTTCTTTGCATTGCTGAACAAAACGTGTATCATTGTAATCTCTTGTTAATCTGAACTTCTGTTTTTTATAAGTTGATAATCTTCGTTTGAATACAATGTTTTCTTCTAAAACCCTATACCTTTATTATTGCTAGTAGAATTTCACGCTAGGTTTGCTAAAGTAACAGAATTACATAGCCGAAGGATTGGGACCGACTTTACTATAGTGTAAAATTGTACAGGCGGACGTGAACTTGACCCGTTTAAATTTACCCCCATCTACTAACCCACAAATGGCCATGTGTTCAGTGTCGAGTGTGAATGCAGAATTAATTATGTGAGTTTTTAGGAGAATTATCTTTGGTTTAAATCTAAAGGAACTATATAATTCTGTTACGAAGTACTCATATTTTTGCTTATTTTAAATATCCACATTAATACTCAGTTTTATTGGGTTTTAATTTTGTTTTTCTGTTTTTAAGTTACATAACCTTACTCTGGTTTTATTCTTCTGTTTGTTTATCTTTTTGTTTACAATCCCTAATCTTTGTTAAAAAGGAATTTACTATGACTGGCTGTTCCAGTAATATGTCTGACCATGACTATTGTTCGTTTTCTAATCCTAAACAACAACAAAATGTTAACGAAAGCGTTGACAATCAGAGCCAATTAAAGATAATTCCTAAATTTGATTTTGGCGCGGATAAACAACTTGATGGTGTCTGGCAGACTGTGCCTGGTACTAAAAGAAATCAACTAATTGTCAACCCTCCAATTTCAAAGAAAGCCCGTCAATTATCTTCTGCTACCACAGTTGAAACACAAAATATGTTCCAACCCCTCAATGAGACACAAAACATGGATGAATCTAATCCTGATCTATCGGATAAAAAGGAGGTTAAGCCTCCACCGATATTTATACCTGATATAACAAATATTAAACAAATGATCTCATCAATCGAATCTGTAATTTCAAAGAACGAGTACACATATAAATGCCTTAGTGAAAATAAAGTAAAAATCTGTCCTTCGACTATAAGCTCATACCGACTTTTAGTTCACAAACTGACTGAACTTAAAGTTAGTTTTCATACTTTCCAAGTCAAACAAGACAGAGCTTATAGAGTTGTTCTTAAAAATATGCATTTTTCGACGGACTTGAATGACTTAAAACTGTCTATAGAGGAAAGTGGTCATAAAGTGCGTAACATTGCAAACATTAAGCACTTTAAAACCAAAGCCCCTCTGTCAATGTTTTTTGTGGATCTTGAACCTAGTGACAACAACAAAGAGATATATAAGACCCAATACCTATTAAACGCCAAGATTGTCTTTGAACCCCCTAGGAAAAAATCTGAAATCGTCCAGTGCAAAAAATGTCAAAAGTATGGACACACGAAATCTTATTGCTGGTATCAGTTTCGATGTGTAAAATGCGGCCAGAATCATGACACGCTGGCCTGTAAAAAATCCCCTTCGGAACCGCCAAAATGTGCCTTATGTGAGGGAAATCACCCCGCAAACTATAAGGGATGTGTCGTATATAAAGAAATAAAAATCAAATCGTACCCTCCCTTGCGTCAAAAATCTTTTGACAATCCAGAATCAAGTCTTACTGAGAATGTCCGAGATAGACGTCCATCTATACCTGGCTCTCGTTATCCCGATGGCCCTAAGGAAGAAAACAACACAATGTACCCTCCTTTGTATCAGAAATCACTTAACAAGTCAGCTCCTACTGAATGTGTCCAAAGTGAACGTCTGACCATACGTACCCCATGTGATCAAAATGACAGACCTCAAACATACGCTCAAGCTACAACTCGCAAAAATCACACACAAACGACGGACAATTGTAATCCAAGCAACCTAGAACAAACAATACAACGTTTCATCGATAAATTTGAAAAATTGTTGCTACAACAGACTCAACAAATAGGTACTCTGATGAACCTACTAACCACTGTTATAAATAAATTAACATGAACTCTTTTCTAAGAATAGCTCTTTGGAATGCCAACGGCTTGGTAAATCATTGCCAAGAACTTAAATTGTTTATTGCTCAACAGAAAATAGATGTATGCCTAATTTCCGAGACTCATTTCACTGATAGAAGTTTTTTCAATATTTCAGATTTTAATGTTTACTGTTCTAACCACCCTGGTAATAGGGGGCATGGAGGTACAGCTGTGTTGGTTCACAAAAAAATCAAACAATATGAACTTCCTAAAATCCAAAATAACTTTTTGCAAGCTAGCTCTGTTGTTTTAGAAGATAAAAATAACAGTTCTCTGACATTGTCGGCGGTCTACTGTCCTCCACCCCATATCATTGATAAAGATCAATTCAAAGATTATTTTTCGTCTCTCGGCTCAAAGTTTATCGCAGGGGGTGATTACAATGCCAAACATACGTATTGGGGCTCAAGGCTAATAAATCCTAGAGGAAGGACGCTTTTAAGAGCCGTATCAGAAGGTGGACTCGATTGTATTTCATCAGGACAACCTACATATTGGCCTACAGACCGAAACAAGATTCCAGATTTATTGGACTTCTTCGTTTTAAAAGGTATTTCACAAAACTATGTTCATGTTGAATCTTCTCTTGACCTCTCGTCTGATCACTCTCCTGTACTCATGACATTCAGTAGTTCAGTTTGCTTAAAAGAAAAGCCCCCATCTCTTTATAACAAATTCACTGATTGGGAATGCTTTAGGAGAACAATTAGCAACAACGTTGACTTAAAAATACCACTAAAATCCCCAAATGACTTGGAGGAATCAATTAACTACTTTAACACTACTATTCAGACAGCAGCTTGGGAGGCAACTCCGAAATCGGAGGCTTTCAAGACAAAATGTTTCAACTATCCTATCTTCATAAAAAAGAAAATTGCAGAAAAGCGAAGACTACGGAGGATTTGGCAAAATACCAGAAGTCCAATCGACAAGAATAGATTTAACAATGCAGCTCAAACATTAAAAAGGAGTTTGATGAAGCTAAAAAACGAATGGTTTGATGATTATACTAAAAACCTGTCTCCTACCGAAGCCACTGATTATTCGCTGTGGAAGTCTACAAAGTATTTGAAACGCCCTATACAACATATTCCACCTTTACAAGCAGGAAATGGTGCTTGGGCTAAGACAAACACTGAAAAGGCATCTATCTTTTCAGATTATTTCTCCGAAGTATTTCAGCCTTTAACGCCAAATCCCCCAAATGATGATAGTGAAATTCTTGAGTTTTTGGACTCACCTCTTCAATTATCTCTACCAATTGTGTCATTTACCCCTACTGAAGTTTCAAATACAATAACTAAAGAAGTAAACTTAAATAAAGCTCCAGGTTACGATCTCATTACTGGGAAGATTCTTAAGGAATTACCAAGAAAGGGTATATTATTACTAACATTTATATTAAATGCAATATTACGTCTACAATACTTTCCAATACAACTTAAAGTAGCACAAATAATTGTTATTCCCAAGCCAGGCAAGCCACCAAATGAAGCTTCATCATATAGGCCTATTAGTCTGCTACCCATGGTATCTAAATTGTTTGAAAAGTTGATTCTAAAAAGATTAAATACTGCTATTAGTGAGCAAAATTTGATTCCTGATCATCAGTTTGGTTTCCGCAAGCAACACTCTACCATTGAACAAACTCATAGACTTGTAGATGAGATAAAAAATACATTTGAGTCCAAAAATGTCTGTTCTGCCGCTTTTCTGGATGTACAACAAGCGTTTGACAAAGTTTGGCACACAGGACTTTTTTATAAATTGAAGAAGGTTCTTCCTCATTCTTATTTTAGTTTGTTACAATCATACTTATCTGAAAGGTTTTTCCAAATTAAATTTGATAATGTATTGACCGAACTAAAGCCAATTCAATCTGGAGTTCCCCAAGGTAGTGTTCTTGGCCCTATCTTGTATTTGATATATACTTCTGATATTCCCTCAGGTGAAGACGTCACAGTCGCTACATTTGCGGATGATACTGCAATATTGTGTAGCCATGAAAACCCCCAAACTGCCTCCGATAATTTACAAAATTATCTGAATGACTTTCAAGCTTGGCTAAAGATTTGGAGGGTTCGGGTTAACGAAGCTAAATCCACCCATATCACCTTTACTCTTAGACGAGTAGACTGTCCCCCCGTATTTATAAACAACGTTGCCTTGACTGAAGTTGAAAGTGTTAAATATTTAGGAATTCACATTGATAAAAGACTAAATTGGAAAAATCATTTATGGTGTAAAAGACAACAAATGGAACTAAAAATTAGAAAACTCAATTGGCTAATCTGTGGAAAATCTAAATTATCATTGACTAACAAAATTAAATTGTACAAAAGTATGATAAAGCCTATGTGGACATATGGTATACAGCTGTGGGGAACAGCAAGCCAATCTAATATTGAAATTTTGCAAAGATTCCAGTCAAAAACATTGAGAAAAATTATCTGTGCTCCTTGGTTCGTTTCAAATAAGACTATTCATGAAGATCTGAAAATTCCAACCATAAAAGAAGAAATTACACGATACAGCCAGATTTACCAAAGAAAATTAGAACAACATCCAAATTATTTAGCTGTTAACCTCCTTGACAATAGCGAGTTTACTAACAGGCTCAAGAAAAATGTTAAAGTGCTTGAACTGCCATACAGATTTACTTAATATTTTAAATTGGAAGAATGTTTGATGCAAGATCTGTTATTGGACAGCAACTTGCCCATGTTATGTAATTTATTTTATCTTTTTTGCTGATTGTTCCATCCTTTTTGAACAGATTGTAAAATATCAAATAAAGTTATAAAAAAAAAAAAAAAAAAATCTACTAACCCAGCGAACGTGTGACATTTGACATTCCAGCTATTGCTCATTGCTGCCAACATTTACTTTTATTCATTTTTATTTATTTTTCATTAATTCTTCATCTCACAATTATTTTTGTGTTATTTCAATGTTTTTCGTTGGTGTTTTTATCAACAGTTTATTATAACAATTATCTAGCCAACGCTAAGGCTTCAGCAATAAATTAATATAAATTTTGTAACATTATCTTCTCAAGAGCATGATATTTTTTTTGTCTTATATATGTACTAGTACACTGTATTTTTAACTATGTAACATATGGTTATAGTGACAAATATATACTTGTGTACATTTAGTTAGTATCTATGTCATATTTATTTTGCTTGAATAAACCTTTGATTCCAAATATTCACCAAAATCCTTTAAAGGGAGCAAAATATCATATTATATTTTGTAAACATATGCAACTAAATGATTAAAAATGATTTTATTCTCTGGATGAATTCAAATCGGACAGGCTAATCCATCCTTGTTTCTAAGGTTCTCTGATCGACCGCGCTCTCCTCTCCTTGCAGAATGCAACTAATAGGGATGAACATTTGAATGCTTATATTGATCCCATATACATCCCATGATGACGGCTGTATACCATGTCGGCGGCTGATCGACGTATTCTGCGGTATACTCTGGTCTGCAGGACTAAGCTGGATAAGCTAATGAGTGAATTCATTAATTCTTTGAGTAAAATGGTAAATATTAACCGTGTTAACGCAAAACGGTTGCGTTGATTCATTAATTTGAAAGGACTTGTAACACTATTTGACTATGCTAGTGCGCAAACGATAGCTTACTCTGGTATAATTTAGTTTAATTTATTAATTTCTTCGGTAATATACAATTATTATTACAATCATGCAATGATGAATCAAATCTGCATGCAAGCGATACCTACTAATAATAATAATTAATTCTAGCTGCGACATTTGTCAGCATTATACCATATATTTAGTCCATGCATACGCAGTAGACTATAGTCATAGCATAGACTAACTATAGTACTGTAGTTTTTAGTCAATGGCAAGGAGGTTTAATGTATAACTGGAGGTAACACTTCTCCACTATTTTTGTCGAAAAATCGAGCCGGTGATTTTGTCAGGTTGGTATACACTCTTGACTCTTGAGCTTGAGGCAAATTTCTCGTTCTTTGAACTGTCCTAATTGGTTGTTGTTTTACTCCTGTAAGGGAATCTACTCATGCAAATCACTGGAATAAAAGTAATAAAAGTTGGACAAAATTCATTTTTGTTTGATTTATGCATTTACTCTTGTCGTGAAAAATGATTAATCATGAGCAAATAAACAATTACAAGTATATTAATGTTAAAATCATGAGTAGGTATTTGTTTGAGTCACTTTGTTGACTCGTTCTTTTTTAGCAAAATTTAGTAAAGTAGTTCTTTGCCTCACCAAAATTTGGCAAAGGACGTCAATTTTGTTCATAAGTGTTGCCTCCAGTATTACCAATACAACTCCTTGGTCTCTGGTCATAGTCATGAAGCCATGTATACCCAGTGAGCTCTATGTATAACTGGAGAGACTACTACGTACTGCTTGTTGGATTTTCGTGCCATCATCGGTAGCATTTTCCCCTCTATATTACCAACATAACAACACGAACATGGTAGTTAGTCTATGCTTATACTTGGCATTCGTTGTGTTATGCTGTTACTGCAGAGGGAAATCGTGCATCCAGCATAATTTTCTACGGCATCTCAAAAGCTGATTTTCTACGGCACGCTTTTCTGTCAGAAACTGCATATGGGAGTAGTCTACCGAGATTGTATAGAGCTCACTGGAAATACCCGGTATATACACATTAATGTTGGCACTGTAGACGGGACAAATGCTGCCGATGATGGCACGAAAATCCAAGTTGGCTATCCAACCAGCAGTACGCAGTAGTTTCTCTGCGTATTAAACATATTTTATTTTAAATCTTTTGTTCCTGAGTAACAGTGTTGACGATTGCCTATGCTACGTATATAGTTTTATGACAATAAATGATCTTTATTCTTGAGTCTCCAGTCATACCATAGACTAACTACAGTATAGACATTGCACCTTATGGGCTTTTGCGTAGCACTTTTAATCTGGCTCCCGACGTAGTTCAGGTATGGTGGCGTTGCCATCGATGTTGGTAACGTAGTTCACGAAGAGAGACGGAAATAAACGAGCGGTTCCGAAGGCCGCACCGCCTGAAGATTTGCAAATTGCTACCTCTACCTGCATGTTCTTAGAGTTTATAACATAGGCTTATCTTATACAAATATCTGACTGGTAGTAACAATTAACAATTGGATTCTTATGAATATGGGCATGTTCAGCTTTAAATAACCTGATTAAATTAAGTTTGTGGCTGCTGTGTGTAAAGTCGGAAAGTAAGTAAATCTGGTAAAATGGTTAGTGGTTGTAAATGAATGAGTTACAACATAACCTAGAAAGAAAGTGAAATTTGAGCCACAGATAAGTGGAAAAATATAGGTCTAAGTTGAATATTGTCAATAAAAATAAGTATCAACACTAATTTTAACTATAATAAATATGGTTATTTACCTTTATTTATATTTATGAAGACTTCCCAATCGGATTTCTTGACAGCCGAAAGACCATAACATCAAATTAACCTCGACTTGGCGTAATCACAGTCTAATAACATAACTAATACGGAATAATTTAAAATTTCTGAATCCCAGTTGTTGGTTAAAATCCTCATTCCAGTAATTTTCAATGAACATAATGAGTAATTAAATGTACTAAATAGTCTTCAAAAGTCAAATACTTGTCAATTTATCTTACTTTACCGACCGCATTAGCCTGAGTAGTTCCTATTCCGTCCAGAGCGCAGCACTGTCCAACGAAAAACTCACTTCAAAAAGTGCTACGCGTTTAAAATTGGCGTGTAGTATCTATACTGTAGTTAGTCTTTGGTTATACATAGATCTCACTGGATATTTCGATCATGGCACTGTAGAGTAATAATGTATAGAAGACTTTTGTACTCTATGTATTTTTGGCGGGATCCTAAGTCCGAAATGTCCGAAATTCATAACCTCCTCTTCTCTTCTTCACTTCTCTCTCGTGCTAACTTCTTTAATTCTTTTCTGGATATAGGTAATTAATTATTATTAACAGTTTCAGAATAAAATTTTAAATTTCAGTACCAGTTTGTGTTCAGAGTTCAATTGTATTTGTGCTGTTTCCGTGCATATACATTGGCATAGCCTAACCTTATTTTCGTGTTTACATAATAAAGGTAATTTTCCCTTTTAGTTATTGATGGTTGTATTCTTAAATATAATTTGCACATAGCATAATTGATTTAATCAAAGTGTAACAAAGGATGCTTCAAGAAAAATCAAACAGGGCTGCAGTTTCGTAACTGTCCTGCAAAACAATGGAATTAATATATCGAACTATCAATATATCAAACTATCATAATCGATATAACTTATCGATTGTAAATATCAATATATTAATTTTGATCGATTTTATTCATATTTAAAAGAAATTTAAATTATAAATAAAAACATACCCACACAAGCAAAGCAACAAGAAACGTAATAAAATTGAACTATTATATCAAAAACTACGACAACAAAAATTTATAAATCTAAAAAGTGTTTTTGAAGGCATTTATACTTAGGTCGTGTTTTTTGGTTGACTTCCTACAAAAAAAGTTCGCTGAGTATTCTCCACGTATATTCCTCTTCATCTTGTCTTAACGTATCTCACATTTGGGATTTTTTGGAACAAGTCCCATTTAAAGCAGGTTTCCGTATTTGTCAAAACATTTTGGGCTGAGTTAGATCACGATTGTTAATTGTATTCCTTAGAATGTTCATCAAACATTTTTATTTTTTGTTGTAAAAATGTAGGCCTAAACAAAGTACTAACTTAAACAGGGTACAGTTACGCAGACGTACCTACAATATATTATCGAATGAAAATATCGATCGGTTATAAATATCGATTGGAATTCGGTATTTATCATCGATCGAATTAATGGTTATTATCGCTATTTCCAACAATATTTATACCGTATTAAATCATCTGTTTTGAAATATAGTTTGTTTACTGTATTTGTTTATGTTATTTCC
This sequence comes from Allygus modestus, assembly GCA_963675035.1. Classification (NCBI taxonomy): domain Eukaryota; kingdom Metazoa; phylum Arthropoda; class Insecta; order Hemiptera; family Cicadellidae; genus Allygus; species Allygus modestus. The sequence goes on along the minus strand of OY776112.1, from coordinate 393,602,312 downwards.
TTTCCTTGGTAAGTGAACTAAAATGAACTCTACCTTTATCTTTGTAAATAAGTTTAATCTGTTGTATTTTGTTGGGTACCTACATATTTTTTGTTAGTAAGTTATGTGTTGTTATTTTAAATTTGTTTTATGTTTTATCCCTTGTTAATATGTATAATATTAATTTGTTTGTTTTGTTTATTTACGTTTAATCTGTTCTCATTTAAATAGTATACAATCGATTAAAAATATCGTATTTAAACCGAATTCCGATCAATATTTATATATAAATGGTTTGATGATTATACTAAAAACCTGTCTCCTACCGAAGCCACTGATTATTCGCTGTGGAAGTCTACAAAGTATTTGAAACGCCCTATACAACATATTCCACCTTTACAAGCAGGAAATGGTGCTTGGGCTAAGACAAACACTGAAAAGGCATCTATCTTTTCAGATTATTTCTCCGAAGTATTTCAGCCTTTAACGCCAAATCCCCCAAATGATGATAGTGAAATTCTTGAGTTTTTGGACTCACCTCTTCAATTATCTCTACCAATTGTGTCATTTACCCCTACTGAAGTTTCAAATACAATAACTAAAGAAGTAAACTTAAATAAAGCTCCAGGTTACGATCTCATTACTGGGAAGATTCTTAAGGAATTACCAAGAAAGGGTATATTATTACTAACATTTATATTAAATGCAATATTACGTCTACAATACTTTCCAATACAACTTAAAGTAGCACAAATAATTGTTATTCCCAAGCCAGGCAAGCCACCAAATGAAGCTTCATCATATAGGCCTATTAGTCTGCTACCCATGGTATCTAAATTGTTTGAAAAGTTGATTCTAAAAAGATTAAATACTGCTATTAGTGAGCAAAATTTGATTCCTGATCATCAGTTTGGTTTCCGCAAGCAACACTCTACCATTGAACAAACTCATAGACTTGTAGATGAGATAAAAAATACATTTGAGTCCAAAAATGTCTGTTCTGCCGCTTTTCTGGATGTACAACAAGCGTTTGACAAAGTTTGGCACACAGGACTTTTTTATAAATTGAAGAAGGTTCTTCCTCATTCTTATTTTAGTTTGTTACAATCATACTTATCTGAAAGGTTTTTCCAAATTAAATTTGATAATGTATTGACCGAACTAAAGCCAATTCAATCTGGAGTTCCCCAAGGTAGTGTTCTTGGCCCTATCTTGTATTTGATATATACTTCTGATATTCCCTCAGGTGAAGACGTCACAGTCGCTACATTTGCGGATGATACTGCAATATTGTGTAGCCATGAAAACCCCCAAACTGCCTCCGATAATTTACAAAATTATCTGAATGACTTTCAAGCTTGGCTAAAGATTTGGAGGGTTCGGGTTAACGAAGCTAAATCCACCCATATCACCTTTACTCTTAGACGAGTAGACTGTCCCCCCGTATTTATAAACAACGTTGCCTTGACTGAAGTTGAAAGTGTTAAATATTTAGGAATTCACATTGATAAAAGACTAAATTGGAAAAATCATTTATGGTGTAAAAGACAACAAATGGAACTAAAAATTAGAAAACTCAATTGGCTAATCTGTGGAAAATCTAAATTATCATTGACTAACAAAATTACATTGTACAAAAGTATGATAAAGCCTATGTGGACATATGGTATACAGCTGTGGGGAACAGCAAGCCAATCTAATATTGAAATTTTGCAAAGATTCCAGTCAAAAACATTGAGAAAAATTATCTGTGCTCCTTGGTTCGTTTCAAATAAGACTATTCATGAAGATCTGAAAATTCCAACCATAAAAGAAGAAATTACACGATACAGCCAGATTTACCAAAGAAAATTAGAACAACATCCAAATTATTTAGCTGTTAACCTCCTTGACAATAGCGAGTTTACTAACAGGCTCAAGAAAAATGTTAAAGTGCTTGAACTGCCATACAGATTTACTTAATATTTTAAATTGGAAGAATGTTTGATGCAAGATCTGTTATTGGACAGCAACTTGCCCATGTTATGTAATTTATTTTATCTTTTTTGCTGATTGTTCCATCCTTTTTGAACAGATTGTAAAATATCAAATAAAGTTATAAAAAAAAAAAAAAAAAAATCTACTAACCCAGCGAACGTGTGACATTTGAAATTCCAGCTATTGCTCATTGCTGCCAACATTTACTTTTATTCATTTTTATTTATTTTTCATTAATTCTTCATCTCACAATTATTTTTGTGTTATTTCAATGTTTTTCGTTGGTGTTTTTATCAACAGTTTATTATAACAATTATCTAGCCAACGCTAAGGCTTCAGCAATAAATTAATATAAATTTTGTAACATTATCTTCTCAAGAGCATGATATTTTTTTTGTCTTATATATGTACTAGTACACTGTATTTTTAACTATGTAACATATGGTTATAGTGACAAATATATACTTGTGTACATTTAGTTAGTATCTATGTCATATTTATTTTGCTTGAATAAACCTTTGATTCCAAATATTCACCAAAATCCTTTAAAGGGAGCAAAATATCATATTATATTTTGTAAACATATGCAACTAAATGATTAAAAATGATTTTATTCTCTGGATGAATTCAAATCGGACAGGCTAATCCATCCTTGTTTCTAAGGTTCTCTGATCGACCGCGCTCTCCTCTCCTTGCAGAATGCAACTAATAGGGATGAACATTTGAATGCTTATATTGATCCCATATACATCCCATGATGACGGCTGTATACCATGTCGGCGGCTGATCGACGTATTCTGCGGTATACTCTGGTCTGCAGGACTAAGCTGGATAAGCTAATGAGTGAATTCATTAATTCTTTGAGTAAAATGGTAAATATTAACCGTGTTAACGCAAAACGGTTGCGTTGATTCATTAATTTGAAAGGACTTGTAACACTATTTGACTATGCTAGTGCGCAAACGATAGCTTACTCTGGTATAATTTAGTTTAATTTATTAATTTCTTCGGTAATATACAATTATTATTACAATCATGCAATGATGAATCAAATCTGCATGCAAGCGATACCTACTAATAATAATAATTAATTCTAGCTGCGACATTTGTCAGCATTATACCATATATTTAGTCCATGCATACGCAGTAGACTATAGTCATAGCATAGACTAACTATAGTACTGTAGTTTTTAGTCAATGGCAAGGAGGTTTAATGTATAACTGGAGGTAACACTTCTCCACTATTTTTGTCGAAAAATCGAGCCGGTGATTTTGTCAGGTTGGTATACACTCTTGACTCTTGAGCTTGAGGCAAATTTCTCGTTCTTTGAACTGTCCTAATTGGTTGTTGTTTTACTCCTGTAAGGGAATCTACTCATGCAAATCACTGGAATAAAAGTAATAAAAGTTGGACAAAATTCATTTTTGTTTGATTTATGCATTTACTCTTGTCGTGAAAAATGATTAATCATGAGCAAATAAACAATTACAAGTATATTAATGTTAAAATCATGAGTAGGTATTTGTTTGAGTCACTTTGTTGACTCGTTCTTTTTTAGCAAAATTTAGTAAAGTAGTTCTTTGCCTCACCAAAATTTGGCAAAGGACGTCAATTTTGTTCATAAGTGTTGCCTCCAGTATTACCAATACAACTCCTTGGTCTCTGGTCATAGTCATGAAGCCATGTATACCCAGTGAGCTCTATGTATAACTGGAGAGACTACTACGTACTGCTTGTTGGATTTTCGTGCCATCATCGGTAGCATTTTCCCCTCTATATTACCAACATAACAACACGAACATGGTAGTTAGTCTATGCTTATACTTGGCATTCGTTGTGTTATGCTGTTACTGCAGAGGGAAATCGTGCATCCAGCATAATTTTCTACGGCATCTCAAAAGCTGATTTTCTACGGCACGCTTTTCTGTCAGAAACTGCATATGGGAGTAGTCTACCGAGATTGTATAGAGCTCACTGGAAATACCCGGTATATACATATTAATGTTGGCACTGTAGACGGGACAAATGCTGCCGATGATGGCACGAAAATCCAAGTTGGCTATCCAACCAGCAGTACGCAGTAGTTTCTCTGCGTATTAAACATATTTTATTTTAAATCTTTTGTTCCTGAGTAACAGTGTTGACGATTGCCTATGCTACGTATATAGTTTTATGACAATAAATGATCTTTATTCTTGAGTCTCCAGTCATACCATAGACTAACTACAGTATAGACATTGCACCTTATGGGCTTTTGCGTAGCACTTTTAATCTGGCTCCCGACGTAGTTCAGGTATGGTGGCGTTGCCATCGATGTTGGTAACGTAGTTCACGAAGAGAGACGGAAATAAACGAGCGGTTCCGAAGGCCGCACCGCCTGAAGATTTGCAAATTGCTACCTCTACCTGCATGTTCTTAGAGTTTATAACATAGGCTTATCTTATACAAATATCTGACTGGTAGTAACAATTAACAATTGGATTCTTATGAATATGGGCATGTTCAGCTTTAAATAACCTGATTAAATTAAGTTTGTGGCTGCTGTGTGTAAAGTCGGAAAGTAAGTAAATCTGGTAAAATGGTTAGTGGTTGTAAATGAATGAGTTACAACATAACCTAGAAAGAAAGTGAAATTTGAGCCACAGATAAGTGGAAAAATATAGGTCTAAGTTGAATATTGTCAATAAAAATAAGTATCAACACTAATTTTAACTATAATAAATATGGTTATTTACCTTTATTTATATTTATGAAGACTTCCCAATCGGATTTCTTGACAGCCGAAAGACCATAACATCAAATTAACCTCGACTTGGCGTAATCACAGTCTAATAACATAACTAATACGGAATAATTTAAAATTTCTGAATCCCAGTTGTTGGTTAAAATCCTCATTCCAGTAATTTTCAATGAACATAATGAGTAATTAAATGTACTAAATAGTCTTCAAAAGTCAAATACTTGTCAATTTATCTTACTTTACCGACCGCATTAGCCTGAGTAGTTCCTATTCCGTCCAGAGCGCAGCACTGTCCAACGAAAAACTCACTTCAAAAAGTGCTACGCGTTTAAAATTGGCGTGTAGTATCTATACTGTAGTTAGTCTTTGGTTATACATAGATCTCACTGGATATTTCGATCATGGCACTGTAGAGTAATAATGTATAGAAGACTTTTGTACTCTATGTATTTTTGGCGGGATCCTAAGTCCGAAATGTCCGAAATTCATAACCTCCTCTTCTCTTCTTCACTTCTCTCTCGTGCTAACTTCTTTAATTCTTTTCTGGATATAGGTAATTAATTATTATTAACAGTTTCAGAATCAAATTTTAAATTTCAGTACCAGTTTGTGTTCAGAGTTCAATTGTATTTGTGCTGTTTCTGTGCATATACATTGGCATAGCCTAACCTTATTTTCGTGTTTACATAATAAAGGTAATTTTCCCTTTTAGTTATTGATGGTTGTATTCTTAAATATAATTTGCACATAGCATAATTGATTTAATCAAAGTGTAACAAAGGATGCTTCAAGAAAAATCAAACAGGGCTGCAGTTTCGTAACTGTCCTGCAAAACAATGGAATTAATATATCGAACTATCAATATATCAAACTATCATAATCGATATAACTTATCGATTGTAAATATCAATATATTAATTTTGATCGATTTTATTCATATTTAAAAGAAATTTAAATTATAAATAAAAACATACCCACACAAGCAAAGCAACAAGAAACGTAATAAAATTGAACTATTATATCAAAAACTACGACAACAAAAATTTATAAATCTAAAAAGTGTTTTTGAAGGCATTTATACTTAGGTCGTGTTTTTTGGTTGACTTCCTACAAAAAAAGTTCGCTGAGTATTCTCCACGTATATTCCTCTTCATCTTGTCTTAACGTATCTCACATTTGGGATTTTTTGGAACAAGTCCCATTTAAAGCAGGTTTCCGTATTTGTCAAAACATTTTGGGCTGAGTTAGATCACGATTGTTAATTGTATTCCTTAGAATGTTCATCAAACATTTTTATTTTTTGTTGTAAAAATGTAGGCCTAAACAAAGTACTAACTTAAACAGGGTACAGTTACGCAGACGTACCTACAATATATTATCGAATGAAAATATCGATCGGTTATAAATATCGATTGGAATTCGGTATTTATCATCGATCGAATTAATGGTTATTATCGCTATTTCCAACAATATTTATACCGTATTAAATCATCTGTTTTGAAATATAGTTTGTTTACTGTATTTGTTTATGTTATTTCCTTTCCTTGGTAAGTGAACTAAAATGAACTCTACCTTTATCTTTGTAAATAAGTTTAATCTGTTGTATTTTGTTGGGTACCTACATATTTTTTGTTAGTAAGTTATGTGTTGTTATTTTAAATTTGTTTTATGTTTTATCCCTTGTTAATATGTATAATATTAATTTGTTTGTTTTGTTTATTTACGTTTAATCTGTTCTCATTTAAATAGTATACAATCGATTAAAAATATCGTATTTAAACCGAATTCCGATCAATATTTATAATCGATTGATAGTTTAATTCTATATATTGGTATTTATAATCGATAGATATTTTCAATCGATAATATATCGTAGGTACGTCTGTGGAACTGTACCTCTTAAACATAACAATTATAATCATACGATTACCGGTATATAAATATTGCATTATGGATATATTGAATAATTTATTTTGATAGTTTTTACCATCGATATATTGTTTACGATAGTTTGATATATTAGTTTAATTGTTTTACGGGACCGTTATGAAACTGTAGCCGCTATACAAAAGAAGTGGTAAAAAAATTAGAAACAGAGAAACAGTCTGCTTGTCAATCATTTATGGCTTTAGCCAATGAAAATACAATTTGATATGAATTAGTTTAAAATAAATAAATTAAGCATGCAGTGTTACAAATCCAAGTAAAATAATTGTGCTTTATTCAGCATTCTGGGAGTTTTTAAACACATCCCTGCTGCTGGTAGTCCAGAGTAGGTACCCTCTTGTAGTTTTGTATGAAAATGTAATCTTCGTCATGGAATAAATCAAAGTAAGGAGATACTATTTGTTCCCTCTGAATCTGTGCTAGAGTCTTGTAGTCATAGACTGTGCTTCTTTGGTGATTATGTTTGAAGATCCCTACAGTCCACAGAATTTCTCAACAGTCGATTTTACTATTGACATGCTAAGCTTACCGGTACCAAAGCAACACCATGCAATTTTATTCTGGACTAAAGGTTAGGCAAGCCCAGTAGTGTGACAGATTTTCGACAGGAAATGAGTGGTACAGAAATTTATTTCTGTAGGAATTCCTACTAACAGGATTTCCTGCTATCCGTAGAAATCTTCTTTGGATTTTTGGATCTCCTGGGATCTTCCAAAAATTGCATAGGAGGGTTCCAGATTGTTCAGGCAAACTCAAGAGGTTTGTATACCAAGGTAACATATACCATTTTCAGTGCACCTGTGTTTTCATAAGTAGACCTGAGATGAGATGTAAGTTACACTTCTCAACCTATTATGATGAACGATTATTGATATCGTAAAAATTCCTTGATAAAATGTGACTTAATTATTGAAACCAGTCAAAAGTTATATTAAGTTAACTTCAAGTTAAACAAGGTGGGTTTCCACTGAACAACTGTTGTTAGAGAGGTTGCCATTCAATTTAACTTAGAATTGAAGTGAGCAGGAGACCTAAAAAAATCATTTAACTTTTCATCTTTTTACTTTGTAGACATAGTGATAAAAATGCATTAAATAGGCCTAGCGCAATTTAAGCCTATTATTGCTTAGTGCGTGCAGTGGATAAATGTAGGCCGAGATTAATGCTGTTACAAGGGCTTGGTACAATGTTGCTTGGTAAAAATAGGGTAAATTATTCATGTAGGCCTATGTTTGGCTGTATTGTTATCTTAAGGTCGACTCAATATCGTCTTGATTCAGCATTGAAGAGGCGTAGAAGATAAATTAAATATGTTCGCCTATCAATCAGTGAAGTATTTAATGCACTAGGTCGGTGTTATTTAGGCTATCTATCTTATATTTATTTATTTATGTAACACATTATATTTATTTTTACTTTTGCCTAAAGGACTCAGGTGACACATAAAATGAATTAGCCTTAATGGCAGGGAGATAGGTCTGCTGGTACAAGAATGGTTTCAAAACAAATGGATTATGATGATTTTGAGGTAAGATCAAGCATAATACATGTAAAATGAGCTTTAAACACATTGCAAGCTTTGTAAGAAGTGAGCAGCATAACAGTAATTGTAAGTTATAGTGTATTTTAAAGCGTACCGGTACTAACAAAAATATTAGGCTAGTGCAATTAAACAATTTCTAATATAAACTTGCTTGTTTTGCTTAGCCCCACCAAAGTAATTGCAGTTGTTGCTTGCGTGCTATCTATCACTTGTCTTAGTGATTTGGTTATGGTGAAAGGTATTGTTTAAATATTTAGATTGCTTATAATAGTGTCTGTGTTTGTCAATGTCAGAGGCATTTATAACATTCTGGTGAGGAACACCCAATTCCTGCTTTTGTTACCATGGTGACACGTGAGGTGAACACGCAGGCCCGCCCAGAGGGGGGAGCAAAGAAACAGGTTGTCTAAAAAAAATGTCACCAACTTGGATCCGGACAGCAACAAGGGCCCACAGCACCAGCAGCAAGCCTGCCCAGGGGCCCATGAAAGCTGAGAACAACCCTGTTGGGAGGGGTAAGGGCCCATATTCTAATTTGCCCAGGGGCCCGAAATTTCTCTGGGCAGGCCTGTGAACACGTTACTAGAAAATATTACTAACAGCTCTTTGGCCACTGACCAGTGTGGTTGCAGAAAAATAAAGTTGAAAGTCAGAAGATATGATTTAACAAAAATAAATAAATTTGTTTTGATTATTTTTTATATTAGCCTATTTTTAATTGCAAAATTGCCAGAGGTGTTCTGGCGGATTTGTTATCTTTCCATAGTCTTTTTATTAGTGAATTTCCTATGGAAAAGTGAACTATTAGCATGACCCGCATGTGAAACTTAAGCTCGGGACCACCATAGAAGTTCCTAATGTGACCCCCTGAACAAGTTTTGTGGGGTCGTTCAAAATTATATATATATGTGTGTGTGTGTGTGTGTGTGTGTGTGTGTGTGTGTGTGTGTGTGTGTGTGTGTGTGTGTGTGTGTGCGTGCGTGCGTGCGTGCGTGCGTGCGTGCGTGCGTGCGTGCGTGCGTGCGTGTGTGTGTGTGTGTGCGTGCACTCTGGCGGTCACATTTTTTGTCAGATTTACTTCAAATTCGGTAGGTGTGTTTCTTTCTATAATCAGTTAGACAAGTTCGTTGGGTAAAACAATCGGAAAACTCTAACCCCCTTTTTTGGGGATTATTCTTTCAAATTTCGAGTTTTTGGGCCCAAAAAGGGTCTGAAAAGCCCCGGACGTAAAATTAATGCTTATATTAAGATGGGAATTAGTAAAGTAAAATTGTTAAGCCCTCTCTCGTCATTCTAGCATAATTATTTTCCGAGTTATTAAAGAAAATGTATAACGGCTGTAGTACGTTGTCTTGTGGGGTTTTTATATTAGAAAAGCATGTTATTCATTTGTTGGTATATTTGTATCATCCCCAGCAACCTTGCGCCTACTTTCAAGCCTGACTGGACCTTATCTTAACCTTATAATGCGCAAAATTGTATTCCTAGCATTGAAGGTAAATGAAACCAGGAGCATCAGAACAGCCAAAAAATCAATGTTTTCAGATTTCAATAAAATTGGAATAAATATATGTTTCTACACTGGTTTTGAGTTTTAAAAGTTTTGTATGTGGAAATTCACTTCCTTCACGTCAGCGTGCTGCGTGCGAACTCGTTTATGTTAAAATGTTATGATTTTCTGGTTATATATTCTCATAACTCGCTTCGTTCGCTGAGGAATAGTTCGCTCTAGTAAACCGACCAAATAGTCTATTGGCCTACTAAGCAGAATTTCTCACTGTATATGTGAAATGACTTGTTTCATTTTAAATATTTGAGTCAACGAGAAGAGGAGCAGCATGTACACTCATCATCTAAGGAGGCTAATTGAATTTACTTAATTCGATGAAAATAGAATATGAAATAGAAACAAGTCATTTATTAGAAATAAATCATAATTTATTTTTCTAATGAATAATATTAAATTTTTTAGGATGAAGATGATGATGTGATAATGGCTACAGAAACAGTGGAATCACTCAGTCAGATGTTCCCGGGGAGGCAGAGGCAAATCGAGCTTCTCTATAACCTGCTGGGAACTGTAAGTAATGGGCTAGTTGGTATGAAAAAACTGAAGACTTACAAATAATGTTTTCATTTCAGTTTGCTACATTTATTATACGTGAGTAATTTAGTAGGCCTTAAGTATTTACAAATTTAGAGCAAAAAAGGAAGAAAACAAATTGCTGTAAATAGGCACTGTTAAAATATTTCATTTTGATAATCATGACATGATATTAGTAAGTATTTAACATGAACCCTCCAATAATCGGTAAGTGGGGATTTGCTCCTGGTTGGTCACCAATAGTGACGGGCGTCTCTATCATTCATAGCAGCCATCTGTGAGTTATTTGATTAATGTATTTAAATAATTTCATATTTTTTCATCTGCAGTTAGCACAAAAACTGCTTGATTGGTAATTCATCGGTTAAGTTAGAGATAATTTAAGTCAGATATGTTAATTACTGAAGTCCTAAGACATTTTATCATTTTAAATCTATTGAAAAATGACCTGCTATCATTGAAATGAAACAAAATTTTGAAAATAATTTTAGGGTATAGGTAGGCTACTTTTGTGGGAGTTTAAAATAGATATTTTGAAAAAGTTGTATACATTTCCATTTTATTAATCTACAAAAAAGAACACCACCTTCAAGAAAGAATCTGCAATTTGTAAACAATCAAAGGAATTTTATGTAATAGGCCAAATGTTGTAGGCTCTTCTTAAAGCCATAGGTTAATATTGAAATTGCATTCAGCCTAATCTGAAAATGAGCATAAATTAATAGTTTTGCTGATTTTTGCAGATGAAGTTAAAGCTCCAAAACTTATCTGCCAATCCCAGACAAAGGTTCACCGTGTCAGCGTTCATAGACATTTGTTTACATTGTAGCCAGGAGACCCGTTACCTGAGAGTGTCTATGTGTACGGAGACGCAGCCACGGGCAAGACCCAAGTGGTGCAGGGGCTCCTCAACTTGGCCTCCCTCCACTTCGCCTTTGTCAACTGTGTCGAGTGTTACACTGCCCGGCTGCTCCTCGAGCCCATCTTGGACAGTCTTCTCGGTGAGTAGGCATTGTCGCCAGAGACGTTATCTATTAATTACCCATTAAGTGTTTAGGGGAAAATCAAAGGTTGGGGATGTTAACCCATTCGTATACGTCGACGAGTCCTTCTCGCCGCCGCCGGCAAGTGCCCAGGAATACTTTGACGAGACTGTCTCGTTTCGTGTTAATTTACTATTTTCTCGAAAGATCAAATCAAATCAAATCAAATCAAAATAATCTTTATTCATAAAAACAGTACAGTGGTGTACATATGAATAGTGTCTACATCATAATCAATTTTCTATGTTATTCATTAAATTATTATTTTACATTACCATCATCTTATAAATTAAAGAATTCATCAATAGAATAAAAACTGTTTGAGATAATATATTTTTTTAACTTATTCTTAAATTTACTTGTATTTTTTTCTTTTTTCAATTCTCCAGGCAACTTTTTGTAGAACTTTGCACCTGCATAGGATGGTTTTTTGGTATAGAATTGTAACCTATGATGAGTGGGTATGATTTCTGATTTCTTTCTCGTATTGTATGAATGTACTATTGAATTACCCATTGGCGTGTTGTATATTTTTAAATTTTTTTATACCATAACAGAGTCAAAAATATATTGACCATAAACTGTTAAAATTTTGAGATTTTTGAAATGTTCCCTACAAGATACATCGTGGTGAAGGTTCTTAATAATTCGAATTGCTTTCTTTTGCTGTTTAAGAATTTTATCAAGGTTATCTTTCCTAGTGGATCCGTAAAGACAGATTCCAAATGAAATGTGAGAATGTATGTAAGAATGGTATATCAATTTTAGAGTCGATTCACTGCATAAACATGCCATTTTTCTTAAGGCATACAATCCTGAATTAATTTTTGATATAATTTTGCCTACATGTTCATTCCAATTTAGGTTATTATCGATCAGCAGACCAAGACATTTAGTGCTGTGAATAAGTTCAATGGGTTTAGAATCAATCAAAACCATGGGTTCTGTAGTGGTTTGTGACTGAGCTGTTTTAAATGAAATGTAATTAGTTTTTTCAATGTTCAGCCCTAGATTGTGATTTTTGAAGAATTGGACAATACTTTCTAATTCTATGAAAATGATAAAATTTCAACTTGTTCTATTGTTTTATCTGAGATTTTAAGGTTTGTATCATCAGCATATAGACATATATTACTTTTTCCAGTGTTTGATAATGATAAAGAGATGTTTTTTAGATAGCATATGAAAAGGAGTGGTCCTAATATTGAACCTTGTGGGACGCCAAATTTTACTGGTTTCAATTGTGAATCATAATTTGAAATCCTGTTATTGGAAAAATGAGTTAATTGGACAGACTGGTATCTATTTTCAAGGTATGAGCGAAACCAATCCAAAGAATAGTTATTTATTCCGAGTGATTTTAATTTACTAAGAAGAGTTGTGTGAATTACACTGTCAAATGCTTTTGACAGATCCATAAAGATCCCTAGGCATGGGTCCCCTGAATCAATTGAGTCAATTATTGATTCTATAAAAGAAACATTTGCTGTAATTACTGATTTTCCACAACAGAAACCATGTTGAACGCTGTCTACCAAATGGCTTTTTTCCAGGAATTCTGTTAATTGATTATAAACTGCCTTTTCATAGATTTTAGAAATTGTTGGTAATAATGATAAAGGGCGATAGTTTGATGGATTTTTTCGTCATTTTTTTATATATTGGAATGATTTTAGCAATTTTCAATTTATCTGGAAATACCCCAGAAACAAAAGATGAATTTACTAGATGACTTAATATGTAACTGATCTCACATTTAACTTCTTTTAACAAAAATATAGGTACTTCATCATACCCACTCGAATACTTATTTTTAAACGAGCTGATAATTTCTTCTATTTCTTTCATTCCTATCTCTCTTAATCTAAACATTGGTTTCGTCTGCCAACAACCAGAGCTTAACCTAATATCATTATCTTCTGTAAAATTATTTAACATTGACATATCAGAATTATCTTTAATTACACTTACAAAAAAATCATTAAATACATTTGATACTTCAACTGGGTTGCAGTGATGCTTACCACCCTCAATTAAATTAATATTTTGTATTTTTTTGCGATATTTGTTTCCTACTTCAGAATTTATTATGCTCCAGACTGTTTTATTTATGTTATTTGAATTTTTAATCTTATTATCAAAATAAGCTTTTTTTGATTTTTTTATATTTTTTTTGTAGGTCAAGACTTTATTCTTTAGAGTTTCTGTTTGTTTAAAAAGTTTTTTATTCCTGATATCTCTTGTCAGACTAATTAATATACTTTTTTCTTCTTTCAGTTGAGATGATAACCAATTATTATTTTTTATTTTCTTAGAAACTCTTCTTTTTGGAAAGGCCGTATTAAAGTGGTATGTAAAATTTTCAAAAAATATATTGTACTTTCTTTCAGCGGGTGCAAGAAATACTTCAACCCATGACTCATTCAGTAATAAATTTTTAAACAAACTGATATTCTCTTGACTAAAATTTCTTTGTTCTCTTATTATAAAGTTTTTCTTTGTATGAATGGAGTTTGGCAGAGTTATTTCTAAGCACTGACCATCATGGTCAGACAATAAAGTTATCAAGCCATTTACTTTCATCAAGTTGCTATGAGATCTTGTGACTAAAAAGTTGTCAATTGCTGTTTTTGAGGTCCTAGAAATTCTAGTGGGAAATTTTACTAAATACTCCATATTAACACTTTTTAGCATATTTTTAAGCATAGTATGTTCCTTAGACTTTGCTAATACATCTATATTAATATCTCCTGACACAATAATACATTCAAACCTATTATTAAGAAATTCTAAAAGTATAGTTAATTTATCTAAAAAAATTTCCACATTTGATTTTGGTGATCTATAAACAGCCACAACAACTATTTTAAAGTTACCAATCGAATATTTGCAGATACAAAACTCAAATTGTTTTTCTTCTAATAATTTATTTTTAAAAGAATAGGGAATCAAAACTATTTTTTGTTTCACTTCATCATTGCATAAAAGCATTACTCCACCCTTACGTGATAACCTACGAGTAAAATATGAGCCAATAAAATAATTTCCAAAATTTAAGCGTTCAATTTCTTCATCTTTCATGTCATGTTCTGTTAGAATTACAATATGTGGTTTTACTTCATCTAAAATTATTTGCAAAGACTCAATTTTTGATTTCAGATGCTCAATATTTTGGTGGAATAATTTAACTGGCATGATAGCAGCATGATGCAGACTTATCTTCGTTGCCAACTTCTAGAATAAGTTGCGAATATATTTATTTTGTTTTTTTGGGTTGGCAACACTTCTGTTTTATAAAAATAACTTGTGTTTTCATCTGAAACTGTGTCGTAGTAAACAGTGCGACAGTCATGGCGGGTGAATGTTTACTAAACAGCGAAATTGATCACATAATTGACCAAGAAGAGTTTTTATTAAGTAATAATTAGTGTAGACTACAATAAATTCAAAGAAAATGAGGTGGTTCAAGACCTCAGTAGAACCAAGTAGAACTGAGTTACCGGCATAAAGATTCACCGTAATTAAAAACTGCCCCAGCAGTGAAAAGAATAGGTTTTCTGGGGCACATAAGTCCTCTGATATATAGGTAGGCGAATGGGTTTAGTTGTGAAGTCATGAATGAGAAATGAGAAATAACACCATCTTCAAAATTATCATTTATCATTATTTTAACCCTCCAACTGCCTATTATATTTCTCCGTACTGCTGAGGCTTTTTTTCACTGTGTTGCATGAGAATTTTTGAAAATCTATAACAAATTTAAACAATGATTCTACCTGTATCAACCATATATTCATTTTGATCAGCAAGAAATGTAGACTCTAAAAAAATAACTATAGGCCTAATTTGTTAATTGATACATAAGACATGCTTACACAGCACAGGCAAACTAAAAAAATCATTTCAAAAACAAACATTTTCTTTATGTGCTAGAGTGGTTACAAATTAAACAAGTAGTTTACAATTTCAAGGTAGCCAAATCAGCTAATTGACTCAGCCAAATCAGCTAATTGATTCACAGAATGCAAAAATATATGCTTTGTTAGGTTTGGAATCATTATTTTCATGAACAAATGGCATAAACAACGACCGCGACACTATAAATGGCGGCAACAATGGAAAGACCCAACATTCCGTAATCGATTACAGAAATCATAAAAACACCAAAAGACTACTTCCAATACATCAATAAATTACAAATTCCCTGTAGAAACATAATATATAGGCCTAGCGCTGAACCCAAAATGATTCAAGTAGGGTATCGATGTATTGCACTGTGACGAATAGGGTCGTGATCGCGACTCGTAGCGTAATTGGGTCGGGATCGCGACCTTTGGCAGGTGGAGGGTTAAATAGTAGGGGCCCCAACACGGACCCCTGAGGGTTGTCTGGGATGTTTTAACCAAACTTTATTTAACCCTCCGAGTGACCTTCGCCCGCTTTCGGGTGACTATTTTTGACCGCCGAGTGTCAGTCGCCCGATATCGAGCGACTTTGCACGCCTCCAGTTTTATGTAATATTTCCGCATACGATTGAGCGATCCCGGGGTATGAGCATACCAATGGGTACTTTGGTGTTATACGGATGCCACTATTTTTGGAGGTTAAATTTTTACCGGATACAAAGGATAACTACATAATTTGAAAAAACGTACTTTTATTGACTTACTATACAAATTTTACATCATTCTGATGAGCGGTCTTTGTGTTGTGTCTCCCAAAAGACAGCGATGTCCGCTAGGATCGTGTTGAATGCGTCGCCGCCGCTAGCAGCCACGATCGCCACATGTACTCCGCCAAATATACAGCGCGCTGCGGCAGTTATGTTAGGATGGGTTATCATAAAAATACGTACGGTTTCCTCTTCATTTCGAGGTAAATCCCACACCAAAAGAACGTCACTCATTATGAAAACAAATGTAACGTAGTCACGGCAATAAATCACTCATGACACTGACCCAGATACAGGCGGTGACAGGTGATGCGCACGCTCCGGTCAACGACCTGACCTTGGCCTATTTGGAGGGGGTTTGGCGGCCTGAAGTATGACTCATCAGGTATCATTCGATTCGTAACGAAACAAGGAAAGTCCTACAATCATTTTTATGATAACCCATCCTAACATAACTGCCGCAGCGCGCTGTATAAGGGTGGCATCCATATAATACCAAAGTACCTACCAATGTTATTAGCGGATTCTAGGGTTCATTATGACCATCGTTCGTGCTATTTTTATTATCATCTGTGACTGAATTCCAAATTTCTGCGAATGTTTGTTGTTGTACCAGGCTTTAATGCCTCCAGTTCTGTGTAATATTTCCACGTACAACTGAGCGATCCCGGGCAATGAGCATACCAATGTGATTAGCGGATTCTAGGCTTAATTATGACTACATATGACCACCGTTTGTGCCATTTTTAGTATCATCTGTGAGGGAATTCCAAACGTCTGCGATTGTTGTTGTTGTTATGGTGATATAGGCTTTAATACCTCCAGTTTTTAGGTTAGTTGACTTTTTAGACTTATTATTTAGGTAAAACTGTGCAAAACTATATATTTTCTTATTTCTCATAAAGTTAAATTTTGTTAAATTTTGAACAGAATGTATATCTTCATGTTCTTATTTAGTGTGAATAAAGTGGTTTTACATATGTGGGTACTGAACAAAACAAAATTTATTTTCCTAATTTCTGGATTTGAACTGATGCCAAGTTACTATAACATTAGGTATGAACATCAAAAGTTACATTTTTAGATGGCCTATTTAATAAGCTTTAAGAAAATGTACAACTTTATACTTATTTGTTATAATTTATATATTTTATAAATGTTTTAATAAAAGACTGCAAAATGGCCAATAATTGGTGGACATTAAGGAATTTTCTAATGGGCACTCGAAGGGTTAAACCAGTTGGGTCCCCAACAGATAAGTCTACAAAAAAAGGTGTTGTGAGTTCTGCCTGATTTCTGATTAAATTTTCCAAGTAAATTTGAATAACAGCTGATCCAAATTGCTAGATTTTCAACTTTGCTTTAATGTTGCCAGCGTGTCAACAGTCCAGGAATTCCGGGAAAATTGGGTAAGAACCGCCTTTAATTCGGCCTATAAAACATATTCTGGTCATTGCTTTGGCCTTTAAAACATGTTCGCCTGACTTTTTGGTTTTGGTTGATCAAAATGTGGATGGACATAATTTATTGACAATAAATTGCCCTTAAAGTATCAGTTCCGGTTGAATTTATTGGCATTTAAAATAAAAATAAAATCACAATATTTGACCGATAATATGTGGTCTAATTGCCATTTTCAGCCAATAAAACACTGTTAAAATTAAAACTATCGTTCTAAAATTGTAAGACTAATAGCAGAGTTAAAAATTTAGGCCTACTGGGGGGAAACACAAATTTTAGTTAAAAAAAAACTTTAGAAACTTTTAACGCAAGATTATTTTACAGATGGAGAATACACCAAGGACCCGGCAGCCGAAAAGTGTGACAACCTCATGGTTCTCGTGAAACAGCTTCGTATCGCTTCTCACAAGGGGGACCTGGCTGACAAACAATGCATCATTGTAAGTGAAAACAGCCCTTTGCTTTCCTGCTATATCCTATCCTTCCGTTAACCTGCACAATATTCCCGCTTGTGGAAGACGTGCCTAGCAGCTATGCTGGGGTTTCCTAATCCAATCCAAGTGAAAACAGTTAACAGCTATTTGAACAGCCATAATTTTTACTGTGCTAGTTTTATTTTACTTCAGTTATCGGAGGACAACAACAACAATCTTTTGGTCATGTGGTCATCCCGTAACTGAACTCGTAATCTCTTGTACTAGAATCCAAGATGTTAAATATTACAATGGTTAGGCACTCCCTGAAGATGAGAGCCTCCATCAAAGCTGGTGTGTAAATATCAGATAATCTTGGTTTCAATAGAAAGGTGGCTTAAATTGTCAATTGTTTTTCGACTGATATGAATATGACTAGCTACCCTTTAACACGTTCAATGCTGACAAACAAGTTTACATGAAAATAACATGTTTCAATTTTAATTAGAATACGTTAATTAACGTACTCCGCACCCAATGTGTTAAACTCACTTCCTCCATGTTTGTATGCCCTGGGACCCCATGATGTCTGGCCGAGCACTGAGCATGCATACCCAAGCCATAGGGGTATTAGGGGTATTAGGGGTGTGCGAATAGTGATTTCTAGCTAAAGCCGAGCCGAGCCGAGCTTTTATCTAAGTTCATCTAGTACCTTCCACGCAGCGCCACATCCAAAACTTAGAATTTGGTTAGAAAAGTGTTATTTTCATTTTCTTTGCAACTTGAACATTGAACATTATGGAACAAACAGTGTTTCATACCGTACAGTATTTTAGGTTTTATCTTTTACTACTTTAGATAAATGATCTTTAGATAAACCTTTTAATTAGATAAATCATCAGGTTTGACTAATAAATTAGCTGACTCAATGCTCATAGCTAACAAATACATTTAATTCTACAGTGAAAGATTGAGTAATTGAGATTGAGATTGAGTATGGGTACTGTACCCATAAGATCTTCTTTGAAGCAGTGACGAACCAATGGGCATAACCCTAATGACTTACATAATGATTTGCAGAAGCCTAAAGGTTTCCTGCCCCACACAAAAATGAGCAAAATGTTTTATTTCATTCGGTTCAGTATTTTTTTGTGAAACGCGGAACAGACCTGGTTCATAAACAAATAAACAGACAGATAAACAAAATTTAAATACCTTTGCTGCATACAAAATTTCACTGCTCTAAGCTATGTAGAAAAAATTCAACTTATTTGATTTATATAGGTGAATACTTTCCTTACTTGTAACATCTGGTATTGTTAATAACCAATCCATAATGTGTTAACAGATGCAATTCAAATAAAATTATTCCCCATGTTAATCTTATGGGCGAAAAACAAACTTTGTGGGTAGCCCGTGTCCCTGAGGATAAAAATATTGAAAATTCAAAACCTTATTGCACAATTAAGAACTGAGACAAATTTTTTGACACTTCAAACATTAAAATTGGTCAAGAAATGAGGGAGGAGTTGCGTTTACAAAAAAAAAAAAAAAAATATTATGTACAAGGATATTGTACACTGAAATGCCAAATTTTTATCAATATTTTTACTAGGCATCTTCACCCATAATTTCCTACACCCATTTCTCTTAGTGCAGGATTTCAGCACCAATCAATAAGAAACGCAAAGTTTTCTGTTTGACAGTCATTGTTGGATGTTTATTTGAATTAAATAAATAAGTAATGTTACGGATCGTTTGTTTGTAATGTCAGAGAGTTATCTTGTTATTTTGTTGAAACTTGATTCATAGTTAAAGTTTCTCCATCTGCCTGTGTTCCAGGTCTTGGATAACTGTGAGAGGCTGTTTGACCTGGGAGACCACTACTTCCAAGCGTTTCAGAAGCTTCAAGAGCTGACAAACATGCCGAATTTGTGTGTTGTCTTTATAAGTCAGATTCTGCCTGAAAAGTTTACCACGTATGTTCCTCACTTAAGGATATTTTTCCCCCAGTATTCCAAAGGTAAGCCCACTATTATTCCAGGAAATTGGAATGTATACCGTGAACAGAGGAATACAGATTACTGCGGACATTTACCAATCACACTGTAAACAATAAAATATATTTTTCAGAAATTCATCTGGTTTGCTGGGTGATATTTCTCACAACATAATGACAACTTTGTGTTTATGTTAATCTAGTAATTAGATTAATAAGTAAATCAAGTAATTCAAGTAATTAGTGTTAATTCAAGTAACACAATTCATTCAAGTAACACGATTATTCAAAAGATAATAAACCAGCCAGTGTTTACTTTTCTTTGTTTACATTGTAACAAATGGCCGTCCTGGTCGACGTCTTATAGTCTCCATTATGTCGAACGTTTTTTTGGTTATGTTTTGATTTTGTGCAAATAAAAACTGGTGTTTTGTTGCCAGCTGTACGTTCAATAACCATTTTTAAGGGTCAGATTTTATTTGTTTAACCACTTCCTTAAATAAACAGCTGATTTCTCGATCGTTGGTTTGTAACTGCATATTATGTCTATGGGGAAAATCGCGACTTTGACCCCATATTTTCCCATGTCTACGGTGACATTTATAAATTGTTTTAATTGATGGCAAAACTACATGCTAAGACCTTTCTAACGACACCTTGGACATGGTGATCGGTAGCACCACCGCTCCAAAACAATTATGACAAAAATATGCCTAGCGTATTAAAAATATAGATAATCACATTTGTACATATTTACAGCTTGAAAACAAAAGTTTATGTTAAGGCTTCTCTCAAATTCAAAATTCGGTAAACATGAGGTACTGGTAACTTGACCCCTCCTTCAAATGTTGGTTCACAGTCTCATTATTTCAGTTACATAAACACAATCAGTAACATCCATTATTGGCCTTTTAACTTTGATAATGTTAATATGGATATTAGAGGTTGATTAAATAATGCTTAAATACAATGATAAATAATTATTGGTAGATTTTAAACGCTAAATTAATTCTTATATGCCTTAAAGAAATATCATATACTAATCCTAAACCCCGTGAAACCTTGACGGAGTTTGAAATATGAGACCAAATTCAACCTAAAGTCCGTGACACACATATTTTATTAAAATGGAAAAAGGAATAATCTTAATATACATAATAAATTAAGCATATGTATTCAGGACCCTAATATATTCAATGTAATGCAGAATAATTCAAATACAGCTGATATTTTTTTTAATAACAGATGCTTTACACTTGCGTCAGGCAGTTAAAACTTGCAAAACACTACAAAGTAAATATGTGTGTTCTGACAATTTTCCGCTATGGAATATGATACGGATTTAAGAAGTTCATTAAATAACACTATTTACATTAAGAAATAAGTCTTTTGTGGTTTTAAACCTAAAATTAATTATTTTATGGCATGTAGATGTATCATATTGCATTTCTAAACACCTTGAGATCGTCACGGAGTTTGGAATAACAGCTTTATTTAAAGGCAAAGTCTGTGATGCTATTTTATTGTATATATAAAGAATTAATCATCTTAAAAAACATTTATAATGCATATTTTAAAAGTAAATAACAGTTTTATGAACAAAACATGAGGCACAATTTAATTACTTCAGAATATAATCTTATGTTTCTTACCTCGTACAGTGTTCAAGTTTGTAAGTGACGTAACGGCAATATCCTGCTGATTCACTCGGCAACTGCCAATTGAGACTGTAGCAGACTGCTTGACGCCAGACGATCCCCGATCCATAGATTATAAATTTAGAATAGTTTTTTCACATTTTTAATCTCTTTGGTAAGTCACATTCCTTGATATTCGCGATTAAAATGACGAATCACGGCATTTACCTTGGTCACGGTATTTGGGTGATTTACCTTAGTTCTGTTGTTTACTGTACTGCAATCAAGTCAGGTTTCAAACCTTGAGTTGGTTAGGGAAAGGGTCTGTATAATTGTAAATTTAGCCACATCTACTAACATTTGTAAATTAAAAAAATAAATTACAATTTAGTTTAATGTTACAGATGAAATTATGAAGATCTTAATGAGAGAAAGTCCTGATATTGAAGAGGAAAAAGGACTGTTCAGCCAATTCACAGGATTTTTCCTGGATGTATTTTACCTGGCGACAAGGGATTTGAATGAGTTGAAACATCAAGTAAGTTAGTAACCATACTTCTTATGAAAAACAAGTTATCAAACTTTTAAAACAGTTGGTTGTACCATTCTATGCCCGATTTTATTTGTTATAAATTATTTTCTTAAATGATATGTAGAGCATAAATAACTACACACTAGATATCACATATTAAACCACTATTGTTTCTTAGGGCTTTGCCCCATTGGCCATTAAAGTCCCCATCTTAACCCTCTAGCTCTAGGTATCTTGTCATAATTGTCTTAAATGTCACATGATTTTTAGCTCTCTTACAGGGTTTTAATTGAAAATTAACAAATAATTTAAATTGTCACTAAATGGTTTACTGTTATACATTTTTGTAAACTAGATAAAATTGACTGCCTTACAGTATATAAATTTATGTCCTTATTTTATATACAAAAAATCCAGTATAGGGCCAAATCCAGAAATTGCTAAATAAAATTTACTTTCCTTATGTATCCTCATATGTACAACAAAAAATGATGTGCACCAGGTAAAAAATTCAAGATATACATTTTGTTCAAAATGTGATTAGGAACAAGAATATACATACTCATTATTAGTAAAATACAAGATAAATATGTATGACGATAAAACCAAATATGATCACCATGGTACTAACCTAAATCGCATAAAGATGCATGTAAAACCAACCAAGACTCAATATCACTTATCGCTTATATTTTTACTAATAACCTTGTTCAAACACTTTATTTGGCAATAATAAATGCACTTTAATGATAATAAACAACATTTTCAATTGAATATAACCTAAAAAGCAATAATAAATGACGAAAACGTAAACAAAACAGAAGGCAGAAAACAACAGTGACGTAACAAATCTTGGCGCAGATGTTTTCTTTCCAACATAGAGTAGAACCTCTCGAGACAGACATTGGAGTAAAGCTTGAAATCTTCCGTTTACAGTGATACCAAATTCAATGCAGTTCAGTACAACTAGAGATTGTATTCAGACCGTTGTAACTGAACGTCTGCAAAGTCGCCCGAATTCGGGCGGGTGGCACTTGTACGGAAACAAAAGCCTGCCCGAATTCGGGCGGGCGGCACCTAGAGGGTTAATCTTATAGAAAATACCTACTATTATTAGGTTCTTAAATGTTCAGTTACAAATAGAGTTGATTAGGTTTCCCACTGAATACAACCTATACATTTTCATCTTGAGTTTATTTTTTCAAATTTTTACAAGGAAAATTCTTTTAAAATAAGGTGTCTCAATAGGAAGCAAATTGAGCTTTGTAAATTAAGTGGAAAATAACAATGGCTATATGCATCGAGTTGAAGATGTTTGACCGTTCCAGCTGGTTGCCCTGTATCCGAGATACGTGGAGCCGGTGAAGTCTGGCAGTGTCAAGCCCACAGACACGGTCGGGCTCTGGAAGCTCATCAATCCACACATCCGAGCTTCTCTCAACAGTGTTTACTTGCCAGGGTAATGCGTTTATTATCATAGTTACTGTTGTACTTTTAGTTATCTGCCAGTGCACAATTTTTTAGCTTTGTTTTGGCAGATGTTGCACTTTTTCTATAAACGGTTTTTATGGTCAGCACTTTTTTATAGTTTTGGTTTTAGGTGGTTGATTTTTTATATGCAAAATATCCAGTAAAAGTATTTACAACACTTGTATATTTTTTAGAGGTCTGTTGTTAATTTCCTCGATGTCAACTAAAATGTAGCTATCACTGTCAGTGGTTCGATAGTGTATGGAAAACACCCAACATGTTGGGTTGGACGTCAGGTGAAAACCGTCGAACATGTTCAACGTATGCTTTATACTCCATTTATTTTTGACGGTATCCCAAGTCCAAAATTTATGGACTCTCTTCTTCACTTCTAATCAGGATTTAGGTAGTGAGATGAAGTTTTAAGAGTTTCTTAATCAGAATTCAGATTTTTGTATTGTGATATTTTTTTAGATCTGTTAATTTACTCCGTGCCAGCAAATAAAAAGGTTTTGTTGAATCAAGAATTGGAATCAGCCTATCTTTTTTTAATGCTTATAAATAATTGTTCTTAACATTATTAAAGATCTAAAATTAAAATTATAATTAAATTAATAGGCGAATGATCTTTTTGTTAGACTGGCAATTTAATTAATTCATTTTATGTACCATTTATTTTATTTTTGTTATTTAATTTCTGTTATTTACAGGTTCGGTGGAAATGAAGAAAGTACAAAAACTGACAAGGTATTATCTACTAAAGTAGTACAGTCATTGGATCTTCCATATTACGCTAAATACTTCTTGATCGCTGCCTTTCTTGCCTCTTACAACTCCCCCAAAGATGATAAGAGGCTTTTTGTGAAAAACCATGGGAAAAAAAAGAAGAGGATGGTTAAGGATCAGAAAAAGGAAAATGCTAGTAATGAGTTGCTCGGACCAAAAGTGTTCACGTTAGACAGACTTCTGGCGATTTTCTATGCAATCATGGAAGAAAAAACCCCATTGAATGCAAACCTACTGGCCCAGGTTTGTAACAGTTATTATTTACTATACAAGTACCATATATGTTTGCAGTATATTGTTTATTAACTAAGGATAATTTTGCTACCTACCTACATTTTTAGTTACCTACATTTTATGTGTGATTGACATTTGAAACTTTAAACAAAAAAGTATGAGTTTTAAAACTACAATATACTTATTTAAAGGACATTCCTAGAGTTTTAAAATGTGTGTAAATTTGTTAGAGATGTGCGAGTACAGTTTTTTTAAGTCGAGTCGAGTAAATGGCAAAATATTCGAATCTCGAGTTCGAGTTGAGTATACAAATTAAAAAAAACACATAGGTCGAGTTGAATTGGATCAAAACAGTGTATAGGGTTCTATTTATAAATGTTATTATTAAAATATACTTTTCAGGTCACTATGACCTGAAAATAACAATAGTAAGTAAAATAAATTGATTCCTGCTTCATTGAAAAATGGTAATTACGTTTATCTAAAAATAAATAAATAAGTTATTGCATAACATTTTGCCATGAAGATAAAATACTTTTAATCTTTTGGTATTAAGGTTGTTATAGCCTATATGGTATTAATTAACAGTTTCATTAAACAATAATCTTAGATTTTTATTTTATTTCCTCCTTTTTATTTATCCTATGTTTTGTATATTATGTTTAGGCCTAAGCTAAATCTTTCTACGAATGGAGAAATAAAATTACATTTAGGCCTTTAAGTTAAAATAAACTTTATTTTAATATTTAAAAGGCCTATTACATGGCAAAACATTAGCCTACTTACTTACCACATAAAATGTATTTACTAACATATCTTAGCATTAATTTTAACACTAATAGTCCTTATAAGAACAATCAGTTAGTAACAACACGAAGATGTGTTTGAAAGTGCCTGGCAAATCAATTGATGAAGTTGAAACCATATATTAAATAGAGTTTTAAAATATTACAAACTATTTAAAAAATCACTAATGAAACTTAAACAAGGCCAAAACAAAAGACTTTTCTTTAAAAACAGCTCAGTGCCAAAGGACAGTTGAGCCTAAAATTAATGGATTGACTCAATTTAAATTATTATGGAACAAAAAACAAGCACAAACTTCTTATGATTACCTATTAGATTTCATTACAGATATATTTTTGATATTTTACTTAAACAAATTACACGGTTAGGTTAACCTAAAAGTGGACTATACAGGCAGTGTTCATACAACTCAATCTGAAGGTCCTGGTAAATCCTCCATTTTGGTGTAAAGAGTAACACAAATTTATAAGCCACAGCTTACTTATTTATTAATAAAATACTAAAATCTACATCACAACTCTTAACAGCTCAAATTCGTTCACACTCAATTTGAATTTACAGACGACGCGCGGCTGCGGACAACCCTTGGTAGCACGGGCAAACGGCGGGAGTAACCTCGTTCGAAACTTTTCAGTTTCAGTAAAACCTCGAGTTTTAGTGCGGAACTCGGCTCGAACTCGAAATTTCAAGTACTCGCACATCTCTAAAATTTGTTAAACGAATGAAAATAAATCAACTGTAACTATACTTCTTTCTTGTGATTAAAAAATTACTTTTGCATTTTGTGTACCTCGCTGACAAGTCCTGTGTGACTTATCAAAGCCAAGTTTTTCTAATTCATCTGATTAAATTGATTTGATTAAAAATGGATAATAACACATAGTCATGATTCATATTTTTCTACTCTTTATTGATAGATATTTTTTTAAATAGTACCGCAAAATTCAGTTTAATCTACTAATAATTTTCCAAAGGAATTATCTAAAATGAGAACGTTATCAGAAGGTATAAAATAAAAGTTTGAATTATTTTTGTTTAGATCACGTCGTTGGTTGAGCTCAGGCTCCTGGTCAAGTTAGGAGACGACCTGGACAAGCCCAAGTATAGATGTGCTGTTGGCATTGAGTGTGTGGAAGCGATATCCAGGTAACATGTGGTATTTTAATATTAGAATGTTTGAATGTGGTAAGGCCTAATATTTAAATAAGAAGACTATATAAGAAGTACCTATAATGCTCAAAATGTCAAGGAGTTTTCTGTTTTTTTTTTTTTTTTTTTCTTCAAAATGACTTTAATTTTTTCTATATTTTGCTAATTATTTTCTAAAGATATTGCTAATCAAGTGACAACTTGTAAGGACCCTTAAACTAGATTTGAGATGAATTGTATGACTAAAACTACTCAATTTGATTATAAACTAAAACTGGACTATTGAATACCATAAAAAGTAGCTACTGATGGGTCGATTGTCTTTTGCGGCCAATATTATTTGACACCATTGTCACGGTCATTTACAGCCCACTTTATGTGATGTGGGCGTTATTTTCAGCCAAAATTACGGCCTTTGTTATATGGTTCAATCACAATTTATGGCCGATAATACACAGTGTGAACATCAATTATAGCTAAAGTTACGTGGTAAGATCGTCATTTACAGCTGATATTACGTGTCCTGGCCAGCGTCAACTTGTTGGTACCGAAAATTAGAATTATTGATTGTTCTTAGTTTTGTTTTGTTCCCAAGTGGTGCTATGACAGTTTGGCCTTGTTGTCCACATTTCAAAAGCAGACCCTGCCGACTATGTTGAGATAGTTTGAATAGGAATACTAAAAATTGATATTGTTGTTTGTTGGCAATGAAAGGAAACTTAAATTGGAATGTTTGCATGAAGCATGTCCTAGTTTGCACAATGATTAATCTAAATCTGTCCCCAAAATTCACAACCTCCTCCTAATTTGTTGCCCTCAACACCCCAAAAGAATATAATAATTTGTTGTTAGCGGTTGTTAATTTCAATGTATTTTTGTTTTAGGACCCTTGATTTCAATGTCAGGAAGTACATGGTACAATGAGGAGAGCTTGCCTTTCTAAATTTTGTGATCATAGCCCATAAGAAATGTAATTTTATCACTACTGATACTATATTTTTGTATAGAATAAAAGTAATATAATTTATAGCAACATTAGTTATTTCCATCCAGTCCCTTTTTTTCTCCTTCACTTGATATCAGAAATGATTGAGGTTAGGGCATAGAACTATATATATGGAACGCCGAGTCAATGCAGTGCGGAGCGAGCCGGCTGCCGTGCTGCTCCCCCCACCACCAGTCAGTGGTCGCACCGGCACAGAGCCATATAACCCTATACCCATGGCTTGTTAGCAATGCATATATGTTTGTTTTTATGTGCAAATTGTGAAGTTTGAAGTTGTCAGTTAATGCTTATGAAAAAAGGGATATATTTTTAAATTAAATACAGTTATATTTAATTTATAATATTTACTTGTAAACAGATGTTTGTAAATTTAAAGAATATTACAACAAATAAAAAAAAGGAAAATGTTGATAAGCATTTGGCGTATACCTATCTTTCATTTGTTTATCTTAACATTATTATCTCTTCCGTGAGAAAACACATAGTTACAAAAGAAAACAATGATCCTAATAATGTAATTAGCTTAATTTAATATTAATAGGAATCGTTAGTCGATTCACTGTTTAGAGAGTGATCTTGAAATAAACTTTCTTGAACATGTTTACAAGCTCATGTGCAAAAGTATGTTTTTTTTAAATTATTTGATGGCGAATTAATTTTTTTATGAACAAATTATATCAGGAGCGGATCTAGAAGTCATGTTTGAGGGGGGGGGGGCGGTCACCGAAAGTTACCCCTCCCCCCACCCCCTGGCTGGTCCCTGGCATTTTTTTTAACTGATATAATATATATATATATAATATAATATGAAATTATACAACGAATGAAAGTAAGTTGACATAATACATCAATAACCTTGTACTCAAGAAATAAAAGCAGTCATAACTTTATAAACAAGCTATTAGTCCTACTGCGCCTGACCGTAAATAAAAATAACAAATATTTAGGCATTACACTTTTTTCTGCTTCATCTGTAGGTGTCTTAAGAACAAGTAAGATGCCTAAATGAACAATTTGTTTTAGAGTTACCCACGCGAAAAACTATTTAATAAACGTATTTGAAATCTTCAATACTGAACTATGCTGCGCAAAGGTGCAATAAGGAATGAGGCTGACAGCCAAGGTCAACGATTCAAAATATGAAAATGTCGTATCCCATTTATACAAAATAAAGTACTTGGCGTATGAGCTTCCGTTTGCAGGCAATTTAATCTTTGTTTCTTTTTATTTCATTACATATAATTCGAGGCACTTTTTGCTTCTAGCCTAGCCACTGGATATTTATTGCCTAGCAACGGATTATGCGTTTTACACAAAAATCAAGCCTAACCTGTAAATAAGCACAGCTGACAGACAATAGGTGGTAGGCGGGCGAAACTCAGTAAACAATAATCACCGAATACAATGGTAGCAACCTTTTCTGTGTGTGGCTAAAATCTACCTCCAAGACCATGTTGAAATCACTGAATTTTCGGTCTGCCAACTGGCAAAACTGCAACAACTTCGCGATACCAGGGGTGGATTAGAGGTCATGTTTGGGGGGGGGGGATGGTCACCTGAAAGTTACCCCTCCCCCTCCCCCTGGGTGGTTCCTGGCACCACCATTATTTTGTTTAACTATATGAAATTATACAACGAATGAAAGCAAGTTAACATAATATATCAATAACCTTGTACTCAAGAAAAAATCAATCATAACTTTATAAACAAGCTAAACAAAAATTAACTTTAGTTCTACTGCGCCCAACCGTAAATAAAAGTAACAAATATTTAGGCATTACACTTTTTTCTACGACATCTTTAGGCATCTAAGAACAAGTAAGATGCCTAAGTAGAAAATTTATTTTAGTAGTTACCCACACAAAAAACTATGTACAAAACATATTTGAAATCTGCCATACTGAATTAAGCTCCGCCAAGATACAATGAGGAGTGAGGCTGATAGCCAAGATCAACGGCTACTCAAAAATGAAAATGTCGTACCACATTTTTACAAAATAAAATACTTGGCGTATGAGCTTCCGTTTGCACAAAATTTAATCTTTGTTTCCTCTTATTTCATTACATATAGTTCAAGGCACTTTTAGCTTCTAGCCTATCCACTGGATATTTATTGCCTAGCAACGGATTAAGCGGTTTTACACAAAAATCAAACCTAACCGGTAAACAAAACACAGCTGACAGCAAACCAGGCGGATTCCAGAAATCCAGGTGGGCGGGCGGGCGAAACCAGAAAAAAATAATCACCGAGTACAATTGTAGCAACCTTTACTGTGTGTGGCTAAAATCTATCTCCAAGACCATGTTGATATCACTGAATTTCGGTCTGCCAACTGGCAAAACTGCATCAACTTCACGATACTCGGGAAAATCCATGTTTTTGTAAGACGTTTTTAGGTGAAAGATGTGGATCTCAGTAATGTGTTATATACTAAAATGGAAGTTTAAAATTTCACCTGTCTAATGGTATATATGTTATTCCATTTATCGAACGTTGCATTAGTTTGAATTTTAATTTAACAAAGTAGATGAAAACGGCAAATTTGATTCTCGGAACTGAAAAACGGGGTTTCATGAGGCTTTTGCTACTTACATTTTCATTCGGATTTATTCAAACTTTCATTGTTTGCCTGAATATTAAAATAAAACACAATAATTCTTAGGTTTGGGGGGGGCGACTGCCCCTACCGCCTTCCCCCCCCTTGGATCCGCCTGCGCGATACTCGGGAATATCCATGTTTTTGTAAGACGCTTTTAGGTGAAAGACGTGGATTTAAATGATGTGATATATACTAATACCCTCGTCGCAGCAAACCTGCGTACTCAGCGAATTTCCAATGAATATATATATCTTAATAACACATTAAACCTCTTACCAGAATTCATAAGAAATATATTCATAAATAAGCGATATTTAAAATATTAATTTTTCTCCATTAAAATAACATTAGGGATGAGTACGCAGGTTTGCTGCAACAAGGAACACAAAATAAGGGTTTTTATGCAAATATCAATAGAACTCATCTAAGTGAAGTCCCATACCAAATTTCATCCATATACATTCATAAATAAGCGATATATAACATCTTTATTATTCTCCATAAGAATAACATGGGCACCGAGTACCTAGGTTTGCTGCTACGGGAAACATAGGCGAAAAATTAGTTTTTTGTTCAAACAACAACAAACCACAACTAGATGAAACGATATACCAAGTTTCGTCAGTTTATGTTCATAAATAACCGAGATATAACATTTTTCTTTTTCTCCATAAGAATAACATTGGACAACGTACTGTGTTTAGCACATTCAATATCTCAGTAATCAATTGACGTAGAGCAATGATCAAAATACCAAATTGTTTGTTTTTTTAAGCTGAATTCAATGGTATGAATTAAAATTTGATTTAAATGATAATTACATGTGAAAACTCCAAAAAAAAAACATTTTTTGGGTACAAAACCCCCCCTCCGGTTGGTGTGATTTGTCTAGTTTTCGAACTCGTTCAAATAAATGGTACTTTACATATTTGTACCAAATTTTATTAAGATCGGACCTTTTTTACGAGAGTTATCGTGCTTACGGACATATACATATATAAATATATACATACATATATATATATAAATACATACATACATAATATGTATATATATACATATATAAAAATTTGAACGAATGGTGTTTTTGGCATCTGGGGACCTCAAAACGAAAAGTTATCATGGTCTCGGGCTTAAGTCTTACCATGAGACCTACGGTAATAGCTTCTTCCCTATAGGGGGAAATTCGCTAAAATGGAAGTTTAAAATTTCACCTGTCTAATTGTATATATTTTATTCCATTTATCGAACGTTTAGGTGCATTCATTTGAATTTCAATATAACATATAACAATGTAGACGGGAGCGGCAAAATTTGACTCTCGGAACCGAAAAACGGGGTTTCGGGAGGCTTTTGTTACTTAAATTTTCAATCGGATCTATTCAAACTTTCATTGTATGCCTGAATAATAAAATAAAATACAATACTTATTCATAGGTTGGAGGGGGGGGGGTGACCGCCCCTACCGCCCCCCCCCTGTGATCCGCCCCTGACTTACATGTTTCAAGGGTAGGAATCAAGGAACTTTATCTAAAATGATTACAATGAGCATCATTACATTTTGGGGTGGGTTTATAGGCAATACTTTATGCTCATGTTAATATACTTTTTTAAGAAATGCAGGATACCAGCACTTATGAGGAAATTGTATAAGCTTCAAGAATACCTTAAGCACCTTCAACTTTATACAATTTATTGGTATTTTTAGCGAACTTCCCTTATAGAAAAGAAGCTATTACCCTAGTCGGCACGGTAAACCTAGACCCGGGACCATGATAACTTTTCGTTTCGAGGTCCACAGATGCCAAAAACATTTGTTCAAAATTGTATTTATATATAAATATGTGTGTGTTCGTGGGTGCAATAACTTTCGTAAAAAAGGTCTGATTTTGATTAAATTTGGTACAAACGTGTAAAGCAACATGTAAGTTCGAAAACCAGACGGATCACCCTATCGATGGTGATTTGCGGGGTTTTGTACCCCAAAGGTTTTGTCTACCAAGAAATCTTTAAGTACTTTTTTAAACTTAATTGTGTTTGTAATATTTTTAATATTGTTTGGTAGATGTTTTAGAAATTTCATTCCCATATACGTGCTTTTTCTCATAGAATTTATGTTATGGTGTGATTTATTCATATATTTTTTGTGTCTTGTATTGTAAGAGTGGTATTTTTAATTTAAATCAAAGATTGTTTTACTATGTTTTGCCTTGAGAATTGTATCAAAAATGTATTGGCTATATACTGTTAAAATGTGCAGATTTTTAAAGTACTCCTTTGCAGATTCATCATATTTTAATTTCATAATAATTCTGATTGCTCTTTTCTGTTGTTTTAGAATACTATCCATGTTAAGTTTTGATGTTGAACCATAAAGACTTAGACCAAAAGAAATATGAGAATGAACATTTGCAAAATAAATGTTTCTCAATGTTTTTGTATTGCAAAAGAAAGACATTCTATAGAGTGAATAAATTCCAGAGCTTACTTTTGATAAAACCTTATCAATGTGAAAGTCCCATCTCAGGTGTTGGTCTAGGGGTTAACCCTAAGAATTGTGTATTGGTTCTATAATCAATTTCTTTTGAATTACATATAATTTTTGGTTCAGTCAACTGTTTATTCTGATGTGTTTTAAATCTGATAAGGTTAGTTTTTTGAATATTTAATGCCAAGTTATGTTGTACTAGGAAATCTCCTACACTTTCCTATTGAATAAATCTCAATATCTCTACCTGTTCTTTATAGCTTGAAGATACTTTTATATTTGCATCATCTGCATAGAGGCATAGATTATTTTGTGGCATATAAGTTACCGAATTTGAAATGTCATTAATGTAGCATAGGAAAAGGAGAGAGCCTATAATTGACCCCTGAGGGACACCAAGTTTAATGATGTGATATTCTGAAAGAACTTTTGAGACACGGTTGTCTTTTGATGTGTGGGTAATTTCAACAAATGATCTTCTTTTAACAACATTTTTAATTACTTATTTTAAAACAAAATGTATACAAACAAACAAGACTGTTACTAATAAAAAAACAACAAAATAAACTATCTCATCTGAAACGTAACAAATTTAATTTATAACTAATACAATTACAAAACAACTTAAATAACTGAAGAAGTGGGTGTCATTTCGCAAGACTGTATCATGTAATGATTTTACACTCTACAACAACACAAAACATAGGTGTAAAGCAGTACATAACTCAAAATACGAAAACACGTTATGTAATTAATTATTTTTAGTTAAAGTATTATTTAAATAGTATGACGGAAGTACTTTTTATATACGGTAACTAACTGTAACCTTTATTTATATATCAATTTGATTATTTTTTAATTTTTAAAAATTTATATGAATAGATACGGGAGTGCGCCAGCACTTAGGATTAGGCTTTTATGTGTGAGTTACGTAACGTTGATCCAAACCCCCCCCTCTCCCCCTCATAACGATACCCCCTCCCCCCCCTTAAGTGCGTTATGTAATATGTGTATGGCCCCTTAACAAGATTTATCTTTGGTTCATCTCTGCTTTAAAAGATATAAATATGAAGAAATCCTTCTAGAGGTCGTACTGGTAGATCTTTGAGTTGATAGCATTTAAATCATTTTAACAGATGAATCAACGACAGTTGTGATCAATCCTAGCATCTTGTTGTATATAGAGTGAGTTAATTTTGTTAGTCTCACCATTGGTATCTTGAAAACGGTAAAAGTTGTTAAATTAGCAAAGTATGAAAAGGTTAAAAATACAGATTAGACTAAACTAGTTAAGTAGAGCGGTATTGTGGGAAAAATAAATTTCCAGTAAGAAATAAAAAACATTTAGGTACTCACATTAGTTCTCTGGGCTCAAAAAACTGATTATTTCGGCCAAAAACTAAATTTGAACAAGCCCTGATATTTGTTAAGATAGAGGATCAAATTATTGGCATACAACTTTCACGAAAAAACCGCAATGTATTATTTATACTTTGACGTGTTTTATTCATATAATATTTCATTTTAGATTTCTAAGCTATTGGATAAAAGTTAAAAATTTTAAATAAAAACATTTTCAGTACATGGAAAATACTCTAGAAGGTTCCAAGCCTTTTGCTTTTTCCTAAAAACCTAAATAAAAAAATTGCAATTTTATAAGTTATTTTGAAAGAAAAAGTTTTCCAATCGCAAAAATACTGTACCGTACACATATGTATTTGTAGATAATGAAATGAGGTTTACAGGTATGTTTACTTTGGATTCATGAATTATTTATGCCTACATATCTTTGATGCCAGATTATATCATTTCAATATTACAAAGGTAGCCTATTTTTACTTCTAAATTTTGTTTGTATTTTACATTATTAAGTGAACTTATTACCGTTTGATGAAATCCTGTGGTTGCAAAACACATTCCCAGAGTTGTTTTTCACCAGGGTTGGAACGTCAACTCCATACGAGAATTGTACGGTGAACCTTTGTGGCTCAAATGTAGCTTGTAACAGACTTTGTATTTGCCGCTCTTGTTAAGTCGAGGTGAATGCAAAAACATTCTTTGAGCAAAACAAGTCTTGACGTGACACTTACATTTTCTTTGCCGTTACAGTCTTAAAATAGTCTAAACGCTGAATTGTATTTCGTAAAGGAAGTGGATGTAAAGATAAAAATTTTACATTAGAATATATTATTTTCGTCATACTGCTTCAATAACAGCTGTTTTAAACACACATTGAGATGCCAAAGTTGTTACTTTTCTTCATTGGAGAAAACATTAATTGATGACACTTTTTGGTCATGGTCATCAACTGTTAAATATGAATTGAACAAATTATTAGACCTGCTAACAATCAAAACTTGTGGAACAGCTGTTTGTTTATAGTTGCAAGACTAAGGTTGAAGCACTTTAAGAGGTAACCAGGTAAAACTTAAAATATTCTTCTTGGCCTTTCCAATGAAATTGCAAGAAATTCTGTTAAAAACCTTGGCTTTCACATAGACTCCAAACTTAATTGTCAGGAACGAATTGAAAATACATGTAAACAAAATTCTCGAGTCAATTATTTGATTTGGAAATTAAAATATTTTGTAACTAATGAATATTTAAGAATGACATATTTTGCATTTTTCCAGTCACATATATACTATGGTCTTGTACTTTGGGGACACTCTTCTCTTATTAAACAAATTTAAATCCTGCAAAAAAATGTAATTTACACCATCTGTAAACCCCTAATTGTCAGACTACAACTGTTGTCAGTTTATATATTTATCATATAATGCTATATACAAAATTAAATCTTCAGACTTTTAGTATTAGACAGGAAGTGCATTCTTATGAGACCAGAGGTAAACTTAAACTTGAAATTCCTGCTCATAGACTTAGTAAGAGTGGTAACTGTCATAAATTAAACTGCATTCGATTTTTTAATAAATTACCTTTATCTGCTAGGATGGTTTCTTTTAATATATTTAAAATAAAACTACAGGATTGGTTAAACAATAATCCTTTCTATGACATAAGTGAGTTTTTAGAAGCTGATGTACAGAATTTGAATTTACATTGAATTTTAGAGGTTCACAGTCTATGTTTGTATATATATGTTATATTATTGTACATTTATTGTAAATATTAGGTTAAGCATATTGACTCTGTATTCCTTGTTAATAAGGTCAATGACAATACAACTCTTGATTCTTGAACAAAATTTAGTTTTTATGAAATTGTTATCTTAATATTATATGCACTATGACGAAAAATATAGTTCATCATTAGGACCAAAAGTGGTGTGCATTTTTGATCCTCCCCTCTTTTCCTCACAGTTAAACTCGAGCTTGTATCAAAGAGCGTTACCTTTGGTTCTAGTGATGAAATGTACTACATTTTTAAGCTGTATCCGTTTTGTTCCTTGAGTCTTTAAAACTCTTAACAGAAATTCCACTTGTCTGAAATAAATATATACATTTTATGGAATAAATAAATTCACAATTTGGTATGTAAAGTAAGAACGTTTCTTACTGTTATTTTTGAGTTAGAAATTTTGCAGAACCCATAACTTTTATTCGTAATAGTGGGTTTGTTAAACATGTTTGTTCATAGATCTTGAAGGTACTCTATGTACTCATTACTGTTATTAAATTGAAATTATTAAAGTCATAAATCAGTTTCACATGGTAAATAAAAGGCCATATCTCGAAACAACAATAACGTGTTATTACTGATTGATGTTTTAAATTTAAATTTGATCTTTTATTTGTTAATGTATTTGCTCATATATTTTCCTTCTAACAAACTGTGCCCCCAAATCTTTTACGTCCTTGAGGATATACCCATTATGTGTATTTATTTAATTGCACATCTATCATGTGGAGCATTCTCGTAGAAATTAAATAGTTGTCGCTAAAACTTATTCTAAATAAAGTAACGTTTTATCTACCTACCTTTGAAACTATAAATACAATGGAAACCTCGTAAGACTTACAGTTCACAGTCAACTTTCTGATTTATTGAACATCCCTCAATCAAATATGATCAGTGTTCCTATGTAAAACAGAAATATTAATGGTATTAATGTGAATTATTTAGTTACACTGGCAAAAGCCACCCTCGCACATAAGCATTTCAAAGCATGTTGTCCAAACAATCGAAACCGCTAAAAGCACTAACCGACATGTTCATTTTTAATAAGGCACGACCACTGGATCAGCTGTCGTCATTTGTTACGAACAATTCCATATTTGTTGGATTAATACTTTATGGTAAAATCTTGATTATTGAAAATACTCCCACATGGCAGCAATCCTACATATTCAATTTGTTTTCAATTACTTGAATTAATTTGTAAAACCTTAAAATCACCACAGATTTTCATCACAATAATTTGAAAATTATGAACGAAAACAACTGTCATGTTTCTTTGAAGGTGTAATTTCTTTATAAATGTTATCCAAAATGTTTTTTAACACACCTGGGAAAAAAGTATTCTAAAACACAATTACAATCTACCACACCATGTTGTAAAGAGTTTCTTAAACAAAATAACGAGTTAAAAGGAAATAAAGAAAGTTTAATGTAAAAGTTCTCGAAGATCAAACTTCGTTTAAGGGGAACTTTGACCAAAGTGAGAGAACTTTTATTTATTAACAATTTCACCATTCACTAAAGGAAATGGGCTTTAATCAAATACCTTCACCTCTACCTTAAATAAAACTAGTGGTTGTTTTTAAAAACCTAATATAAAAATTGAAAAGTAAGAAATAAATATTTTTTAAAAATCGTATCTATAAAACATTCAATACTAGTAAAACCTTCTTCTCAGTGGTAAATTACAGTATTCTTTCTTTCAGTTGGTTATAGTGTCAGAAACCAAGTATAAATATAAATAGTTAAAATCTGAACTGCTCAAGATTTTTTGTTGAGAATATGTCTTCTTTATTTTAATTTTGGTCCTATCTGCTAAGTTTATTTTTGGTGGATATCTTTTGTCAACAAGTTGGATAACTATTTATTTTTAATTGCAATAGATGAGTTCAAGATTTGTTTTGTATATCGCTTCTTTATTTTAATTTTAGTCCTATCTGCATTGTTGATTGTTGATAGATATTACTGTGAGAAGTTAGATAATAATTTGTGTTTAGTAAACAGTGATCCCTTTAATGTCATTAGTAACTACTATTTTGGGTGTAAACTCTTGGCTGGATACTTTCTAAGGCTTTTTTATCATTAATACTGTATTGAAATATAATTTGTTATGCTCACAAGTTTTTCCAATTAATAACTAATAATTACCATCTACTGTGATCATGCATTATGTGATTGTGTTCCAACCATCAGCTGTAGTGAAGAAGAATGCCAAGTATAATTCAGGAGTTCTCCGCCCTCAGACCCCCGCTTGGGGGCTCTCCAGTTGTTATTGTAACTCAATGTCACTTTAAGTATTTTTTATATAGTATATTATTTTGACTCATTTGGGCCACTTGGGCCCAAATGTTGATGATAATATCCACTCTAGATTTGATCTTAATTTGATGGTTCTATCATTTGTTTATACTCTACCATCATGTGAAAGTTACATTAACAGTTTACTGGACATTTTTCTACAGCTATTATGATTCTTTTGTTTCGATTTTAAATTGTATAAGCCCAATGTTAAAATTTACAATTTCCAACGTAGACATTTACAAATTGGAAATTATAACTTTTAAATATTTTCCCAGGGGTTTCTAGGTACAAGCAACCTGCACGCCAAATTTCACGTTTATACTTCATCTAAAAGTGATCTATAATTCGTATACATGAGTGAGTGGGTTACACATCGGGCTCAATGGTTATTGGGAAATCTCAAACAAGTGGGTTGTATTCACAAGCAGGCTTTTTGAACCACTTAGGCCCTAGTTCTTTGGTTCTCAAAGTACCTACCTCTATTTAAATGCAAAATAAAATTTACCCAATTGTAATTTCTTCAAAACAAATTAACGCATTCACTGTGTTAATCGTGTTTGTATTTGGTTCCTTGTTAGGCAACCTCCGGAAATCCGGCACGTTGCACTGAACATGTTAAAGAGTGTAAAATTAATATCTTCTAGGTTAATTTAAAATTAAAACATTCACCAATATTTATACAAATTTGTATATTTTGTGAGGCCTTTCGCCAGCAACGCTGGCATCGTCAGACGAACTCACAAACTGAAAATAGGTTATATTTACAATAATAATTTCAATATAAAACATATGATTTGAAGAAAATCAAAGTGTTAAAAGTTATAAGTCGACTTATAAGTCTCATTTATATCATATATACATAAAAAATGCTCATATATGTATATATATATATATATATATATATATATATTTATTTATTATGAAATCAAATGTATAATATAGTTTAATTTTAAAAATATATTCTACACAAACCTCTTATAATTTGGTATATAAGTATTCTGAAAGGCCTCACAAAATATAAAATTTTTTTAAATATTGGTGAGTGTTTTAATTTTAAATTCATTTTTAACCAATATTACAGCTATTTATTTAAGATCTTCAAGGTTGATTTTTAATTTTTTACTTACATATAGTAGGATAAAACATACAATCAGATAACATGTGGATATTGAGCGTATATCGATCTTAACATAGTTTTTCTTAATTAATTTCATCCCTGTAGCATACCTTATGTTCATTTATGCCATTTTTTATTAAAACCAAAAAAAAAAAAAAAAAAAAACTCCCACAGTACACAAAAACCTTGTATACAACCTTTTTCGGCTATGAAGTTGAAATTACATTATTTCATAAATTTTTCAGGAAGTATCCTCATATGTCAGCTGATTTGTGTTAGTTATGTTTCGTTTAATTTATTGATTCAAATTTTGATGAATGAGGATGGGACAAGCAAAATATTCAGGTAACCACCCAAGTTTTTACTTGACCACTGGGGGATACAAGCAAGATGGGCCGTGTCAGCAGACAGTGGAACTGATTTGTTATGCATAGGTTAAGTTTTGGGAAAGGACCCTCCCTGTGAGGCCTCTACGAAACTGAGATTTCATTTCCATTGAGGCGCAAACTATTGTTTCGTTTCTGAAAAATCTCAAATGGAGTTGTATTCTGATACAAAACTAGGTAGGCTAGCTGATTTTTACTTTGTTGAATTGAGTTAGTAAAGAGAGAAAATAGGCTATTAATTTGTATAAAAAAAAAGAGAGCCATCTACGGATAAAACAACAGAGGAGGTTTATTTAAACTAATTGTTTTGAGAAGTTTCTCTCCGACACCAGCATAGTAGGTACCATAATACAACTATGATATTTCATCACTACATTAGCTAAAACACATTCATTATTAACGTAAACTTATCTCCATTTATTGCAGTTAACCAAATAGCTGTAAAACAAGATCATGAGTGGGTTAAATACCACTTAATTAAAACCAATAATATTCAAGTTTTCAAATAAAACAAAATATACATATTAATCGTAGGTCAATAAATGCAGGATCCTTCCTACATCAAGGATTAACAGCACAGAAAATCAAGCAGATTTACACATTTACACGGTATATTTCCAATGAAAACACCAATGTAGCGTATTACGTTGAATGAAACGATAATTGTTTTATCCCCGTAAAACACGGACATTTTGACGGTTGATTGTGTTGTAACAGAGCAGTAAAGGTGGTTCAGTGTGTATCTGCATGTTGAAATTTTGTTTTTGTATCCTGTACTCTAATATAAGTAAGGTTTGCTTGCTTGCGACACGGATCTCAAAAACGGCTCCAACGATTTCCTTCAAATGTTCGAAATAACTAATTTCTGGGATAAAAATAAGTTCTAGACAGGCCTCAACCCTAGGAAAAATCAAATAATGTAAAAAACCTAAAATGAAAAGTTAAAAAAATTAACATTGGGCTTATGGAGTTTCAAATCAAAACAAAAGAATTGTAACAGCTGTTCATAATCAACCAGGGAACTGTCAAAGTAATACTCATGTTGTTTACGATTATTAACATGTGGTTTCCTGAGAGCAGAGATTAAAAGATTTGAGTTAAGATTACATATATAGAGTAGTAAAATAAATCAAAGGGACATTGAGCTATAAATAACAACTGGAGTGACCTTAAACATGTAGAAAAGAGGCAAATGAGTTATACAAATCTGATTATCAGTAGGGGGAAGTGGTGAAATATACTCCAAGTCATCTAAAAAAATTGACTGGCCTTCCCCCGAGCAAAGCTCGGCCCCCCAGGTACTTAACATTTTATTGGATTAAACATGTTATCTTGATATATAAAATCCAAATACCACTGACTGACTCACTGACTCACTCATCACGAAATTTCAAAAACCACAGAACGGATTGCAATGAAATTTGGATACCTTCCTCTTGGGTCTTAGGTGCTCACTAAGAAAGGGTTTTAAGAAATTCCCATAGGGCTTCGCCCCACGGGGAATCAAATTTCCAATCCTGTTATTCTTATGGGCATTTACTTAAAGTTTGAGCTGATTAAAATACAAGCAGCTGATCTTGATTCGTAGTAATTCCATGGGATAACCACAGAATGCAGCACACACAACTGTCATAGTTTTTATAAATTATTTGCGGGGCGAAACCTGCGGGAGCAGCTAGTTCTTTTATACATGTGAACGGAGTACAACATATTTTCAATCATTTCAATTCTAACAGCTCCTGTTTGCCTAGTTTGAGGGAATGTTTAATGGTACAGAGTTTATGACATCTAATATAATTGATTAAAAGAATTTACTAGAGTAAAATTTTCTTTTAACACTAATACATACTCTTTACACCCACGCTAACGTATCCCATGATATTAATAATATTTCATTGATCTTACTGTGTTAGGAGACATATCAAGCGTGAATGAAATCTCATGAAGATCTCATGAAGATTCTTCATGAATCTCATGAAGATTATCTCAAGGTACTTGTGT
Organism: Allygus modestus; assembly: GCA_963675035.1. Lineage (NCBI taxonomy): Eukaryota > Metazoa > Arthropoda > Insecta > Hemiptera > Cicadellidae > Allygus > Allygus modestus. The sequence goes on along the minus strand of OY776112.1, from coordinate 393,560,778 downwards.
CTTGTACAGTAAATTAAAATATGTAGGAAAATTAATTATAAAGTAGTACATGACGACAAGGAGGAAATCATAGTTAGTTAAGATGTTATGAGGAAAACAACACTCAATGATAGATGATCATTTAAATGTCAGTAGACAATATTTTGGATTAAAAAATCTCTAAATCCATTTATCTCACTGATACAATATCAGAACATCAGAGGATTTTGTTTGAGTATCATCACTGATATAAAATCTCAAGAGAGGAATGCTAGTTTATCACGGTCCTTATATAAATTGTTGTAATAGTCTGATATTGTGATCAAAGTTTTTTAATTGAACAGAACATTAGGGTCGGGGTTGATATCATTCATACCCGATATAAAAATATGTGTAGTATGATATTCAAACTATATTGCTCATGAGTAGTGATGTGGGCCGTGTAAATACCCAGCGGGTAGATAAATAACCTCGTAACTGCCTTTAAGTCTGAACTGGTCTGCAATGGTTTTTCTTATTAAGTGATGGTGAGTATATAATTTGTATATAAGCTCTCATATTTAACCAGTTCTTTCTTAGTTTGGCGGTGGTGTGGTTTGTGTGTTTGACAGGACTTTTTACAAAAATTGCGATATTATTTATTTATTGGTAAAATAATTATTAAGTGTAAACGATAAAACATCCTCAAATTTTATACATTAATCATAACAAGGGTACTAAGGGTAGATGTGAATTACATTGGCATTTTTACATAAAATATCATAAATACCCAAAATACCCGGGTATTTATGCATTTTGGGTATTTACCCTGAGTTTTAAATACCCGGGCATTTTACATCGCTACTCATTAGGCACAATTAAATAATTTAAATAGAAAAACTAATCAAACTGGGTATTATGTGGTGAAAAAAAATAAATGGTGGTTTAAGATGAATTATTTAAAAATTGTCTTGACATCTATAATAGTCTTACAACTAATGGTGTAGAGTTGCATAAATAACTTTATTTAAAACCATTTTTCTTTTAATCTGATCCATCTCAATGTTACCCCAGGAAATTCAACTTTGGAGGCAATGCTGCTGACACGAATGGAAATATTATATTTGTTAAAACTTTTCTAATTTAAGTTGCAACCAGTTATCAAATCTTTCTGAGGTCGTTTAACTGATTCACAATTAAATTTTTCAGAGTGATTATATTTAAAACGCTAATTTTTATTTATGTGCAATCAAATAGGAATCTGCTGTGCCAATCGCCAATAGGATGGCGATGGGATGCAGTTCCAATAGGATGGTGTTATCGTGATATTCCATTGTTTCTTTATATAGTCAACTCTCATAGAAAATTATTTCAGTATTTATGACTTCTGCTATGTTTACATACTGTCTGCTTTATTTAAAGTACCTGGGGGCAGAGTTTTGCTCGGGGGAAGGCCAGTCAGTTTGTTTAGATGACTTGGAGTAATATTTCATCACTTCCCCCTACTGATAATCAGATTTGTATAACTCATTTGCCTCTTTTCTTCATTTTGAAGGTCACTCCAGTTGTTGCTTTAATGTGCTGCTCAGTATCCCTTTGACTTATCCTATACTCTAATATGAGTAGGATTTGCTTGCGTGCTTGCAACGCTGATCTCAAAATGGGCTCCAACGATTTTCTTCAAATGTTCAAAATAACTAATTTCTGGGATAAAAATAAGTTCTAGACAGGCTTATCCCAAGGAAAAAATCAAATAATGTAAAAAAACTAAAATGAAAAGTTAAAAAAAATTAACATTGGGCTTATGAAGTTTTAAATCAAAACAAAAGAATTTTAACAGCTGTTCATAATCAACCAGGGAACTATCAAAGTAATACTCATGTTGTTTATGATTATTGACATGTGGTTTCCTGAGAGCAGAGATTAAAATATTTGAATGAAGATTACGTATATAGAGTAGTAAACTAAATCAAAGGGACATTGAGCTATAAATAACAACTGGAGTGGCCTTAAAAATGTAGAAAAGAGACAAATGAGTTAGACAAATCTGATTATCAGTAGGGGAAGTGGTGAGATATTACTCAAAGTCATCTAAACAAACTGACTGCCCTTACCCCGAGCAAAGCTCGCCCCCCAGGTACTTCTACTACTTTATATATGTAATCTTTACTCAAATCTTTTAATCTCTGCTCTTAGGAAAGCACATGTTAATTAATAATCATAAACAACATGAGTATTACTTTGATAGTTCCCTGGTTGATTATGAACAGCTGTTACAATTCTTTTGTTTTGATTTGAAACTCCATAAGCCCAATGTTAATTTTTTAACTTTTCATTTTAGTTTTTTTACATTATTTGATTTTTCCTGGGGATGAGGCCTGTCTAGAACTTATTTTTATCCCAGAAATGAGTTATTCGAGCATTTGAAGGAAATTGTTGGAGCTGTTTTTGAGATCAATGTCGCAATCAAGCAAACATATAAGCAAACCTTACTCATATTTGAGTATAGGATAATGCCAAAATACGAGGGTCATCCAGAAAGTAAAGAACGTTTGCTTGCTGCGTCTAGCACAGCTCCCCCATCACCGCCATTGCGTGTGCGGCAGTCCACTCACCTTCCCACCTAAGTCTGAGCCGAGTCTCGTTGCTGTGCGGTCACACGTCTTATTTCTACAGCGATTCAAAATGGCGGCGGCAATCGAAAATCTCGCCAAACCTAAGATAAGCAGTGTCAATCGGTCTCTGAGTAAAAAAATGTCCATACCAAAGAAATTTTTAGAAAAACACAAAAAAAAGTTAATGATGAAAGTGCAAAAAAAACAAATCTTAAAATTGATGTAATGTGCTAAGATTTTAGCAGCTGTTTTCCTCCAATCTTCCCTCAAGTCTTTCTTTCAAATCGTCTTTTGTGAGCAATGACCTGCCACTCCGATCCTCGTCGTGCATAATGGATTTTATTTCATTAAACCTATTGCACCATTTTTTCCCCTGAAAAATCGACTTGAAGACTTGTTTGCACTTTCACCACCAATTCTATTTGGTGTTTGTCTAAAAAATTTGTTGGTCTAGACATTTTTTAACTCATAAACCGAATAAAACTGCTTATCCCATATTTGGCGGGATTTTCGATTGCCGCCGCCATTTTGAATTGCTGTAGAAATAAGACGTGTGACCGCACAGCAACGAGACTCGGCTCAGACTTTGGTGGAGATGTGAGTGGACTGCCGCACACGCAATGGCGGTGATGGGTGAGCTGTGCTAGACGCAGCAAGCAAACGTTCTTTACTTTCTGGATGACCCTCGTAATTGGAATGCCAAAATATATATTGATGTTTTGACAAATAAGTCAAGATTGGTAAGCTGACTATAATAAGACACGTGGAGGGGGAAAGTCATTACTGTGCATGCATAGATCAGGCACCAACTACTGTGAAAGGATTTGGACTAAAATTACACAAATCACCTGTACAGTTCAACCACCTCAGAACAAACTTCAAGCACAATCTCGACATTATGATCACACATTCTTTTGTATAATACCTTTAAAAGGCCTGTTTTTAAACTCAGTCAATTTAAAAAATCCTACTTCACTACTATATTTTACTTTAAGTATTTATAGAAAATTTTTCAAATTATTTATCACAAAACTAAAATTGCCAAGGTTATAAATGTTTTTTTTTTTTAGCTTGTACAATTTTTCAGCTTTGCGATTCTTGTATATTTGAAACTATAGACGTAATAAAATGTTTGTTAGTTTTTTAATTATTTATCTCCATGAATAAAATTCAACGTTTGTTTCGGTTTTCCTTTGTCCTCATGTATTCATATACCCATTCATCCAATTATGATGAACCTGCACATGATTCAGATTGACCCTTGTCAGGTTCCAAGCCTTCTTTCAAAGGCCTAAACCTTAGGGCTCCGCCCTGCTGGACTTTGAAGTTATCAGTGATGGAATTCCTGTTTTTATTTGGGTGTTCATGGTGACAACAATTTTATCACTGGGAACAAACGGGAAGGACAGTGAGAGAACAGTGTTGGACCCAACCTTCATCATCATCATCATCACCATTGTTGCGGATTAGGAAACCCCAGCATAGCTGCTAGTCACATCTTCTTCAAGCGGGAATATTGTGCAGGTTAGCGGAAAGATAGGATATAGCAGGAAAGGAAAGGGTGGGATGGGACGGCAGCCAAATCGACCCTTCAGAGGGCCAACTCCCGCGACAGCTGGGATGAGGCTCTCAAACAGGGGACCCGCATTCTGCCCTCCAACTGGTCAACTCAACTGACAGGGTATCCATATACAACAGCCAGGGACCATCAATTCTCAGGTTGGCAGGTGGGGACCAAACCCGGAGATTCTGTCCCTAGCCGCTGCAAATGGAGGGACCAAAGGTGAAAGGGAAGTTTGTCATAATGGACAGCCAAAAGACTTCCCATATGTAATGACAACTTCATGGAGCACCCTTACTGTGTCCGAACATCGTACTTTTGAGATGTTTTGCACTACTTTAATAAAATTACAGAGATTATCTTAATTTGGTCTATGTAAGCCAAGCAAAGCTGCAAGATAAATTGATAACTGTAAAATAAAAACAAGAAATAGATTAAAGTTTTCATGCTAACACATTTTAAAATAATAAGAAAAGTTTGTTATTTGTTTGATTATGACTTTATTAAAAGAAACATTTAATTTTTAAAACAATTCTTTCTTTGTACAATCAAGTTGAATACCAATTTTAGTAGAGGAGAGCTATCAAAAGTTTCCCTTATAAAGTTGCCTGGCGAGTTTCTTTAAATATTTTAAAAACACTGAACACTTGTTGTAAAACTGTGAGTTGAACAAAAAGTACGCTACGATGAAATGAATTTTGAAGAAGCCTGTAACTTTAAAAAGGTTGTTTTAGTTAAATTTAGAAAATCTATTTTTTAAACTCAGTCAATTTAAAACTTGGAGAAAATCTATTTTTTAAACTTAGCTTATTAAGTATAGTTTCAGATAATGTTTCCTAACTGTTGATTGACAAAGCGTAACACAAAACTAATCAATATTACTGAGTGGATTTTTCACTTAGATTTAAATACACAATTTACATGCCTTTTGCTAAGCTTTTATGTTTTGATTTGGTCAAAGGCATTGCACAAGCTTTAAACAGGGCAGTTCTGGTTACATTGGTAGTATTGGTACAGATCCCTTCACAGTACTTGACGGGTAGGGGAGGGAGGCAGTGCGAGAGATGGCGAACTACTTATACATGAGTTTTAAGTCAACAACTATCATAGGTTTTTCTCAAGATCAAAAGCTATTGAGGAGCCTGTCTTCCTGCAGTGAACTCTCTACAGGAACTGAACGAGTTCGCACGCAGCACGCTGATGTGAGGGAAGTGAATTTCCACATAAAAAACTACAAAAACTCAAAATCAGTTAAAAACATACAATTATTCCAATTTTTATTCAAATCTGAAAATATTGATTTTTTGGCTGTTCTGATTCTCCTGGCCCTATTTACCTGCAATGCTGGGAATACAATTTTACGCATTATAAGGTTAGGAGAAGGTCCAGTCAGGCTTTAAAGTAGGCTTGAGGTTGTTGGGGATGATAAAAGTACAACAACAAATGAATAACAGGCTTTTCTTATGTAAAACCCCTATAAGGCATCGTACTGTTTTTGGTCAATACACATTTTCTTTAATAACTCGGTAAATATATAAGCTAGAATGACGAGAGAGGGCTTAAAAGTTTCGCCACACTAATTCCCATATTTTTACATCCGTAAATTTCACATCCGGGGCTTTTCTAACCCTTTTTGAGCCCAAAAACTCGAAATTTGAAAGATTAATCCCCAAAAAAGGGGTTTAGAGTTTTCCGATTGTTTTGCCCAACAAACTTGTCCAAAATTATAGAAAGGAATGTTCCTACCAAATTTGAAGTAAATCGGACAAAAAATGTGACCGTTAGAGTGCATATACATATATATATATATATATATATATATATATATATGTATGTATATATATATATATAAAATTTTGAACAAACCCCCAAAACGTGTTCCCCCATGAAACGTTAGGAACTTCTATGGTGGTCCCGGGCTTAAGTTTCAGCGTGCGGGTCATGCTAATAGTTAACTTTCCATAGGAAATTCACTAAAAACTAAAACCCATATATTTTATTCATTGACAAACCATAGAATAAGTTACACATCGTTATACTTGATTGTCATTTATATTTTATCTGTTATCTTTTGGTAACCAAGATATTTTCTATATCATTTATGTCCATGCTTATTTATTAATTTTAATTTTATATCCAATTCTTGGTTTTACAGAATCAAAGAATTAGTGCATGATTTAGTGATCCTCGCTGAAATTATGATGATGATTTTATTTGGTCAGATGATTTGTTGTGTAACTAGGATTGTTTAATTTAAATTTGGAGGGTTACAACCCATTTTAATGTTATAAAATCCAGACTATCATAAATTAAATAGAATACCAGTTTTATAAATGTTTTTAGGATTTATTGTTTAACATTCATGGTTACAGAAAGTGATTGATTTCTTAATCAAGCCTGAAACCTGAAGCTATAAAAGCAGAAATTGAACTCCGAAGCAACTTGGAAGAAACTTTAAATTGAATTTAAATTATTTAAAACACTGTGTAACTTTTCTTAAATTTTAAATGAACAGTCACAATTAATTTTAGTATTTTGTTATAATTCTCAAATAGATTTTTGCTGTAATTTTGAAACTCTTGACAATTGATAGAATAAATGTATGGGCATGATACATATAATCTATGAGCCGTATCAAATGAGCTAATTTTATGCAGAAACTATCCAGGAAATATATTTATTTATAAACATATATTTTTGGTAACTAGTTGATGGAACCAAATGTCTCCATTAAATTACCTTTTGATGTTGGCCTCTTGATTAAGTTAGTGCTTATCAGAGAAAAACTTTCTATTTCAAATGATTCCCTCTATTTTAATGCTTATGACTGCCTATGAAAACTACACAATCCATATTTCAAGCGCTATCCTTATATTTTTATCGTAACCAAAGTTTAATTTTTAAATCCAACCAAAGTTCATATCATAAATATAATTTTACAGCCCAAAACTGCATAAAAATGGGCAGTTAGTGATCAAGATTAAAATAATTACTTTATATATACTTTATTACTTTATACATTATTTTATAGGGGATCCAAGAACACGAATTTAGTTTAGTTTTTAACCAATTTGTTCTTTAGAACATGGAAATGTTAATAACACCTTTTTAAATGAATGAGATTAGTTAGCTATTATACAAGTTAAATATTCCGTTTTGCATTGTATTATTATTTGAAATTCTTTATATTTATAAAACTCAAACACTGTGACATTGAATTTTCATAGTTGAATTGATAGAAAACGGTAATCGGATGTGTTCAGAAAGTGTGTAACTGTATAGGGTATTAGCTTGAAAGTCTACATCAAGTATGCATTAGTCGCGGCCCGATATCATCTTTCCATATAGAAAGGACCTTTGATCATCCAGTCACCCTCGCTCAAACATTTCCGATGTATCACGCAATGAAGAGAACCTGTATACAATTTTGAATTGAACTGATGTCAAATTCCCATGCGAAATAACTATTTTATAATTTGTAGTTTTTAAGAAAAGTGGACTTGAACCCTCGAGTCAGTGCTAAATATGTGAATGTGTTGTAACAAAACAAGATACAATAAATTAATCTGACAATACTATACACAAAATATATTAACGTTACATATATACAAATGTCAGTATGGAAGACCAGCTAGCCGGAAAGATTGAATGTCATAGAAAATGGCCACACTAGAGAAATAGTAGATAGTTAAGTATTTTCCAGATTTGTAGGAAATGAAATGTATGTAACGAATGCATGGGATGATTAATTATTTTCAAGGACAAATGTAAGGATAGGGATAAATTGGTTATTGAACATGTCAAGTTTAACTCTGGTAGTAATTATCGCATCTTATTTTTGATACTTCCTTACTAAAAAGAGTCACACACTGTTAGAGGACAGCAGCCCAAACCTCTGAATTTGTTAGGCACCTGGGAATTTAACCCGTGACCCCTTGCACCAAAAACCAAGTCGCTAACTGTTTTTAACGGGGAAAATCTGTCCCCTTATTCCCTTCCTTGATTAAGTTGGTGTACAATATTGTAATAATTACTGGTTTAAAATTTCCCAAACTTAGACTACAGCTAATTTAAAACATCAGACAGATTTTGTTTTGTTTTGAGGATATAGAAACTAATCATGTGACCACAACAGCCACAAATGCATAATCAAAGAACTCTGAGGCTTGAATCTGCAGCCCTCAGGGAACAAACACCCTTCAAAGGAACAAAACTGGCTTTTTCTTTGGAATTCTGGCGTTGCTTTGTTTACTACCATTGAATACGGTTTTCAGTATTTGGAAAAAATTGTTGATTCCAAAACAATAGAGCTGGGATGAAGTTTGATATCTGGTGAAGGAATTAGTTTTAAAATTGTATTTTCTCCTACACTATAGATTGGTCAGAATCAGAATCAACCATCTATATTCACACCGTAAGTTACAACAATTGAATTGTCATTGTTACAGTAAATAATTTAAAACTAAAATTTTATTTATATTTCTGGTTTTAAATCATCTGTTCTGACTGGTAGTAAATGGTTTATATGAAGGTGAACAAACTAATGTTACTTTATAAATTTAAAATATTTTTCTCCTTTAATACAGGTAAATGATAATTCAACGATTATTAATACATTATGACAAGCAAAACAAAAAGGGATAGTATTACAAATTTAATCAAACAAATTCACATTTAGCCTAAATATAGTTTCCCCAAAATTTACAGTTATAATTATGGAAAGTGTTGGGGGAGAAACGTAAATGTTTTAAATTAATGTATCAAACAGATTATAAAGGGTTTGACTTGAATTCATGTTTAAACAACCCCAACAATTAGTTTGAATGGTTTAAACAATTGGGCCAGCAAGAGTTATGGGTATCAAGGTCAACCCAATGTAAAAGGGATTCGGTACATTTAAGTTTTTAACTGTAGTAGATTGTGTGAAAACATATCAAATACAATACAATGTTTTAGTCTCATAGATTAAAAATCTGCACATAAATATGTCACTTGCAAGTTTTGCTTATGTTTTTTCTGTGCAGTGTTTATTTTACTATTTTGATTTAGTTTCCCCATGAAAATAACTGGTTTATTTTGAGCAAACAATTTTTGCCACATTTATCTGTGATAGGAGTCATCACTGAAAGCCATACTACAAGAGTAAGCAATGATAGTTGTAATGATAGTTGTAAGGGAAAGATGAGGTAATACCATCGGGTATGAAATGTTTGTGCATTATCTCCTTATGAATATAACTGGTTTGTGCATTACCTCCTTAAGAATATAACTAATTGGATATCCAGTGTTAAGTTGTAGATTAAATAGGGAACGTTTGTTGAATTACCTCCATTCATGGCAAATAAATAAAGCATTACGTCAAAGTCTAAAATCAAACTTGAGATTTTTCCTGCGCCACATCTTATTGGAAAAAAACAGACTCAGGTTTTTAGTATCTACATTTCAACAACATTTAGTAGAATGTCAGTGGAAACTACTTTTATGGACTGGTTTATACATTTATCAAAGATACAACAACTACCCCATCCAAATGCAAGAAAGTCCATAATTTATTTATGATTGATAGAAGATAACAAATGTAAACGTAGACACAAAAATAAAGACTACCTATTTTCAATTGATCTGTGAAAAACATAGTTTTACCAGTAGACTCCATGCGCCATTTATCTTTCTTTTGACTAAGAATGTTCGTGATTTTATACTAATCTATTTAAATTACATAGGTGCCAAGTTATGTTCGCCATGTCGTGTTAAAAATGTGCCCACAACAAAATATTTTTAAAACTAAATATTAAAACAAATGTTTTGTGAGGTATTTTTGATTACATTTTAAGGTCATGAAACCAGCAAAAAATAATATCTTAAATTTGTTGAAAAATATTACAAACTGAGGATTTAATTATAAATTCTTCACTAAACTACAATTGGGGAGCTAAAAATTATTCTGCTAGAAAGCAATTTATTTATATAAAGTCTTCAATAGGATCAATTTGTTTGGTAAACGACAACTCAAGAGCTATTTCTTGGAGGAAGTGGAATGGCCACTTATGCGGCGGCATCATTAGATCAAGACATGCTATTAGGTTTGATCCCAGGAGCAGATTCAAAGCTAGGGTCAGATATAAGTAAGACCTCTTTAAGCATAACTAGAGTAGAGTGTGCTTCTTAGGGGAACTTAAGTGTGCATTTTAAGAAAATCTTCTTTTTACATCTTGATATCGTAGATAAAATCATTGACTATAAATACTGAAGTAGACTTCTCATTGCCATTGTAATTTTTTGTGTGTGCTAGGATTCAAAGAGGACGTAGTTACACTAATCACCAACAGAATATACTGATGTCCACTACTACTTATCCTCTCAAGGAGGGGCTAATACAACTGATGTGTCAGGAAGCAAACATAAGTTGGTCATCACTTGCTTTCTGGGGTGGAGATATTTTACAAGTTAACGTAAACAGCTAAAATAAATAGTTGTCTGTCGGTGACCTACTCAAACTACGTCCACTTCAAATTCTGGCAAACACTAAAAGTGGGATAGCTGGGCCATACAGATGGGATGTCCCTTCAGTAGGTATAGTCAATGATGAATTTGACAAGACAAAATTACAAATTTATTATAGAAAAGTAATATTTATGTTAAAACTAATAAATACATTTATAAAATTATTCCTAGAATGAAACTGCAGATTATTACTGTACAAATATGAATGGCAGCAAACAAAATGTCTCTCTGTTTGTTATCAGCTATTTCAATGCCTAAAATAAGGTTGTGCAAGTTTCTAACATATATATTTATGTATTTGTATATACAAATACTAGCCGCCATAGTACCTGGTTTCACCCAGGAATACAACAGTTGTGCTACAATCTATAGTTGACCTGCTGAACACTTTGGAATAAGTAACATCTGTTTATATTTTCTCCTGGTCAATGAAAACTATCCAACAGAATCAAATCGAAACTTTAACGACCCTTGGGGTAGAGCCCTGAGATCAAATCAAGATCAGAACCCTTTACTTTTCATACTTTTCACCTAAATAATCAGTGTACCAAATTTCATGATAACTCTTCAGCTTACCGGAAAGTTGGAGAATTTTTGTTTGTTTTTGTATCAATGTCATTCGCATTTTGCTAAAGGGATAGAGAGAACTCAAGTGCTTTTATGGGAAAGCGGACCACATCCCATACTGATATAGACATCTCGGGAATAGAACCTGTGGCTTCTTGAACCTAAGTCAAAGACGCTAAGTGTTAACCTAGACGCCCCACATTGGTGAGACGCTAGCATTATGGGAGGGTTTAATGGACACCTCAGGGCTTTGCCACACATTAAGAAGATTGGGTACTACAGTTGTTCTTAACATGTTGCTTTTATTACTGCATGGATATTATTTGGTTGGTCACTCCAGGGGAAAAGGAAATGAGAGGAAGTTCTTTCATGCTTTGCTATTGTAAGACAAACAATAGCAAAATTTGTTGTTTTTCTTATATTAAGATGTTATCATTTGATCTCTTTTAAAACTCTTTATACTTAAATAGTTGTTTTTTCTTAGTTAGTCCCTTGTCAGGACCATTAATGTATTAACAATTTTGGGGTGATAAACATATCTTAGATTGTACATAAGTTGAGGATTGAAGATGGATACAGCATATATATCAGGTTTAAATTTTAATTGTTCTTTGGTGTTATCATTATGGAAAAATACATAAGTTTAGTTTTAGCTAAAACTTGGAATCTTATCTTTCTAGAACAATGACTAGCAACGTCTTGCATTAATTTTTTAAATAGCACAAATTGAATACTACTTCCTTTCAAAACATAAAAAATAAGCCGTTCATGGTATAATGCAAAACAGTTTCTGAAATAGATAGCTAAGAGCACCAAATATTCAACTCTCGGGAAATAGTTCCCACCTTTCTCTTAGAATTTTTAAAAGGCACCATTGTCTTTACACCGTTCCTTCATTTCTCCCCAACACCAATAACGACAGATTGAACTGTGTTATTGTTAGACAAACACCGAATATTATACGATATCCATAAAACTTTAACAAATGTATTTATGGTGCACTTTAGTAAAAGTATTGACGCAAAGCCTACAAAATTAATCTTTGTAATACAATGTTCTGCTGAAACAACTCTGTCACTGTTTCCGGCGTAGACACATGTGGTTTGCAGCCCTATGAATTACAATGAATAAAATGCTTGGCACGTAAAAGAAAGATTAACATCTTCAAAAAGAAAGTAATCCTCTGGAATACTAGGTTATTTGATATTAAAAATATACTAACCCTCTTAGTTGACTCGTTTAAACGTTGCCCGATACCATATACTGTACATACTAATTATATATGGAAAACATTTATTTTGGAATTATTGGCAGCGAAAAAGATTTTCTCAAGTCTTGTCTCAGTGTTCGGCAGCTACAGTTTTTTTCTATTGATGGATGGTCTTCTCAAGTCCAAGTGCAATACGGCGTGCCACAGGGATCGGTACTGGGCCCCTTTCTGTTTCTCATAATAATAAACTATTTAGATGTGAACGTTCCTTCTCATACCATTCTTTTTGCTAATGAAGAAATTAACTTAAATTTGTTCATTTGTTCTTATTTGGTCATATTGATGAACTGTGTAAAAAATTGTCACGTTTTATCTATGTAATTAGACATCTTAGAGATTGTTTACCCTTAGAAATGTGTATTTTTCATTGTTTCCAAAGTGTTAAGGTGTATGGGATCTTGTTCTGGGGAAACGGTTATTTCGTTACAGAGTTGCAAAAGCAAGTTTTAAGAATAATTACTTATTTATATTATCTTGAACACTGTAGACCGTTATTTAAAAGAGAGAACATTTTGACTGTTGTTAATCAATATATCTTTGAATGTCTGGTTTATATTAAAGAGAACCCTTGCAACCTAACATTAAATTCGCATGTGCATGAACATGACGTGAGAAGTAGTATTCGTATCCAAAGGGACTTCAAAAGGTTAAGCTTTACAAATAAGTCCTATAAGGAAATTGGCATAACCATTTTTAATAAACTGCCACCAAATGCCCATAGGGTGTCAGTTAATAATTTTGTGATGTTTGATGTTTACCTGTATGTTAACCATGACTTGATCTATGGCATATACTTTACCTGTATGTTAACCATGACTTGATCAATTGCATGTGCTTTGCTTAGTGATCAATAAATATTGTCTATTGTCTATAAGTATAAGTACAGAGTAATTTGTATAACAATTATTTTTATAGAATGTATTCTTAAACTTTTAATATCTGTTGAATTTCAAACTATTTACAAACACGTGTAAATAGTTTGCCTGTTATAACGGTTATAACAGCAAAATTATTTTCTAATTACAGCATGAATTCCGGATGACTTTATAAAAAAAAACAAGTATCCATGACTGATGGATAGGGAATTTATAGGGCATGGCTATTGGAAAATCCCTTGTATAATTTCAATGAAATTTTTTATTTTAATTTAGCCAATGTTAGATTTAGTTCCCTTGACTGTGATATATGATGTATACCTCATTTTAACCACGACTTGATCAATCGCATGTACTTTGCTTAGCGATCAATAAATATTGTCTATTGTCTATTGTCTATAAGTACAGAGTAATTTGTATAACAGTTATTTTTATAGAATGTATTCTCAAGCCACTAATACCTGTTAAATTCCAAACTATTTACATACACGTGTATATAACAGCAACATTATTTTCTAATTACAGCATCTATTCCGGATGTTTTTATAAAATCAAGTTGTTAAAGATTTGTTTAAACTTGTCTTGGATGTAGTCATGTGGTTTTTTTTAGCTTCAAACGTTCTCCAATTTCCGTTCCTGACATTAAATGTAATAAATATCCGCTCCTGCAAGATGAAATGTTAATAGCAGCATGTCTTCCGGATGTCTTTATAAAAATAATTATTTTAACGATTTTGTTTAACTTTGAAGTTAGTCTTGAGGTTAATCATGTAGTTTTTTATAGCTTAAAACGTTCTTCAATTTCCGCCCCTGACGTCAAATTTATGCACAGCTCGCTGACTAAGAAAATAATTTGAGTGAAGACTTTAATTTCCTGTAGAAACTTTTAACATGAATGATTTCATTATAAGAGAAATTAAAGGTAATAAATTAAATCCAGAAAGTAAGTAATCAAAAAAGTTAAATATATTTTAGTCTGTGAAGTGATTTATATAGGGTTTTTAAGCTGTCAGTATTATTTAAGTAACAACAACCTATGATGGTTTTTCCACTCTGAGGGTGATTTAGTTTCAAAAGCTAAAGGCCGTGACTATGGATGAATAAAAATAAATTTGACTTTTATCATCCGCAGATCATCAAAACATATCCATAAGACAACATATTCCTGACGACAAACGTGTTTAAATAATCTTTTAAATTTCCATACTGTAAATAATTTTATATCACGTAAATAATTATAAAGGTTATAGGATTGTATCGGACCTGTAAAACATAGTAAAAAACCTTCTTAGCTACTAAATAAGGAAAGAAAGAACCAACACTTACAGTTATGATTAAAGAAAAATAAGTCATATTTTAGCTGTTATTCTAGTATTGATCGTAGATTACTGCGTGAGTAAAATTACAATGATTTGCCGAAAGACTGTTTATTGCACACAAATTGCAATTATTGTATTTTACAGTATATATAAATAAATTATAAATTAAGAATAAGAATAAACTTTCTTTTCCCAAAACAATTACAATGAATTACAATAACAAGTGATTTGATAACAAGTGCGAAAGTCACTCTTAACACATAACCAAAACTAAATACTAGTTCTGACTTTATCAGTACTACTAATTACTTACCTTAAACGTTATTGAGAAAATAAAAATATAACCTCCAAGGCAAGGCCTGTGTTGAGGTTTTTTTAATTTTATTTACATACTATGTGACTATACAGTGATACAGAATACATGTAATCATTAAAATATAATACTATAATAAATGATAATATTAACATAACATTCATATTGACATAAAATACTCATTTACATATAAATAAATACATATATCTTACTTCCTAAATATAAATATGTCTCCCAAACTATGCTTATACATTTTTAACAGTTATACTATTTTAATTAATATTATTGAATAGTTTTCAAGAACCATTGCAACAAATTCCTATGTAATACAAACAGTCCCTAACAACAATCCCTTAATCTAGTCTGATATCGGTTTCAGTTTCTAAGTACTAATATATAACCAATATTTCTCCTTAAACTAATTGAATATTTAAAATATATTCTGCTGTTTCCTTTAAATCTTCTTATGTTATTACAAAACAAGTGCATATTCTATATAAGTTTGAATTCTGCTGGTACTTTATTAAACAAATTACTATTAATATACATCTTAGAATGACATTTTTGAGTTTACACTTTTAGGCTCAAAAGATTATTGTACAGGAAGTTATTCTCTTAAAAACTAAGTTGACACTGATTTCCTGTGAATACGATTAAAAAGCATGACAAATTCCTTATCCCAAACTGCTTGTTAAAACATTTTGTACATTTATTTTGGAAATAATAAATACTAGTGGCTTAAAGGGGCGATAGCCCCTAACCTTGCTATAGAAGTAGGAACACGTCAGTTCGTAAACAAAGTAGACACTTAATCACATGTTTTAATGTAAATAAATCAGATTTTTATAAATCCTTATGCTTTCCTTAGGGGGGATGTATTACGTTATTTCTCGTTTTCTGGTAGCTTTTTAGAAATACTGCCATTTTTCCCTTGTCCCTGGAATCAAGACCTTTAATTTAAGCTATCTCCCACCATCCTGCAATTTGCCAAACTCCCACAATTTTGACTTCAAAATTTCGCTTACAGAATTATATATAAAGATGTTTTTATGATACTGCACGAAAAGCTGCTATTTTTGGGTTTGTAATTGATCCCAAAAATCGCATTTTCCTGATACCTTCAAATAGCGCACAGAAATATGAGCTGTGAATTTGTTCAGTGCACTAACCTCAAAGATTGTTATTGTTCCTTTGTATGTTTGTGTATTTCAAAGGTAACAACAACGCAGACAAAATGCAACTCGATTCGTTGGTAAATAAAATATATGTACATATTGTAAAGTTAATCCATCAAAACTACCAAAACGATTCAAATGACCTCATTTTTCTTTATCCAAAGTTTCAACTATCGAAGGGTTATATTAACAGTATGATAAAAAAAAGTTGTTCATCACATCGAGAAAAATTGTGTTTTTTGTGCATAATCATTTTCCCGCACTGGCTGAAACACGATTGCGCACTAAAAACAACCATTTTTGCTCCTTTGTGATAAAAACTACTATTATGATATACTATATTACACACATTATACTATATTATTCGCACATAAAAATGTCAGATTATTTATGAAAGATTATAGAAAAAATGAATGTTGAGTTTTAAAATTGTTATAAAGATTACTTTATTTTAACATTTCTTAATGTGATACATTTTTCATTTGTAAATTAAACATTCCGAGTTAAGATAAAAACAATGAAGGAACGAGGGAATGAGCCCTTCTATCATCAGGCCTGGAAATGTTTGAAGTAAGAAGTCATAATCAGTTGTCTACCGATTAATATGTATATTTACGTTGGGTGGGTGTGAATTGTATATGAAAGTACACCAGTATAAATAATAATAATAATAATTATGATACGTAGTTTGTAAATATTGTAGCCTATGTAATCGTTTTCTCAGTATATTTTGCGAGAAGTATATTTTTGTACAGACTTGTCTTCACTGTGCAGTAATTTAATTGGATTTTCCCAAACATAAAGAGTAATTTTTATAGCTGAAGATAAATCCTATCAGTAATGGCACTTATATAGATTTTCAGGGGATCCGTTCAATTGGTCTTCAGCTTCTATGCTGAGAGGTTTTATTTCAGACTTTCCGTACCATTAAGTACCACTTCTGATAAATAAAAGCTGATGACAAAATCTAAGTCTGCTTATATGAATTTAAAATCTTTAATTTTTGCATATTTAAAGATTTTAGAAAATGCTGCTAAAACCTCAATATCTTTCATCATATATAGGCTTACATGAATACAAATTGTTGATAAATAATGTAGGACATAATAATCTATTAATGCAAAAAGTTTTAAAAAGTGTTATAACATTTCCTTAAATAATCATTAGACTAAATAGATGCCACAATCTTAATCTTGATAATTATTTTTTAAGATGTTAGAAACATTTAATTAATTATAATTTGATATCCTTTTTTATCAGTATTTATTTACGACCATGTTCAATTAGATGTAACGCTTTGGAAATCCTCAAATCTTATTTATTTTAGCACTAAGTCATTAATTTTGCCACAATTCACAGAAGAGTCATAACGTAAATCCCTTTATCAACTCAAGGTCACAATTATTTTTCCGTGTCTGTTTCTGTAGTTAAAAAACTAAATATGAAGTTCAGAAAAAGATCTTGTTTAATCGAGAGGAATAAAAATTGATCAGGAAAGGAATTATAAATGCTGTTCTACCGCATGCCTATATCTTAAATATAAACATAGAATATATAGGTTGCATATGGAACTAAATTACGATTAGAAGAGGTAGAAACTCCTGTTTTGTTACCTGAAATTAAAACAAAACAGCTGTGGTTGCTGTATAAAATCTACTTTGCTTATTGCAACATTTCCCTTATAACAGTCAGACATACTACCACATTAGTTTTATTATTGATTTAAAATGCACGTACAACAAACTAATTAGAAATTAAACCACTAAATATTTCAATGAGGAGTAATAGTTATTTGCTCTCCACTGAACTACATAGAACTAGTCTAGTAACAACGGTATGTAACAGACGGGAGCTGTCTCAGTTACAGGAGCAAATAACGATTACACAGATCCATTTGAGAGCAACGTTGATCAACGAACGTTAGTCGAGTAAAGTTTGCCGACCGAGAGTTGGACTTGTGCTGCTTTGGTCGTTATGTATTGACGGATCAAGTCTTGTGGGGTTTCTTGGCCAACACTCAACCTGCAACTCCAACTTGACTCTTAGTGGCTGTTCATTAGTTATTCTCTAAGCTTGCCGTTGTTAATTATTAGGGTACAACTCAGGTGCAAACTCGAAATCCCTTATTAGGATTTCCTAAGGTAATTGAAGGGTTTGTTTAGAGACATTAGGTCTCAGAATGGGTAACTTTCTTTTTTCCATCAACTGAGCAAAGCTTTATGTAAAGTCAAAAGCTGTTTACAGAATAATTTGTGTGATACGTTTTGCGGTTATGATCAACTGTTAAAATAGTTTTTGTATTAGTATTAGCATTCAGGTAGTGAGTAATGAGTTTTGATTCAGATTACCTTAGAGTTCCGCAACTTATAAATTCCAATGTTATCGTTATGTATATGCATTAATATGACAAGATCACAAGGTTCACCTTAGAATATATATATATATAAATTTATGTATTTTTTATTTATTTATTATCTTCTTTTAATAATACGTTGCTTGATTATTTATTATAGATAAACAGTAATGTATTTTTTCATTTCATTCCTCAACAAATCTGTCTTTAGTTTATAATATATTGTATTACAGTATCTTCCTATTGAATATTCAACCTAAACTGTCCTTGCCCTTATCTTCCTCTATTATTATACTCATATCACTCCATAATTGTATTCTCAATGTTATTTCCCTCCAACTGAACTACATTTATCCATCATTCGCTCCAGTTCATCATATCGTTAAAACAAACATTTACCTTTATTATAAGGGACAATTTATTATTTTATTATGTTTTTTATATTTAAAACATTTGGAATTTGGTTACTACATTTACGAAAATGATCATAGCTTATACATGATATTAATACAATTTGTTATAATTAGTATTATTAAAAAGGATTTAGTAAATTCAAAAGACTGATAGTATTCATACGCTCTAATGTTTTTTTACCATTTTGGGTCTGTTTACCAACTGACTGCAAAACTAACGCCCAGGCACTTTGATGCCTTAGAGCAATAATTTATTTTAAATACATTATTTTCTTAGACAAGCTCATAAGAGACAGCTAATGCATAGGTTCCCGATTTATCTACAGAAACGCTTCCCTCAGCATAATTAGTTTCAAACATATTTTTAAAGAGTGTTTAAGGCATGTTTTTGGGTCCTTTATTGGTGCTCTGCTGCATGGGTTTTCAAAGTTAGTTTAATTGTTTTCTTTACTGAGGTGTGCAATATAATCTACACTTAAGATCGTTCTAAAAATTTGGAAAGTATTCATCTTAGTTCATAATAAAATGTTGAATTTAGTTGCGTAGACTGTGAAATACAGTTTTGAATAATTAAATATGTTTGTACTAACTTTGGTTTTTGGTTACAGAATTGAAAAAGTTACATAATGAGTTCCTACCTTGGAGTTGGCTTGGGAGTTGCCGTAGACGTTGTATCTCTGGGTTGGGTTGGGTATATGTTGTACACTAAATATTTAGGGAAAGCTAAGGAGTTTAGGGAATTGCCAGTGCATACAGATGTAGTTAGAGTAGAACTCAGGGAGCCAGGGACTCAGACGAGATCAGGTAGTACTTTTATGTGATTTTTCCTCCGTTAAAGGGAACAAGAATCTGGCCAAGCTCCTCGGGTCCAAATACTTTTACCCCTCACTCTTGAAATATTTGATATATATTATGGTAGGGTCAGTTGGGATAGGGGTTTGTCCATGCACGAAAGAAAATCCTGCCAAACCGATTTTCCTGAGCTACATCATTCCCCATCTCCTAGACTTCCTTTTTGGCATCATCTCCGTTAGAGCGTGGGTGCACCCACATGATCGACACTATCCACTACACAAACACAACTCAATACAACACGCGACGCAGGAAAATTATACACTAACATTACAAACATAAACATTAAAAAAGGCACATTTAAAAAAAGGCACTAGGATGGAGACATGAAACCAGCGAGCAGGTAATGAAACACTGACATTACACCTTTCTTATTCTTGGGGGCCGTCTTCTACCAAGGAAACCTTGTTAGCTTCAAGAGAGGGGTTCCATTGTAGCAGACCCTCACCAGGTCTTACGTTGGCAAGCCTGAAGCTTCGGTGCCCTCGTCTGGTTGTGGGATTGAAAAGGTAAGTTTGAAAATGAACCATAAATGTAATTTTAAATTACTTAAATTGTAACTGTGAGTTGTTATCTAGCGTTCCACCCGCGAGCATATGTTCTCTTAATAAGTGCCAGAATAATGACTTGTAATTTGTTTAGTTGTCTAGTTATAAATTGTATTGTTTTGATAAACAGCATCATTGTGCTTGTGTCTCAGTACTGCTAGACATCTGCTGTGCCGAGAGTTGAGGCCCAGCCAAGTTGCTACTCCTGCTTGTCAAGGACTGCAAGGACGTGTCTGACAGCTGCAGCCACCCACTGAGTGATCTGGAAACTGTTGAAGAGGATCAGAAAGAGACCTATCAGAGAGAGACGTGTTGGACTGGACTTCATCCAACGTCAGAAGTCTACCTTGCGAAGGCCCCAGTGACAAAGTGACAAACGCTGAAAGCTCTAAGGTTATTCTGCTGTTATTCGGCTTCTGTGGCAATCTTAATGTTTAGTAAAAAATTGTCTCTGAAAACTGACGTTATCTTTTAATCACCTACTCCGTTGATTCTAAAGCATGACGAAGTCTGTTTTATCAAGTGACTTTATATGTAATACACGCCCAATGCCTGAACATGTTGTGGGTTTAATCTTGCAACAGTAGGGGGCATTGGCCGAATCAAAACCAGCAAAGGACGCAGTGAGGATGCGAGGAATCAAGGTCACCCCCCCCCCCCGGTGACGTCAGCCCCCCCGTGACGTCAGCGCCCCCCCGTGACGTCACCCCCCCGTGACGTCAGCCCCCCCGTGACGTCACCCCCCCCGACATTCCCAATAGCCAAGCTCGGACCCCCCCCCGGTTGCCAGCGGCACTTTTCGTGATGACCTTGAACATGAGGAAAAAACTTTCGAAAATTAATAACTAGCCTATTTATCCACCGATTCCCACGGGACTTTTTCCAGAGTGTAGGCCTATCCCCAAGGAAGCGAATGACGTAAGAACCCCATAGATCCACCATTAAACAAGGCCGCTATTAATTTATAACCGCGTTTTCCTTATGGGATCTCAGCTGTTTACCGACCGATTTTGACGAAACCTCACCACATGTCAGGCGGCGGCCTAAGTAATCCATCGCTTAAAGAAAATTGAAAATCCACCGTTAAACGGACCCGCTATTAATTTATAACCGCGTTTTCCTTATGGGATCTCGGCTGTTTACCGACCGATTTTGATGAAACTTCACCACATGTCAGGTGGCGGCCTAAGAAAACCATCGCTTAAAGAAAATTGAGAATCCAACGTTAAACGGGCCCGCTATTAATTTTTAAACGCGTTTTCCTCATGGGATCTCGGCTGTTTTGCTGACCAAACTCGATGTGACTTCGTTACACGTTGTATGCCGGCTTGACTAAGCCAAACTGCGAGCGGCTCCGCAGAGTCACGTGTCGAGGCGCGTGCTAGGACCTACGTGACCGCCCGGAGCTGTTTACTCATCAGCGGTTCCGGGAACTGTTTACCGCTTACATTCCACTGCGAAGCTCCTCCGGAGGGTGACAGCGGGTGAAAGCGGTGTTCGAGTCAGTCTTGACCAGAGCCGCTTCCATAATGGACGCCCTTACTGAGGAAGTCTTTGTCAACGTTCCCAACATCAGCCGGTACCTCCTGCTCGGACCGGAGTACCTTACTCCCACAAGGACTCGGGTCGAGGAGGCGATGAGGAGAGGCGGCCACGTTTTCCTCAGGCCGGGGCGGTGGAGTCCAGCCAGTCCCGTGATGTCCTCCCGTCGTTACGACCCGGGGGACCCGGCGCAGTGGGACGAGGTTCTGCAAGTGCTGCAGTTAACTCTGAACCAAGGCGGCATGGCGGTGTTGGACGTCCAGGAAAACTATAGAAGGCCTGGACAGTAACCGGTTAAACCCCAAACCGGTTACTGTTACCCCAACCCAAAGACCCAAGACCCTCTGCCCTACCACATAACCCTCTGTCCTACCCCAACCCATAACCCTATTCCCATCCCACCCCAATAAAACTAGCAAGGGTGGAGTGAGGGCCCACCAGATTCAGCATGCAGGTGAGGAGCTTCACGTTTCCGGAAGCTTCTAGAAGGTCCGCTGGAGCGCGCGACTCGGCTATAAAACCGAGGCAGAGCCGCGCGCGCGACCTCAGTGTTGTTCGAGACGTCACCATGAACGGAAACGGAGTCAGTGCAGCTGAAGTGGACCAAACGATCCGCTCCTTCCTAGAGGAGCTGAACGCAATGAACGATGAGAACGCCAACGCACCACCAGTACAGCAGGGATGTGCGTCAAAGAAGAAAAAGCTCGATGGGTGGACTGTAAAGAGGAAGGAAGTGCCTATCGATTCCCCGACACTGTGCTGGTCCGCTGGCGGATATCAGTACACTGTGAAGAACCCTACCAACAGCGGTAATGTACTGTTGAAGATGAATGTGTTCAAAGGAGGTCGCCCCACGTTCAGTTGCGGCTTATACTTGGACGAGAAGCGAAACGATGAAATCTGCATATGTCTAGAGGACCTGCTATCCAGATTGCAAAACCTATGGCTGGCAAATAGCGAGACGGGAGAGACACGATACGACGGGATCACTAGGACCGCTACTCCTCTACCCACCTGGCGAAAGACCGATTGCGTCATCTCAGGGAAAACCAAGAGGAGCGCACACTCCAGGCGCGCTACCCAGTAAACGAGAGAGCGTGGAAACTTCCACTAAGCAGTTAATAACCGAGATGCTTCTAGAACAATCCACTTGTTTACACAGTAAAGCTTTCCATTACGTCACCCTTCTTGGAATTAAGCGTGGAAACTTCCACTAAGCAGTTGATAACCGAGACGCTTCTAGAACAATCCACTTGTTTACGCAGTAAAGCTTTCCATTACATCACCTTTCCTGGAATTGAGCGAGTAACTATATCATCATGTTGTTGATACGCGCGAGTCGGCACGTAGACACCGCCAATAAAAGGCGACTCGGCGGCGAGAGCCGGTCATTCTGCATCCAGCCGCTGTGCCATGCTCAACACGGACCAGAAGATGGACCTCAGGACAGCCCTCAACAGCTGCAAGGCCGCGGGTTACACCCGCATCGTAGACCTACAGGAGAACGTGGTGTATCCCATTCGTTCGTTTGAGCGAGTGGACACACCGTACGGCGAGGTGGTGATGGCCACCTTGGAGGGTCTTGTCGGCGATGATCCGATTCGCATTTACATGCCTCGGCGGTACCTTGCAGTCCTGGACGATAACACCATCACGCAGTATAACGTTGGCGTGAGGCCAAGGATGAGCCTTGTGTAGAGGAGCAGCTCTCCAGGCAGTAAAAGTCCTCTCCTCGAATTTGTATAAATAAATGGTATTCCTTATTCCCTTATTTCCCTTCAATATTAAAAAAAAGTAAAAAGAAATAAAATAAAAAAAAGCAAGAAAAGAATTTAGTTTTAAGAGCCGAGGTGGCGGTGCATGGCAGTCAGTAGACGCCATGGACTTGAGGTGGAAACACCCGTTCACCGCCATCGTGGCTGGGCCCTCGGGCAGCGGCAAGTCGCACTTCGTGGCTCGCTTCATAGAGCAAGCCGACCACATGTGCGATACGCGGTTCGCCCGCATCACTTGGCACTATGGCAGTGGTGGCGGCGGTGGTAAGAGCCGTGCGGACTCTGCCGTGCGCTACGTAGCCGGCCTGCCAGACCTGGACGACTACGACGGTAGCGAGCCCGCCCTGGTCATCGTCGATGACATGATGCGTGAGGCTGGTCCCGGCGTGGCGGACCTGTTCACCAAGGGCTCGCACCACCGCAACATGAGCGTGTTCTTCATCACGCAAAACCTGTTTCACCAGGGCAGGGGTCAGCGCGACATATCGCTGAACGCTCATTACATAGTGTGTTTTAAGAATCCCAGGGACCGCGCTCAGATCAAACACCTGGCTCGCCAAGTATACCCAGAGAACCCCAAATTTGTGGAGGAGGCTTACGCGGACGCCACGCGCGATCCTCACGCCTATCTGCTGATAGACTTGAAACAGTCTACACCCGAGGAGATGCGCGTACGTTCGGCCGTTTTCCCAGATGACCCGGTGAACTACGTGTTCCTGCCCAAGAAGAAGTGATAAATAGGCCGAGCGCACGCCAGTGTCAGTCATCATGTCATACCGCGTGAAGAAAGACGCAGCGCTGCTGAGGGCCCTACACGCTACGCCCAAAAAACGCAAGGCCCTGTTAAAAGCGTGCGACAATAGTCGCATCAAGTCATTGTGCGAGTGCGCGTATAACGTGCTACGCGGAAACGTACCGCTTTCTCCCTGCCTCAAACGCAAATTGAGCAAACACAAACAGGCGCTCAGACGGCTGGTGAAACGCGGCGAGGGTTGGGCCAAGAAGCGACACTACCTCGTCCAACGGGGCGGAGGGATCCTCCTACCTCTGCTGTTGAACGCTGTTCTGCCCGTTCTAGCGCAGAAGCTAATCGGACATGGAGTACGCTAGGAAAATGGTGGTTGTACCGCAAGAGCTCATCGAGAGATTGCGAGAAGGACCGGGACCAGGAACAAGAGGAGGAGCAGGTAGCGCCAATAAGCCAGCCAGCCTGGACGCTGAGATGCATCGCATATTGAGCGACAAGCGGCTGGACGATACGGAGAAATGGAAACAATATCAGCAGGTGTTACAGCGGTTCCTGCACTTTTCCGCGGCTAAACGTCAACCCATAGGTCTGTCAATCATCGAGGGTGAGGAGAGGGAGGAGGAAGCGGCGGGAGGTCCGAGTCAGATGAAGCGCGAGTCTAGCGCCTCGGCGGAGGAGGACATTGTGGAATCGTTCTCAAAAATCTACAGGCCGGTGGCGCGCAACTTGTTGCGATTCATGACCCGGCAAAGCAGCCCCATCGCCTGGGACGCCAGTGGGGCGGTGTACGTGGACAAGGTGAAGATCCCCGATTCCAATATAGTAGACATCGCGCACAGCATAGTGAGAGCGCGAAGGGCGGATCGATTGCCTACCGGCTGGCATCAAGTGATGACCGCCTTGAAGGACATGAACGTGCCCAAAGAATACGTGAGCACGTGGCCACGGCGTTGCGTTACTTAGGCGTGGGGCTGGACTCGGCATCGAGCCCCTGGAGAGACACGACGAGCCCCTGGAGAGACACGACGGCCTCGTCGACACCCCTGTCACCGAGGTTGACGCCGATGCTAGACCGCCTGAGACCGCGACCTCCGGCGGCCAGGAGAAGGATAATAACCGAGGAACCCGACCAGGAATCGTCATTGGACAACTGGGAGCCGTTCTTACCGTAATGGAGAAGTTGTACTACGACCCGAGCCAGCCCGGTTTCCTCGGCGGGGTGGCTGCTCTGACCAGAGCCGCGCGCCTGCCGAAACGCCGGGTAGCTGACTGGCTGCGCGCCCAGGACACCTACACGCTGCACAAGCCCGCGCGCAAGAAGTTTCCCCGCAACCGCTACGTCGTGTTCGGGCCCCGGGAGCTGTGGCAGGCGGACCTGAACGACATGCGCGGCCTGAGCCGGTACAACGACGGAGTCAACTACCTGCTGACTGTGATAGACGTGTTCAGCAAGCGGCTGTTCACAGTACCACTGAGGAGGAAAAGCGGGCAAGAGGTGGCGGCAGCGTTCGAGAGGATATTCTCCGAGGCGACTCCTCGCTGTCTACAGACTGACAAGGGGACGGAGTTCACCGGGGCCGCTACCAAGCGAGTGTTCAAGAGTCACGGTGTCACGTACGTCACCACGCAGAACCCTGATGTGAAGGCGGCGGTGGTGGAGCGAGTCAACCGCACGCTCAAGAACCGCATGTGGCGCTACCTAACCTACAAAAACACGTATCGCTACATCGACGTGTTGGACAGGCTTGTGGATGCCTACAACCGCAGCCCGCCCAAGAGCCTGGGTGGTGGTCTGCGACCCGTGGACGCGGACAGTGGCGATGGAAAAACGGTGTATAAGGTGTGAGTAGTGTGGGTTTGCGGGTTTTGCGCCGGAAGTGACGTCATCCGGTCACGTGACCGGAAGTGCTGAGTCATGAAAGATGTTATCTGGGGCTGAGCCAGTGACGTAGGCGGTTTTGTGACGAAATGAGTTAAAGTTCAAAGTTCAAGGTCACGGGGAGGTAATTTTAAAAAAGTACTACCTCGCACGCGTAAAATCCGATTGTGATTCGATAGTTTTAATTCGATAAAATATCGAATGAAAATTATCGAATGAAGCAATCGAATGATACGAGTGCGAGGTAGTACTAATACAAATATTACTTTATTTTTATTTACAATAAGTTATGTTTACAATAATTCATGTTTACAATAGTTCCCCGTTGTTGGTTGTCATCGATGTTGTTGATCCGGACGAGTTGCGGCCATCACTTCGCTTTCTGAAGAAAGACGGTATATACTTCGATTCCTGCGCAGAGTCCATGTTGTTTTTTGATGCGTAAAGTTCCAAAGATAAATCGTAACCGGACGCAATGAGAAGTCTTAACTCTTCATTAAAAACCTCGAGGTCTTGGAAAGTCGCCAGATGAATAGAGTCATAATGAATACACCTAATTTTAATGGACATTTTAATACAATGTTTTACGTTTGTGAAGAGCACTCGATGTTCACCAGTCGAGAGCCGGAGGTGTACTGACTATTCGCTAGCTAGCGTTCTGGTATCAAACAAAATGGTGGGGCGGAGAAGATGGCGGACAGCAGATGGCAGGCGGCAGGTGGCAGCTGGTTGCTACTACATTCGCCGCCACAGTAATGCAATCCTTCGGCGTAATTCTTGTAGTTTATCTTGTCGGTTCATTTGATACGTTTTACATCTACATATGCAATAGCTGAAACACTTGCACTTACGACAAGCTTTCCCGTCAACTTGATCGCCTGGTATTTTAAAACATTGTAACTCGCAACAATATGTCTTCAAATTGTTATCGAAAAATAAATTTTTCATAGGTGACACCGACATGTTAGCTGCAGCGTGTGTTAGACAAGACTGAGACTAACTTCACTGCTCCCTCTCTTTTATACCTCTTCATAAGTTAACCCTGAATGAAAGTTCAAGGTCATCCATTTGAATTTTAAAAAAAGCAACACAGCAGTATATAAAATAATATACTGCTGTGTTGCTGTTTTTATTTTTTATTTTATTTTATTTTATTTTATTTTTTATTTTCTTTATTAAACAAACATCTTACAATACAATAAACTTAAGTTTAACATTGATAACTAGAAATACAAACAATAAAATACAAACAGAGACATTATGTACAAGGATGCGTGATGTGCAGAGTGAGTTCCGTCGAGTTGTTGCCGCTTACACCGTGTGATACCAAATACAACGTCCCCGGTTGAATATCTCGCAAATCTTCATTTTGTAGCAGTTGAACAAATCGTTTTGGAAGAAATACTTGAAACTTCGGCTCATCTCCTGGAGAGAAAGGTCCTTCGCTCAATGAAACTAGAATTGCTTCTCCATGTGTGGTTTCCACTTTCTTGATGTTATGAATAATGTAGTGTTTTTGTTCTTTTAGTTCTGAACACTTTTTAGTTAGCAGAAGGTCGGATTTTGAATGAGTGTTGAATTGATCAACCAGTGTTTGTAGAAACTGTTGTGATGTCATCTTCGTCAGTGGTGGTTGTGGTGTCTTCTGTGATGTTGCCTCTTCGGAGTCTCGAATAATACTCGTGCCGGAGCGGTGTTGGCTCCTCGTATTTATAGGCCCCGCTACCCCCACCACATTCCGGTTCTTTGCTACCCCCACCACATTTCTGCGTTTGTTCCAAGTAAGCAGCCAAACGATATGCGTTGTGCAATGCGCAGTTTAATTGTCCGTGTTTAGGATCTTTTGCAGCAACACAAATATTACCGAGATTAATGTTAAAGTCCTTACCGATGGTTATATCGAAAACATCACCGTGCGTGTACTTTTGTATCCAGTTCCTTTTTTCTAATCCTCTTGTGTATATATGTGAATATTGTTTGCAAAAGTTAAACATAATACTGTGCAGATTACTGTAGCTTATAAATCCTTCATACCAATGTATGTGATGAAAGTAGTTTGTTATCCATTTGTTTGTACTTTTTGCTTTGGCGTTAAGGTTGTTAAAAGAAAAAGGAGCTTCAAACGTGAATGGGTAAACTACAAATGTAAGCAAGTCTAAAATTACTAATTCCTTGATAATAAACCTATCATCATTATTTCGAAATGCTTGAAATTCTATTACACAAGGCTTTACACTCACTTCTTCATCCCCTCCGCTCATCATGGCACCTAGCGATCAACTAAACTGTTTTCCACACCACGGTAGGTTAAATACCAGGCCGTACAGTTGCAGGCGCGTTGGTGTATATTTAACGTGGGCACCGTCCCCAATAGGCCTACCCCACGTGTGTTCTTCTTTACTAAGTCAAACTTTAGTCTTTTTTAACTTCTTCTTCTTGTGTTTCGTTTTCTTCTTCTTCTTGTTTCTCCGTTTCTTCTTCCTGTGTTGTTTCTTCTGTAGCTTCTGTAGCGATTTCTACAAGTGGTTCAAAATCCTTTAACTTTCTCCACATGCAAACTTCATGAGGTATTCTATTAAAAATAGATGTATCCACAGGTCCGTACACGATGGTGCTATCAGGTTGTTTTTCCAAAGTATCGACCAAATATTCTTTAATAATAGCGCTTGCAAATACCAACTGTCTCATGTACCTTGTAATAGGTTCTGTTGCGTAGTTTAAAACGTAGAATTCTTCACGTGACAGTAGAATCTTATTTTCATGTTGAGTCAAGTCTCTAATTCGCACTTGTAGTTGTCCACGATGTTTAACAATATCGATTTCATTGTCACAATCCAAAAGTCGAATATGTGTTTTCCTTCCACACAAACTGTTAGTTAAATAACATTCTATTAAATGTACATGTTTCAAAAATGACTCCCAAGCATTTTGCGAAAATAAAACCTTTTTTGTTCCATGGTGTAGTATTACTGTAGGGGAATAATCCAATGACTTCATCAATCCAACTGATACACTTTTACTGATGCATGCTGAGATGGGGTAAAAGATTCGCAAAAAAACTTCAGTTAAAATGTGAGGAGGAATATTTTCTTCAACTTTCTTCTTCCTCTTTGGTACTACCTTTGATGGGTCTGCATTACTTTCCTCCTCTCTATCTCTTTTACCAAACTTTAAAAATGCAGTTATTTCCTTGATGATTTCTTCTTCACTAGTATTATCACGTTCCAATAACGGTGCTACCTCTGCATCACCTTGTACAACAGATGGAGAACTCATTTTGTAGAAGATGTTGCCCATGCGACGATAGACGATCAACTGAAGACCTGCATTGTTGCTCCGCTATTTATAGGTTAGCGACAGTGGCGGTGCCGGTGGTGGTACAACGTTTTACAATACCGTCTTTACGATACCAGTCAACGGTGTGTATGTAACAATTTTATCGTGCAAAATTAAACAATACGCAGATGTATTTGCAGGTACGTTTTCTTGAAATTCCATTTCTATTTTTATATCAACACTAGACGATTTTACAGATTCGTTTTGTTTGGAGCAATCAATTACAACAATCGGAGCTTTCGATTCAAACTGTACGGGAGATAGTAGAGGTGTGTTTGTTTTGCCGTAATATGAATTTTGGAACCTAGCGTACATATCGTATAAAACACTGTACCTTTTTTTATCAAAAGAGATATTAAAGTTGTCGTAGGGAAAGAATTGTGAATTCAGGAACACTTTACAGTTTGTTAATTTACAATGGTCAAATTCACCAGCATTTTCAGTTAATATACTTTTTTTCTTTGTTTGTAATCCAAAGATTACATATCTCGCTTTTTCCAAATGAGTAGAAGTTTTTACAGTCCATGTATGCCGTTGTGTTGAAGGTAAAACGGGGTATTCATGAAACTCCCAGCTTCTGAATGGTATTACAATGTCTCGATCTGATTTTAACTTTCTTAATAATGTAATCCTGTGTTCATCATTTAGTCGCACATGTGGTACTCTCCAAACAATCTTGTCTAATGTTAGTTTCCAGTCTAAATTGGCTTCAGTTGTTCCAGCAGATGCTTTAATAATATCATTATCGTTTGATGACCTTAATAAAACTAGTTCTTGTTTTACATTTATTATTATTCTTCTGTAATCTTCAGCAAATCCTAAAAGTAATCTTAAAGGTACGTAAAAATCAAAGTTTCCCGAAGCGTCAGGAGTAATTATACTTTTGTCTGGTGCAACCCATCCTGCAACAGCTAACAGATTCTTCTCATTTGGTGTTAAAGACGCTAATCCTTTTAATGTACTGGAAATTCCAACCTTTTTTGTTGAATCGACTGTAACTCCTGAAATTTCATATCTAATCTCGTCAAACAAAAATGCCATAGGATTATTTATGAACGGAACAGTGGTTCCAACAGTACCGTCAGCTTTTGTTACTTTTCCTTCAATATATAAATAACTTTCGCATGGAAGAGTATAAATGTCTTGTTGTTGTATAGGAATCCTAATTTCATCGTTATTGTTTAATTTGGACGAAGCGTAAGGGTTGTGCGTGTGATATTCCTTTTCCCATAAGGTCTCGTCGAATGTTGGGCCCTGCGCTATATCCAGTATATCCATTGTTAATGACCTTTAATCCAATTTCTTCTAGAAAACGAATGTTGTCACTTGTTAATCCTTCTACAGCTGATGAGCTACTGACCTCTTTGCTGGTTGGCTCTCTCTTTTTAAATGATAACCCCATTATCTAAGCGGATGATTTTATATGTATTCTTACAGTAATAGCTTCTCCTCGAAAGTCAATAAGGTTTCCGTCTTGATCCACTATGTTCAGCACGATGTCTGAAATGAAACTGGTGTTTAACGGTAGGTACACAAGGTTTTGAGGCTTTTCTACTATCTTGAAACCCGGTGCGACTGATGGGTAGAATGTGTGTAATATATGCCGATTTTCTCCATCTCTGTAGGATCCTTGTATAATGTTACATGTAATGTCTATGCTGTTTACTTTGATGATCGTCACAGTTCTATTCCCAGAATGAGTTGTATTAGGTTCTAATACCTTTGTTTCCTTAGAAAACCCCAATAAACTACCAATTGAACGTTCTTGGCCAAAATCAATATAATACTTAGAAGTAATTTCGGCTTTCATTGTATTGTTATTGCCTTTTATCGTTATATTTTCTTTTCCCATATGTTTTTGTATAACTTCATTTATATTATCAATTTCATAAGCTCCTGTTGGTAAACTGAATTCTTCCAAAGCTGAATATTTTCCTTTATTATCTTTTGTCTTGTAATAATGTATTTTGTTATTAATTCCTTCACTAACGTTTGGAATAGAGTTATATGTTGTTAAATCCAATAATGCGGCTTCCCATAGTCTTCCTTTTTGCAAACGTAGCGCTGGAAACAGAATACTGCGCAAAGTACATGAGTTACCGGTTAATGACACTGTATACGAAGACATCTTAAAGTTCACTAACACTTTTAGCTAAAAAGTCTAAACATAAATGACCGCAAATGGATGTATCATCAGGTTGTTTTTTGTATAATTGTAAAAAACATTTTCTGCCGCACGAAAGTATTGTTGAAGTTCTTTCGGTGGTGGAAGGTTTCCAAAACTGTCGAAATAATAAATCGTTTCACCAAGTTTCTTGTAACACACCCAATGAGTGCCTAATCCTTCACTATTATCCAAATTTACTATACCAGTCTCATTTTTCCACATTTTAACCGGTAATTCATCTTTCATAAATACTCCTCTAAAAAATGGGATTTTCAAACAAGAAGCATATGTAATCAGTTCTTCATTGGTTAATTCTTTGTTTTTAATTATTAATTGCTCTTTCTTATTTAATACACACGATACGGTCTTAGGTATAGTCCTCCTCCCTTTTTTATCATTGACCATATTGTTGGTTTCTTTTTACCTTTACCACTAGTAGATCGACGTTTTCTTCTGATATTACCTCCTTGTTTCTTAGCGGGTCTTTTCCCACGCCTTCTTCTCTTTCCTCCTCCAAACGTAGTTTTTGCTTTCATTGCTGCTGTTACTGCTAAAGACGATGCTTTTTCACCAATACTCGCGTCACTAGATTTTACTCTTTGCCAAGCTTTCTCAGAAAGTGCTCTATCTGCTATTGATCTATTTTTTGTATCACCAAATTTGGAATACGCTATATCGTGCTGTTTACAAGCCTGATCAAGCTTATTTATTCCAGGATCTCCTCTAGCAAGCCGTTTCTCTAATTTGGTTCCAGGACCACAATATTGATATCCTCCAGGTAAATGTAATTCCACAGGTAATAAATCAATCGCCTTGTTAACTATAGCTCCAACCGGTTTACTTAATAGAGAAAATGCTGTTGATGCTATTCCCCTTCCTCTCTGTAATCTCTCTCGATTATGACTGATGCGTTTAGCCCTCGGCATGACTATTTATAGCCAAACTTACAGTCAGTAGGTGCACTCTATAAATGTTTTACAATGAGTGTAATATTAGTCTTGGCTTCTTGTATTATATATACTGTTTAAAATCCATTTATTATATAGAAATGGATTAATTAATTAAATGTAGACATAATAAATAAAAGTAGTAAAAATAGAAATAAGGTGTAATTGAAGATGTTTCA
Source organism: Allygus modestus (assembly GCA_963675035.1). NCBI lineage: Eukaryota > Metazoa > Arthropoda > Insecta > Hemiptera > Cicadellidae > Allygus > Allygus modestus. Next base: position 393,527,882 of record OY776112.1, on the reverse strand, counting down.
AATGTTTCTCCGCTGGTGATGGTATCGTTGTTTTCGGTAAAATGAATAAAATCTAAATAGTTGTCATGTTCCCTTAGAAACTTGCCACTTAATCGTTGGTAATTAAATAACACATTCCAGTCTAGTTTATCTTTAAAATTGTCAATGTAATTTTCAGAGAGATTTTGATATTTACTTATTACTTCCCAACAGTTATTAAAATTTGATGTCATCTCTACAAGGAAGTTTTCTGAAAACTGTTGTCTTTGTAAAATATGAATCCAGTTAACTCTGTGAAAATAAATTCTTAACATAGTCATTGTGAAGAGGTAGTGTATGGAAAGTTGTTCCCAATCCATATATCTATCAAACCGTTGAACAAAACCATCTGTCAGCACTCCTTGGGGAAATCTCGGCTCTTGAGATATTAAACTCCACGCAGTAATATTGGATTCCATCATCCTCTCTGTATCATCTCTCGAATATAACTGATGCTTTATCCCTTATCATGGGTATTTAAATTCTTTTTTCTCTTATATAATCTTCATCGTTTTCTGTTGGTTCATTAATCACATTCACTTTATCCCCCTTTCCTAATGTCTTGACTTTAGAAGGCTCAGACGGTTTATCTAATTGATTAGGTTTTTCTGGATTGTGTATCTTTTTCCAGTCTAAATAATTGTGGCTGTCAACATCTGAAGCTACAGCTCTTCCTGAAGCCCGATGGATATAATTAAATAAAGCTGCACCAAACCTTTCCATATGTTTTTCATATTCTGTAGTCCATTTCTTGTGTACTATATCAAATATTTTCTTATTTACAGCGTCTCCATCCTGCTCACAATCACCTACATTTGACAATTTTAATTTTTTTACATCATAGCTTGTATCAGTTTCATTCTTTTTGTAAATCGTTAACAATTTTAAAGTCGCTAAATTTACTGCTTCACCATCATAAATGGGATGTTTTATATTGCTTAACCTTTTACCGGAAAATCCCCAATGGTCTTCGTGTACAATCGGGGTTCTTTTATCCATGTATTGTACCGTAACCGCATCAGAAGACAAAAGCGGATCACCAACATTTTGAATTACTTTTCCTTCAAAATTATAATTACCATCAGGTGTTAACGGAAACCCAGCTCTTTTTTCACTATATCCAGATTTTACTCCAAACTCGGAATACCGTCCAAACTTGTCCACACTCATGATGTAACTGAATCGCTATCGTTTAGGTTCTTACTATATATATATATATATATACGTCTACTGAACAATTATTTCTCGTTTTCGCAGTTCATCAACCAAAGCTACCCATTCGTTTTCTAAACCAGTGTGCCCGGCTTCCATAGCTTCATGTAATAACCTCATTCGATCAACTAACTTATTTATATCGTTGTAATATATTATATTGGTTTTATACAAATTTTTTAATAATCCCCTTCCAGATGTAGTAGGATCAGTTGTTTTTCTTTTTTTATGCAAAACATTTAATTCAGCAGAAGATAAAGCTCTTCTTTTAATTGGAGCTTTATTTGATTTCGAGGGGAAAAGACTAGATATAATGTTTGTGTATTTTATTGACCTGTTTCTATGAATAGGTAGTTCTTTGGAATATTTTTTTCTATGTGCATTTGTATACTCTAGTATATTTTTAAACAATTGTAAATCCTTTTTAGTATATTTACCAGGATTATTTTTAAAGATGAGTTCAAACAAACCTGTTGTACCTTTATATTTCTTATCACCAATAACTATATCATCATTTTCGTTTATATCTAACTTTCTATCTCCAATCATTAATCCTTTATCCTCTATTCTAGCTCCATATGTATGATAATTTCGATTAGCATGTGTGCCATGTAACATTTTTAATGTATATTTTCTTCCAAGTGTTCCTTTAAACATAATATCTGTGCCTAATTTGCTTAAGTTGGATGGGTTGATATCCTCTTCTTCTGCTCTTGTATCTTCCGCACTTGTATCTTCTGTACTTGTATCTCCTGCAATGTTCTTTTCCCTTAAATCTCCTATATCTCCGCTTTCTTCATACTCGTCGCTTTCTTCAGATGTTTGTAACTGGTCAGAACTTTCATCATTCTGAAATTCTTCTTCATATTTGGAAATTGGTAGCATTTTGTCTCCTTCGAAGCGAATTGAAGGTCTTTCCATATTTTGTGCTAATCGCTTTAAAGGTTCAGTAACAGGTTTGAATGTTGTTTCTAAAAATTGCTCTCTTTCATTTATACCTGATTTTAAAGCTCGGTTTTTTTGTCTAATAGAATCACTAAGTGATTTTATTTCCTTTAATAGCTTTTCCTGGTTAACCATCTTCACACCTTGACGACTTGTACAGTAATACCGCTAATCAGTGTATTAAAACGAATTTATCAAAACCTATTCTATAACGACCATCTTTTATAGCTTGATCTTTCATAATAACCAAAAATCCATACTTTTCCGCCCATGCTTTTCCGCAAAGCTCTTTAAACTTTTCAAATGGCATATCCGCATTCACATGATCGTTATATATTTGTTTTAGGTTAGTATCATCTTGTTTGAATACAATTAGAATATTTGCATTATCTCTGATAAGTTGTTTTGGGATTTTGCTATAAGTTTGTCCTATATATATGCTGTCGATGTTATTATGTCTTCCCATGGCAAAGTAGTTTCTAATAGTATCCTGATTTTCACAAGATACATCGTCAAATATAAATACAGAATACGGTTTCGCTTCGTTTGGTTGCATAATGCTATCACTAGCGTTAAATTTGTAAAAATTAACATCAGACACATCAGATAGGATTTTATCCAGCAATTGATACTTTGGTTGATGTAGAGACTTTGAAAAAATATATAGGTTACTAAACCTTAATCCCTGCGGATTAGTGATCAAATTAAAGACAACATTGGTCTTTCCACAGTTTGAGGGGCCACTTACTATACATCGAACAGTGTTTGGAAGTAAACTACCGTGTTTACCATTGTTGATTTTAACGTTATCCACAGTTAAATCATCTATGTTATTAATATTGAATCGATCTTTATGGTGAATAATCTCCATCCTGCTCAAAGGTTAACGATGAAATGAGTTGCTTGTATTAAACCAAGTCCTTTATAGGTATCCATGAATCCTCAGTTTTGTTAAACCCTAACCACCGCACTTTAACTGCGTCCTTTTTTCTTTGTAACACTTTTTCAACAAGATATACATCACCTACTGTTGACTTTAACATTTCATGTCCATAAAATGCACCTTGCAACAAATCTCCTTTGTTATCTTTTAGGATATACGTTTCAGGTACAGTCGGTTGCACTTTATACACTGTAAAAACTTCATTCGTCCAATTGGGAAGGTATTTTTTGGTAAACACTCCCTTATATTTACTAATCCGTACTTTATCACTTACATTAAATTTTCTTGGCTGCATTTTTTCTACTTTAGGCTTTGTATTTTTCTTTATGCGTTTTAATACATCTTTTGCATTTCTTCTATTTACTTTGTTAGGTTTCATACCAATAGTTCTATGAAACCTGTTGTTATAATCATTTATTAATTGTGGTAAAACATCATACCATACGGAAGAACCTCTTTTTGAAAATTGTTTATACAGTGCTCCTTTCAAGGTTCTATTGAATCTTTCTACAATAGCTGCTTTTTTCTCTGAATTTGTAGAATAATGATTTATTTTATATTTATTCATTAACTGTGCAAAGTTTGTATTAAAGTATTCTGTTCCATCATCAGTTTGTAAATGTTTAATTTTGTTTTTATCTCTTTTTATGGCTATTTCCATGGCTTCTGTTACGCTTTTACCAGTCTTGTCCTTTAGAGGCAAAGCGTCTGCAACTTTTGTAAAACAATTAATAATTGTGAGTATATATTTAAATCCTTTGTTTATTCTGCTATGCGGTCGCATTTCAATTAGATCCGCTTGATATAGATCATTTATCCCTTTTATAACAGTATTTCTTCTTGGAAACTTTATTCTTGCAGGTTTGTGTAGTTCATTAATAATCTTCTCCTTCAGGTCTGACATGATGGTTTCACGAAGGCAGCTGATATGGTATTAAATATTCTTTGGTATAAATCTGCTTATATATATATATATATATATACATATAGTTCAAGGTCATTTAAAACTTGTGTAAAAAAAGGGGAAACACAGCTTAACATTGCTGTGTTTCCCCTTTTTTTACGGAAAGGAAAAGGATAAAGGATCTAGGACGATGAAAAGGTTACTCGTCAATAGGGTTGAGGGAGTAGTGGCCGAATGGTAATGTGTTGATTTTGTCTGGAAGTGTTTGTCTTTTGTCGTCATTACAGGATAGCGCCTTTTTAACTTCAGTCACGCTGTACAGCTGATGGTTAAAACTTCTGATGGTGTTGAATTTAGCTGTAATGATGTTATCCTCAAATAAGCATTGCTTGTAGTGTTCAAAATGCACTTTCTTCTTTAAATATAAACTCTTTACACCTTTAGCTTTCTTAATATAGCTATTCTTCTTTTCTTCTTCTTCTTCTTTTTCATTATAGAGTTTCAAAGAATATAGTTTAGACATCAATGCAACAATCTCTTCAAGCAGAACACCATTAGCCTCATCCTTGAATTTGCCTAGTACTTTTTTGTGTCTGTCATTGTCGTAGTTTGGATGATCTTTTGGATAATCGGAGAAATCAAAGTCGTTCTTGTAAATAAATGTACGCAAATCTTTATACATGTCCAATGTTACTATGCGATATATGAAAGCGTCAGTGTCCATATATGTAATAGATATATTTTCTCTTCCGTAGAACGCCACCATTTTGTTGTAGTGAAAATCGTACATGTGTGTTTTTGAGATGTCCAAGATTGACATGCCTATATACAAAGGACGATCCATCTTCACACTCGTCTTCTTCATGGACACTGCTACAAGTTTTTCATTAATAATTATAGATGTTCCAAAATTTGGCTGCTGTACTAGTTTCTGTAATTTTTTTGCGTCGGTAACAAGTTTAACATTTTTGTGTCTTCTTTTGTTTTCCAATGTTTTTCCAAATATCGCATTATTCATTAATTTAAAGAAATCTTTTTGAAAGTCTGATGTAGCTGCTGCTCTTCTGATGGTATTTGAATCAATGTAGGGTTTCAACCAGCATGATTGAGAAAATTCCAAAACTCTATTAATTTTTGTTAGACGTAGTCCTAATTCGATAGCTTGTTGAACCACCCAAAAGTGAGCCACGTAGCGTTGTTTATTATTTAATGTCATCATTAATTTGGGGTGTTTTCCAATTGGTGAAATTTCTGTTTTAGCAAGAAGTGGAAGGTCATAATGAAGATCATGTAAATTTTCTGGGTATTCAAAATCGCAATCCAAAATATATCCAGTGTCACCATGTTTCGGAATTTGTAAAATATCGCCAATAGAGTCGGGATTAATCCATTTAAAGTTATCAAAAGGAAGTGGGTTTGACATTGCCCATCCGTACAGGTTATTTGCATCGAAATATCCTAAATAGGTTGACGGTTTGGTTTCATCGTAATCGGGTAGGTATTTGTTGTTGGCTTTGACATGTCTGGTAACACTTTGGGTCAATCCGCCTCTTACTCCAGCTTCAACCATTAAAACCATGTCAATGTCTGTTAAAAGTTGGAGTTTGCATTTTGTTTCTTTTAACATGGCTTGCCAAGCTAATCCTGGTGAAGTATACGAATGTAGAGGGTCCAAACCGTATGCAGCAAAACAGGTGTTTCGGAATTCTTCCATTACATCACAAAGAAGAGTTACATCTAGTTTGACATAAAAGTCCGAGTAATCTCCTAAGGTCTTCATATCTAACTCGTTCCATACTCGACGTGCGTGTTGATAGTCCTCAAGTGATATTTCCGAATCATTAAGTTTGTTTTTGAAGTGTTCTGGTGAAGGTAGTGATGTTTCATCAAATCTATGCAGTCCATCGATGTAATCATAGGGGAAGACTCCTTTTCGAAGAACCAAATCCATTTTACTATTGGGTACAATTTTGCTTGTTTCTATCAAATCTGTTCTTCTTAGATTTTCAGATAATTTCATGAGGCTTGAAGGCATAAATCTAAATGAATCAACAAACCTTAATTTAATTTTACCCACCTTTTTTGAAAAGCTTATAAATTTTTCCATTGTAGTAGCCAAAACGTCTATTGCTCCATTATCTCTTCCTAGTTCGGGGATTATGAAGTGCGAATCATAACCACTCAGATTGTGCAGAACTACGGGGATAAAATATGGTAGTTTGTAGTTCAAGTTGCAAGCGTTACAGGCTGCACCTCTGTACGCTCCCGTAAGATGATCGTGGTCACGAACTTTAACGTTATCCAGTGTAAAGGTGTTATTACACAAATAACACGTTGTTGAATCATAATGTTGAAGTTCTTCTTCTTCCATAGGTGACATGGGTACCTTTGTTCCATACAGTTCTTCTACCTTTGCAGCTATGTCATACAAATCATCGACAAAGTATTTGGCTGCTTCTTCACCGCGATAAATCTTTGGAGAAGATGATAGTCCATATTTTTGAAGATGGTCTTCAGTCAACGTGGATTTAATTAGTGTGCAATAACTGTTTGGTGAATGAAGTTGGTATTTGCTTCTTCTTGTAACGTCCTCTTCTTGTTGTTCAAGCGGATGTAAAGAAGACTCGAAATCAGCGTAAACAACAACAGGTACACGGTATTGTTGTATTACTTTGTCAAATTTTATCTGCGCTCTGCTAGGATGCGGCAATTTAATTCTTACTTCATAGTTTCCATTACATAACCGCTGGTGTTCTACTAACCAATCAGACCCTCCCCTTCTTAGTTCTTTGTTCACGTGACAAAAACATCTTTTGCAAATTGTCATCTTTCTTTTATGCTTAGATAATTGATTAGAAACAAGACTTTCAAATTTTTTGATATACACAAAGTGTGAAATATCACCTTTAGTAATTAATAACAAATCGGTATGATCTCTGCGCTCATTTGGTGTTATACGCAAGGGGTACAAATTGTTTGTCGAATCCAATCCGAAGAGGTTGACAGAAGCTGAAGGATTTTGTTTTTCAAATTTTGAAACGTCTGTTATAGCAACAGGGTAAGTCATCCCTTGGAAATTATATCTATGTTGTACTTCTTCATAATAGTGACTTGGTCTTTCCGGATGAATTGTTACATATTTGGCCAACATAGCATATTTAAAACACTTAGTATCTTGATTTTGTACGTTGACGCAGGATAAGGTATTTCTAATCTTTGTTGGTAGAGGAATGTAGCTACTTCCTCGAATTCCATAGCCGTGTTTGTGTACTCTTAAGTCTAGCCCTGTGATGCTTAACAAATTCCATCCAGAGCCTCTTCCTTCATGTTCTTGTATTTTAGTCATTAGCTCTTCAAAACATTCAGATACGATTGAATCAATATCTGACGAAAACATAATAGTTCGGTTTTTTGTTAAAAACCCTCTCGGTGAAGTTTCATTTTGAATGTTTGTAAATAAAGCATCCATTAATAGTCCAAATTTAATAAAATTTAATATTTTTAATTCATTTTGCAAAGTGTTGCTTACCAATCCTTTTGCGTTATTTAAAAACTCTTCGAGTTGTAATTTTGCATTGTCAATTTTGAAGTGGGTTACTACATTACCCGGAAGTGCTCGGGCATGTAGTTCTACATTTACTGCTGTTGATGCTGAAGGACGGTGAAGTGTAGACAGAGCATGCGTAGAAGTCGATGCAGCTGATGATGTTGAAGGATGATGAAGTGTAGACAGAACAGGCGTAGAAGTCGATGCAGATGATGATGATGATGTTGAAGGACGGTGAAGTGTAGACATAGCAGAGGTAGAAGTCGATGTTGATGGTGCATATTGAATAACACTAGGTCTGGAATTTTGGTGTTGAGCTAACATTTGATCTATTTCTTTCAATTCTTCTTCTTCATATTCTTCATTTTGGTTTTTGTTATGTTTCAGTTCTTTATGTATCATTAAAATAAATTCATCCTTAAATGAAGACTTGCAAATATCGCAGCGATGCATAATGTAGGTGCGATCTCCACAAGGGTCAAGGCAATAATGAACAACACTGCAAATACCCTCTATTTATACCCTAGCAAAAGTAATGGGGGTACGTATTACGTGAAGTTTACTATTTTTTTTTTTTTTTTTTTTTTTTTTTTTTTTTTTTTTTTTTTGCATTTTATATTTACTATTGTAGCTGGAGGCTACAAATTTCTGTATTTAGGTCAAGGTCATTGAACAAATTTACCAAAACGGGGAATAGAGCAGTAAATGATTTTATATTAAACCATAAACTGATCTATTCCCCGCTCTGTATTTAACTAAGACAATTTTCTCCAACAGAAACATTTGATAAATTTTAAACTCGGATGTGAAGTTGGATTGTACACATTGCATCTTGATCAACTAAAAATTTCATAAAACAATAGGGATCTTCAGTTGTAGATTCATCTTTAACATATTCAATAGTCAACATTGCCGAACGAAGATCTTGTGGAATTACGTCGACTTTTATGAGTCGCCTTTCGAGTTCGAACCGTTTTGTTATTGATGTAAGTTTTATCACATCATCGATATCGATGAGGGGAAAGCTGTAGCAAACGGAGTTTCCTGGTGGGTTCATCATGTCTATATGATAAATATACACTGTTGCATCGTCTTTAAATAGACGTTCCCCCACCATTAAATGTATAAGTTACCCCACTTTTTTAATCATGTAAATGGGTCAAGGTCATACAACGATATTACCAAAACGGGGAATAGAGCAGTAAGTGATTCTCACTATAACCACAAACTGATCTATTCCCCGCTTTGTATTTAAAGTAAACTATTTGAAGACAACAAAAACTTATTCAGATTCTTCCGATGATAATGATGATGATGAGCTCATATCACTAAATAAGTGACGACGAACACAAAAGTTCCCTGTGACTGGATCTAGAACTACATCATCGATATTAATACTGCTTGGAGGGGTTTCACTATCAACAAGGTCCATTTCCTCCAAGCAAAGCAACTGATGATGAAATTCCGGTTCATTATTATCGACATCTTCGTCGTCAGTCAACAGCTCCAACAGCTCCATCTCTCCAAGATATGGTTCACTGCTAGCAAACTCACTCAGTAGTTCAAAGCCACTAAATAGTTCAAGATCACTAAATAGTTCACCTTCCATCTCTGAATCATCATCGTCTTCATCTTCGTTTAAATTTAATGGAATATTTTCAATCAATTCTAGTATAGTGTTCTTAGAAGGGAAAATGTTATCTCTGGGCGACATGATTCCAAGTAGCAGACTGATTTACCACTAATACGAAACCACCTTTTATACATGATTTCGGTGGTGGTGGGGGTAAGTGTTGAAAGTGCAAGTGGTAGGGAAAAGTGATAGGGAAGAGGTATTATTGTAACACAAATGATTAAGTCCTGTAAGTCGGTCAAGGTCACCTTATCCTATTACCAGAACGGGGAATAGAGCAGTAAGAGATTCTTATTCAAACCTCAAACTGATCTATTCCCCGTTCTGTATTCCCCCCCCCTTTGGCGTTTTATTTAGTTTATGAGGTTGTGTAATAAAGGCACAGTGTGTAGCCTTCTTGTAATAATTGGACAATTTTTTTCTTCAAAGGGATTGGTTTTACATCTATTTTTACTTCTTCTGTTCCACGAATACCCAATCCTTTGACCTGAACATGTTGGTACTCCGTTAACAGTTGGTAAACACGCTGGATAAAAGTATCCGCTTTAGCAGTAGAGTCAATATAGTGGAGGTATACCATGGTAGGTGCTCTCTTGACGCAATTCAGAACCAAAGTGATAATTGTCTCTGTAACATCGGGCTTATATACCCATCGTTTTTTTTTTTTTTTTGTTTTTTTTTTTTTGCTTTAATTACAGGTTTGGAACAATATAAAATGTTATATTAATGTTCCATCCTTTATCGACTAACCTTACCATATTACCAAAGATTTTATATAACTTTCTACTGTAGTTTGTTTCAAATGCTTCATTTTCACTACTATAAACTTCACCTGTTGGTCTCCACATGTACAATTGACAACTAACCTCTATATCAAGATACCGTAGCAGTAATCTCCTTACAGCAAGCACCTGATCAATGTTTTCGACCCGTCTGCTAACTATTATAGTTGCTGCAGAGATAGAAGTAGTGGATGCATTCATTTTCAGCAGAGTACTAATTTTTACCAGCGATGGAGAACCTCCTTTATACTTAGTTTAGGTAGTGGTGGGGGTTAGGAAAAGATATTGTTGTGAGAAATAAGAAGATCTTTCATTATTTTTTATCAAACGAATATTTTCTAAGTCCCAAGGTCATTTACACCAGTTGCCAGAACGGGGAATAGAGCAGTAAGTGGTTCTCACTTGGACCGCAAACTGATCTATTCCCCGCTCTGTATTTTAAAGTAAACAATAACTCTTCTCACTATTGAGCAGCCTTTGTTCTTTGAAGCTCAAGTTCTAAGTCTGCAACCAGGCGAAAGTCTGCATCATGCTCCTCCCATTGTTCAGGAGAACGCGGTTGACCACACCACTTAGTAAAGGCGTACCTCATCGCCTCATTGTACTCCTCCAGGATAACATGATAGGGTCTTGGTTGTTGCGTTGTTGACTGCATCGGTGATGTAGTTTGTTGCGGTTGAGACTGAGCACCATTTTCTGCAACCTTATTAATTTTATAAACCTCAGTCATTTCAGCAGCCTCAACAATCGCGTACAACTCCTCTTCGCTAATTTCCTTTCCCCATGTGTTGCTGTTGACGCTCATGACGATACAACTAATAATTATATTCCGAATCTCTCGCTTAAATACCCGCTTACCCCCTCCCCTCTTTACTGTTGAATAATGTCTTTAATATAATATTTCTCCTTTTTCCATTTAAGTTTTATCTTTGACTTAGTACAATATATCTAAGTCCGTTATTTAGGTCAAGGTCGTTGTAGCATTGTAAAAAAAAGGTGTGGACAACCTATTTACACTCTGCAGCATATGCTACAAATTGTAAATAGGTTGTCCACACTTTTTTTTTTTAATTTGGAAAAGACTATTTTTAATTTGGAATACACTTTTTAATCTTTTTTTATTTTAAATGTTTTCCACACACTGAAACCTGTATCATTTCGAATTAAATAGTTCTGTTTGGTAAGTTCTTTGACGTGGAGGTCCATGCCTCTAGGCAACTCTACATAGTACAATTTACCTTCACATTGAACCACCACCTTTGCAAAGCCCTTTGATTTAACAAAAAAGTATCGTTTATTTCTACAAAGCCTATTAATTCGAATTTTGGTTGGTCTCACTGCTGGATGGGGTGTAGAAAGAGAAACGGTGCCCTTGTGATTTTGTTTTAAATGTGATCTGCATACTTCTTCATTTAAAACACAAGACTTAGCACAACGTTCCCCTTTCCTTGCACCTTTTTTAAAACTGTAGCTGCATCTTGGTGCAGGAAGTATAGACTGCCTTCTCAAGGTTTTTAATTGTTGAAATTTCTCTGAAGGAGATTCGTTGTTAATACAGATCACTGAAGGACGGGAAAGGACACTTACAGAAGGTGTAGAAGGTTTGGTAGGAGAAGAAGAATGTAGACTTGCAGATGGTGTTGAAGAGCCTGGTGTAGAAGGTGGAAGAATGCTTGCCAGCGCCTGCTGAAGAAGCGAAGGAGCTGGTGAAGCCAAAGATGGTGCAGTTGTTTGCTCATCCTTCCTCGGTGATGGAGAAGGTGAGCGAGAAGTAGCCGAAGAAGATGAAGACGACGAAGACGATGAAGAAGATGAAGAAGATGAAGAAGCGGACGGGGGAGCAACGAGGTTTTCTTGAAGTGGTTGCGGTCGTGGTGCAGGCTCCTCAGGAACAATGCATGATAATATTAACGCCTGCCGAAGGATGGAAGGAGCTGGCGGAGCAGATGACGGAGCAGGTGAAGAGTGCTCAACCTTCCTCGGCAAAAGTTGCTTCCTACGGTCAGACATCTCGGGAACTGAACTGCACTCGTGATGTGTAAGCAGCAGAATGATTTTACCACTGGTGAAAACCCTCCTTTTATACCCAGTTGTAGAGGGGGGGCTTTAGAGGTTAGGGAAGGAATATTGTTGTAATGTTTTACTAAACGAAAATTTTCCAAGTCCCGAAGTGGGTCAAGGTCATCTGAACATGTTGCCAAAACGGGGAATAGAGCAGTAAGTGATTCTCACTTGGACCACAAACTGCTCTATTCCCCGCTCTGTATTAGGAGAAGAGGACTAGCTTAAAGCTCGCAATTATAGGCAAATAAACCTGATAACGGAACACTAACCTCTCCCCCGAAAAAATTATTCACCCAACACACAAACGATATAGTCAGTTAACAACAGTCGCGCACTCTGAAACCGCAAGGACGTTCATCACTGTGTAGGCGTCAGAGTACTACGAACCGAAGTACAATAATACCTGACCAAGGTCCCCTTAAGTTTATTTCCCCGATGATGTATCCTCCAAGATAAGCAAAATGGTCAGTTAACAACAGTCGCGCACTCTGAAACCGCAAGGACGTTCATCACTGTGTAGGCGTCAGAGTTTTACGAACCGAAGTACAATAATTACCTGACCAAGGTCCCCTTAAATTTAACCAAAAATAAGCAAACTGACTGAATCTGTTTCTCGTGAGTAAGGGTTAAGATAGGTAAAGTCATCCGGTTTGCGCGCCGTAATGACTTAAGGTCGGTTTTCGTGCCATACCTTTTTGTAAGGGGTTAGGAAAGGTGTTTATTTGAGAAACATAATCCCCCCTGAGATATTTAAAGACATAAGGTCGGTTTTCGTGCCATACCTTTTTGAATGGGAGCGTGAAAGAAAAGTACATATTTCATTAGTAAATAAAAAACACTTCAAAAACACTTTAAAACCAACACCAAACTAACTACAGTTAAACTAACTACATTTACTAGCAGCAAACTACAAGCGTTATTCTAACATGCTTAATAATACACAGACATGCCTTAAGCTAAGGTAGCATCTCTAATATATAGTGGTACCAACTCTATACTAGAGATACTATTGCGGACAGCGCGGGCAAACAGCTAGCTAGGCTGTCGGCCTGCGACTGCGAACCCTCTGCGGGCTGCTCCCGCTTTTATAGGAAAATATCGGTGTGGGGGGGGGGGCTTCGACAGTAGTTTGTTCTAACGCTGTATAGCACACTTTGAATTGCTCCAAGTCCGGTAACTGGGTCAAGGACACGTTAAAATATTTTGTAAAATAGCAAAGGTGTTACCTTTGCTATTTTACTTTGGAAGAAATCTGTACTACGTTTAAACAAGGGAGACTGTTATCCGTTTTACGCAAAACTCCTTGCACGATCTTTTGATAAAATGGAAAAGATTAATGCCGGAGGGCGATTCCCATTCCACCAAAATACAATGCATATCATTTCTATGCAACGGTCTCAGCTCTATTTTTACTTTTAATTTAATGCCTCGAAACTCATAAGTAAGGATGGACAGAAAGGCTTCTGAAATAGCAAGCTCGGAAGGAACAAGCCATGTGTTTACACCTACAGCTTCCATAGCGATATGATGATTTTTACCACGCTGTTGCAGTATATATTAAATTTCCCCTTCCATAAATTTTGTGCTAAAACGTGGTTGTGTACATTGAATGTTTCTTGAATATTTTCTAAGTCCTAATCTAGGTCAAGGACACGTTGAAGATAAAAGCATTAAGTGTTAAGCAAACACATTCCATCTACAATGTTATTATAAAGCATTAAAATATGGTCAGTTTACAACAGTCGTGCACTCTGAAACCGCAAGGACGTTCATCACTGTGTAGGCTTCAGAATACTACGAACCGAAGTACAATAATCCCCTGACCAAGATCCCCTTAAATATATTTAACTAGCAGCAAACTACAAGCGTTATCTAACATGCTTAAACAAACTAACTAAACATGCAAGGGCGCGGATCTCTTAATTGCGCGTCGGGCCCAACGCACACTTAACAGACCTACGCTGCAGCAGGCACTGCAACCCAGTGGGACGTTCATCGCAACGGGCGGCAGGCTACTGCGAAGAGACGCTCGAAATCTCGGGTTATATAGACGGAGAATGGGAAATCGGGATATTAAGGGGAAAGCGGGATAAGGGATAACCCTGCTTCGTTGCGGGATTTTATCCCGCACTTCCAAGAACATTTTTCCCTCGACCTTGACCTTGACCTTGAACATGACCCAAAAAGGGGGGGGGGGTCCGTCGGGGGGGGGGGGTTCCGTCAGGGGGGTGGGGGGGGGTCCGTCGCGGGGGGGGGGGGTTCCGTCGGGGGGGGGGGGTCCGTCGCGGGGGGGGGGGGGCGGTTCTAAACCAGTCCTCAGCTTTCTACCCATATATGGATAGGGCAAGGTTTCACTTTACGACCTGCTTCACTCTGCCAGCCGCCTCATTCCGGCTTTGGATTGCAACCAGTACACACGTGCTCTATCCAACTCTATCTTATCCATTTTCTTTTCCATCCTATTTACACCATGTCTTCTCCTCTGACTCCTGAAAAACTCCAGCGCTTCAAGGAATCTTTGAAGAGGTCGACGGAAAGAAGGAGCGGGTTTAAGAGACCTTCAACTTTGAAGTCTCTCAAACGGAATCTCCATGGTCATCCGCTGTATTTTGAACAACGACCCTCGACTCAGCCTCGACCTTCTACATCGGCTCAGCCTCGGCCTTCTACATCGGCGGCTCAACCTTCGTCTCCAACACCGACTGTCGATGAGGTGATGCAACGGACAAGGGTGATGGGGCTGAACGACTTGGTGACGCCGTTTGAAGTCTCCAAGGTCGAGTTTCGAAATCTGAAGCGGATGACGGAGTATAAATATGTGGCAACCAACGGGGACCACGTGTTCCTGTTTCAACACACCATCCACTACATCGAGGTGCGTCTGCCGCAGTCTCTCCCACCGCCACCTCCTCTGATACCTGATACACAGGAGTTATTCTTAACCAGAAAAGATGGGAGGGTAAAGTGGGTTTTGAAGAATAAAGTTTGAACTGATCCTTATCCCGACCAACCTTCAGCACGCAAACGGTCCTTTTCAGGACCACCCTAAGCATTTCAAGTTAGGGACTTGGCCTGTACATAGGCAGGAGAGTTTGTTTGTGCAGCCCACTTTGTGAAATTTTCTAAGTCCCAAAGTCCTTGAACTTGACCTTGACCTTGAACATGACCCATGTTGGGGGGGGGGGGGTACAAAGTTTTTCCAAAGTATGTCATGTGGGTACTCAAATTACGCGAATTGATCAGACGAACAAGGAGGTGCAAACAGAATTTTGATCCGGCCAAGGGTATAGTAGCAGAAGCGAAAAAACTACAAAGTTTGTTCAAAGTATGTCATGTGGGTACTCAAATTACGCGAATTGATCAGACGAACAAGATGGTGCAAACAGAATTCAGATCCGACCAACGGTATAGTAGAAATAGCGAAAAAACCAATGTTTCCAAGGTTACATACTAATAACTTCTTTATTATTGGGTTAAAGTATAGCGAGTGGGTACTCAAATTACGCGGGTTAATCAGACGAACAAGATGGTGCGAATATAATTCAGATCCGACTGAGATTAGGGAAGAAACAGCGCGAAAACAACACTTTCAAGGCCTGACATTAATAAATACTTTGTTTATGGATTAAACTACGACAAGTTATTTATAGTTTAAAGTATACCGAGGTAACGTTGTTGTGCGGGTAGGTCGGGTGGGTATCATACACGCTAGCGCTATATCATTATACTTTTAGCTCTTGCAGGATTAACATCTACCTATAGAGTTTGTGTTATTCTAAAGATGTCACAGTTTTACAGAAATATGACGAAGGTGTCCTTCAACAGTCCGCCTGCCACCACCTTCTACTTCTCCGACTGTGAAGATAGAAGGTCTACGCTGTTAGTGGATTGTGAGCGATTTCGCCGTAGAATACTCCAGGCTGAAACATTCTTAGCAAGTTGTCTGCTACGCAAGATGCATCATATGAGTACATGCAATAAATTAGATCACAGTGACTGTTATGATTGCGTAAAAACAGTGTCGAGCAAGAATTGTTAATGTTTTCAGTTACGGAGCTCCGATCCTCACAGAGTCAGAGCTAGACCCTAACTAATGCATGTCCCGTAGTTATTGTGCGATGTGAAAACTTGGTGGGGGAAACTGGTGTGGTGGGGGGTAAAGGCGAGTGTCTATCCTACATGCTTGTATCACTTCAGTATACCTGCGGCTCTTGCATAGTTCACATGGATTCGCAAATACAAGGCACTACTGTTTCTTCCACATGTTCTTCTTTTAATATTGAGCAAGCTGACAATACAAATGATGAAATACAAGTACATGAAGTTTCTAGCACAATATCTACTGATGCAGAAGCAATAATGTCGGCTCTTGCATAGTTCACATGGATTCGCAAATACAAGGCACTACTGTTTCTTCCACATGTTCTTCTTTTAATATTGAGCAAGCTGACAATACAAATGATGAAATACAAGTACATGAAGTTTCTAGCACAATATCTACTGATGCAGAAGCAATAATGTCATCCCTAATAGGGTTTGACTAATGATGGTGGATGTAGTAGCAACCATCTGCCGCGCACTTGCCACCTGCCGCCTACCATCTGTCGCCTGCCATCTGCCGTCCGCCATCTGCTCCGCCCCACCACACTTTTACCCCCACCATTTTGTTTGATACCAAAACGCTAGCTAGCGAGTAGTCAGTACACCTCCGGCTCTCGACCGGTGTACATCGAGCTCTCTGTTGAAATGTCCATCAAAATTAGGTGTATTCATTATGACTCTATTCATCTGGCGAGGCCGCAACTCGTCCGGATCAACAACATCGATGACAACCAACAACGGGGAACTATTGTAAACATGAATTATTGTAAATAAAGTAATATTTGTAATATGAATTATTGTAAATAAAATAAAGTAATATTTGTATTAGTACTACCTCGCACTCGTATCATTCGATTGCTTCATTCGATAATTTTCATTCGATATTTTATCGAATTAAAACTATCGAATCACAATCGGATTTTACGCGTGCGAGGTAGTACTTTTTTAAAATTACCTCCCCGTGACCTTGAACTTTGAACTTTAACTCATTTCGTCACAAAACCGCCTACGTCACTGGCTCAGCCCCAGATAACATCTTTCATGACTCAGCACTTCCGGTCACGTGACCGGATGACGTCACTTCCGGCGCAAAACCCGCAAACCCACACTACTGGTGTGGCGTCACATGTATGGAAAGGCGATCCGGCGACGCAAGCCCAGGTTTGAGCCTGGTGACACGGTGCGCATAGCCAAGGAGAAGGGCACGTTTGCCAAAGGTTATGAAACCAACTGGAGTAAGGAGCTGTTTGTGGTGGACCACGTGTACGGGTCGCATCCTCTGCCATTGTACGTGCTGCGTGACCTGAACGGGACGCCGCTGGAAGGGCGCTTCTACGAGCACGAGATGCAAAAGGTAACGGTTGCCCCGGACCGTATGTACCAAATAGATAAAATACTGGACACTAAAGGGCGAGGCCGCAGTAAGTGCTACTTGGTCAAGTGGGTCGGTTACGGAGAGGACTTCAACTCGTGGGTACCTGCGTCTCAAGTGCAACAGCTGCTATGACGACAAAGCGCAGGCAGCTGTACCTGACGTTGCCCAGCAACAGCTCAATGGACTATTATCCAAACAACACCGTGGCTAACTACATCACCCATCTACCGTCAGTCATGCGATTGGGTGGCAATGGTGAATGGGAAGTCGCTTTAGTCGAGGTCCATTACCCATGCTCGTTTGTCACAGTGGGGGAGGACGCTCGCATATATCTCTACACTAAGGATGACACCGACAAGCCTGAACTGACCGCTGTAAAGGTGGAAGCTGGAAACTATAAAGACATCGATGAACTGGTCAACGCCATCAACGCCATTCCAAAATTGGACTTATACCAATGCCAGTTTGAGTACGACAAAGAGATTGGGAAGGTGGAATTGATCTCGATAGACCAGACTGTGGTGCAACTGGAATTTAGCCCCACCCTAGCGTTACAGTTGGGATACGATGTGCACAATGTGGATTTGATCAAACATAGAAAAGCTATAAGACCGCCCAACTTACTGGCCGGGATCCCTTCGCACATGTACGTGTATTGTGACCTGGTGGAACCTCAACTAGTAGGTGACACTGTAGCGCCCTTGTTAAAGATTGTGAACATCGACGCAAAAAAACTACATCTACGGCGCGAGTATCACCGTGCACTTCACTGACCCTCACTACGTGCCGCTGATGAAGAGCTCCTTCGATAGTGTGGAAATCGATTTAAGGGACAGCGTCGGGCGCCACCTGCCATTCCACTTCGGGACTACGTGCATGAAGCTTCACCTGCGCAGAGAGCAGCAGCAGCAATGAACCCGAACGACCCCTATCTGGCGTACTACCGCCAACAGCAGTCTGGGCACGGAGTGTCCACGGTATTCAGAGGAGCCGCTTTCCAACGCGGTCACGGCATCGGCAGTTTCCTAGGCGGGCTGATGCGTACAGTGGTCCCGTTGATCAGATCTGGCGCATCGGCGCTGGGCAAGGAGGCGCTGAGGTCCGGTGTGGGCTTCTTGGGCGACGTGGCGGCGGGCACAGCCGACCCCCGAGTCGCGGCCAACACCCGGCTCAGAGAGTTTACCGGGTCGCTGAAACGCAGGGCTGATGAAAAACTGGATCGCGTGCTGAGCGGTGGTGGCACCTATAAGAGGAGGCGTGTACAGCAGGTCACTCCTCAGTCTCTGGCGAAACTCCTCGGAGCCAGGAAGAAGAGCGCTGCGCCCAAGAGGAAGCCCGCAAAACGTGTCGCTAAGAAGAGGAGAAGCAAGACCGTTGTGCAACGTAAGAAGAGCAGAAGTACCGTGAGGGACATTTTTGGATAATGGCGTTTCTACATCAGAAGTCGTGCGAGTGTGTCAAGACCGAGTTGGACCTGTTCTCGCTACCACCCACGCAGACCAGTATAGAGAGCGGTAAATGGGTGCAGTACAAGCCCATCTCCTCCCTGACAGACGACTCGCCTGTGGAGTTCATAGTTCCGGGTCATGGGGACGAGTACACGGATCTGTCACAGACGCTACTGCATGTGAAGGCCACCATTAGAACGGCGAATGGAGGCGCTGTAACGGGCGAAACAACGATAAAAGAGGTGGGCCCGATTAACAACTGGTTGCACTCGCTGTTCAGTCAAGTGGACCTGTATCTGAACAACAAACTGGTGTCTCCTCAGAACAACACATACGCCTATCGCGCCTACCTGGAGAACCTGTTGTCCTATGGCGGTGATGCCAAGACATCGCACCTCACCGCGGAGTTGTTCTACGAGGACTATGCCGGGTACATGGACAATACTGAGGAGGATAATGCCGGGCTCAGGAACCGGAGGGAGTTTGTCAAGGGCAGCCGGTACGCGGAGATGGTCGGACATCTGCACGTCGACCTGTGCAACCAGGAGAAGTTCATGATAAACGGCGTGGAGATGCGCTTTCGCCTGATCAGGTCAAAGAACTCATTCTTCATCATGTCCAAAACCGTGACAGACTACAAAGTGGACATCGCCGAAGTCAACCTGTTTATGCGCCGCTGTAAGATCAACCCAAGCGTGCTGTTGGCTCACAGCAGGACGCTAGAGTCGGGCATAGCCAAATATCCCATTACGCGCGTGGAAGTGAAATCCTTCACGCTACCTTCCGGTATCAGCAGCAAGACTCTGGACAGTGTGTTTCTGGGTCAACTGCCGAAACGCGTTATAGTTGGTCTGGTCAGCAATCAGGCGTTCAATGGGGACTACAAGAAGAACCCGTTCAACTTCACCCACAGCCACGTGAACTTCTTCGCGCTGTACATAGACGGTGAGCAAGTGCCATGTAAGCCGCTTCAACCAGATTACACGTTCGGTCATGAGACGTGCGTGCTCGCTTACCACACGCTGTACACCGGCACCGGCATCAATTTCTCAGACTGTGGTAACGAAGTCAGTCGCAACGAATACCCCTACGGATACTGCCTGATGGCGTTTGATCTGACACCCGATATGGCGGCCTCTCAATCCAGCCACTGGAACCTGGTGCGCAACGGTAACCTGCGCATAGAGATTGGGTTCTCCGAAGCCTTGGCGGAGGCGTTCAACTGCATAGTGTACGCCGAGTTGGACAACGTCGTGGAGGTGGACCGTCACCGCAACGTGACTGTGGACTTTGGTGGGTAAAGGAGTTGCTGCGCTCAAGGCCACCGTGAGGACCGTTAGGTGATGGTGGACTTTGGCGGGAACACGAGTTGCCGTGCGCTCAAGGCCACCGTGCGGACCGTTAGGTGATGGTGCGCATGCGCACTAGTCCAAGGTCGCCCGACAGCAGCGCACTCAGTCGAGTTCTGTCAGCCGTACGGGATGGACGTGCCGCCACCAATCTACAACGAGCCACCGCCAGCGCGCTGTCATCACGGAAGCGTGGTGATGGATATGCAGTGTTTTAAAGGCAGTGATAATGACTTTCTACTGAAAGAGGTTTGCGTGGTGGACGTGACTACCGGCACGCTGCTCCTACATCACATTGCCCGCCCACCCTTCAGTAAGGACCTCCTGACTCCCGAGAAACAGCGCGAGAGCGTCTGGCTTACGCGCCACTGCCACGGCTTGGAGTGGGACCAGGGAGACATCGCGTACATCGCCCTGCTGGACAAGCTGCGCTCCTGCCTCATCCACCGCCCCTTGGTCTACGTCAAAGGATCACAGAAGAGGGACTTTGTACAACGCCACCTCATAACCGAGCCCGCCGCCACCACCGCTCAGGACATGGAGGATCTGTGCTGCGGGTCGCTCAACGGTCCGCCCGCCTACCAGACCCTACGCTGTCGCCACCATAAGAGCTCCCACAACCGTTGCGCCCTTCATAACTGCATAGTATTGCGGGACTGGCTCGTGGCTAACGACAGGTCAGACCCGTCCGTCTCAAGCTGCCTGTGCTGCTTCCGCCCACGATGAATACCGTCCAGATCAGAGAATGCCTGGTGAGGATCCCCGGACTGAGGAACGTTGCGGTCTACGCCTCTGACCAGCTACCGGACGTGCCGGTCAAGCCTCTCACCGCCATCGTGTCCAACACTGTAGCACACATTGAGGGAGGCGAACATTGGGTGGCGTTTTACTGCTCGGAAGAGGACAGACTCGAGTACCTGGACAGCTACGGAAGGCCGCCATACCAGGCCGACTTTCAAAGGTTCCTGAGGCACAATCCTCATCACCGCCACTACGTCTACAACAGGTATCGACTCCAGGGCTACGATACTTCTGTTTGCGGTTACTACTGCCTCACTTACCTGTACTGCCGGGCTGTTCTCCGCACGTCACTCAGCGACTACGTCCAGCTCTTTGACCCTGCCGCTCCCGCCACCAACGACGCTCTGGTCCGCAGGCTCTTTCACTCCATATTCGCTTAAAACTAGTTTGTAAGGTTTTTTGTAGTATGTGTATGTAACCTTATAACTGTACAATACATGCCTCATAATGATAAAGCTTGTGTTTTCATTTCTCCTTTCTCCTTACTAAATTTTAAAAATTAGCAAAACTGAGGCAGTGGGGCTGGACCTCAGGTTTATATACCAGCGGCGCGTGTCACTGGCTGAGCCCCCGCTAAGCGGCAGTGAAGGACGCCAAAGAGGGCGCGCCACGAGACCCCTCGGACATCAGCAAGCCGCTGAGCAATTCGAGGGTGACCCCTCGGACATCAGCAGACCGCTGAGTAATTCCTTCCTGGGCAACTCCTTCAGGGTCGTCCCCGACACGCGCCGCCAACCGCTCCCGGTTGGCGGGGGCTTTTTAAGCTGCACGGCTCGGGCCAAACGGCCCATAACGCCTTTCCGAGCCTAACGGCTTGTGACCTTTGATTGAGCAAAGGGAGGAAATAAACAACTCGGGTTCATGCTGTACATAAAGCTATTATATTTTCTTACAAATACTATTTACAATTTTTCTTAACATTAATAATATAACTAGACCGGGAATTCCTCTTCGTCCTCTTCTTCGTCCTGGCGCTGTCCCTCCTCCTCCTCGCCGCCCACTTCCATTCGCTGCGGATGTTCTCCTCACCTCCTGGCTGGCGGTAGCGGCGGGACGTCCTTGTGTCCCCACGGCAGAGTGTGGATGCCGTCATGGAGGACGCACCGCTTGTCGTTAGCTGGACTGATGCTCAGCTTGTCCACCTGCACGGTGTACACCCGGTGCAAGTGGGATTGGAACCGGACGTTGGTGGTGTGTTTCTGGACCCCGTCAAATAGACACTCTCTGTAGTCGTCGGGGGTGAGGACGTTCTTGACAACGCCCTTCGCAACCCCCTTGGCTCGCTTGAGAGCCTTACTGCCGCCTGTCGCTGCGTCCTCGATGTCCATGAAGTACAGCTTGGTCCGCAGGCCGAGGTACTCGTATAAGGACAGGCCGTTGCACTCGTCCTTAAACTTTCCGATGACCTTGGCGTTGACGGGGCTGTAGCAGGGGTGAGACCTCGGATAGCCGCTGGTGTCAAAGTCGTCCAGGTGTTCCTTCATCTCGGCATAGACGTCCTGGGACACGATGTCAAAGACGAAGCTGTCCGTGTCCATGTAGTCCACGGTGAGGCGGTCACCGTAGCGCTCCTTCATCTTGCGCAGGAACTCGTACATGAGCCACTTGCTCAGCTCCAGGACTGACATGCCTACGTAGACGGGCTTGTCCAACACGATGTTGACCTTGGACAGATGCACCAGGGCCACGTCCTCCGTGTAGTAAGTCCGGTCCAGGAAGTTGGATCTGGCGACGTACTTGGAAAACTTCTCCGGGGTGCACACCAGCTTCACGTTGAGGCGCTTCCGTACATTCTCGATGGTCTTGCCAAAGACCGCGTTGTTCATGAGCTTGAAGAAGTCCTGTTCAAACTTCGTTTTGGCCTTCTTCCGCAGCTCCGTGTTCATCAGGATGTACGGTTCCAACCACCGCGACTGGTGAAACGAGATCGCCCGATGCACCGCGACCAGCTCCAATCCGTTTTGCAGTGCCTGCTGCAAGACCCTGTAGTGACAGATGTAGTGCGTCTTGTCGTCCAGGGTCGTCAACAGTTTGGGGAACTTCCCTGTTGGCGGACGCTTCGTCTCGCAGCAGTAGGGAAGGTCCTTGTGCAGGTCGTGTAGGCGCGCGGGGTAGTGGAGGTCCACCTCCAAGATGTAGCCTCGATCGGCCTCCGCGTCCAGCGCCGCGACGTCCAACGCCTGTATTTCCTCACGGCTGAGCCACTGAAAGTCTCCGGTCAGCAGGCACTGGGACATGGCCCAGCCGTACAAGTTGTTGTATTCCAGGTACAGGAGGAAGCGCGTGGGCTCGTCCGGGCGGTAGTCCGGGCACCTGTCGTGGTTGGCCTTGGCGTAGCGGGTGATGGCCTGTGAGATCCCTCCCCTGATCCCCTGCTCCACGAACAGGTACATGTCGAAGTCCTGCAGCGTGTCCAGCTCCACGTCGCAGGTCTTGAGCATGACGTCCCAGGCGTAGGACGGCAGAGTGTAGTAGTGGGTGGGGTCCAGCCCGTACTCGGCCAGCGAGGTGTCGCGGAACTGCTCAAAGACATCGGTGAGCAGGGCGATGTCGCATCGCAGGTACTTGTCCGCGTAGTCCTTGAGGTGCCGACACTCGAAGGCTCGCCACACGTTGAGGGCGTGCTCGTACTCCTCGTCCTTGATATCCTCCAGGGTCATGGAGTCCCTGAACGCCTCCTTGGGCGGCAGCTCCCTGGTCCTGTACAGCGTGTCGTAGGACGTCACGAAGTCGTAGGGGAACACGCCCTTCCTGCGCACCAGGTCGAACAGCCGGTCGTCGGGGAAGCGCTTCCTCGTCTCGCGCATCTTGTCAGTGGGCAGTCCCGCTGCCAGGCTGGCCAGGCTCATGGACAAGAACCTGTAGGTGTCGAGGAACCGCACCGCGAAACTGCTCCGTCGTTGGTTGTCTCCGGGCTGACCAAAGTGAAACCGCTTGGTAAAGGCGATGTAGCGCTCTTCGGTGTGCGCCAGCACGTCCACATCACCGGGGTCGATAGCCAGCTCCCGCACTACGAAGTGAGCGTCGTAGTTGGACAGGTTGTGGCAGTAGCAGTTGATGTGTCGCTGCTCCCGGTACTTGAGGTTGCACGAGCGGTGGGCGGCTCCTCGGAACTCGTAGGGCGGGGCGTGGTTGTGGTCCCGCACCTTGACGTCCTGGTCCGTGAACTCCTTCCCGCAGAGGTAGCAGTGGGTCGCCACCAGGTACTCGTCCATCTCCTGCCGGGTCAGAGAAGGGTGCAGAGCTCTCGTGCTGAACAGGAACTCCCACAGCGCCAGCACGTCCATCTTCAACTTTTCCATGAAGACCTTGGACGCGTCGGCCCCGAAGTAGACGCGGAGCTCAAACTCCTCCAGGCCGAGCGAGTCCACGATCTGGTAGGCGAAGGCGTTTGGGACGTGCAGTTGCAGGGGCCTCGTGCTGGGCGGCGCTTTCGCAGGGTCGGCGGCGACGGGCTGCAGAGCACACTCAAAGTCCGCGTAAACGCAAAAGCGCTCGCGCCGAGTGTACTCGGGGTGGGCGAAGCGGATCCGCTGCTTCTAGGACATGTCCAAGCAGAGGGGGGCCTTGGCGGTGCAGTATCGCATGTGCTCCTCCAGACGCTTGGCACCGGACAGTTGCAGCTTGTTGGGCCGGTTGTCGAAGTAAGCGAAGCATCGCTTACACACGTGGATGGCGTGGCCGTGAGACGTCAGCTGGGGTCGCACCAGCCTGCTGACGTTCGTGATGTAGGCGTAGTGACTGTCCCCGCCGGTGGTCATGTACAGCAGGTCCCGGTGATCCTCCAACTCCCGCTTGCAGATCTTCAGCGGGAACACGCGGTCCTGGAACTTTGGCGATCCGTCGGGGCGTCTCCCCACCATGGCGCGCTCGATCCCGTACACGTTGACGCTGATGGAGTTCCTCCTCTCGAAGACTTTGATGTCCTTCACGGCCACGGGGAAACGTAGGCCGACCCAGTTGTAGCGTGCCATGACGTCCGGTGTGTATGATGCGGGCCTCTCCGGGTGTTGCGCGACGAACTTGGCCAGGACAGCGTACGCGAAGCACATGTCATCGACGTTTTGCACGTTGATAACGGCGCGCGTCTTGCAGATGGTCCTGGGAAGCTGGACGAACCGGGCTCCGCGTTCTCCCAACGGGGTGTAGAGGTTGACGCGGATCTCCAGGTCACGTATCCGGAGATAGCTCCACCCGCTGCCCACTAGCAGACACTGCTCCTTCTCTTCCTCCAGCTTGTGGAAGGACGCCGACACGAAGTCCTCCAAGTTGGACGCGGCGGTGAGAGGCACGTTCTTCGTCTTGAAGGCCCGCAGACAGGTGGCCCCGTGGACGTTGGCGAATTCGCATTCCAGGAACATGTTGACCTTGATGTTCGGGTGTCGGGTCCTGACGTCGGCCAGCAGTTCCAGGACGTTGTCGAACAGCAGCACCAGCGCGTCCTCCACGGCCAAGAAGTCCTCCATGGGCCGGGACAGGCCGAAGGTCAAGAGCCGTCCGCGGAACGCCCGTTGGACGGTGCGGAACGCGGGCAATCCGCCGCCGCCTCCCACCATTCCGTCGGGTGCAGTGCTGGATCCGGGCTGGGGCTCGTGGCTGGGTCCGGGCTGGGGCTCGCGGCTGGGTCCGGGCTGGGGCTCACGGCTGGGTCCGGGCTGGGGCTCGCGGCTGGGCCGAGGCTCGGGTGACAGGTCGGGCAGGCGCGGCATCTCGTCCACAACGAGGTTCCTCACGACGGGGCAGTTGTGGGCCTCGTGCCTGTCCCGGTTGTAGCGCCGGGTGAAGCCTCGGTCGCAGTAGGCGCACGCGAACCTCATACCGCGGTGGGCGCTCTCCATGTGCCGCTGGAGATAAGCGGCCCTGTGGAAAAGGGTGCCACAATCGGGACAGCGGACCTCGTTGGCGTGCACCAGCTGCACATGACGCCGGAGCAGGTCCTCGCGGGAGAATCGCCGCCCGCACGCGTTGCACTCGGGCCGTGGGTCTCTGACGGGTGGCGTTGCGGCGGAGGAGGAGGAGGAGGTCGAAGCCGACGGGCTCGCACCGTGGACCGCTTCCATATGGTGGCGAAGATCCTCGGGACCCGCCAGGGTGACGGAGCACAATGGGCACGGACGGCCTGCGAACAGGAAAACAAGTCCTATTAGTGACCCCGATAAACACGAGGGTGAGGAACTGGCGACCTCTTCCTCATCTCGATCACCAGTTTGAGCTCAGTAAATACGAGGGTGAGGAATTGCACATAAGACTGGCAACCTCTTCCTCATCTCGAGCGCCAGTTTACCCGGGCCCGGTAATACAAGAGTGAGGAATTGCACAGAGGCTGGCAGCCCCTTGTTTACTACTTGAATCTGTTTACTCGGCTAAAGCCGTTTACTCTCTCGAAAAAACAGGTCATTAGTACTGGCGGTTTCTTGTTTAACATAAAACCCTTCCTGGCGCTTGATCGTGAGGAAGGGTGAGGAACTGTACAGAGGACTGGCGACCTCTTCCTCATCTCAATTGCCAGTTTACCTGGGTTCAGTAAATACAAGGGTGAGGAATTACACAAAGGCTGGCAGCCCCCTTTCTTGTTTAACATAAAACCGTACCTGACGCTTGATCGTGAGGAACTGTACAGAGGACTGGCGACCTCTTCCTCATCTCGATCGTCAGTTTAGGTCCAGTAATATAAGGGTGAGGAACTGGATGAGGATATTGGAGAAGAAGGCGTGCTTAACAGATCTACTGGCGGTTTCCTATTTAACCTAAAACCGTACCTTGCGCTTGGTCGTGAGGAGTGGGAGGATGAACTGATGCGAGGTGGCGTCGCAGGTTGTCGCTTCGCCCGAAGCGTCTCCCGCAGACGTCGCAGTCGAAATGGCGGTCGCTGTGGGCCGCTGCCGTGTGGCGGGTCAGGTTTCCGGCGTTTGCGAACACGCGGCCGCAGACCACACACATGCTGGGTCCAGCCATCTACAAAAACATCGGGTATCTATATTCCCCGTCCGCTACAAAGGCACAGTTGCCGCAGCAGAAACACTTTTGTAGCGATACCCCTGGGAACGAGGCGAGTCTAACCCTTTTAATAATGTTGGATAGAAATAGATGGCATGAATCGCTCCTATGACATTCCCAACACTGGTACACGTCTTTGTCTTTGTTACGCTCACACATAGCGATTTCGCCCTCGTCTGTAATTCCGCTAGGCACTTGAAATTTCGATTTAAAAGCGAAACCAAATTTTATTTCACTCAAAACGTTTTTAAAAAGTAGTGGAAGCGAGTCTGTTTTGCTTTTTAAATTTGGTTCGTTAACTTTAATCGTTAGAAAACACAACTGTTCCAAGGTCATTACGGTTTCACTCATCTCCATCTGAAAAGAGACAAGGACAAGACTCAGTGTACCGAGATATGCAAAACATTAAATATTAATTTTAGCTAATAAGATTTTAGAGCATTGGTAAACTTGCTGATGAAACAGTGAATTACATGTTACTTACGTTTTAAGATATTCAAAGAGAAAGTCGTAACAGTCGCACAAATAATCACCGCGATAGTAACGAAAATTAAAAATAACGAATAATTAAAATAGAAACGCTAATTAATAAATATGTTATTACTTACGTTAACTTTTATGGGAATCCAAAGGCAATGAACAGCAGGTTGTGTAGGTGTATCGCAGAGACAGCAATACTTCGTCCGCACAGCAAGAGCTCCAAAGACAAACTGACGAAACCCTTGAGGATGCGCTCATAAATAGCACTTGTCGGAGTGAGAGGTCTGGAAGGCCGCTGATGAGTAAACAGCCCCTGGCGGTCACGTAGGCCCTAGCACGCGCCTCGACACGTGACTCCGCGGAGCCGCTCGCAGTTTGGCTTAGTCAAGCCGGCATACAACGTGTAACGAAGTCACATCGAGTTTGGTCAGCAAAACAGCCGAGATCCCATGAGGAAAACGCGTTTAAAAATTAATAGCGGGCCCGTTTAACGGTGGATTCTCAATTTTCTTTAAGCGATGGTTTTCTTAGGCCGCCACCTGACATGTGGTGAAGTTTCATCAAAATCGGTCGGTAAACAGCTGAGATCCCATGAGGAAAACGCGGTTATAAATTAATAGTGGGTCCGTTTAACGGTTGATTTTCAATTTTCTTTAAGCGATAGATTACTTAGGCCGCCGCCTGACATGTGGTGAGGTTTCGTCAAAATCGGTCGGTAAACAGCTGAGATCCCATAAGGAAAACGTGGTTATAAATTAATAGCGGCCTTGTTTAATGGTGGATCTATGGGGTTCTTACGTCATTCGCTTCCTTGGGGATAGGCCTACACTCTGGAAAAAGCCCCGTGGGAATCGGTGGATAAATAGGCTAGTTATTAATTTTCGAAAGTTTTTTCCTCATGTTCAAGGTCATCACGAAAAGTGCCGCTGGCGACCGGGGGGGGGTCCGAGCTTGGCTATTGGGAATGTCGGGGGGGGGGGGTGACGTCACGGGGGGGGCTGACGTCACGGGGGGGGGGGTGATTCCTCATTCCTCCTCACTCGCCTGTGCTGGTTTTGAATCGGCCATTGCCCCCTACTTGCAACCCTATAAGTTACCAGGAAACTAGCTAAACCGCTATACAAAAATGTTTCTTAGAATGGTCAAAAGTGGTCTCTAAAGTCTTGGCTAATAGATATTAAACAAAATTTATAATCTAAAAAATACATTTTCATCTCCATCAGAATATGTAGTTAATATTATTAACAGGAAACTGTTATAGAAGAAGCCAATGTTTATTAAAGAAAGGACAGTGTTTTTTTTATAATTCAAACAAAGTTAATTTATATGAACGGTGTATATATCCTGTGCAGTGTTAAGAGGAGGACCCTTTTATCACTCTTACTGTGTTAATCAAAGTCTAGGGATACTTAAACCATAATTTAATCCAATTTGTTTAACTAAGATCATCGCAATCTACACTTATGAAAGTTTAGCTTTAATAATTAAGAAAACAAAACTGACCAACTTATTTATGAATCGACAATCGGGAAAAGACAACGAACTCAGACTAGTACTAGTCCTATTTACACAGTAGTATTTTTCAGTTACTGTTACCAACCCTTATGTTTTAGCGTATATATATATATATATATATATACGAGGGTCATCCAGAAAATAAAGAACGTTTGCTTACCGCACCTAGCGCAACTCCCCCATCACCGCCATTGCATGTGTGGCAGTCCACTCACCTCCCCACCAAAGTATGAGCCGAGTCTCGTTGCTATGCGGTCATCTGTCTTATTTCTACAGCTATTCAAAATGGAGGCTGCAATCGAAAATCCCGCCAAATATGAAATACGCAGTATTATTCAGTTTCTGAATTTAAAAATTTTCGGGAATATATAATTTTTTTAGAAAAACGCCAAAGAAAGATTATCGTGAAAGTGCAAACAAGTCTTCAAGTCGAATATTCAGGGGAAACAATGATGCAACCTGAAAGAGAATCCATCGTGAACGACGAGGATCGGCGTGGCAGGTCATTGCTCGTTAAAGATGATTTGAAAGAAAGACTTGAGGAACATTTGAGGAAAACAGCTGCTAAAATCTTAGCACATTACATCAATTTAAGTTCTTGTTATTTTGCTCTTTCACCATAAAATTTATTTGGTGTTTTCAAAAAATGTCTAGGTCTGGGCATTTCTTAACTCAGAAACAGAATAACACTGCGTATCTCATATTTGGCGGGATTTTCGTTTACCGCCGCTAATTTAAATCGCTGTAGAAATAAAACGTGTGACCGCACAGCAACGAGACTCGTCTCATACTTTGGTGGGGAGGTGAGTGGACTGCCACACTCGCAATCGTGGTGATGGGAGAGCTGCGCTAGTTGCAGCAAGAAAACGTTCTTTACTTTTTGGATGACCCTCGTATATATATATGTGTGTGTGTGTGTGTGTCCGTAAGCACGATAACTCTCGTAAAAAATGTCCGATCTTAATGAAATTTGGTACAAATGTGTAAAGCACCATTTATTTGAATGAGTTCAAAAACCAGACGAATCGCACCATCCAAAGGGGGGTTTTAGGGGGGTTTTGTACCCCAAAAATGGGTTTTTTGGGGTTTCCACATGTAATTTTTATTTAAATCAAATTTTAATTTTTACCATTTAATTCAGCATAAAAAAAATTTGGTATTTTTATCATTGTTCTACGTCAATTGGTTCCTGAGAGTAGATGTGAACTGCCGGGGAGGCATACTATTCGGCGTTTTTTTCCCATGTTATTCTTATGGGGAGCCGTTTTTGCGCCGACGCCAGCTCCCGCCTATACTAATAAGCCACAAGTTTCCTTGTTGGCCTATATTAATACCCAACCCTTGCCTATATTAAATATATTGTCCCCATCCCTCCTCTATATTTTTTAAAATTAATTTTCAAATTCAGGCTAAAAAACTATCTTTAGTGTTTATGGTCCGATTTGTTTAAAACTTGGATATGTTATTGTCGTAGGCAAGTGTTTTAATAAATTACACTTACATTTCCCAAATTCACTATAACGGTCAAATTAAAAATTATTTTTGAAAAATACTGCCAATTGCCAACTTCTTTATTAAATGTCCGATTTGTCTGCAATTTGGATATGATATTGTCCTAGGCAAGTGTTTTAATAAATTCCACTTACATTTCCAAAATTCACTATAACGGTCAAATTAAATAATATTTTTTGAAAAATACTGCCAATTGCCACCTTCTTTATTAACTGTCTGATTTGTCTTCAATTTGGATATGTTATTGTCCTAGGCAAGTGGTTTAATAAATTCCACTTACATATCCCAAATTCACTATTACGGTCAAATTAAATAATACTTTTTGAAAAATACTGCCAATTGCCACCTTCTTTATTAACTGTCTGATTTATTTAAAATTTGGATATGCTATTGACCTAGGCAAGTGGTTTAATAAATTTCACTTACATATCCCAAATTCACTATTACGGTCAAATTAAAAAATATTTTTGAAAAATACTGCCAATTGCCAACTTCTTTATTTACTGTCCGATTTATTTAAAATTTGGATATGTTATTGTTATAGGCAAGTGTTTTAATAAATTAGCCTTACATTTCCTAAATTCACTATTACAGTCAAATTAAAAAATATTTTTGAAAAATACTGCCAATTGCCAACTTCTTTATTTACTGTCCGATTTGTTTAAAATTTAGATATGTTATTGTTATAGGCAAGTGTTTTAATAAATTAGCCTTACATTTCCCAAATTCACCATTACAGTCAAATTAAAAAATATTGTTGAAAAATACTGCCAATTGCCAACTTCTTTATTTACTGTCCGATTTGTTTAAAATTTGGATATGTTATTGTTGTAGGCTAGTGTATATGCACCATCCACATTTTACAAATATTGCGGTTAAATTTTAAAAAATTTGGAAAAATACTGCCAATTGGCAACTTCTTTATTTATGGTCTGATTTGTTTAAAATGTATATATGTCACTATTCTAGGTATATGTACCATCCACATTTGACAAATTAACTATAATGGTCAAATTAAAAAAATATTTTGAAAAATATACTAACAATTTCAAACTTCTTTATTTACGGATATGTTATACCTCTTATATAGGTAACAAGACCACACCAACACATGTTCCATTACCCCCTACAATACAGTATTTTGTCTTTTTTGTTTGTTTATTTTGCTGTAATCCCAAAACTGACTTTGCTGTTTATTGTCCGATTTGCCTACACTTTGGATATTGTCCTAAGCATTTATTGTCTGATTTATTTTTGGATATGTTATAGCCCCCCAACTATTATATCTAAAATTACAATATTATTTCCACCTATAATACAGTTGATGTGTTGTTTGTTTTGCCACAACCTAAAAACTAACATTGGTATTTGTGTTTTTACAAAACTATATTTTGCAAATTACTACCAATAACTCCTTTATTTACTTTTCGACTTGTTATATCCCCTTATATCTAAATTTACCGTATATTATTTACCTTTTAGTGCTGTTTTGTCGTAACCAAACTTTGGATATGACTGCAATATATTACTGGCCACTGCATAAGTAAATACCCCATTTCCAAATTCACTATTACGGTTGGATTAAAAAAAATAAATACAAGCTTATTATATACATCCAGCTGATAAGTAATATATATCCACAATTATGGTCAGAACTGCCTAAATTTTGGATAGCCAATGCGATAGCAAAAAATAAATTTTTAAAACACAAAACACTAATCTTTCTTTGTGCTTGTTTGGAGTAGTCTTTATTTTATCCAACTTAATTTTAATTTTGTAGTTAAAATCAAACTTCCCACATTCTAGCTCCCTTTCCAGCCAGTGGTTGGAGACATAAAGGTTACGAATATTTTCAAACTGTACAATATATCTTTTTCTACCCCTATGTTGGACTTGTTTAATAGCGCTTATTAATAATTCCGCATTCCAAATCCTCCAGTCTACTACATTCTTTAAATTTAACATTGCCTTTAATATCTTGCATCTCTATGTCTTCTTGTCCAACATCCCACTCATTGTTACGGAAACTTAGGTTTTCTATTTTTGGAATTGCCATAAAATGTTGCGGTTCCGTTAGTGTTAAAGCTTGCAAGTGGCTCGTTGGTAGGTAGATAAATAATGTCCAAACCACCACTGTATGGCAACACGCTATAACCTTGCCTATTCTTATTTATCTCTATAAATACAGTTTTACAGACACCTTTAACATAGTATACACCCCTCCATCCTTTTCTGCCAACACTCCCACAAACTTGTTTACTACAAACGCATACACTATATAATGTCCATAATGCTCTAGATCCTCCCCGCAGGAAGTAATCTTTTAATTTATCCTCTCTTTCCCTTCTTTCTTTAGCCAACTGTGCTTTGTATTCCTCTGCAACAGTATTTTCCACATATTCCAATGTCTTCTAATTCCAGTTTCCTCTTTTTGGAACAACTCTCTAAGAAAGGCTTGGAAAGTGGCTCTATTTCTTTAATAGTGTATGGGTACAGTTTATTGGTCCGGCTTCTTAAAACGTAGGGAGTAAGGTTAGGACTTTCCACTAAGCCTAATTCTTCTAAATTGATGTGTTTAGGTATAGTGGAGAAAGGTGTATTTGATTTTGTAAAACATGTGCCCCCAGATTTGATGTAACACTTATGCTTTACACTTATGGCATCCTCCTCTATTACCTCTACATAGTTGGTAAACAGTTAAAGCCAAATGCAGATAGAGCATACTTTATTAACTTTTCCCTTTGTGTACTATCTTTTGGCAGTTTTAGTTGTACTCCAGTTATCTTCCCCCAATATGCATCGTTAAACACTAAACAACAACTGTTTTGTAATGGATTGGCAACTTTCACCCACATCTTATGCAGAGGTACAGCATAGAATGGAGCATTTTGAAAGTACCGTTTGTTGTCTTCTATTAGACTTAAACAATCTCTTAAAGGTTCAAACCCTTTACCAAAACCTCTACAATAGTTATAGATTGTTGCCTCTAACCTTGTTATTCCATTCTCTCTAGCTAGTTTAGACGAGAACGTTTCTTTTAGTCTCGCATCTGGACAGTTTACAAAGTTTATTATATGGTTTCCTATACTTTTAATTACTCCAGGGCTTGTAATCTGGCATATAAATTTATTATATATTTTTACCCTGCTATTTACATTAAACCATGTTAAACAATCTTTACTAACATTATCTACAATAACATTATATCCATTCGCCCCTTGGTAGCAAAAGTTAAAGTTTTCTGTAAGATATTGGCACATTTCCTCTTTATTAAATATTCCAACCAAATCTAGTGTTATATCGAAATCCATAAGATAGTACATTTCTTTTTCCAGATCTTGCAGTATCTTTGGAAGATCTTCCAACAAATCCTTAATTTTAACATTTGCAAGCTCTATTTTATAGGGAATTGCTATAGGATCATTATACTTTTGTTTAATTTGGTCAATATCTTTCTTTATTATTTGTAACACACCCTCGCTTTGGGAGAATGGTAGTTTGGCCACAACACCATGTCGAGCTAAAGAGAACTTTTTAAATATTCCTCGTAAGTAGCTATTAAACGAGCCACATATTTCCTTCTTAACTTTAAATTTATTCCGAACGTCCCCATCACAATCTGTAACATTGGTTATCTTAACTAACATTGTGTTATCACAAAACGCATCCGTTATAGATGTTAAGTTATTTAATTTTGTTTCGCCCTCGCAATAGTTTATATTACCTATGTCTGTAAGAAGGTTATTATTACGTAGATTTTCTAATAAAAACCATATACCGAATCTTTCGTTAGTAGGTTTAATACAATTCCCCAATAAATGGCTAACAGAGTACATTTCTTTTATACAAAAAGTAGCGGAAACATGTAAACAGGACAGATTACACTATAGGCATATAGAGGTTGTAAATATATTGTATATAAACATAGGCGAGCGGTAAGTGTAACATGTAAGTGGACACCCACATGCAAATATGGAATATCCACAAATTCGACTAAATAAGTTTATAGTCTCAATATAATTAACATATTAACATTAGTACCCAAATTGTCGAAATTCTATAATTCTATTCTTAGTCCTTGTATTAGGTTTTGTACTATTAAACCCTACATCCTGTGCAGTAGAGCAATATATGTATTTAATACAGATACGCACATTCTACAAGACCTATGCATCTGTTGTATAAGCAGCAGAATAGACGTCTCATTGTGTTGTTGTAAAATAAAACATAAATGTGCTGGATACAACCGCCAGACATTAGACAGGAAATGTGTTGGAAGTGTATTGCCAAACAGTAAGACAAACACCACATAGTGCAGCACGTAATCAATCCATTACCATTTAGACAAAGGTCAGTATTGGTACAACATCCGATATATTAGCGAAACCCACAATCAAACTTGGAAAACAAACAGTAAAAAATTAATATTATAGTAACAGAAATAGTAAGAGTATAAGGACATACTAATATTTAAAGTTTATAAAACAACACAAATGCAGAGACACAACAAATAACACACTCTAACGCATTAAAACACAGGCACAGATACTGGTTTACAACCATTTTACACAACTTTACACGTTCTGTCAACTGACACAAAAATAGTTTGTAAATTGTGTAAGAAATACATGTAATATAAACAAATTTAACACAATCATAACATTGTGGACAATGTTATGATTGTGTTAAATTTGTTTATATTACATGTATTTCTTACACAATTTACAAACTATTTTTGTGTCAGTTGACAGAACGTGTAAAGTCACTAAGCCTAATTCTTCTAAATTGATGTGTTTAGGTATAGTGGAGAAAGGTGTATTTGATTTTGTAAAACATGTGCCCCCAGATTTGATGTAACACTTATGCTTTACACTTATGGCATCCTCCTCTATTACCTCTACATAGTTGGTAAACAGTTAAAGCCAAATGCAGATAGAGCATACTTTATTAACTTTTCCCTTTGTGTACTATCTTTTGGCAGTTTTAGTTGTACTCCAGTTATCTTCCCCCAATATGCATCGTTAAACACTAAACAACAACTGTTTTGTAATGGATTGGCAACTTTCACCCACATCTTATGCAGAGGTACAGCATAGAATGGAGCATTTTGAAAGTACCGTTTGTTGTCTTCTATTAGACTTAAACAATCTCTTAAAGGTTCAAACCCTTTACCAAAACCTCTACAATAGTTATAGATTGTTGCCTCTAACCTTGTTATTCCATTCTCTCTAGCTAGTTTAGACGAGAACGTTTCTTTTAGTCTCGCATCTGGACAGTTTACAAAGTTTATTATATGGTTTCCTATACTTTTAATTACTCCAGGGCTTGTAATCTGGCATATAAATTTATTATATATTTTTACCCTGCTATTTACATTAAACCATGTTAAACAATCTTTACTAACATTATCTACAATAACATTATATCCATTCGCCCCTTGGTAGCAAAAGTTAAAGTTTTCTGTAAGATATTGGCACATTTCCTCTTTATTAAATATTCCAACCAAATCTAGTGTTATATCGAAATCCATAAGATAGTACATTTCTTTTTCCAGATCTTGCAGCATCTTTGGAAGATCTTCCAACAAATCCTTAATTTTAACATTTGCAAGCTCTATTTTATAGGGAATTGCTATAGGATCATCATACTTTTGTTTAATTTGGTCAATATCTTTCTTTATTATTTGTAACACACCCTCGCTTTGGGAGAATGGTAGTTTGGCCACAACACCATGTCGAGCTAAAGAGAACTTTTTAAATATTCCTCGTAAGTAGCTATTAAACGAGCCACATATTTCCTTCTTAACTTTAAATTTATTCCGAACGTCCCCATCACAATCTGTAACATTGGTTATCTTAACTAACATTGTGTTATCACAAAACGCATCCGTTATAGATGTTAAGTTATTTAATTTTGTTTCGCCCTCGCAATAGTTTATATTACCTATGTCTGTAAGAAGGTTATTATTACGTAGATTTTCTAATAAAAACCATATACCGAATCTTTCGTTAGTAGGTTTAATACAATTCCCCAATAAATGGCTAACAGAGTACATTTCTTTTATACAAAAAGTAGTGGAAACATGTAAACAGGACAGATTACACTATAGGCATATAGAGGTTGTAAATATATTGTATATAAACATAGGCGAGCGGTAAGTGTAACATGTAAGTGGACACCCACATGCAAATATGGAATATCCACAAATTCGACTAAATAAGTTTATAGTCTCAATATAATTAACATATTAACATTAGTACCCAAATTGTCGAAATTCTATAATTCTATTCTTAGTCCTTGTATTAGGTTTTGTACTATTAAACCCTACATCCTGTGCAGTAGAGCAATATATGTATTTAATACAGATACGCACATTCTACAAGACCTATGCATCTGTTGTATAAGCAGCAGAATAGACGTCTCATTGTGTTGTTGTAAAATAAAACATAAATGTGCTGGATACAACCGCCAGACATTAGACAGGAAATGTGTTGGAAGTGTATTGCCAAACAGTAAGACAAACACCACATAGTGCAGCACGTAATCAATCCATTACCATTTAGACAAAGGTCAGTATTGGTACAACATCCGATATATTAGCGAAACCCACAATCAAACTTGGAAAACAAACAGTAAAAAATTAATATTATAGTAACAGAAATAGTAAGAGTATAAGGACATACTAATATTTAAAGTTTATAAAACAACACAAATGCAGAGACACAACAAATAACACACTCTAACGCATTAAAACACAGGCACAGATACTGGTTTACAACCATTTTACACAACTTTACACGTTCTGTCAACTGACACAAAAATAGTTTGTAAATTGTGTAAGAAATACATGTAATATAAACAAATTTAACACAATCATAACATTGTGGACAATGTTATGATTGTGTTAAATTTGTTTATATTACATGTATTTCTTACACAATTTACAAACTATTTTTGTGTCAGTTGACAGAACGTGTAAAGTTGTGTAAAATGGTTGTAAACCAGTATCTGTGCCTGTGTTTTAATGCGTTAGAGTGTGTTATTTGTTGTGTCTCTGCATTTGTGTTGTTTTATAAACTTTAAATATTAGTATGTCCTTATACTCTTACTATTTCTGTTACTATAATATTAATTTTTTACTGTTTGTTTTCCAAGTTTGATTGTGGGTTTCGCTAATATATCGGATGTTGTACCAATACTGACCTTTGTCTAAATGGTAATGGATTGATTACGTGCTGCACTATATGGTGTTTGTCTTACTGTTTGGCAATACACTTCCAACACATTTCCTGTCTAATGTCTGGCGGTTGTATCCAGCACATTTATGTTTTATTTTACAACAACACAATGAGACGTCTATTCTGCTGCTTATACAACAGATGCATAGGTCTTGTAGAATGTGCGTATCTGTATTAAATACATATATTGCTCTACTGCACAGGATGTAGGGTTTAATAGTACAAAACCTAATACAAGGACTAAGAATAGAATTATAGAATTTCGACAATTTGGGTACTAATGTTAATATGTTAATTATATTGAGACTATAAACTTATTTAGTCGAATTTGTGGATATTCCATATTTGCATGTGGGTGTCCACTTACATGTTACACTTACCGCTCGCCTATGTTTATATACAATATATTTACAACCTCTATATGCCTATAGTGTAATCTGTCCTGTTTACATGTTTCCGCTACTTTTTGTATAAAAGAAATGTACTCTGTTAGCCATTTATTGGGGAATTGTATTAAACCTACTAACGAAAGATTCGGTATATGGTTTTTATTAGAAAATCTACGTAATAATAACCTTCTTACAGACATAGGTAATATAAACTATTGCGAGGGCGAAACAAAATTAAATAACTTAACATCTATAACGGATGCGTTTTGTGATAACACAATGTTAGTTAAGATAACCAATGTTACAGATTGTGATGGGGACGTTCGGAATAAATTTAAAGTTAAGAAGGAAATATGTGGCTCGTTTAATAGCTACTTACGAGGAATATTTAAAAAGTTCTCTTTAGCTCGACATGGTGTTGTGGCCAAACTACCATTCTCCCAAAGCGAGGGTGTGTTACAAATAATAAAGAAAGATATTGACCAAATTAAACAAAAGTATGATGATCCTATAGCAATTCCCTATAAAATAGAGCTTGCAAATGTTAAAATTAAGGATTTGTTGGAAGATCTTCCAAAGATACTGCAAGATCTGGAAAAAGAAATGTACTATCTTATGGATTTCGATATAACACTAGATTTGGTTGGAATATTTAATAAAGAGGAAATGTGCCAATATCTTACAGAAAACTTTAACTTTTGCTACCAAGGGGCGAATGGATATAATGTTATTGTAGATAATGTTAGTAAAGATTGTTTAACATGGTTTAATGTAAATAGCAGGGTAAAAATATATAATAAATTTATATGCCAGATTACAAGCCCTGGAGTAATTAAAAGTATAGGAAACCATATAATAAACTTTGTAAACTGTCCAGATGCGAGACTAAAAGAAACGTTCTCGTCTAAACTAGCTAGAGAGAATGGAATAACAAGGTTAGAGGCAACAATCTATAACTATTGTAGAGGTTTTGGTAAAGGGTTTGAACCTTTAAGAGATTGTTTAAGTCTAATAGAAGACAACAAACGGTACTTTCAAAATGCTCCATTCTATGCTGTACCTCTGCATAAGATGTGGGTGAAAGTTGCCAATCCATTACAAAACAGTTGTTGTTTAGTGTTTAACGATGCATATTGGGGGAAGATAACTGGAGTACAACTAAAACTGCCAAAATATAGTACACAAAGGGAAAAGTTAATAAAGTATGCTCTATCTGCATTTGGCTTTAACTGTTTACCAACTATGTAGAGGTAATAGAGGAGGATGCCATAAGTGTAAAGCATAAGTGTTACATCAAATCTGGGGGCACATGTTTTACAAAATCAAATACACCTTTCTCCACTATACCTAAACACATCAATTTAGAAGAATTAGGCTTAGTGGAAAGTCCTAACCTTACTCCCTACGTTTTAAGAAGCCGGACCAATAAACTGTACCCATACACTATTAAAGAAATAGAGCCACTTTCCAAGCCTTTCTTAGAGAGTTGTTCCAAAAAGAGGAAACTGGAATTAGAAGACATTGGAATATGTGGAAAATACTGTTGCAGAGGAATACAAAGCACAGTTGGCTAAAGAAAGAAGGGAAAGAGAGGATAAATTAAAAGATTACTTCC
Source organism: Allygus modestus (assembly GCA_963675035.1). Classification (NCBI taxonomy): domain Eukaryota; kingdom Metazoa; phylum Arthropoda; class Insecta; order Hemiptera; family Cicadellidae; genus Allygus; species Allygus modestus. Next base: position 393,488,014 of record OY776112.1, on the reverse strand, counting down.
TGCGGGGAGGATCTAGAGCATTATGGACATTATATAGTGTATGCGTTTGTACTAAACAAGTTTGTGGGAGTGTTGGCAGAAAAGGATGGAGGGGTGTATACTATGTTAAAGGTGTCTGTAAAACTGTATTTATAGAGATAAATAAGAATAGGCAAGGTTATAGCGTGTTGCCATACAGTGGTGGTTTGGACATTATTTATCTACCTACCAACGAGCCACTTGCAAGCTTTAACACTAACGGAACCGCAACATTTTATGGCAATTCCAAAAATAGAAAACCTAAGTTTCCGTAACAATGAGTGGGATGTTGGACAAGAAGACATAGAGATGCAAGATATTAAAGGCAATGTTAAATTTAAAGAATGTAGTAGACTGGAGGATTTGGAATGCGGAATTATTAATAAGCGCTATTAAACAAGTCCAACATAGGGGTAGAAAAAGATATATTGTACAGTTTGAAAATATTCGTAACCTTTATGTCTCCAACCACTGGCTGGAAAGGGAGCTAGAATGTGGGAAGTTTGATTTTAACTACAAAATTAAAATTAAGTTGGATAAAATAAAGACTACTCCAAACAAGCACAAAGAAAGATTAGTGTTTTGTGTTTTAAAAATTTATTTTTTGCTATCGCATTGGCTATCCAAAATTTAGGCAGTTCTGACCATAATTGTGGATATATATTACTTATCAGCTGGATGTATATAATAAGCTTGTATTTATTTTTTTTAATCCAACCGTAATAGTGAATTTGGAAATGGGGTATTTACTTATGCAGTGGCCAGTAATATATTGCAGTCATATCCAAAGTTTGGTTACGACAAAACAGCACTAAAAGGTAAATAATATACGGTAAATTTAGATATAAGGGGATATAACAAGTCGAAAAGTAAATAAAGGAGTTATTGGTAGTAATTTGCAAAATATAGTTTTGTAAAAACACAAATACCAATGTTAGTTTTTAGGTTGTGGCAAAACAAACAACACATCAACTGTATTATAGGTGGAAATAATATTGTAATTTTAGATATAATAGTTGGGGGGCTATAACATATCCAAAAATAAATCAGACAATAAATGCTTAGGACAATATCCAAAGTGTAGGCAAATCGGACAATAAACAGCAAAGTCAGTTTTGGGATTACAGCAAAATAAACAAACAAAAAAGACAAAATACTGTATTGTAGGGGGTAATGGAACATGTGTTGGTGTGGTCTTGTTACCTATATAAGAGGTATAACATATCCGTAAATAAAGAAGTTTGAAATTGTTAGTATATTTTTCAAAATATTTTTTTAATTTGACCATTATAGTTAATTTGTCAAATGTGGATGGTACATATACCTAGAATAGTGACATATATACATTTTAAACAAATCAGACCATAAATAAAGAAGTTGCCAATTGGCAGTATTTTTCCAAATTTTTTAAAATTTAACCGCAATATTTGTAAAATGTGGATGGTGCATATACACTAGCCTACAACAATAACATATCCAAATTTTAAACAAATCGGACAGTAAATAAAGAAGTTGGCAATTGGCAGTATTTTTCAACAATATTTTTTAATTTGACTGTAATGGTGAATTTGGCAAATGTAAGGCTAATTTATTAAAACACTTGCCTATAACAATAACATATCTAAATTTTAAACAAATCGGACAGTAAATAAAGAAGTTGGCAATTGGCAGTATTTTTCAAAAATATTTTTTAATTTGACTGTAATAGTGAATTTGGGAAATGTAAGGCTAATTTATTAAAACACTTGCCTATAACAATAACATATCCAAATTTTAATAAATCGGACAGTAAATAAAGAAGTTGGCAATTGGCAGTATTTTTCAAAAAATATTTTTTAATTTGACCGTAATAGTGAATTTGGGATATGTAAGTGAAATTTATTAAACCACTTGCCTAGGTCAATAGCATATCCAAATTTTAAATAAATCAGACAGTTAATAAAGAAGGTGGCAATTGGCAGTATTTTTCAAAAAATATTATTTAATTTGACCGTAATAGTGAATTTGGGATATGTAAGTGGAATTTATTAAACCACTTGCCTAGGACAATAACATATCCAAATTGAAGACAAATCAGACAGTTAATAAAGAAGGTGGCAATTGGCAGTATTTTTCAAAAAATATTATTTAATTTGACCGTTATAGTGAATTTTGGAAATGTAAGTGGAATTTATTAAAACACTTGCCTAGGACAATATCATATCCAAATTGCAGACAAATCGGACATTTAATAAAGAAGTTGGCAATTGGCAGTATTTTTCAAAAATAATTTTTAATTTGACCGTTATAGTGAATTTGGGAAATGTAAGTGTAATTTATTAAAACACTTGCCTACGAAAATAACATATCCAAGTTTTAAACAAATCGGACCATAAACACTAAAGATAGTTTTTTAGCCTGAATTTGAAAATTAATTTTAAAAAATATAGAGGAGGGATGGGGACAATATATTTAATATAGGCAAGGGTTGGGTATTAATATAGGCCAACAAGGAAACTTGTGGCTTATTAGTATAGGCGGGAGCTGGCGTCGGCGCAAAAACGGCTCCCCATAAGAATAACATGGGAAAAAAACGCCGAATAGTATGCCTCCCCGGCAGTTCACTTCTACTCTGAGATATTGAAAGTGCTAAACACAGTACGTTGTCTAATGTTATTCTTATGGAGAAAAAGAAAAATTGTATATCTCGCTTATTTCTAAACATAAACTGGCAAAATTTGGTATATGGCTTGATCTGCTTGTGGTTTATTGTTGTTTGCACAAAAAAACAATTTTTCGCCTATGGTTCCTATAGCAGCAATCCTAGGTACTTGGTCCCCATGTTATTCTTATGGAAAATACTTAAAATGTTATATATCGCTTATTTATAAATGAATATCCATGAAACTTAGTATGTGACTTTACTTAGATGAGTTCTAATGATATTTGCATAAAAACCCATTATTTTGTGTTCCTTGTTGCAGCAAACCTGCGTACTCATCCCCAATGTTATTCTTATGGAGAATAATTAATATTTTTAATATCGCTTGTTTGTGAATATATTTCTTATGAACCCTGTTAAGTGTTAATGTGTTATGTTATATATTCATTGGAAATTCGCTGAGTATGCAGGTTTGCTGTGACGGGGGTATTTACAATTATATCAGTTTCTGATCTTATTTGATACACGACTATTCAATAAGTATTTTGTTGTAAAGTAAAGGTCAGTTAAAGGGAATTGTTAGATAATAAGGGGTGATTCACGTTTGAATTGATGTTTCAAATCCTTTAAGCTGAGGCAAGGCCAATTACGCATAAGTGCTTGGTAGCCTCGACTACAGTGCTTCTTTGATGGCCCTTAATATATTTTTTGTTGACGATCACAACCTACAATAATGGGTTCCCTGAATTATGCAGTAGAATCAAACAACTCTAATAAATTATCTTGATTAGACCAACTGTAGAGGAAGTCTATCATTATTAGAAGTGGAAGTATGTAGAAGAGGAATTATGCCTTTTACAACTTTTATTTTCTCCAACCAATAGAAGTTTCAAAATGTCATTTTATAATTTAATGATGGTTTTATTTATATGCTTTCACCTCCTTCACTATAAAGTTGAATATCTCAGTTTCTTCAACAGTTTCTTTCAACTTCTCCCTAAGTTTAACTGGGACATCCTGGATAATAGGTCCTAAATTCAATCTGACCCTCCAACTAAAACAACTAATCAACTTTCATCCACATCCAAATACCCTAGAAAATGACTTATGCCTTCGTTGTGCTAAATATGCTTTATTTGGTTAAGTGTCTTAAAAACATCAAAGACTTACAAGCACATTAAGCTTGACAAACGGCATCAAATCAAAATACCTGTTCAACTATAACATGCAAATCACATAAATGATTAGAATTTGTATAATATAGATGGGATAAGGCTTTATCTCTAAAACAATTTGGGTACTCTGGTATTCAAACCTGCAGTTTGTACTGAAATACCAAACAATAATCGTTAGACAATAGCGAGCTACCGAAAGGTTTAAAGATTTTGAAGTTAATATTAAATTATAAACTTTTATTTGTAAAATCTACATTTAATAAAAAAAAAAACCTTTAAACGACAACTTAAGACAACAAAAGGAGGATTATGAAAACTATTTATTCTTATTGCTGTTTTTATTTAACTTTATTTATTTAGTCTGTGTACAACAATGCTTGGTGAATAAAGTTGATTTCTTAACTATTTATTTGTTTTTGATGCCATTTACTTTGACTAAAACAACTGTAGTATTATATCAGTGTTCTAATTGAAAACTACGGACGTGAGAGTAATGAGTTGTGATAAATTACCAGTTTAATAAACAACATTACGAAAATAATATCAAAGTGAAGACGGAGCAAGCTTTCCTATTAAAGTTGTCCAACAAGTTTCTTAAATATTTCATAAACGCCGAACACTTGTTCCCCAACTGAGTGCTGTACAAAAGAGAGAACCACGATGAAATGAAACGAAATTTAGAACTTTTTATGCGGATTCTTGAACTTTGGTGTCTTTGATAAATACTTACTTAATTTAAAATTAACAAATGTTAAAATTTTTATTGTTTTGCTGAAAACCTGTTTTCCTTTAAATATCCTTGATATGTTTTTAGTTTTGATGGTTATTCTTAAAAGGTATAGTGTACTTCATGAAGATACAATTCCCATTTATTTACGAACAAATATTAATTTCTTGTGTAGCAACAATTATTATAGATTGTTTTCGATGCTAAATTAATCAATACATTTATTTCTATTTGTAATGCTAGTTACCTAAAATCATACTTATATTATAAAGCTAAAGGTTTTTGAGCTTGTTTATTTGCTTATGGCTCAATCACGATTCAACTACTAAACCGATTGAGCTGATATTTGATAGGAAGATAGCTAATATCTTAAAGTAACATATATGCCTATTCAAGTTTTAAATGTCCTTTAGAGCTTTGCCCCAGTGGCCACTAAACTTCCCAAGTTCATTTACTAGATCAGATGATAACTAAAACAGGTGTCCTGCATTTCAGATTTTGAGTTTATTTATTTGTTTATATAATTGTTTAAACGTTTCATACACGTTTAGCCACAAAGGTCTGTATCCCAATAATGCCGTGGAAACGTAAATAAAATTTATCTGAAAATTCGAACTAATAAAGTGGATGGAAGTCAGGAAACTTCAACACAAATGGGAATTAGACGGCTTCAACAAGCTCTACGGCAGGTAGAACACAGAGCAGAAGAACTGCAGAAGAACAGCAGTTTCGACGTAAAGAGCAAGCTCAACGACAGGTAGAGCACAGAGCAGAAGAACTGCAGAGGAACAGCAGTTTCGACGTAAAGAGCAAGCTCAACGGCAGGTAGAACACAGAGCAGAAGAACTCCAGAAGAACAGCAGTTTTGACGTAAAGAGCAAGCTCAACGGCAGGTAGAACACAGAGCAGAAGAACTGCAGAGGAATAGCAGTTTTGACGTAAAGAGCAAGCTCAACGGCAGGTAGAACACAGAGCAGAAGAACTCCAGAAGAACTGCAGTTTTGACGTAAAGAGCAAGCTCAACGGCAGGTAGAACACAGAGCAGAAGAACTCCAGAAGAACAGCAGTTTTGACGTAAAGAGCAAGCTCAACGGCAGGTAGAACACAGAGCAGAAGAACTGCAGAGGAACAGCAGTTTCGACGTAAAGAGCAAGCTCAACGGCAGGTAGAACACAGAGCAGAAGAACTCCAGAAGAACAGCAGTTTTGACGTAAAGAGCAAGCTCAACGGCAGGTAGAACACAGAGCAGAAGAACTCCAGAAGAACAGCAGTTTTGACGTAAAGAGCAAGCTCAACGGCAGGTAGAACACAGAGCAGAAGAACTGCAGAGGAATAGCAGTTTTGACGTAAAGAGCAAGCTCAACGGCAGGTAGAACACAGAGCAGAATAACTGCAGAAGAACAGCAGTTTCGACGTAAAGAGCAAGCTCAACGGCAGGCCAGTTTAAGAGCAACTTAAATGGCACTATGGCAGAGCAGTGGTCTACAGAAACTTTAGGAAGCTGAAGCTGTCAGTTAACATGTATCTTACTAACGCTATGCTGTGAACACAGGCGACGCCGCGGTGCGTAACGGTTAGTCTAATTATATTTTTGACCGAACAACATCACTTAAAATATAAAATGTACTGTTAATTTAAAACCGATAGTAATGATAAAAAATCCTTTAAAAAGCACCTAGTTCAAAAAGTCCGACTAACAAACTGTGTTAAATCTAACTCTATTTCTGCTTGATTCTTTTAATATTCCTTACAAAGAGCGACCTCCATATTGAAACATAACAGTATATATTTTTTAGAGGTCATTGCATCAATTACGCCTTAATGTTCAAACACCTTTAAAATATATAGAAAAATAACTATCTAGACAAAAATTGTATAGAAACAATTCACAACCATCAACCATTGAACAATTCTGCCTCAATGAATTTTCGTTTCTTGCTCTTTATCCCATTTATTATTGGTTATAACGATATTCACCTTTATTTGGTCATTAATAATAGGACAATAGAAGCCGCTTATAATATAAAGGATTCGAGGTGTCCGTTATAATAGTTTTTGGTTTCCTTTTTGATTGTTTATGTTTAAAACTACGGTAATTTTAGTTTATAAACCGTCTTTCTAAAATGGTTGTAACAGATAACTAAATATGTATATTTTAAATGAAATATTTGTAGCGAAGGGGAGTAGCAGCGTCTTTTGGAATAATGAAATAACAACAGACCATGATTCAAGAAAAAATGGATTAATAATACATCATATCCATCGAACATCTTTTTACGAAAGGTCAAGTATATATGCTTCTGGGAAATCAAATAACCACATAAAAACAAATACAAATTAACAATGGAATCTAGAAAAGATTTAAATAAAATAAAAAATATTTGGTTTGACAACCCTGTACATAATATCGATGACGATTTTCACTAACTACGATTAAATGGACCTCAAAAATCTCTGAACGAATATTGAAACCCTAGTGCCTATAGGAATGTTTTACCTCTATAAATTTGTATCTCCTTTCTTTATATTGCACACATTTGTAACTGTGCAATATATGCAATAAAGATGTGTATCTGATCATATTTATGTTGATCTCATTTATAACAATGCCACTTCATCAATACTTTATCAGTATGTGTAAATTTTGCTTAAACAAGATATGTTTAAAATAACATAACATTTACTGATATAAGAATTAAAGGGCTTGTGGTACATGTAAAAAAACTAGGGTTGCTGATCTTGAATACACATTACATTTTACGTGTGTACTTGAGTAAACACTTAAACATACGTCACAATTTGTCATTTATTTCTCGAGGTAATGTTTGTAAGTCCAACTTACACAATAAAAGACGAGCTCTAGAAGACGGTGCCAACATTAAAACATTTATAACAGTTTTTATGGGTGAAGACACTACTTATATCCCACAAAAAAATTTAAATTTACATATTCCAAAATGTTCTCTGGCCAAGTATAAAAACAAAAGTCCTTGATATACTGAAATATACTGACCTTATAAAATATAATTTTAATGTCGTATATGTTTATAACAATTGAAAAGAATAGAAACATAAACAAATGTTATAGGCTTAAATAATTCTAATTTACGTTGCATTTAAACCATTCATATTTAAAAATATTACTTGTAATGTTTTCATACATTATTCCATTTAGTTTAAACCTCTGTTTCTAAATGTTTTATTTTAAGTAAAACACCCCCTTAAATATATATTTTACTCTCAAAGCAACAGGTTGTTATTAGTTGATAATCTGATCGTCTTATTACATACGTTTATATATTGGTTTAATCTGCCAAAATACGTAATTGTATTTCACAAAATGTATATGGGTTAAAAACAAGCAGCTCTTTTTAAAAACAAAAACAAAACAAATTTACAAGTTAATTACAAAACAATATATTGATGCAATGGATACGTATAACAAGACCACATGACCAACCAAAAGTTTCGTATTGAAAATATTGACCTTCATGTTAACAAGAGCTACAGTTTCATAATCAAAGGACTAAGAAACATGGGAATAAACCCTCAAGGCAGGCTCGTACCTTTCAAAGAACAGAACATGTTTTTTTTTCTCTTGGTCCTAATTCACTGTGTTGTTCGCCCACTCTATTAAAAACCGTTATTTATATGGTTATGTTGTACAGGTATACGTGACTTTCATTCATACATTCAAAATCAAAATAGACAACTATGCCTTCTAAATATATAAAACAAATTTGGGTTAGTATGTTAGTTAGTTATACCAATAGCTGTTATAAGAATTATACCTAAACATACTTGAAAGGTATAAACATATGTTCATTATGGAAATAAAAAATCTACTTTAATGTCGTCTCAAATTAGTTTTTCAATGTCGGGCGAGTGAGCGGAGCGAACGAGCTCAACCCAAAGGAAAATGAGCGAAGCGAACGAGCCCATTTTGAAAATGAACGAGCATTTTTGACATATACAACAAATTCATTGGCATTAGGACAGGACAACGTCTGTCGGGCCAGATAGTAGTAGATAATCTTCTTTTCGATCAATAGCAATCATAAATAATAAATATTTAGTTAAAAAACAATCAGTAATAGTCTTTTAGGCTTAAACCAAACACTTACGTAGGCATTGTGACTATCTCTTGACTGTGTATTTTGGATCAACTTGTTTTGTGATGAAAGATCGGCAACCTTTTCAAACAAAGTTCTTCTCATACAATTTACGCCTTACTAACTGTCTGGAAGTCCTGCGACGTTCCACCACGGTTTTTCTAAAACCGTACTCGTCAATAAAGTTATATGACAGCCTTCCAAATAATTTACAAGTGTTAACAGATTTTGAAATATTCCGGAAGAAGGTAAACAATTGTTTAATTGATAAAGAGTATTATTGTGTAAATATGTTTTTAAATAACTACATTGTTAGCTAGCTATAATATTGGCGTTTGTTGCAGCTACATTTTTATTCAATGTAGTTATTATAGTTACAGTTGTTATAGTTATATATAAGCTATTACTGACATTTTTATCATAAAATTACACATAATTACAATGGGCCTACGCTTATAAGCTAAACAGGTGTAAAATGATCCTAAAAGTATTAATCATTACGGTCTTGGAAATTATAAATTCTTCGTATTTCCAGATTATTTGATAATATCTAGAGGGTTTTTCTATATTTGAATTGTAATATAAGGTTTTATAGTTGGTAGCAGTGACAAAATATAGAGTCTATCTCAAGATAACAATTTATTTGTTATAACTTTCTTTTTAACTCAATAGGAATTCTGACAGTCATGATGCATGATCCCAGTTATGACACATGTTCACAGTGATGACACATGTTCCCAGTTATGACACATGTTCACAGTCATGACACATGTTCCCAGTTATGACACATGTTCACAGTCATGACACATGTTCCCAGTTATGACACATGTTCACAGTCATGACACATGTTCCCAGTTATGACACATGTTCACAGTCATGACACTTGTTCAAAGCCCTGGCGCCATCTCCGTTCTTTATGGTCACTATACTGAATAGACTCTCAAATGCTATTATTTCTTGCCCGACATCATTCAGTATATATTCTGCATGATTTGGTGTTGCTGAGTAACTATTGTCATTTAATTGCTACAAGCTTCTTTGAATTTGTAAAAAACACGCAAATTTTAATAATTTATATAAATATCGATGCAGTTTATTTTAAGTGATTATGTTAAGTGATTAATACTAATTTTACTACTTTTATAAAAGAGTGGCATCTTATATCAAGTAAAACAATTTTACGTTTTTGATTAAAGGATAGTAGTTTTGTTTTAGTAAAACAATGCATCTTGATTCTATTGTTGAAAGAGAAATGATTAACACAACTGTTTATAAATGGTTGGGTCCATTGTGCATTGTTGAACGCGATGCATTGTTTTGGGAGTTTATAATTAGTTTTAGTTGTACTTTTATTGTAATCAAACATTTTTTGTTTAACATCAATAACTCAAACTAGGTGATGTCCCGTTCTACGCTCGGTAATCTAGCAGACGTAGAGCCATATGTTTTGAAAAGTTTACATTGATCAGCTGAATACCTAAATAAAATATAACTCCATAAGATTAACATTGGAACTTTGAAGGCCTGTGAGGAAAAGCCCAGAAGGTGAATGTTTTTCAAACCCCCAAAAGGCACATCTAGGGTTTAAGAGCTTTCTATTGATACCAAATATGTATTTAAAACGATAGTTTTAAGGGTCGAAAATCACCGAACAAAAATCAAGAAATTCTTTTAATAATATAGATTGTACAAATTATGATTTAATGACAAATCCTTAATCATCATAAGTATACCTGGACACAAAAAGAAAACTCCAGTAAAGGATAACTATTTTGGAATGCCGCTAACAGTGTAGCAATTGAATGTAACAATACCCCCGTAGCAGCAAACCTGCGTACTCAGCGAATTTCCAATGCATATATATGTATCTTAATACCACATAAAGCCACATACCAAGTTTCATCAATATACATTCATAAATAAACGATTTATGACATTTTAATTATTCTCTATAAGAATAACATGGCGGCTGAGTATGCAGGTTTGCTGAAGCAAGGAACACAAAAAATGGGGTTTTATACAAATATCAATATAACTCATGTAGGTAAAGCCACATACCAAATTTCATTAATTTATTTTCATAATGAAGGCAGATAACACGTTACTTATTCTCTATAAGAATAACACGGGGCTGAGTACGCAGGTTTGCTGCCTTGGGTAAAAAATTGTTTTTTTTGAGCAAATATCAATGATCCACAACCAAATGAAGCCGTATACCAAGTTTCGTCAGTATAAGTTCATAAATAAGTGAGATATAAAATGTTTATTTTCCTCCATAAGAATAACATTAGACAACGTACTGTGTTTAGCCTTTCAATATCTCGGTAACCAATTGACGTAGAGAAATGATCAAAATACCAAATTGTGTGTTTTTTTCAGTTGAATCCAATGATAAAAACTAAAATTTGATTCTTTCAAAAAATACATGTAAAAAATTCAAAAAAATCATTTTTGGGATACAAAACCCCCCAAAAATACCCCTTTGGATGGTGCGATCTGGCTGGTTTTCAAACTTAAAGTCATAAATGTTGCTTTACACATTCATACCAAATTTCAGCAAAATCGGATAATTTTTACGAGAGTTATCGTGCTCACGGACACAAATATATATATATATATATATATATATATATATATATATATATATATATATATATATATATATATATATATATATATATATATAGTTTCGAACGAATGGTGTTTTTGGGGTCTGGGGACCTCAAAACGAAAAGTTATCATGGTCCCGGGCCTAGGTCTTACCATGCCGACTACGGTAATAGCTTCTTCCCTATAGGGGAAATTCGCTAATAGGTCTAATTAAAACTTTTAAGATAGGAAAAATAAGCATTTTTCCGGTAATATTATTATATAAGCCATATTACTTTCTGCTTAAAGTTTTAAGAAAATCGTATGTATTGCCCTTATTGTTTTACAAAAAAACAAATAAAAACAATTAATTAAGTAGAATTTAATAGGGAAGCATAATACACAGAACGTAACAGTTTTAATGAGTTCGAAAACAAAATTTGTTCAAGAGCACGAGTATACCGGGTCCGGGATACAAGCATACTCGCATACAGCGATACAAGACAGTTCATACCAATCAATCAGAAGCGAGTAACTAGGATGGTAATGAGCAAGGATCAGAGCAAGGGTCAGATGTAGGATCTGTAAAGGCAAAGGGACAAAGGAGGGTGCTATGATCAGACGTCAAACGTACGATTTAAACAAAAATGTGTTTAGATCCATGTAGATTTAAAAATGCATCTTTAGTTTACATGGAAATAATATAAATGTTATTTCTCTTATACTGTAGTTATTATTTAAACTTAAATTTCAACTAAATTCTTATTGTAACTACAAGGTATTATATTCTTAAGAGTTAAAATTTTTTACTATGTGAAAACTGAGTTTTAAAAATTATTAGGAGTATGTACGTTTATTTTAAACATGACCAACGTTACACCTTTAATACTACGGACCATATTACTTTAAATACATATCAAAGAAAATTTTAATCAGTTGTTAAAATATTTCTAATTCGAATAGTTCAGTTTTATCACTAGATTCGGGCCTTTTTTATATCGAGAACTATAAACCTTAAACTAAATAAGGGAAAATATAACAAAGTGGAAAACCGATATTAAATTAAACTACTTGAAACTTACAGAACATTATTGAAAGTGAAAACATTTAGAAGCTCTGAGTTTTATTTGAATTGAAACCAATATTTCCAACCGGACTATGACCTGGGAGATATCAGATTACGTCAGGCTACTTCCTCAGGTCTCGCATCTCCATTGGCTCATAACAAACTTGTCTAGGTCAGTATTATTTGTGCAGGGGATGTCTTGGACGAGCCTTGCCACGCAGTCCTAGCTGATGTCCTCACCTTGCGTCATCTTCACGACATCATACTAAGTTGTCTTGCGGCATCCAGGCGAGACGTTTCCCAATGTGAGCACCGGAAGAAAGAATGTTCCGCGTGTCGGAAACGCCCATCCTGTAATCGCAGTCTAGTGAACCGATGTTATCTATCATGTAAAGGTTCGACCAAAATTAGTCGTAAATGAAAAAGGTTGTATCAATGAATGTGTGATTATAAGGGAGCTGACCTTATAATTTTGTTTTATATTTTTTCATGCATAATTACTTAACATTTATTATTATTGTACTCACTTAAGCAATTATTTATAATTCGAAGTAATAAATAAGACTTTTAAAGTCCAGCCTTTGTAGGCTAGAGAAGTATTTGAGACCCAGGCATGAAAGGTAAAATTCCACCATTAGTAGTATTACTACCATGTGCGATAAGCGATAAGCTAACATATCTCTATATATAATTCCGTAAGTCAAATTTTTGTAAAGAAATTGTGAGTGACTGGATGGCCGTAGAAGGATGGGAGGGGTATCATTTTAAAGGTCTTGACGTGAATTTTGAGGGAAAACTATTCATTTTTCTTATTTTTTTACCATAAATTCGCAACAGAATAAAACTTTTCCCATTAAAACAACATGGGGTTTAATTTGTTTACATCTTTTGAAATTAAAACAGCTGTGCCACAGAGTTAAATTAGTACTTATTCAGTTTGTTTACTTTTAAACTACAGCAATGTATAGTTGTTTAGGAATGGACATTTTATTAAAAACATAAGACAGTATAATAATATTATATTATAATGCTAGAAAATCAGTGCTTATTTATAAATGACCAATGAAGGTTGATAAAAAATTTATGTATTTTGGTTTTTTAGGGGCTTTTGCCCCTACAAGCCCCTAGTTTATATATAATTCTGTAAGCCAAATCTTTAAGTCAAAATTGTGGGAATTTGGCAAAACACAGGATGATAGGAGACGTCTCAAATTAAAGGTCTTGGTCCCAGGGACTCGGGAAAAATAGCTGTAATTCTACAAAGTTACCAGCAAACGAGAAATAACGTAAAACATCCCCCATAAGAAAAGCATGGGATTTGAAAAACGTCCGCTTTGTCTACATTAAAACACGCGATTAAGTGTTTATTTTGTTTACGAACTGACATGTGTTCCTACTTGGAAAAAGGTTAGGGGCTATCGCCCCTTCAAGCCATAGTTGAAATATAATTCTGGTGCCAAAACCATTCATCATTTTGTTTAATGGTCTTAGAAACCAAAACACCAATTTTGGGTGCAGGTTCAATCCTGGCTCTCAGCTAAGGTACTTTGCTAGAGCGGACACCGCAGGCTTGGTTGTGTAAATGATGCCATCTCGGTACCTCAACGAACTGGCTATAAATCTCCACATAGGTTTCACCAATGAAGACTGGTGTATGATGCTGTTTTTCTAAAGATATCCTAAAATCATCAAAATGTCTAGTTAAAATAAAAAAAAACTGTAGTATCGTAACTGTGTATACTACGATAAACTGTAGTATATCGTAAAATATTATTAAATCTATAAAAGACATATTTTCTCCCCAATGCAAGATCGGGAGTCGTGAATTTTCAACGCTGGCGCCGTGGCTACAACTCTACTTTTATTACCAAAGTTGGACTCCCATAGCCGTATGTAATGTGAAACATAACCTGGCCTAGCAATAAAACTGTACTAAAGCATTAGTGTATAAATCACAATGATGAATTTATGCTATTACACTCAAAGCATTATTTTATCAACTTATATTTTGAAAAATGCTAAGGGTGATACGTAAGTTCGGGGAATTATAAATTAGCTAAACGTCAAATGCAAGCTAAACATGTAGTAACAGAAAAAATTTGAAGCTTGTCAAAACACGACAGCCACTGGGACTTAAACTTGAAAAGTCAATTTCTTCTGTTTAGCGGAGACGAAAACAAGATCACTCACGGAATGGCCTATTTTAACGACCATTAAACGAATATTATAACTAAAAGTAACATAAAAATCAAACTAAACTTTGCGAAACATATTACATATGATTTAACATGATTACTTTTACTTTTACTTTACCTTTCTCAATGAAAAATTTATTTTTATACTGTAAAAGTATTACTATCTAACAAAAATAGTACGAAAATAACTTTTTTGCTAAGCCTCCATTCTCAAATACGGTATAAAAATCATTGGGCATCTCGTATTGGCTTCCACCTTGGATTTTATATTAAAAGGGAAAACCGTAAATCTGACACGCATAGTTGATGTGCAATAAGCGTATTTTTGGGGCTTTTCTGACCCTTTTTGGGCATAAAAACTCAAAATTTGAAAACTTCAAATCCCCAGAAATGGGGTTAGTTTTCCGATTGTTTTGCCCAACGAACTTGTCCAACTGATTATAAAAAGGAATGTCTATACCAAATTTGAAGTAAATTGGACATAAATTGCAACTTTTTTATTAGCATATTACGTGTTGGGAAGGGACGTTATAAAAGACGTCTTACAACACTTAAGATATATCTACACTTATACTGATTCACATACAGACGGTAAACATATATAAAAGATGGTACTTGGCTATCGATTTCGACCAGTCACACCAGTCATCATCAGGCCAATGTACAGTGCATGATGTACAGTACATGAAGATGATGATGATGGACATTGGCCTGATGATGACTGGTGTGACTGGTCGCAATCGATATCCTAGTACCATCTTTTATATATGTTTACCGACTGTATGTGAATCAGTATAAGTGTAAATATATCTTAAGTGTTGTAAGACGTCTTTTATTACATCCCGTACATAAATTGCGACCACTAGAGTGCGAAAACACACATATATTCACAAATATATATATACATATATGTGTGTGTGTGTGTGTGTGTGTGTATATGTGTGTGTGTGTGTGTGTGTGTGTGTGTGTGTGTGTGTGTGTGTGTGTGTGTGTGTGTGTGTGTGTGTGTGTGTGTGTGTGTGTTTGCACTCCATACACATTTTTAGGGACCCCTCAAAAAAAATCAAAGTGTTCAGGGGGTCACGTTAGGAACTACTATGGTGATCCCGGGCTTAAGTCTCACCGTACGGGTCATGCTAATAGTTCACTTTTCCATAGGAAATTCACTAAAAAGAGTTAGGCGATAACGAGGAAAGGTTCAAGTACATGAATTCTTCAGAGTAGCCTGCTTTTTAATGACGTAAAATGTGTGTTCCCTACTTCAGATACCCCCACACTGAATATAATTAAATGACGAGATCGCTTTAAGCAACAGATGTTCGGTTGCCAAGGAAACCTCAATAACGAGCCTCTAATTCACCGACAACAAGTAATACTCAGTAGAGGTCTTGGTGGTAAGGTCAGACGAATATGAGGTTCAAAAACGAACAAATCGTTATGAAAAGGTCAAACGATTGAATTCCACTACATTATTACAAAGTGAACGAAATTTGGTGATAGTCTACATTTTCGTACTCCATGTCGTTAATGCTTGTTTGTGTTCGATGTTTTTGGTTTGTGTACTTAACTCTATCACCATTCCGTCAAAGACAAACAAATTGCATAGATTGATTAATCTTCTTACAAATGTATTACCCAATCGTGAGACCATTCGCGGGTCTGCTCGTTCGCACATTTATTTTGAGAAATAATATTGAGTTTCACTGCCAATAAATCTGCAACACTTTAAAATATTATTAAACGTTACCCTTGTACTTACTTTATATGTCCTCAGGGAAAGAAAAACATATTTTTTCTACTGATTAATTCAACTATGGGTGTCAGATTTACGGTTTTCCCTTTTTATATAAAATCCAAGGTGGTAGCCAATACGAGATGCCCAATGAATTTTATACCGTATTTGAAGTTAAGAATGGAGGCTTAGCAAAAAAGTTCTTTTCGTACTATTTTTGTTAGATAGTAATACTTTTATAGTATAAAAATAAATGTTTCATTGAAAAAGGTGCAAAGTCTTTTAATAATCATGTTAAATCATATGTAACATGTTTCACAAAGTTTAGTTTAATTGTTATGTTACTTTTAGTTTTCTAATATTCGTATAATGGTCGTTAAAATAGGCCATTTCGTGAGTGATCTTGTTTTCCTCTTCGCTAAACAGAAGAAATAGGCTTTTCAAGTTAAGGTCCCAGTGGGTGTCTTGTTTTGACAAGCTTCAAAGTTTATGTATTACTACATGTTTAGCTAGCATTTGACGTTTAGCTAATTTATAATTCCTCGAACTTACGTAACACCCTTGGCATTTTTCAAAATATAAGTTGATAAAATAATGCTTTGAGTGTAATAGCATAAATTCATCATTGTGACTTATACACTAATGCTTTAGTACAGTTTTATTGCTAGGCCAGGTTATGTTTCACATTACATACGGCTATGGGAGTCCAACTTTGGTAATAAAAGTAGAGTTGTAGCCACGGCGCCAGCGTTGAAAATTCACGACTCCCGATCTTGCATTGGGGAGAAAATATGTCTTTTATAGATTTAATAATATTTTATGATTTTACTAGGTTTTTTTTGTTTAACTAGATATTTTGATGATTTTAGGATATCTTTAGAAAACAGCATCATACACCAGTCTTCATAGGTGAAACCTATGTGGCGATTTATAGACGGTTTGTTGAGGTACCGAGATGGCATCATTGACACAAACAAGCCTGCGGTGTCCGCTCTAGCAAAGTACCTTAGCTGAGAGCCAGGATTGAACCTGCACCCAAAATTGGTGTTTTGGTTTTTTATACTATTAAACAAAATGTTGAATGGTTTTGGCACCAGAATTATTTTTCAATGATAGCTTATCGCCCATGGTAGTTATACTACTATCGGTGGAATTTCACCTTTCATGCCTAGGCCTCAAAAATTGCATTAACCTACAGAGGCTGGACTTTAGCAGTCTTATTTATTACTCAAAATTATAAAAACCCGTTTGAGTGAGTACAATGATAATAAATTTTAAAGTAATTATTCATAAAAAATAAAACAATATTATGGGTTCAGCTCCCGCATAACGAGGAGTACGCTAAAATATTTGAGTAAAGGCGGTCCCACACTTCTCGCGAACAAACCTGAACATTCGGCCGAAAATTCTCCCGAATGTTCACTAAACATTCCGTCCCGTATGTTCCCGTATGTATTCAACAGTTCGCGCAGCTCCAACACTTCTTGCGAATACTCCGAACATTCGGAGTTCGGCCGAATGTTCGGACCTGTTCGCGAGAAGGGTGGGACCGCCTTAATGGGATGGCCGAACTCAGAAATGGTATATACAAGTTACTGCTGTTAACGTAAGTTCTAACCGAAATTGCATCACAAAATGTTAAATAAATAGTCTTGATCCTTGGGACTCTGAAGGAAAATATCTAGTTTTATTTTGGTTAATTTTAGGTCATAGGATAATCATTCTTAAATATATTAAATTATATTATATTAAAGGTGCAAATTATTCAACAAAAGATAACACAATCAGTTGCCTCTGTTTCTAAATTGGAAATTATCTGAGTACGCAGGTTTTCTATGACGGGGGTATTTAACTAACAAACTGACAAAAGAACACAGCTGGCAGAAGTAAATACAAAATAAATGGCTGCTGCATTCTTGCGGATAAACTATTAACTTACACATTTTACTCACATTATAGATGAACGTTATCTATAAATTGAATTAACTCATACTAAACTGAGAGTCCTTTATTTATTTACAATCATAAAACAGGATAACTTGTAAGCAGTTTTTTAACATTACGAAACAATATTGTATTAGCATCTTGCACTTTACTAAAGGTAATTTTTGTCCAATGCTTTACCTTATGGTATTTTTAAATTTGTTTAAAGTTAATTATTAAAAAACGGTGACGGGCAACGGATCATTGTCTCTGCTAATATATCGATTCCTTGACTTCGTTCCGTCATCAATTACACATCAATGATACAAACTTTTTCGTTTACCATTTTTTCGGTCGAACCTTTACATGATAAGTGAGATCGGTTCTCCAGACTGCGATTACAGGTTGGGCGTTTCTAACACGGAACATTCTTTCTTCCGCTGCCCACGTTGGGAAAGGCCTCGCTTAGATGCCGCAAGACAACTTGGTGTGCTGTCGACGAACACTTCGTGAAAATGATGCAGGGTGAGGACAACTAGGACTGCGTGTCAAGACTTGTCCAGGACATACTCCGCACAAATAATACTGACCTAGACAAGATTGTTATGAGCCGGAAGAGGTGCGGGCGCTGAGGACGTAGCCTGATGCAATCTGATGAACTCCCGGGTCAGAGTCCGAAAGAGTAGAGGAGGTTTTTAGAGTGTAGTTTACGTCTGGTGGGAGTCTTCCACTAGGCCACCTGAGAACATAAACTGTTTTCCCGCCTTTTGTATACCGGAGCCGGGAAAGGACCTGGGTTTGTAGCTTTCATCTTTAATCTGATCATGCCGTTATACAAGCATACCCGGTAGTGTAGCAGCCGAGATACTCGAATGTTATTGAGTCAGCTGGTTGGGAATATTTGTTTCAAACCAAATAAAACGCAAAGCTTTTAAATGTTTGAATTTCGAATTATTTCTGTAAGTTGCAGGAAGTTAAAATAAATATCAGTTTTCCATTTTTTTATATTTTCCCCTTATTTTGTTTAAGGTTTATAGTTTTCAATATAAAAAAGGCCCGAATGAAGATGAATTGTTCGCACTAGAAATATTTTAAAAACTGATTAAAATTATCTTTGATATGCAGTTAAAGAAATATGGTCCTTAGTATTAAAGGTTGAACGTTGGACACCTTTAAAATAAATAAAATAAACGTATTTATGCCTAATAACTTTTTAAATCGCAGTTTTCACATAGTAAAAATGTGAATACCACATATTTAAATATAATACCTTGTAGCCACAATAAGTATTTAGTTGAAATTTAAATTTAAATAATAACTACAGTATAAGAAAAATATCATTTATAATATTTCAATGTAAACTAAAGATACGTTTTTAAATCTACATGGATCTAAACACATTTTTGTTTAAATCGTACGTTTGACGTCTGATCATAGCAACCTCCTTTGCCATTTGCCTTTACAGATCCTAGATCTGACCCTTGCTCTGATCCTTGCTCATTGCTTCTATCCCTGTTACCATCCTAGTTACTCGCTTCTGATTGGTTGGTATGAACCGTCTTGTATCCCCGTATGCGAGTATGCTTGTATCCCGGCCCCGGTATACTCGTGCTCTTGAACAAATTTTGTTTTCGAACTCAGTAAAACTGTTACGTTCTGTGTATTATGCTTCCCTATTAAATTCTACTTAATTAATTGTTTTGTAAAACAATAAGGGCAATACATACGATTTTCTTAAAACTTTAAGCAGAAAGTATTATGGCTTATATAATAATATTACCGGAAAAATGCTAATTTTGCCTATCTTAAAAGTTTTAATTAGTCCTATTGTTACATTCCATTGCTACGTTGTTAGCGGCATTCCAAAATAGTTATCCTTGACTGGAGTTTTCTTTTTGTGTCCAGGTATACTTATGATGATTAAGGATTTGTCATTAAATCATAATTTGTACAATCTATATTATTAAAAGAATTTCTTGATTTTTGTTCGGTGATTTTCGACCCTTAAAACTATCGTTTTAAATACATATTTGGTATCAGTAGAAAGCTCTTAAACACTAGATGTGCCTTTTGGGGGTTTGAAAAACATTCACCTTCAGGGCTTTGCCTCACACGTCTCAAAAGTTCCAGTGTTAATCTTATGGAGTTATTTGATTTAAGTATTCAGCTGATCAATGTAAACTTTTCAAAATATATGGCTCTACGTCTGCTAGATTCCCGAGCGTAGAACGGGACATCACCTAATCTGATTTATTGATTTTAAACAAAAAATATTTGATTACAATAAAAGTGCAACTAAAACAAATTATACACTCCCAAAACAATGCATCGCGTTCAGCAATGCACGATGGACCCAACCATTTATAAACAGTTGTGTTAATCATATCTCTTTCAACAATAGAATCAAGATGCATTGTTTTATTAAAACAAAACTACTATCCTTTAATCCAAAACGTAAAATTATTTTACTTTAAATAAGATACCACTCTTTTATAAGTTAAATTAGTACTAATCACTTAACACCGGTTTTTAAACAATCAAACTGCATCCATATATAAATTATTAAAATTGTCGTGTTTTTTACAAATACAAAGAAGCTTGTAGCAATAAAATGACAATAGTTACTCAGCAACACCAACTCATTCAGAATATATACTGAATGATGTCGGGCAAGAAATAATAGCATTTGAGAGTCTATTCAGTATAGTGACCATAAAGAACAGAGATGGCGCCAGGGCTTTGAACATGCGTCATGAATGTGAACATGTGTCATAACTGGGAACATGTGTCATCACTGTGAACATGTGTCATAACTGGGAACATGTGTCATCACTGTGAACATGTGTCATAACTGGGATCATGCTTCATGACTGTCAGAATTCCTATTGAGTTAAAAAGAAAGTTATAACAAAGAAATTGTCATCTTGAGATGGAATATATATTTTGTCCCTGTCATCAACTATGAAACCTTATACAGTATTACAATTCAAATATAGAAGAACCCTCTAGACATTATCAAATAATCTGGAAATTCGAAGAAATTATAATTTCCAAGATCGTAATGATTAATACTTTTAGAATTATTTTACAGCTGGGTAATTGTAATTCTGTGTAATTTTGTCATAGAAATGTGAGTAATAGCTTATATATTTAACTATAATAACTACATTGAATAACAATGTAGCTACAACAAACGCCAATATTATAGCTAGCTAAACAATGTAGTTATTTAAAAACATATTTACACAATAACACTCTTTATCAATTAAACAACTTCTTCCGGATCATTTCAAAATCTGTTAACACTTGTGAATTATTTGGAAGGCTGATATATAACTTTATTGACGAGTACACACTTGTTTTATAAAACCCGTGGTGGAATGTCGCAGGACTTCCAGGCAGTAAGTAAGGCGTAAATTGTATGAGAAGGACTTTGTTTGAAAAGTTGCCGATCTTTCATCACAAAACAAGTTGATCCAAAATACACAGGCAAGGGATAGCCAGAATGTCTACAAGTGTTTGGTTTAACATAAGATTATCTACTACTAGTTCGACCGACAGACGTTGTCCTGTCCTAATGTCAATGATTTTGTTGTATATGTCAAAAATCCTCGTTCATTTTCAAGATGGGCTCGTTCGCTTCACTCACTCACCTTTAGGTTGAGCTCTTGCGATCCACTCACACGCCTATTTTTATATAGAGCTAACGTGGACATTAAAAAAAAAGAATTAGAGATGACATAAAGTAGATTTTATATTTCCATAATGAACATATGTTTAAACCTTTCAAGTATGTTTAGGTACAATCCTTATTACAGCTGTTTAGTGTAACTAACTTACTAACTAACTAACATACTAACCCGACTTTGTTTTAGCGAATTTCCCCTATAGGGAAGAAGCTATTACCGTAGGTCTCATGGTAAGACTTAACCCCGAGACCATGATAACTTTTCATTTTGAGGTCCCCAGGTGCCAAAAACACCATTCGTTAAAATTTTTATATATGTATATATATATATATATTTATATATATATTTATATATATATATATATGTGTCCGTAAGCACGATAACTCTCGTAAAAAAGGTCCGATCTTAGTGAAATTTGGTACAAATGTGTAAAGTACCATTTATTTGAACAAGTTCGAAAACCAGATGAATCGCACCATCCGAAGGGGGGTTTTTGGGGGGTTTTGTACCCCAAAAATGTGTTTTTTGGGGTTTTCACATGTAATTTTAATTTAAATCAAATTTTAATTTATACCATTGAATTCAACTTAAAAAAACAAACAATTTGGTATTTTGATCATTGCTCTACGTCAATTGGTTACCGAGATATTGAAAGTGCTAAACACATTAAGTTGTCTAATGTTATTCTTATGGAGAAAAAGAAAAATTGTATATCTCGCTTATTTATGAACATAAACTGGCAAAATTTGGTATATGGCTTGATCTGGTTATGGTTTATTGTTGTTTGCACAAAAAAAATTTTCGCCTATGGTTCCTGTAGCAGCAAACCTAGGTACTTGGTCCCCATGTTATTCTTATGGAAAATACTTAAAATGTTATATATCGCTTATTTATGAATGTATATGGATGAAACTTGGTATGTGACTTCACTAAGATGAGTTCTGTTGATATTTGCATAAAAACCCATTATTTTGCGTGCCTTGTTGCTGCAAACCTGCGTACTCATCCCCAATGTTATTCTTATGGAGAATAATTAATATTTTAAATATCGCTTGTTTGTGAATACATTTCTTATGAATCCTGTTAAGTGTTATGTTATATATTGATTGGAAATTCACTGAGTATGCAGGTTTGCTGCGACGAGTGTATTATGTATTTAGAAGGTATAGTTTTCTATTTTGAATGTATGAAATGTCACGTATACCTGTACAACATAACTATATAAATAACGGTTTTTGATAGAGTGGGCGAACAACACACTGAATTAGGACCAAGAGAAAAGAAAACATGTTCTGTTCTTTGAAAGGTACGAGCCTGCCTTGAGGGTTTATTCCCATGTTTCTTAGTCCTTTGATTATGAAACTGTAGCTCTTGTTATCATGAAGGTCAATATTTTCAACACGAAACTTTTGGTTGGTCATGTGGTCTTGTTATACGTATCCATTGCATCAATATGTTGTTTTGTAATTAACTTGTAAGTTTTTTTTAAGAGATGCTTGTTTTTAACCCATATACATTTTGTGAAACACAAATACGTATTTTGGCAGATTAAACGTATATATAAAACTATGTAATAAGACCATCAGATTATCAACTAATAACAACCTGTTGCTTTGAGAGTAAAAAATATATTTAAGGGGGTGTTTTACTTCAAATAAAACATTTAGAAATAGAGGTTCAAACTAAATGGAATAATGAATGAAAACATTACAAGAATTATTTTCAAATATGAATTATTTAAATGTAACGTAAATTAGAATTATTTAAGCCTATAACATTTGTTTATGTTTCTATTCTTTTCATTTGTGATAAAAATATACGACATTAAAAATATATTTTATAAGTTCAGTATATTTCAGTATATCAAGGACTTTGTTTGTTTACTTGGCCAGAGAACATTTTGGAATATGTAAATTTAAATTTGTGTGTGGGATTTAAGTAGTGTCTTCACCCATAAAAACTGTTATAAATGTCTTAAGGTAGGGACCGTCTTCTAGAGCTCGTCTTTTATTGCGTAAGTTGGACTTAAAAACATTACCTAGAGAAAAAATTACAAATTAATACTATGTTTAAGTGTTTACTCAAGTACACACGTAAAAAGTAATGTGTATTCATGTTCAGCAACCCTAATCTTTTTACATATACCACAAGCCCTTTAATTCTTATATCAGTAAATGTTATGTTATTTTAAACATATCTTGTTTAAGCAAAATTTAAACTTACTGATACGTATTGATGAAGTGGCATTGGTATAAGTGAGATCAACATAAATATGAAGAGATACGGATCTTTATTTAATATAATTCACAGTTATAAATGTGTGCAATATAAAGAAAGGAGAAAAAAATTATAGAAATAAAACATTCATGCAGGCACTAGGGTTTCAATATTCGTTCGGAATTTTTCAGGTCTATTTAATCGTTGTTTGTAAAAATCGTCTTCAATATTATGTTCAGGGTTTTTTATTTTATTTAAATCTTTTCTAGATTCCATTGTTAATTTGTATCTGTTTTTATGTGGTTATTTTATTTTCCAGAAGCATATATACTTGACCTTTCGTAAAAAGATGTTCGATGGATATGATGTATTATTAATCCATTTTTTCTTGAATCATGGTCTGTTGTTATTTAATTATTCCAAAAGACGCTGCTACTCCCCTTCGTTACAAATATTTCATTTAAAATATACATATTTAGTTATCTGTTACAACCATTTTAGAAAGACGGTTTATAAACTAAAATTACCGTACGTTTTAAACATAAACAATCAAAAAGGAAACCAAAAACTATTATAACGGACACCTTGTATCCTTTATATTATAAGCAGCTTCTATTGTCCTATTATTAATGACCAAATAAAGGTGAATATCGTTAACCAATAATATATGTGATAAAGAGTAAGAATCGAAAACTCATTGAGGCAGAATTGTTCAATGGTTGAAGGTTGTGAATTTTTGTCTATAAAATGTTTGCCTAGATAGTTATTTTTCTATATATTTTAAAGGTGTTTGAAAATAAAGGTGTAATTGATGCAATGCCCTCTAAAAAATATATACTGTTATGTTTCAATATGGAGATCGCTCTCTGTAAGGAATATTAAAAGAATCAAGCAGAAATAGAGTTAGATTTAACACAGTTTGTTGTCAGTCGGAATTTTGGCACTAGGTGCTTTTTAAAGGATTGTTTATCATTACTATCGGTTTTAAATTAACAGTACATTTTATAATTTAAGTGATGTTGTTCGATCAAAAATATAATTAGACTAACCGTTACGCGCCGCGGCGTCGGCGTCGCCTGTGTTCACAGCATAGCGTTAGTAAGATACATGTTAACTGACAGCTTGAGCTTCCTAAAGTTGCTGTAGACCACTGCTCTGCCATAGTTCCATTTAAGTTGCTCTTAAACTGGCCTGCCGTTGAGCTTGCTCTTTACTCGAAACTGCTGTTCTTCTGCAGTTCTTCTGCTCTGTGTTCTACCTGCCGTTGAGCTTGCTCTTTACGTCGAAACTGCTGTTCTTCTGCAGTTATTCTGCTCTGTGTTCTACCTGCCGTTGAGCTTGCTCTTTACGTCGAAACTGCTGTTCTTCTGCAGTTCTTCTGCTCTGTGTTCTACCTGCCGTTGAGCTTGCTCTTTACGTCGAAACTGCTGTTCTTCTGCAGTTATTCTGCTCTGTGTTCTACCTGCCGTTGAGCTTGCTCTTTACGTCGAAACTGCTGTTCTTCTGCAGTTATTCTGCTCTGTGTTCTACCTGCCGTTGAGCTTGCTCTTTACGTCGAAACTGCTGTTCCTCTGCAGTTCTTCTGCTCTGTGTGCTACCTGCCGTAGAGCTTGTTAAAGCCGTCTAATTCCCATTTGTGTTGAAGTTTCCTGACTTCCATCCACTTTATTAGTTCGAATTTTCAGATAAATTTTATTTACGTTTCCACGGCATTATTGGGATACAGACCTTTGTGGCTAAACGTGTATGAAACGTTTAAACAATTATATAAACAAATAAATAAACTCAAAATCTGAAATGCAGGACACCTGTTTTAGTTATCATCTGATCTAGTAAATGAACTTGGGAAGTTTAGTGGCCACTGGGGCAAAGCTCTAAAGGACATTTAAAACTTGAATAGGCATATATGTTACTTTAAGATATTAGCTATCTTCCTATCAAATATCAGCTCAATCGGTTTAGTAGTTGAATCGTGATTGAGCCATAAGCAAATAAACAAGCTCAAAAACCTTTAGCTTTATAATATAAGTATGATTTTAGGTAACTAGCATTAAAAATAGAAATAAATGTATTGATTAATTTAGCATCGAAAACAATCTATAATAATTGTTGCTACACAAGAAATTAATATTTGTTCGTAAATAAATGGGAATTGTATCTTCATGAAGTACACTATACC
This sequence comes from Allygus modestus, assembly GCA_963675035.1. NCBI lineage: Eukaryota > Metazoa > Arthropoda > Insecta > Hemiptera > Cicadellidae > Allygus > Allygus modestus. Next base: position 393,461,751 of record OY776112.1, on the reverse strand, counting down.
TTTTAAGAATAACCAACAAAACTAAAAACATATCAAGGATATTTAAAGGAAAACAGGGTTTCAGCAAAACAAATCAAATTTTAACATTTGTTAATTTTAAATTAAGTAAGTATTTATCAAAGACAACAAAGTTCAAGTATCCGCATAAAAGTTCTAAATTTCATTTCATTTCATCGTGGTTCTCCCTTTTGTACAGCACTCAGTTGGGGAACAAGTGTTTGGCGTTTATGAAATATTTAAGAAACTTGTTGGACAACTTTACTAGGAAAGCTTGCTCCGTCTTCCCTTTGATATTATTTTCGTAATGTTTTGATTAAACTGGTAATTTATCACTCATTACTCTCACGTCCGTAGTTTTCAATTATAACACTGATATATTACTACAGTTGTTTTAGTCAAAGTTAATGGCATCAAAAACAAATAAATAGTTAAGATATCAACAAAAATTCACCAAGCATTGTTGTACACAGACTAAATAAATAAAATTAAATAAAAACAGCAATAATAATAAATAGTTTTCATAATCCTCCTTTTGTTGTCTTAAGTTGTCGTTTAAAGGTTTTTTTTTATTAAATGTAGGTTTTACAAATAAAAGTTTATAATTTAATATTAACTTCAAAATCTTTAAACCTTTCGGTAGCTCGCTATCGTCTAACGATTAGTGTTTGGTATTTCGGTTCAAACTGCAGGTTTGAATCCCAGAGTACCCAAATTGTTTTAGAGATAAAGCCTTATCCCATCTATGTTATACAAATTCTAATCAGTTATGTGATTTGCATGTTATAGTTGAACAGGTATTTTGAATTGATGCCGTTTGACAAGCTTAATGTGCTTGTAAGTCTTTGATGTTTTTAAGACACTTAACCAAATAAATTACATTTAGCACAACGAAGGCATAAGTCATTTTCTAGGGTATTTGGATGTGGATGATAGTTGATTAGTTGTTTTAGTTGGAGGGTCAGATTGAATTTAGGACCTATTATCCAGGAAGTCCCAGTAAAACTTAGGGAGAACTTGAAAGAAACTTCTGAAGAAATTGAGATATTCAACTTTATAGTGAAGGAGGCTGAAAGCATATAAATAAAACCATGATCAAATAATAAAATAACATTTTGAAACTTCTATTGGTGTGGAGAATATAAAACTTGTAAAAGGCATGATCCCTCTTCTACAGACTTCCTCTTCTAATAATGATAGCCTTCCTCCACAGTTGGTCTAATCAAGATAATATTAAACATAGAGAGAACAGATTATTTTCAAAACATGTGGATGAACTCATTCCTATCTTCCAACTGACAGCATAACTTTGAACAGAATTTAAATATGCACTTTGCTTGGGTTGGACAAGTGTGCATAATGTGATGACCTTTCAATACTTAATGAACAAATACAATGTGGAACCTGTAAGGGGTATTATTGGTTATGTAACGCAAACAAGGTACTCGGTAGAGATTTCAGAGCGAGCGAGACTGCATGGATCAAAGGAAGCTTTATATTATTGGGAAGGTGGAATCGGACCACAACTAATGCATACTTGATGAAGCCTTTGAAGCCAAATGCGTAGTTGAGTTGATGCAAGTAATGATTTGCATCAAAGTTCCTACGTAAGTTACAACGCAGTTCCAAAATATTTTGTTGGGACAACTTAACTTTGTAAAATAAGTTTCTAAAATGTAATTTTAGTGATTGCAGATAAGATCAAAACACTCCCAATTTTTTAGGGAAAATTGGCAGTCCCTTAAAATAATATTTGCCTGAAACTTATTTATTTAAAAAGTAAATAATAATACTTTTGCTCGCTCGCGTTAGGATTTGTTAGTATAATACAGTTTAAAATGGAAAATGAGTAACATTAATAAAATGATAATTTAAATAAAAAAATATTATAATTCATAATATAAATTATTACTAAATAATATATATTCAGTATGGACACAATGTTAGTTGTGGCAGATTTAATATATTATGATAAATAAAAAAAACAGTTTATGGATTCAAAACTAAGTAAAACACTCTTTTAAGTAATGTGCAATTTCCTAAAAAATACACACACACACACACACACACACACACACACACACACACACACACACACACACACACACACACACACACACACACAATAGTATGTAATTTTGCTGAGCTTAAATTAAATGGGCATGTATAATATTACATTTTTACCTGATCGAACTAATAAAGGGTAATTTAAGAATAAATTTGCTTTTGGTTAACGGAAACCGTTCGGTCAAACTTAATTTTTTCCTTACAAGTTTGTGAGTGAAACATTTACGTCTTGCTGTAATGTTTTCAGAACAAAATCAATTAATACATTCACAACGCTTGAAAATATAACCTCAAAAGTTTCTTTGCTCAACAGCCATAACTTTGATCGGTTTACATTGCAAGTCAAACTTTTTAAATTTCAAAGTGAAAAATAAAATTTTCATGTTAGTATCTTTTCGTTATGTAACTTTTCACTGACAGTTACGTTGAGCATGGAATTGTTTGATATTTACTGCAGAACATAAAACAAATCATAGAAAATTTACTTCAATATGATATTATAGGCCTATACAATGCATTTAACCATGTATTTTAAATAGAATAATGTCTACAAATTGCCTTACTGCTATATATAATTTATAGAATTCATTGCTCTGGCACATTCCACAATGTCTCTGAAAATTAAATTCCAATAAATAGTTCTATTAAATAAATTAATTTCAAATTTTGAAGTATACTTTCCTTAAAGTCCAATTTAAACTCTGATAAGTGTCCTAAGTTTCGGGGTTTTATAGCTCGTACAACTTACAAATCGTTTCAGATGTATTACCTTCTCTGTAATTTTATAATATAAAGGTTAATTTTTGGGCTTATCTGTGTAGCGATTGTAGCTAATATTTTATGTAAAATTACAATTTTAAAATTATATTTTCTGTTTTATATTTAAAAATCCATAGTTATAGTTTTTTTCACACAGCAAAGCAGTATCATAAACAAAGATCTAAGAGTGAATAGGTGAGAGTTGGGAAAACTATTTATATCAGATATTACATGGTATAAGAACCGGGCTGGGATTTTTATTGTGGAAAAAATCAAATTTCACAATTTAATTATTTGAAAAATGTAAAAAGTTGTTAAAAATTAATAATAACAGTAGGTATTGGTCAGCATTAACATTCATTTCAAAATAAATAATTATTGTTACTGATATCTATAACTTATCGTGATTTAATATCTTCAACTGATGATTATAACTGATATACTGTATAGTGTATTAACACAACGGAAACACCCGAAAAAGGTAATGTGATGTGTGAGGAATTGGTTCATATTTAAAATAATGCATATTCATAATTTAAATCAACTTCACAAAGTTAAAGATGTAAAGTTCCCAACAAAGTTCGTCCCATTATGGCTCCTTGTTTTGTTCAATTGGTAGAGAAGGAGAACAAGTGTTCGCCGTTTGATGAAATATTTAAGAAACTTGTGGAAAAACTTTTCAGTGCAACTTTACGTTTCTAATTTTCTTTATTTAGCAAAAAATAAAAACGTATTTACAAAACAAATGTTAAATTATTGTAATTATAATTATTATAATAATTTGACGTATTATTTAAATAAAACTTTATTTATGATAAATTAGTTTTATATAAAAATTAGTGCATGTGTACATGCACTGTAATTTTATACAAGGAAAATTAAACATTTTACTACTAACATAATATTAGAAATGTTGGTTTTAATACTGTTTATACAGTGAATAGCCGTAAACGGAATATATACTTCTAAAACCTTCTAAGTTGTATTTCTTAATATAATATATTTTATGCAATTCTTTATCTTAAATTTAATAATAAATATACAAGTATTATTAATATATTCCTTGAAAGGACAGTAGTATATTTATGCTAGTGCTTTGAACAATCTTTCTATGGTGACTATGGTGAACGTCGAGTCGTGACAGTAAACACTTGTTTACAAGAATTACGATGAATGGTCTACTATTTTAATTTACTATTTCACATTTACTCACACTGGAATTGTTGAAAGTTAAGCTTTCATCCAAACATAATTTAACATGGATAAATTATGATATCTTTAGGTATTGTAAATTATATCTTTAAGTATTGTAGATAATATCTTTAGGTATTGTAGATTCCTAAAGACAGTGCCCTTAATCCAGGCGTAATCAATTAGGCTGATAAAGATCGCTTTATTTCGGGATTCTTGCTTTATTGCTCAAGTTTTGTCTTAATTGATCTGAGAAGTAATAGTTATCTTTATACGTGAAACCAGTCCGCGTCGCAGAGTTAAGAATCAGAGAGTTAAGGTGAACAAATTTGAATTCGTTATTACTTAGTAAACTGTGTCTAGTTTAATTATTTATATTAACAACATTTGTAAGCTCTTAGGAAGGTAATATTTTGCAGTCCAATCGTCAAACTTTAATTTGATTTGGAGTCAAGTTTACCAACATTGCCATTAGAGAATAGCTCAGTTACACCACCAACTGTACATTTTCAATGAAGACATAGACACCATCCAGTTCTAGCCCCTAATTGACACCACAACTCCAACAGAACTTACGTTAGTTGATTAATCAGAAGTTAACAGTGTTAATTGTTAAAAGCTCTACAATCGAATTGCTTGCACCTTAAGTTCATAATTTGAGTAATATCCAATAGTTATCCAAATGGCAAAGGGCATTTTAATTTGACAGTAAGAGCAACCTAATATACTGCTTAAGTGAACGAGTCCACTTGTAAAACTCAGTTATAGCAGTTATGACCGAAGAGCTTTGTTGTTTTCAAAGCATGACATAACCACAAAATCAATAGTCTGTTTTACCATTTATTTCGACCTATACTGACAGCACTTAACCTGACCTAACATTTTAAAGATAAAAGAGCAGGATAATGAAGAACTGATTTTCCTTTTGTGATAATTCAGGTCATCAATTGCTATACATATTCTTCTCGGGAAACGTCCTATTACTATCAGGAAAACATTTTAACCTCCTCTAACAATAATGTTATGTATCACAAAACGCAACAAAAAATAATTTTAACGTCAACCTATCTAGCAAACATGTTTATTAGACCATCTTTCACATCACATTTCACATATTTGATTGCTAACGTTGACCCAACTTTGTTTATTTCTAAATTACATTGTATTTTACTGTGGTGAGGAGTACGATGCAATATATTCTAGTTTTATTGCATTCACGTTCGAGCCGAATCCGCGACTGACCATCTCGTCGCGGTAAACGCACTTGAAAACGCGGGACGTTTTTAGTTACGCGAAACGTTGTGTTTAAATGTGAAGCATGAGGTGGTGTTAATGTAACTCTTTTGTTTGTATTTTTGTGTTTTTTTGTGTGTTAAACCAATGAAAACCGCTTTATTTCTAGTCACAAGAGCGGCGAGGGTTTTCCAATCAAATTACAAGATATTCCAATGTTATTTGTTTCAGAGTTTATTAATTTGTTGTATTAAATTAACTTATATGAACTTTGTATTAAGGTCATTTCTTTGGGTAAAATCAACTTTTCCAATTCTATAGTTAGATGGCATAATCAACTTTAAATTTTAGATCGAGAAATGTTAACGGAAAATAAAAACTAGTTGCATAATCATGTTCACTGGATTTGAAATAATAAAAAAATCTTTTATAAAACACCAAGTTTTCATATGCGATACATTCTGTTGAACTCAAATGCCCTCACATATTTGGTCCAAGCTTCCTTATCTCACCATCAAAATATAAACGTTAGACAGATAAGCCCAAAATAATGTTATAAATCACAAATCTATAAATAAATACATATTCTAATTACTAACCACGCTTTTTATTAGACTGGAACGTAGTTAATGAAAGGTACGGTTTTTTTCAATCATTAACCCTTAAAAAGGTGAAGATATTCCATTAAGAGAGAGGAACTTTTTCTTTCTTCTAAGACTTGAGTAGCACCTAAGAATCTGTTCGTCAGAAGTTTAGCCAATATGTGATCTTAATGAAGAAGTTGCTTGAGAACGCTTTTACAATTTCCCCTGTTTTTCATTCACAAAACATCAGTTTCTCGTAATAAAATTTCTGCTACTTTCCTTTATTTTACAAAATCATCTTCCTCGGCACTGCAAAAACGAAACGAACAGCGAAATAAATTATTAACAAACAGTTAAACATTTATAAGCTGGGAGATATTACTAGATTAAGGAATTCCTTGGTAATGCAATAATTTTAAATCCTCTAATCTGGTTAATTTTTAAAAACTATGATAGCATTTACACCGTAATTTGTTTGCATACAAATGCATCATAAATATTACTATGATTAATATTTCAACTCGGGGTTATTATCTGTTTAAATTGTGGAAAATTAAAACATTGTAACATCAGTATCATTGATACATTTTAAATTTTATTTTTAAAACATTTCAATATTTGCAATATTTCTCTTCAACCATTTATAATTGTGTGTGGTTTTGAATCATATTTAATTTAGAAGTTTGAATCCTTACTTGTACAATAACACTAATACTACAGCAGACGGATGGTAACTTCACCAAAAGTCCATGTAAATACTTAATTATTAATGATTGTTTTCTATATTTATGTCCGTGTTTCGTGTACGTTTGAAAATACGTTTAAAGAAGTAGTTATGACTAATGAACGCAACGCCATTTTGATATTCCTGACAATTACTTGATTATACTGCGACTTGGTGCCGAATCCCGGTTTTAGTATTACAAATAAATTTTCCTCTTCAAATGGATTAGCACCATACGTAGGGTTTGAAAAGCTGGAAATTTAAAACCACTATAATTTTTCTTAACTACAGGCAATGCAGTGTTAATTATGTAGACTATTTTAAACATCGCAGTCTAATATAAATTCTTTTACTCCATGAATGCTCTCAAATAATTAAATTCTCATCTTAATATGAGCCTTTGAAACCTAGTGCAAATTAACATTGGCCCTCAATGGCTCTATTTCTGGTCTATACAAGAACAGAGGTCAACATTGGGTAAAACAAATTAAACTGTCACAGCATTGGTACGTCTTTTGGTTCTCCAGTGCAACCGACCTCCATTTCACCTTGGTTCCTCCTTGTCTCTTCTGAGGGCTTGACTCCCGGTTGAGCCTAGATACCCAGTCTAGTCCGAGTCTAGTTTAGCGGATCTTCCTTGCATGTTTGCCTGGGACGGGTGAATGGGAGGAAGGGGCCCTTCCCGATGGTCTCCGGTCTGCCGTGCTGGGGGACGAACCGCTCTTGGGCTCCCAGAGAGGTTGGAGGCTCTGTGCGATGACGGTCCCTGTCTGGGGTTCTGTCAGCCATAGAGCTCTCTCCCTTTCTGGTGCGAGGCAGACTGACCCCGTCCTACCACCTTTCCCGCCCCTGAAAATCCCCTCTTTACGGTGGCTGCATAATATCCCAAAGGGAGACATGCCTAATGCAGGGGCCTCCTAATCCCCCCAAACAAACAATCAAATAAACACGCACAACTATAAATATTGTAGTATACTGAATTTACAAGTTTTTCGTATCTGTTTAGGTTCACATTTTTCATAATGTTTGCAATTGAACATTTTGTTCATTTCTTCATTAAACGATTGCAAATGCCTTCTCAAGTTGAAGTCCCGTTGAGCGACTGGTATTGACAGAGTTGATCGAAAGGTTTACAAATTTACAGCAGAATAATTTACAACTTATCTAACGTCTAACGGCTTACAAATTTGCATTACAGAAACATAACATGTTGTTATATAGTAACAACGTAACGGGTTTTACATTTCGTTTTTCATGAAAGCGCATAAAGAGACAATAGACTAATTTATAAATTTGACTTCCATGATATTTAGTACCTTTTTACTGTAAGGCCAGGTTATGTCTCATTATATTCGGATGTGGGAGTCCAACTTTGGTCATAAAAGTAGAGTTTTAGCTACGGTGCCGCGTTGGCCGGCGTTGAAATGGCATGATAGTAGACTGTAATCATAAGACAATTTGTAAAGCCTCATTATAGCAGTTGTCATATCAAGAATCTCATTTCTGATAATCCTCAGGAGATTGAATAATACTAGAATAAATATAAATAATGAGTTAAGAAATAACGATTATGTAATCCGACGGTTTTGTGACTACGACATAATTATGTTTGTGTAACATGTTACCGTACGCTTGTATTGTGAGTACTATAAGAATATGCTGAGTTATTTTAAATATAATACCCTTTGTGTTCAAGTGATTAAATCATAACTTAATAACAGTGAAAGTTCATGTTTTAAAATAAAATTCTAATCAAATTTATCGTTAACTTAAAGAATCATATTGACCAAAGCGTGACGCATTTCTACGTAAATCTGATCCTGGCTTTGAGAATCCACGCTAAGGAGATCTAGGTTTTCTGCAAATCTAATATAGAAAAAAATATTTGTTTATTTCTTACATCGAGAATCCTGGCAAAGAAGATCGCTGTAAACGATTTGCGTAGGTCGTGTTGCCATGATAAATATTATAATGTAATTCAGTATAGAGCATGAAATATTGTAGATTTTGAATAATTAATATTACTCTCTAATACTATTTATTTAACATTCATTGTTGGTGATGGCAAGTTTAAGTTATTCAAGGACATTTTTTATCACTTATATATTCTAATATTACTACTCTACTAATGATCTATTTATTTCTGAAATTCCACCGGCTTTATATGAGACGACCGAACTGATGGTGTTTTAGATGGAAACACTGTGATACAGAGATAAATATTTAATTTAAGTTTAAAATATATACAACTTTGATTTGAATTATACACAATATAAATAAATCTAGATATTTTTCTTAAAATCTTAGTACAACTGTGTGATGATTAGAGATACAGATATTTGCTATGCAGTTCAAATAAATTACCCCAATTTAAACTGCTGGGGAACTGTTATTTTCCCTGCGAGGGTCGCTTCGTGTTCCAGTTATTTCCACCAGATAGAGCAGAAACCAATCATAGATTTGACGTAATAATATTAACAACCGAACATTGGAAGATGGTTATTGTTTTTCTTCAGATTTTGATAACCGTTGAACCTTTTATATATTTTGTAAACAAAAAAATGTTCTGTGCATTAAAAACCTAGTCGTTGTAGTAAAAAAAAGAAATATATACAATAACCGTTTATACTAAAATACGACACTTATATTAATATCTTTATGGGTTGAATATGGACCACAAAAAAAACAATGGTAAGACAATTTTATTGGTTTTCACAAGTCATCACTTGTCTATGTCTTAGCTTTAATCAGTCTAAACTTTTAATAACATGCATAACTCTGTTAATCACAAACACGATAGACTTGCTTGGTATTTAGCCGATTTTGTATTTGTGGAATACCGCTTCTTGAATGAAAAATATATTTCTATAGATTTAAAATGAATGTTTTTTAAAGGATTTGCTATTCTGAAAAATAAATTCATTTGTGACCAATAGAAGTCAAAATATTTGGAAACCGTTTCAGCAAGAATACACTTAAAACATCTCGCACTGTTTACTTTGCAAATAAATGGGAACCCGTTGATTTTGATGAAAAAACCATAAATTAAAGCATAAAAATTCATCAAAGCATTATATTTATTAACCACCCCTAATACGGAACTAATATTTATACAACTAAATAACAAAAACAAATATATTTTAAATTATCATAACTCTCTTTGAGAATATCATATATAAAATTTGGTTAGACGAACTGCAACATTAGAACAAATGAACTAGGAAACACAAAAGAATAAAAGATAAGCTGATACAAGAAATATGTTGCAATTTCCATATAAGTGTGGCAAATAAATATAACTCGTTGGCATTGTTAATGGTGACAAGTTAGAGAATAAACAGACACAGAATAACTTAAAGGAACATGACCTGAAATATATGAAAACACAATTTACGTTACATAGCAACCAATACTAAATAAGAGTAATAATAAACTAATTTGTAAGGAAATTACCATTAATAATGATTAAATGTACTATCACAATCTGAACTTGTGTATAGCAATGAATTTGCCATCAGCTCTGGATATTCTTGTTACTAATTAAGCTTACGATTAAATGTGTTATTAACAAATAAATATCGAATTAAATATAAGACATATAAATGAGATTTTTAAATTTAAAATCACTGTAACCACTGCAATTACTGTAGGTATTTAAACCTATGTCAGTTGCACCTTAATTAACAACATTGGCAAGCCACTAAAAGTCAAGTTTGAGTTACAGGTTGAGCGTTGGCCAAGAAACCCCACAAGACTTGATCCTTCGTCAATACATGACGACCAAAGCAGCACAAGTCCAACTCTCGGTCGGCAAACTTTACTTGATAAACGTTCGTTGATCAACATTGTTCTCAAATATATCTGTGTAATCGTTATTTGCTCCTGGAACTGCCACAGCTCTCCTGCTAGTCTCAAGGAAGATTGGTCCAGAAGTGTTACCAACCTAAAACCTATAAACTTTATATTTATATAAATATAATTGCTTTTGTTTTACCTAATTTAATTTAATTTGTATTTTTCTGTATTTTTCAAAGAACAATTATACAGCAATTTAATTGTACGATTAGTAATTATGTAAAATAATTACCAAGATGATGGCAAAATAAAAAAAATCTTGTAATACAACGCGTTGGTATGTTGTCGTTCAAAGTGTTGGTATGTTAATTAGAAACCCAATAAACAAAAAAAAAAAAAAAACTGTAACCAATTTAGAAATAGTAGTTATAAAATAAGGACGAAAGAGAACAGTAATCTAGCTTACAATAAACATCATTGAATCGACATCGAATACCTAGTCTGTACACCAAGGCTGACCACCTGAGTAAATAAATAAATCTTTCCTCCTGACGTTAATAGTTTTAATTCTATAGGGAAAATTAGCCTAAATGTACAAAAATATGGTCCCCGATTAATGATCTTAATGATATATAAACGTTTTTTTTTTATTCATTGTGTATATAAAATATTTTATGTTATATCAGTGATTCAGTTGCATCCGTATATGTTTATAAGTAAGTTCCACTAAGGTTTTTATGTTAAGTAACTCTAACACAACTTACTTTAACAGTGAACTCTGACTTAAATGGGAAAAGTTTCCTGAATTACCTCCATTCATGTCAAAAACATTGCTCGGCAGTCCCACAACTGAAATTGTAAACTTGGTTTGCTGCAATATTGAGCCCATCTACTTTTAAACTGCTAATTTCAAAATACACTTATGGCAATGTAGGAAATTTCAAATTGGAAATCCGTTGTACAAAATTTGAAAGTTCTATCGTTTTAACCCATCATATAGCAAATCAATATGTTAATTTTAATTCCTAGATTTAAAAAATGTAGAACAATTTCAAAATCCCTTAGACCTTCGCCCCATTGGCTTTTAAAGGTTTAATATTTATATCTTGCAGACGCATATTATTTGGTCAGGTGATTATTTATTTATGTGAATATCTTTCCGGTGTAACTAAGACTTTCAAGCCTCATATTATTTAAAATACCGTCTTACGGAATTTCACTTCATACATTTCATTGAAATCTTGAAAGAGTGGTTGCCACTGTTTTCGAAATAGATAATATTCGTTCATAATCAAAAAATATTTTCTATTTAATTTAATGTCGTAGTTTTTCTGTCAGATGCTGACAAACCAAATTTTTATTAGTTTTGGACTTTCCTAATTAAAATCTAGGACTATTTAGGACTATGCATACACGATTTTGTATACATTTAATACATCCGAGCGCAGAAGTCTAACATTTACACAACAGGGCTTGAAGCGGGGAATTCATCTCATCTACAATTGATAAGGTGGGTTTTAGCTTTTAGTGGTTTCGATTATTTGGACAACGTGCTTTGCAGTATTAATTACAATACTTGTGAAATGGGTAACACACAGAGGGCGTTCTGTGCAAGGAAAGTTTCGAAAACAAAATATAGAACGTAATGAGAAAACTAACTCTGCTGTGAAGTTGCAAATTATATTAATACATCTGTCGTTTTTATGTGAACATATTCGTCTTCAAATGATTTTGCATGCGTATGCTGTAATTTTTTTTCGAAAATACCTGTGTTTCTGAAAATTTGTCTTTTGAGTAAAACACATCTTTAACCTGGAAAATTAACAAACAAATGACAGTTAATATTGCCATTACAGTATTGTTAGTTTTGAAAAATGGCTGAAGTATTTTCTTGAAAACCCCCTTTTTCACGTAAAAAGACCTCTTAGTCTTTTTTTGAGAAAAGTAGCTGTAAAAAAGATTTGAACTTTAAAATAATGGATATTATTTTGAGTGTTTTAGCTGTTAAGCATGGTAATATGCAATGAAGTTCAAAGTTAAAATAAGCATGTAAAGTATAAACAAAATTACAATTCTTTCACCGTGTATAAAAACCATAAAATCAAAATAATTAAAGTTTCTGAGCAACCGGTGATTTTCTTCAAGCAAAGCTCGATCCCAAAAAATTAGTGTAAAATGCTATAGACGTTAAGTTAGTTTAATTTTAAGATCTACGTCATGATTCACAATTACTACTTTCATAGTTTGCAACAAAACGTACAACAAACACGTTGTAATCGACTTAATAATCAACTATAAGATATATTTTTTAATAATTTTTAACTAATCTTTATTATATCTACGGTTAAACGTTTTTTTCTTTGTACTATTTTTATGAATAAAAGTCGTTATAATAAAAATTTTTAGTCAGTTGTTACTCTTATTAATGGAGTCAGATTGAATGTAAGTGATATGTTCAATATGAATAAATATGTTTAAGTAGTTATTTAATTTAAGATGTATTGAGAAAGAAATATGTTATTTATACATATACAATTTTTCTATAGTATTGCATCTAAAAACCTGATCAACGAACTTTTTGCGACTATTGAATTTACGAGATAATATTTTATTTACAATAGTAAAACTAGTGAGTAAATTTTGAATTTCAATAAAAATATAAGATTTTGAAAACCCATCGTTGATGTAAAATATAATTTATAGAAAATAATAAATATTTGTATGCCCAGTAAAAATGGCAAACTGCTTTACATTGCCCGCCATCACCAGCGTGCCGCATGTTCTAACCAGTGGCACAACATGAAGCTAAACCAATCTAGGGGATTAACTAAATAATATCACCAGACGGGCTTTGATATCTGCTGATTGATTTGACTCACTATATTGCCTATTTCGTTCAGTTGTCTTTAGGCTATAACCGTAATGAGTTATTTACGAACATGGAGGGACCAAAGGTGAAAGGGAAGTTTGTCTTAATGTCCATAATGGACAGCCAAAGATGGAAGCCTTATGTAATGACAACTTCATTTTCTGTACCCAATGTCAGCCTCAAAACTGTTATAGACCTGTTTTGAATTTCAGCATCATACCAGTTTTGATGCTGACATTGGGTACAGCAAATGAAGTTGTCATTACATATGGTAAGTCTGTTGGCTGTCCGTTATGACAAAGTTCCCTTTCACCTTTGGTCCCTCCATTTGCAGCGGCTAGGGACAGAATCTCCGGGTTTGGTCCCCAACCTACCAACCTGAGAATGGATGGTCCCTGGCTGTTGTACATGGATACCCTGTCAGTTTAGTTGACCAGTTGGAGGACAGCATGTGGGTCCCTTGTTTAAGAGCCTCATCCCAGTTGTCACAGGGGCACGGGAGTTGGTCCTCTGAAGGGCGATTTGGCTGCCGTCCCATCCCACCCTTTTCTTTTTTGCTATATTTTATCCTTCTAGTAACCTGCGCAATATTCCCGATTGTGGAAGATGTGCCTAGCAGTTATGCTGGAGTTTCCTATCCCGCAACAATGATGGTGATTATGAGTTATTTAAAAATAATCCTATTTAATGGTAAAGGTAATCAGTTTGTAAAATGGGATGATAAAATAAACACACAATTATTAAATGTGAATCGTAAAAGCAATTTAAAAGGTATCAATTTACTACATGTAAGCTTAATAAGTATATGATGATTAAAATTATCACGATATTAGTATTGGAAATACTAACTTAATTTGTAATGCTGAATAATGAGGGTAAACATAATCGTTTTATTGAAAGGTAGCGTGTTCTCCAAGTCGTTACGTAGTTTGAAGAATCTGAAAGTTCAAAGGCACAAAGCCCCTTATGTAAACCTGACTCGACCCTACGACATTGTGAGGCGACTTGCTGAGGAAATATGGGCGCTTTGTTATATTCTTAAAGGAATGCGAGGAAAATATGTTTAAAACATTTTAAAATTGATTTAAATGTAAATATTGTAAATATGTAAATATTTTATCCACTGAAAGGAGGTAATGGAAGTTTAAAATAGAAGTAAACATGAAATCAGTTTGTAAATGTATTTAGGGAATGAAACACAATACCAAAAGCCCGTCCAAAAGGAGAATTAAGTAGAAAATAACACACGTCTATCTCAATTTTGAATCCGTTTTTTATATCCGCCATAATCAAAATTTTAGTTGAGAATTTAGTCAAAGTGAGTCTGTGACAGCCTAAGACCACATTAGATGTACTAAGGTAGATAATATCTACGTTAACACCAAAATCTTGCCTATGGTTATCATTTTTTTAATGGATATAAAATAGCTACTATGGGAAAGAGAAAGCTTTATAACCCTGCAACAGGTAGGTTTATAATCATCATTGTACTTCATAAGTATTTAATGTTCAGCTTCAATAATACCCTTATTTTATGTGCTTACGTGACTCCTATTTATTCTTTTGAGGTGAAGGGGATTGCATAGTTACTTAGGAAAGCATATTTGTAAGAAAAATATCAGTGTACCAAGTTAAAATACTTCATGAACAACAGTTCTAAATATAATAGACTTGGGTAAGCATTTGATCGCGTTTTATGACAAAATACTAACACGTTGTAAGAACGTTGTATGACAACATTTGTGTTGGTGCATTATATTATAAAATACCAACACAAAGTATTATCTCAACAAACCAACACGTTGTACGACAACATAACACGTTGTATGACAACATTTGTGTTGGTACGTTATATTATAAAATACCAACACAAAGTATTATTACAAAATACCAACACGTTGTTTTTATTATGTTGTATGAAATTCCAACCACCTATTGTTTATTAACATTTTGTGCCAAAAATGTTAATTAAGTTATAATAATGTTTTCCCACTACGAAATTGCCAAAGGCTGCATAATAAAATGTTGTAAATTCTACTATATAACTAGTGGCTTACAGGGGCTATAACCCCAAACATATGGTTTTTGTGTAAGTGGATAATCACAGCTGATTATTAGTTCATTTTGCTTATTATAAAAACACTATAGTGATATTTCCATTAAAAAATCATTGGATATTTGAAGTCCAGTGGGGCGAAGCACACCTAACTTTTGACATTTCTGATATTTTTCCCACCGTACTTGGCCCTCGAGCTTTAAAATGAATCGTCATAAAATAACTTTTTCCTAGCTTGGGATATTTCGTGGGGACCGATTCGCTTATGGAATTAAATATATAGATTATTCAACTGTAAGTAAATGTATGTAGTACTATGCACTATTACATAGTACTAATTTATAACAAGGCGGTCCGAACAACTGATATTTTCCCCGCTCCACGCCGCCGCATATTTCAGTCATTTCCGCCACACGGAGCGGAAACCAATCCCACAGCGTGACGTAATAATATCAAACAGATGAGGCTTGATGGCTGTTGATTGATTCGATGAAATACATGTTGTTATAGGCGTATGAACATGCGAATATTTAGTACTCCTTGCTCATTCCGAAATACTATTGTTAAGCTCACTCGATTGTGGTATTATACTGTACAGTTTTAAGAACCTTAAAAGTAGACCGGATTGGGAATTTAAATATCTGTAGATAAAAATAAAATACAATATATATAAATATATTGTGTTCTGGTTTCTTAGGAAAGATGGTATTCATCATATGTGTTAAGAAAACGATAACCAATATTTCAATCGATTCATACTAAGATAAATATATAACATATTTACTGACGAAGTACAAAATAAAAGCACAATAAAGGTTTATATAAAACTAAATAAATGGTAGAAAATTTATTGATTTGATTTATTTTCAAAAACTATTATACGAGAGAGTGTAAGTTTCCAAAATATGTTTTATGGACTATATGTAATGTACTATTGAAGATTTAAATACATTTTTTCACTATTTTTAAAGCGTGAAGACCAATATCTGATGATATGTTACAGCTAGTAGGGAACGAACATATTTATGTAACTCAAAAACCCAGTACTGTATTAAATAGTTAAAAAGTATTAAACGGATGCATATTTATAACTTGAGGTAAAAATTGAGATCTTAATAAATATAAAATGATTTCCTCCTGTGCGGGATTGTAGAGTTGTAGGGTCCGGGAGATGATTGAAAGGTAGAGATGATTGGTTGCCTTCTTGCAATAACCTCTGCAGCCGCGCTCATCAGCCTAGCCACGCAATTGCTTCCACTGGTATTGACCATCTCTCTCTCTCTCTCTCCCCTACAATACATACATACACAAAATTACTATATTAGATTTATCATGACTTTAAGAATAGATGATCACATTACACCTACTTACAATCAGTTAGGATGGTTGAAATTAAATGAAGAGCATATAATTTAATAAAATTACTTCATTAGATAATTCATACTACAGTTCTAAGTTATTTAACACAACATTTAATTTTTTTTAAATTATGTAAGCGGTCCAGGAACCAGAGAAGGTGGTCTAAACTCTATATTCCAGCCCACAAAACAGTAATGTTCAATGAATATTTCTGTGTCACTTATTGTAGGGAACGTCTTCCCAGAACCGATTTGAACTGAAAAATACCTCCGCTGCAGCAAACCTGCATACTCAGCGAATTTAAAATGGTACTTCACTAAGTCATGAAGCCATTTACCAACTTTAATCAAAGCATATTAATAAATAAGCGAGATATGAGTTTTATTTATTCCCCATAAGAAAAACATTAGGATTGAGTATGCAGGTTTGCTGCATCGTGCATCAAGGATGAAAAAATCTGGTTTTTATGCAAATACCAATGGATCACCTCCAGATGAAGCAACATACCAAGTTTGATTAATTTATGTTCATAAACAAGCAAGATATCACATGTTTATTATTCTCCATAAGAATAACATTATAGCTGCTAAGTACGCAGGTTTGCTGCAATGGGGACCACAACAAATGAGTTTTGAATGAAAATAACATTAAAACCCAACCATATAAAGCCACATACCAAGTTTCGTTAATGTATGTTCATTAATAAGCGAGATATACAATTTTACTTATTCTCCATAAAATTAACGTACTGTGTTTAGAGTAACGCAATATATATCAATATATCGGTAACCAATAGACGTAGAGCTATGATCAAAATGACTTTTAACACTTAATGGATTAATTTTAATTTTTAAAATTTTTTTGTTGCTTAAGTTTATCTTTATGTTGTATTTTGTTAAGTTGAAGTTGTTTAATGTATATAAAAAGTTCCATAGGGTAAGAAGAGGGTTTAAAGCCCTAATTATTTAACTCTAAATCAATAAATCAAATCAAATCTCTCTCTCTTTCGCTCTCTCTATTTAATTTATTTTAAGTTGTTGTAATGTATATAAAATAGTTACATAGGGAAATAGAGAGATATATAGAGATATTTATTTAACTTTTAACCAATCTAATCAAATCTCTTTCTCCCTCTCACTCTCTCTGTCTCCCTCTGTCTAAGTTGTTGATCATTAAAAGCAATTTGTTTTTAGTTATACGTCTATATTATTTATTTTTCTTGAATCGTAAAAATACTGAAGCTAATTATTTGTATTGTGACACAAACACTAGTTGGATTTTAATGTTGTACTTAAATACCAGTCAAATGAATTATTCAATTTAATTCGTGTGCATTGTATCCATAAATATAAACATTTTCTTTTTAGTTTAAAAGTTCTGTAAACAATGTGTGACTACTTTAAGCTATTTATTTTTGAAAATGAGCACTATGTATGTCACAACTCATGTTATAAAAATTTGTGTAATGTATATTTTTGGGCCTGCCGTGGCGGCAGAGTGGACTCTAAACCAGGACTGGTGAAATAAACAAATGTCAAATCTCTCCCTGTTTCTCTCACACCCCCCTCTCTCTCACACACACTTACTCTCTCCTTACTCTTCCCTCCATTACATAGTTAAATAATAAGTTATTAGTGAATTTCCTTTGGAAAGTGAACTATTAGCATGACCCGCACGGTGAAACTTAAGCCCGGGACCACCATAGAAGTTCCTAACGTGACCCCCTGAACACGTTTTGGGGGGTCGTTCAAAATTTTATATATATATATATATATATATATATATACATATATATATATGTGTTTGCACTCTAGCGGTCGCATTTTTTGTCCGATTTACTTCAATTTTATTAGGGACGTTCCTTTCTGTAATCAGTTGGACAAGTTCGTTGGGCAAAACAATCGGAAAACTCTAAACCCATTTTTTAGGGGATTAATCTTTCAAATTTTGAGTTTTTGGGCCCAAAAAGGGTCAGAAAAGCCCCGTATGTAAAATAAATGCATGTAAAAAGATGGGAATTGGAGAGGCGAAAGTTTTAAGCCCTCTCTTGTCATTCTAGCATAAATATGTACCGAGTTATTAAAGGAAATGTGTATCGACCAAACACAGTACGTTGTCTTATGGGGATTTTACATTAGAAAAGCCTGTTATTAATTTTTTGGTGTACTTTTATCACCCCCAACAACCTCACGCCTACTTTAAAGCCTGACTGGACCTTCTCCTAACCTTATAATGCAAAAAATTGTATTCCCAGCATTGCAGGTAAATAGAACCAGGAGCATCAGAACAGCCAAAAAATCAATGTTTTCAGATTTGAATAAAAGTTGGAATAAATGTATGTTTTTAACTTATTTTGAGTTTTTATTGTTTTTTATGTGGACATTCACTTCCCTCACGTCAGCGTGCTGCGTGCGAACTAGTTTTGATTAATAGAATTTGATATTAAAATATACCTATGATACTTATTTATTCGATTGTTTTTGCAAGGAAAAATGTTGTACAAAAGAATAAATGATACTTTAACATGAATTGATCAAACATTAATCCCATTTAACCAAGCTAATATTCCACATTAGATTCTCCTTCCTACTTCCTCAAGCAGTTAAGCAAAAAACATACCTACTAATTATAACTTGAATCTTATCATTTCTGTATAGAGATGAATTGTTGACCACCTTCAAAGGAGCGAGAAGAAAACGACCCCCACACATATTCTTATTACTTATGTTATTGGAGAAGTAATTTGATTTGTTTTTTACCGCAATATTACATCATCGCTGATCGTTAGATACCATTAATATGTTTGGATGGCTTTGTCAACAGACAATGTATAAATAGTTTAGGGGTATCTTTCCCACAAACTATTTACTAGCCTTCAAGTTATCTCCTTACAGTATATAAGATTAAAAAAGTGATAATGCAAAATTAAAAAATCAGCGTTAACTGATGGTTACCCACTGGAAATTTTCCCCCAGAAATTCCAGTTTATCAATCAAACCGTCAGTATCATCTGCTTTATTATCTTGCTAATGAAACAAAATCTCATTGGATATTCTGTAAGAAGACAGATATAAAGGGCCTAACGAACCGAGGCGACCCCAGATATCAGCGGGATGTCAATGGGATCACGTACCTCGTGATTATCCACCTTGGCTGGAGGCGGGCGCAGTACCTGAACAGGTTGTTGATGGCTTCAGACTAGTGGTACAGCTTCGAAAACAATTAGAATGATTGTGTTACAGAAAATGAAGGTTTGGGAAAAATAGTACCGGCTGAAGATTAAAATAACATAACTATAACATGTTAACAATTACAAACAAACATGAGCGTGAGATTATTGTATTACATTTCCTCTTTTTATAACAAAACTTATGGAATTTTAAACAAAAATTCATACTCACTCAATGACTATGACTTATTACCATAGTTGATCCAGCAATACTAAAAAACTCAAAAAATGCTATGATTATTGCAAATTTTGAAGTTTTTAAACGAAATGATCATTTTAGAACTGAAATGTTTATAGATAATAGTTTATACTATTTATTATTATTTAAAAAATGTAAATATAATAAAACAGCGAATTGCAATAAAGCCTGAAATTCCAAACTGCCACCTATTGATCTGTGTTTGTAAACTAATAATATTATTTACAAATAAATAAATAATAATTCTTTAGTTATATAAAGCAAGAAGTAAAAGAGTGACGAATAAAGAAAAAGATTGAATTGACAATAACATTAACAATGTGAACTCAAAATATAATCTATTATTTCAGTTTTTTAAAACGTGTGCTTCTTTAATGTGCACATGTAAATGTAATAACATATTCACCCCTTTCACTATATACCAATCAAATTTCGCATATTGAATACATGTATTTTCCAAAACGAAGATATCTGAACGAATATGTTAGATATTTAGTTCATAAATGGAATTCCAATCAAAGTTGCGGAACACATTTTATTACTTGTGTTGGGAGCAGGCGTTGATAGACCATTCATGTCAGACGCAGCGGGAGGGATCTTTACTCTCCACAACTGGTCTGCTCAGCTGCTACAATTTCCAGTTATTTTGTCATTTCATGACGCTGGATAAATATAGACATTTATATACATGATGATTTCACCAAACAGTGTAGTAATACCTTCATGTTAGAATATTTACTTAATTATCAAACAGTGTTTTGGTGTCAAGTGAGTTAAGACATTCTTAACGTGCCTTATTAAATATGCAAGTATACATACCCACATTGACAGACTGAAATGATAATTTTGTATGTAATTTTAAATCCGATATTGAAAGACAATGATACATAAATATAAGAGACAAATTTATTGTTGCATAACGTTCTATAACTACAGTCCTTCGTTTTATCGATATGATATCATGTTTACCAACAAGTCATATTATACCTTTGCTATCGATTTGTAATTTTCTTGCTCAGAGAAAAGTGGTAGTGTTAATTTCTACAAGTCACTTCTTATAGTGTACCTAACAATGTTTTAAGACAATTTAAGAAAATCTTTGGCACTTATAGTGACATATAATATTTTTCCAGGAACATTTCTTTAACATGTGGTACCAGATTTGCTGCATTGATAAGGTTACGTTACCGAATTGATTAGGTTACCGAATAATCTGAAGTTTATGATAATGTAACCTAACCGCTATAGCACGCTGCCGTGGGTAGGTAGTTGCTTTAGTACAGAAAATATTTAGAACACTAATGTCATTGGTTATCTGTGAAAATTATGTTATTCGTCTAACCAAATTAATTTGATTGACGCAGATTATCATAACTAACCCAATCAAAAGCTAACTAATCCCTTCTCATACCTAACCACAAGCGTACAGGTTAACATAGTAATTTTTAATTTCAATGGTAACAAATTTCAGTTAAAGCTTTGTATGTAAAAAAAGTAATTAATACTCAATCAGCACTCTACGAGCACTCTAATTAATATCTTTACGAGCAGATTCCAAACATACTTTTTGTTTAATTATAAACATCTGACAATTTTTGCATATGTATTAGAGTTCCAAGTGCAATTATGCATCGCTTTGAAAAAATTACTAAGATTATTGCAAGCCTAAAAAGCCAATTAAAAGATTATTGGGATTTCACCAATTATTTTATCTGTAAGGTATAATAATAATCACTTCTACTTTTACAAGCGACATTATAACGTCAGGAAAATTATCTTATAGGACACAACTCAGGCTTAAGGACAAAAAGGATAAAGAGATTGAACAATGGTGGTGTTATTTATATATTTATTCAATGTACATCCATTGTCATGTCGATATTCAACAGGTGATACACAATATAAGATCTTAGCTTTGCACACAGTATAACAATAAAGGTATTCACATTGAGCAAGGTATGTCGCGAGCTGGCCCGTCAAACATAACGAGGGGAAATAAAAAACAGTTAACATGTGAATGCCTTAATGTTTTAAAAATATACTCAGATTCCAAACTAGTTTAATTCTAATTAACTCTAAAACCCTGCATTATTTACTTACTGTGACATTACTAGGCTATCGTACGAGTTTACGCTCAATATTCCGCGAATAATGTTTTACAACTTCAAACGATCGTATAACCAGTTTTCATAATATCTGTGAACAAATTACGGTATTTTCAAATATACCTTCATTGAAAATAACTTCAACATATGTTTCTAAAATAAGTGGATACAAATTGAACTTTTTTGAACTCAAACAGTCAATGAGAATTAATAGGTTAATGCAAATTACCATGGATATCTATACTTTCAATTTTTACCTAACACATGCTTCATATGATGATATTTAAGTTGTTTTATAAGAACCACACACTTATTTTACAAGTCGACTTCCAAAATTCGTTACCCGTACGATGAACTTTTGGTATAGATTTGGTTTTCATGAAAGATAAACACAAATATACGTCTAGTATACATTTTGATTACACGAAAAGTCTGAGGTAATTTTGCAATTACTGAGAAAAAAACACACGATTAAACACAAAAAGCTATGAATGTCGTACCTCTGTAATATTATCCTTGTTATATGAAGCATCATGAAACACATTTATTATTACTAAACAATGTCCATGAACGCAGCCAAAACACGGTAGACTCGTTAAAGAAATAATTAATTAATTACAACAGATTTTGAACAACATGCTTCGCTTTGAAATAAAATTAGTTTTAAATGAATCAGATCGAACATTGACTTTGTAATTAATGAGTATTTCACAAGTATTGTACTTATTTACAAAGTATTTCGTAAAATGAAAAGTCAACACTTTGTCCCATGTTAATTTAACTTAATTACCAAAGGAAAATTTTAGATTAAATAATGCCAATTTCACCATAATAAAATAATAAGGAATTAATACTTTACACATCACAGCGACTGAAATTTCAACATAAATAAGGTATCAGAAGAATTCCAGAGAATAACTGTTTAATTAAAACTCATCGGTCTTTAGCAGGTGCCCAGTATAATTGTACATAAAATCATTATTATACGATAATCAAATTGGAATCCAATAACAAAAGCATTAATGGAAAAGTCTTTTTACAATAGATTGTATTGGGTATTACACGAGAACACCGCATATCTGTAAACGTATACAAATGATATTGTTTTGAACCGTTCAAAACTTAACAAGCCTAGATTATATATTACACAACAACGTGTCCATATACAAAACTGTAGTTCCTATTGCTCTATATGATATATGACTCGAGTCAGTCCCGTGGTGAGTACATATGTTACAACCGTAAACGTATTCACAGTCTGGCAACACTGTATCAGTCGGTGTGTCGCCTAGCGCTCCTGGTGGCCGGTGTCACAGTCAACGCGGTTGTTGACCTCCCCAGGGCTTATCTCCTTTGCAGTTCTGCCAGCCAGAGGAGGTTCGCCACGGAGGAGAAGATGAGAAATGTTGCGTGTGTCGCCTTATGTTTCTCCGCTCCACCTGGAACGTTTGATAAATGGTTGAATTAGTATAATGGGCTTGTAGTTGAACCAACCAAAGGGCACACATCGTTTGGTAAAAGAACACCCTTAAGATCCACCTTAAGGTAAAAGATGATCAACTGGCAGCATAATAAATATGTTTTAACTTATAACTATGAAAAAGAAAACCTCTACGAGATTTACCCATATGCCTCGCACAGACGCAGGCGTTAAGACTCTGGTAGACACGTGAGAGTTTTTTACTCTCGGAGAGTTCGTGGGAGTAAAATGTTACGTGTAAACGGCGCCGAGAGTCAGCTCTCCGACAGTGTCCGATAGTGGCAGGAGCTCTCTGAGAGTCGCCTTGCGAGTTGACTCTTGTCGTTTACATGGGATCAGCTGTTGCATCGAAACAAATCACCCACAGTGTAAACACTTCTGCGAGTAGTGTCTGAGAGTACCAAACTGTCTGAGAGTAAATAATCTCATGTGTATCCTGGCCTTTAGTTTGTAGCCGGTTATGAGATCTCTCAGGATGTGCCAGATACATTACTAGGAGTCATTTTCGACCGAAAACTGACGTGGAAAGACCATTTGGCTCAGACCAGCAGTAGACTTTCTCGTGTCTGGTATCTATTACTGAAACTGGGACACCTGGAGACTGGACCATGGTCACAGTTTTTCACACCATGTTTCATTGACACATTGACTACTGGGTGCTTTGGGGACATGCTACAGGAACCGAAGAATTGCTAAAGTTTCAAAAACGGGTGGTCAGATTGATTATCCTCAGTGACCGTCCGGCTCACTGTAAACCAACCTTGGCCAGGCTTGGAATTCTGACTATATATGGTTACTTCATTTTGTCTTGCCTGTTGCAAGTAAGAAATGAGTTCGCACGCAGCACGCTGACGTGAGGGAAGTGAATTTCCTTATAACAAACTATAAAAACTCAAAATCAGTTAAAAACATACATTTATTCCAACTTTTATTCAAATCTGAAAACATTGATTTTTTGGCTGTTCTGATGCTCCTGGTTCTATTTACCTGCAATGCTGGGAATACAATTTTGCGCATTATAAGGTTAGGAGAAGGCCCAGTCAGGCTTTAAAGTAGGCGTGAGGTTGTTGGGGGTGATAAAAGTACACCAACAAATGAATAACAGGCTTTTCTAATGTAAAATCCCCTTACGACAACGTACTGTGTTTGGTCGATACACATATCCTTTAATAACTCGGTAAATATTTATGCTAGAATGACGAGAGAGGGCTTAAAACTTTCGCCTCTCCAATTCCCATCTTTTTACATGCATTCATTTTACATACGGGGCTTTTCTGACCCTTTTTGGGCCCAAAAACTCAAAATTTGAAAGATTAATCCCCCAAAAAAGGGGTTTAGAGTTTTCCGATTGTTTTGCCCAACGAACTTGTCCAACTGATTACAGAAAGGAACGTCCCTACCAAATTTGAAGTAAATCGGACAAAAAATGCGACCGCTAGAGTGCAAACACACACATATATAATATAAAATTTTGAACGACCCCCCAAAACGTGTTCAGGGGGTCACGTTAGGAACTTCTATGGTGGTCCCGGGCTTAAGTTTCACCGTGCGGGTCATGCTTATAGTTCACTTTCTAAAGGAAATTCACTAATAACACATAAGTTCTTCCTCCCCGTGCTGATATGCACATCTACAATACCGGGCAAAGAGAATCACCGGACGATCCAAGAGCCAGACCATTACGGGCTCATACTCTACTGTAGGTCTTCATATATTCTATTGAATCCTGTCTTTTGGCAAACACCTTGAGGTAAAGAAGTTAAGGGAAAAGCCTATTACACATTTAATTAATTTTTGAGGATCCCTTAGCTGACTTAATGACAAATTGAGCCAATCCACAGTCTACTATATAAGTGTATAAAAGTATTTTATGTAATGTTCATGTATTTGTTTTTGTTGACGTCATCAATCCCGTACAGAGGTAACAGTTGAAGAGACGGTATATGAAATTTTTATGATTGTTTTTGACGGTCAGTTTTTCTACATTACGGTAACTAAGTTAAACCTTTATATTGTCTATTAGTTACTTTATTTGTAAGCCTTTCTCCTGATTTCTTATTCTTTATTTGCAACCCTTTCGTAGTGATATCTCGTCACTTGATGGTGTCAAAAAGCCCGAATGTGGTGGCAGAAGCTAGAAATACTCTTTGAAAGGCGGTAGGATATTAAACATGAATTTTAAAATTACTTTGTTGACTTAGGTGAGCAAATGTATTACATGTAGTTATATATTTTATATACAGGGTATTTATCATAAGATGTTACAAATCGTTAAAGACAACTGTAAAGGCTCGAGAGATATTAATTCAAAATAAACTGCATGTATAGTTTTAAGGTTTAATTCGTTGCGCTCCGATTTTAGAATAACCTGAATATGAAAATTATAGTTGTTAATAACTTTCATTTAAATATATTACGGTCATGATCGCATGATTTATTCAAACGTTCTTGGAACGGTTTAGATTTATAATCAGATAATGCAACTTTACCTTACTTTACTTTGGGTAAATTATGTTTAGTTAAGCGAATGAAGAACTTTCATTTCCACAAAACTATCGTAATGGTATTAAATACCAGTGATTAAAGAGAAACAACTGGGTTCGATAAAACATTTATTTTCCGACAATCCCAGGAAAAACTATGGGGAATAACATAGAAACAAATCGTAAGATTCAACTAATCTATTCAGCGCAACCCTAAGAGGGTTTGACAGTCAATATCGGAGAGAGGGAATAAAACGAATGTTTTCATTTCTCAGTTTATTTTTCCAACAATTTCTTCCACATCGTTCTCCCCCAGTCGTAAATGTGCCTTCCGCGGAGGGAAATATCGTAAATCGGAATGCGTAGCGGATTATTATTTGACTGATTCGGAGGGGGTATTCAAGAACATTGATTGAAACCCCGAAAAAAACAGAGGTAAATAGTTAACCATGAGAAAAACAAATTTTACATTTGTCAAATCCTATATGGTTTTACAACTTCTTATTCAAGCTTTTAAATCATATCGATACAATATTGTATGAATTTAACAAAATTAAAATTTATTTTCCGATCTTTCTAAAGGAGAATTGAGTCCATCCTTGCATCACTCTAGAATCAATTTCAATAAGTAATATTTGTAAACTATTCTTATTTTATAGAAACATTATTTCCCGTATGATAATATCGCAGGAAGAGTCATAGAAAAGAACCCAGTTATATATCTCCTGGTAAGTTACTCTAGATTATTAGTTACAAATATATTTTCATCCAATTCATGAATTCTGTCCGGAAACTTCAAGATTTATTCTTGGTACGGTTTTCAATTATAAAATATACGGATCTTCAGAACCACTTGAGTGTACTGACTTGAAACTATGCACGTGTAGTATGATTGTTAAAGGCTAGTTTGGTATTTATTTTTACGTTTCCAGCCTTAACCGTTTTAAAAAGGCATCCACTTTATTTTTTTAAAAGTTGTATATCTTGAAGAAAGCACATTTTGGAATCAAGGTGTTACAAAAATATAGACTTTAATAACCAAGCAAGGCGTAAAGGTTTAAAGTCTCATTGAATCTGTAGTTGAGGAAAATTATTGCAATTTTCCGAAAAAACACACTATCAATTTAAACGTACAGCAATTTAAACACAAATTTGACGATTTTACTCGTAAAAATTGAAATTACTCAGCTACAAGTTGAGTAATCTGAACAATGGTTATACCAAGCGTTATGGCTTTTAATTCCTCTTTATTAAATATACCTAGATAAATATGTTAAAAATCAATATATTAAGCTTTTAAAAACTGAAATGATTCCAATTTTGAAACGGTAAAACCTGGTAACGTCACATTGGATATCAAACTAGCCTTAAACAAGTACACAACCCAAGTTTCAATTTCATTCTATTGGTTCACAAGATATAAATATTGAAAAATACAGACCGGAAATGGGACGAGATAGGCCTAATGTTCACATGCGATTTTTAAAATTGTTTTGACCCCAGATACATTTTCTGAAGTTTTCTGGAAAGAGTTCGTAAAAACCCTGTATCACATTAAAATACAAATTATTAATAATTAAAACAATAATAATTTACTTAAAGTGGTATTTAGTAGTATAATTTACATGACTATTTGCTATGTTACCTATCTGGCTCCCCTCCGGCCAGTCGATATGCGTCCCTTTGGCGGGCGAGTCTTGTGATTTGTGCTCGGACTTGTCGATCTCGTTCAGACTGGACTGGTACTTTGTGCCTGGATCAAGAAAGGGGTGAGGGATATTAGAAGACCTGTTCATATTTCGAAAAAAAAACAGTCGAAAATCTCTCTCTCTCTTTATATATATATATATATATATATATATATATATAAAATAAATGTTTGTCTGTCTGTTTAGTCTATATTTGCTTCTATATCACTCATCCCATTACAATGAAAATGTACGTGGAAGGTCTCTAGCCACTAAACAAGAAAACAAGACCCACTGGACTTTGAAACTATAATTGTTATCATTATGGAGTAATATTTTAATTTAATTTTCCATGCTAATAATATTTTTACCGATGGCAAAATAAATGCGAATCAATGCCAAGAGAAACCACGCGGACGAAGTCGCACCGGGTACCAGCTAGTCTCTTATAAATGCTAACATAGAATTTGAAACAATTACATGTATTTTTGTAATAACAAGAGGTCTTATTAAGTCTAAAAACAAAATGAAATAGTATTCAACTATTACACCTCTTCATGCTATAAAATTACAGTGAAATTAAAAATATCTTATAATTATCGGACTCAAGTTTGATCCTGACTGTGAACCATCTTGAATGTGTAGTGCATTAGACCATGAGACTCAAGGTGTGATAATTTATTGAAGGAGGTACTGTAAAATGTATGTTGAAGGGAACATGACCCCTGCGATTTTAACGGTTTGCATCACAAAGCTTTACCAATTTAACTGCGTATTTCTAGGTTTTCGAAGTAAATGTTATACGCAACACGGTTTAAAGTATGTTTTAACTGACTATTTCAAATACTCTAAAAGTAAAGTTGACACCTAGGACAACTAATGTAAATTGTTATTACCAACCTTGTGAACCGATGATTTTAAAACAATTATTTAACACTCTTACAAATAAAGATTTTGCAAGCTCTGTTAACATTGGCTTTAGATTGATTTGTAAAGTGTCTTAACAATTAGTATTACAATCAACTGATGTAAACCTCAACAATGTACATAATTACTTGTGAATAAAAAAACAAAATATTTAAAACCGTCGAAAAAAAACTTTAATTTTACCCTCACCAGAATATATATTTTATGCTAAATTACCTCTACTTATACCCTAACAAAAATCGCTCATCGAATCTCAGGTTTTCATTCGTGTAAACCCTACTGATATATCCCAAAAGGATAAATCCAATAGTTGTCTTTGGTGTTAAAAAAATATTAAATCCAATATTTTGTTATTAAATTTTAAAAGCAAAACCAAATCATTCAATCGACTAATGTAGATCGATTCGAGTGTGAAGTTGATAAGCTGTATAAAACCGCACGTTGTGCTGGTCAGTGAAACATGTTTGTTCAATTAGCCAAAAAGCGCGAACGCGGCCAGAAAGGACTGGGGCTCATTATTGTTTACGGTTAACAACGGATCCAATTTTCTGATAATTTGTTTTTGCAGATTGCATGAGGACGATAATGGATTTGTTTACAGGTGGGGGCGCACATAATAGAACCCCACTCGACCATTTGGTGTTCGTTTGTTTATGATATCAGTAATTATCATCGTAGCTTTTATATTGTTGTTTCAATCAACTGTAATTAGCTGTGAAAAGTATTTGGAAATTATTTCACATTGATTGTTAATAGCAATATTTAATGGATTTATTTTATTTGAGGATATTAAAAGAAATTGATTTATGATTGAAATATAAATAAATTATTAATATTAATCGTCATTTGGGTTGTTATTTTTATGGTTGGCATTTTAATTATAGTGATTAATTGCAAACAATGACTTTTCTATTTATTGTATGACAATTATATGCTCAAGAGTTTACAGATATTAATATTTTTTAACGTAAAAAATACCACATTAGTGATGCAATAACAAAAATTATCAATTAACTTAAGCTAGCCGTGTTCTTTTACTGACACTCGCAGGGCTTTTATTGGATTTAATTAAATCTTAGTAACTGAATCGAAACAAAAAATGTTACTCTCTTAGTTATGATAATATTCTCTTCATGCATACATTTTCTAGAATCTAGTGTTAACTGGAGGTTTTATGTAATTAAAAATTCTCTGTTAAAAATAACTAGTAACTACAAAAAACTTTATGACAGTTCCTATAACAAGAATAATTTAAGAAATAAGTAACAGTTATGGTAATGTAGATGAATTTTTATCTGTTTGTTTCGTCAAAAATCCCTTGTCCTCAAATCAATAAAGAACGCAGACTTTTTTCTGCGTTCATATTTTTGTCTCTACTTATTTATTCTAAATTTTTAATAAAAACACATCAATCAATAATTCAATTTTAATTTCTGGATTTACTATACGTTCATTGCCATTTGTCACGTGTGTTGTTCGTTGATAGTTTTTGATAAAAACATCAAACTGGCGTAAATAAAACGTGATCGATTATATTAAGCTTATATACAACAATAATTGTTTTACAAAATAACTATGCTGACTAGGCGATATACCTTTGTCAGTTTTTGCAGGATAAGGGTTGATGGAATTATTCAGATCTCCGTTCTTGACCTCTGACTGTGAATCTGTAAAAACAGTACAAATTAGAAAAGTTTGTTCTTTATATTTTTAAGCTTAAAAGTGCAAAATATAAGTTACATATACATGTTTAAATACTACACAACAATCTATAATATATTACAAATGCACAGTAACACTATGGTTGTTGTAGTTTGAAGTATTATTTTTAGGAAATATCAATGAATGGAACTGATTATAGCCAATGTGCGAATGAATAAATAATAAGAAATGACGATGACGATCGAGGAGGATGGGAGATTAATTAAGGATTGTGGATAAGCAATGGTATATAAACATTCAATTGTAAAATCATAATTTAATAATAAACAGGCAAGAAAACAGCTGTAATCAATGTTAAAATACATCACAGGCAAAAATGTAATGTTAATAATAATAAATATAATGTTAAAGTTTGAAATGTACACAACCAATTAATTTTTAAGGCAAATATAAAAACACCGAAAGTAAAAAATGTTATTGATATTATGTCAACTTAAAGAAATTATCTTTGCTATGCGGATTGCGAAAACAAGTTTTGCCTAAACTGCCGATTGAAAATTGAGAGTTTAAATTAAATTAAGTTTAAAAATGTCTTTGTTTTTTGATATCTTTGTTACGGGTAAATCAACCAACTGATCACTTAGCAATTTTATATTTATGGATACAAAATTCGATTACCAAAACCTAAATGAATTCTGAATTTACACTATGTTACTTAAACCTTCCAGACTTCAACAAGAAATTAAACTATACTTTTTGTTTCAAACGATCGAGTGAATTTCGTTTCTAAATGAGGATTATTGTTACCAGAGAATAAGGAAATTGAAAACATATTTCCTGGTTTGCGAAAGAAATTTGATAAAATCCGGAACTCAATCATCTAGTGGGCAGAAACAATCGTCCTTTTCCGGCTGAGGGAAGCGCCAATCTCAAAATAGGATTTTGATTGCGAGCTTCAATGCATATGACGAAACCAAACCCCTATTATGGCCGGAAACGGCTGGGGTGGGATTAGTGATGATTACTCATTAATTAAAGTTAGAACTATGCCCTCGTCAACTTTTGAGTTTATGAGAATGTTACAGATTACATAACTTTTGATTTATAATAACTGTATAGTATTTTAAGTTTTTTCTAGTAATATTTTCTAGGTGTGAGTAAAAAAAATACGAAATGTAGGAAGAATATTTTATATTTGGATATAAAAAGGTTTTATTAATCATAGACGGCTCAATATTAAAGATACATATAATTTAAAGTACCTCTATGATTTAACTGTAAATATAAATTCCGTAGCACTTCTTTATTGCAACCCGCTAAATAAAATCAACTCTTCTCATGAGTTCTGCCAAAAATATACACAATCGTCATTGAATTTGTTTATGTTATTGTAAAATTTGCAATTAAAAATATTTGTAGTAAATACCATATTAATATTAGAATTTCATTACGATTGTTCAGGAAGATGTCACCTCAATATTTTAGGAAGATAAAAAGTGTAAATGCGTAAAAAATAACTGTTAGTATTTGTATACTGCAAATGTTTAATATAACAATGATCCAAACATGTTCGGGTGAATTCGGAGGGTTTCGGTTGTGTCCGGGGCCAGCTGCAGAGGCTGAGCATTGCCAGTGCGAGTTACAACTTTGACAAGGACAGTTGATGTTTCCCCATTCCTGAATATTACGTAACAAAACTTTTGTTTATAAATTGAGGATAGAAAAATAAAATCTATAAATCTCCTTGATTTAAAATACCAAAGGAGTAAGGTTTTTTTCATTAGGTTTTTATTAAAGGATAATACGAATTGGGCTTTGCTACGTGTGGGGTTCAGTTTTGCAATATCAATAATAAATATAAAGTTTAAAATAAAATACAGATAAGCGAACATCTAATGTAGTGTAAGTTGAAAGTAGAAATATTATAATGTTACTGCCCTTTTTAATGTTCTGATTTTGTAAACCAAATACAATAAATAAAACTTGTCAGAGGAGAAGTGCAGAAAGGCAAATGGATTGTCGATTCTGGAAAAACTGATAAACATGCAAAAAAAGTTCGAGCTTCTATGGATACGATAAGATGATGATTTATAAAACAAGTAATATGTACAGTAAATTAATTTTAAGAATGGTTTTAAAATTACTAAGCTATTCTAAGCTCAGTAATTAAATACTAACCAAGCCTTAAAACAGGAATATTTAAAAAGTCCAATGAACTTAACCTTTTTTGAGAGCCAATTATAACGAAAGTAAAATCTCATTTTGAAATTAAATTGTTAGAAATCTGACTTATTGAAGTTTAGAAATGACAACATGACAAAGTAATCCAAATGAAACATACAGCTGTTTAGAAATAAAAGCAAAAGCTGAAAAATAATTAATTTCAGTCTTTAGAAACATTAACAAAATGTCTTATGATTTAACAAGGGATATTACGTAAAGAAAATTAGTTATTAATATTTTTATATTATTATATTTTGTTATAGCATGATAAAAACAAAAATTCCAGATAACTGTCTTTAATGAGAAAACTGATCATGTCGTAATAATTTATAAAATGTAAAAGAATTGAAGAATAACAAAATCAAGCACTCGTTGGAATCACCAAATTACGAATATTTACTATACGTTATCCCAAATTCGGTTTTAATTGCTAAATACAAAATTTTTTAAATATATTATGTTAAAAACAAATTTTGAAAAATAGTTTTACTTTAATTTTTTTTTATAAGTCAAACAGTGAGACAAATGGTATTGTTTGAATGAAACAGTTATTTTCTAAACATGTTATAAGCTATTGTTTTAAATATACGACTGTTATTTACATACAATGCATAAGTCTACTGCAGTGCAGTTAACAAAAGATCATATTTGTTTAATTAAAAATAAATAAACTAACACCAATGGCAAACAAGGTTAGTAAGCACATTTATTATTTCCGCAAAGCTGAAGCCCAGCATTTTCCAGGAAGCGTTATGTTAAATTAGTGTCATATCCTGGAAAAAGTTGGGCAAAGCTGTTAAAACTTGGGGGCAAATTTGGCACAGTTCGGTGGTTGATGGAATGGATGTCCTGATCGATAGTGTAGGCAGGTGGTGTCTGGCGGCCCGCTTCTGAGAGGGAGGGACCCCAATCATGGCCCTACTACCCGTCCCCATGTTGGGCCAAGTTACTACCCACCGAGTCCTGCTCCGCTGACTTGTTAACATTTGGAATAATGTTTTATATTGATATGAAATTGCAGATTACACATTTTTAAGGTTACACAAATAATGAAACACATGAATATACCTGAAGGTTGGAAACTACTCGTCTAATTAAACATATTGTGATAAAACCAATAAGGAAAGGTACCCTGTGAAAAGTGCTAAAACAAATATATATATTGAACTCTTATGCATTGCATTTTGTTAACTGCTTCCTACTTATACAAACAATTGTTAGCAATTTCAAAGTAAACAAGTATATATATATTACTTCTTTAATTAGGGATGTTTTAACATAAGAACTGTGGATTGATTCATTTTGAGGACCTAGAAACACAAAAATACTACTCTGAAACTAATTAAAATGTGCATATACTGCTTTTAAATAT
This sequence comes from Allygus modestus, assembly GCA_963675035.1. Taxonomy (NCBI): domain Eukaryota; kingdom Metazoa; phylum Arthropoda; class Insecta; order Hemiptera; family Cicadellidae; genus Allygus; species Allygus modestus. The sequence continues at coordinate 393,427,749 of OY776112.1, read as the reverse complement.
TTAAAAAAATACGAAAATGATTAGAACTTTGATAAAATTTGTGGAAAATGGAAAAACTAACTAAGTTAATGAAATAACTAAGTTAAATTAGAAAAACGAGAAATAAAATCCCATTTTTAAAGGTTTAACTTTTCTTGTAATCCACACAATCTACTCTTTAACACAATTAAAATATTTTCCCTGAAAAATAAAGAACATACTGCTGGTTAATATTGTTTTGACAAGAAGTTGGGGGACTTTAGGAATTTCCTCTGGAGATTTTGGAAAGTCGAGTTATTTTATTGATTTTATACTGATCTTGTATCACAATGAAAGCTTAAAAATCATTAGACAGACGTTAGTCTTCTGCCTCTCTAAAGATCACCACTGCAGAATTAAATTAATACAATTCAGAGTTAAGATTCTCTAAAATATAATTTCACTCGATCAGAATAATGACAACATACTGTTGATGTTTTAAAACGATATACCCAAATTTAATTAAAAATTATTCAAAGACATGCATGTGCAGAAAGTGGAAAAAAGGAAAGCGGGCCGCAAAAGAACGAAGGGCATGCTAGAAGAAAGAAGCCCTTACCTAGGGCCGGTGGGGTGGGCGACTCGGTCGTGGGCGAAGGCGTCGTGGACGGCGGACCAGAGTCTTAAAGAGAGAGAAGAAAACGTGATAGGAAACAAATCAGTGAAAGCGAAATAGAGAAAGTGTGCAACAAGCGTTCTGTGAGAATATCTTGATCATGCCTGAAGACAAGAGAAGCAACACTGATAGGTAGAAAGGAGGTAAGAGTGTAATTCGGTATAATTAGGTCACTCATTTCGGCTGTCACTAGAGTTGCAGAAAGAAATAGAATTAAAAATTGGCAGAGGCTATGTACACGTCCGACGTGAGCCGCTACTGTTCACGTCCGTTCCAAATTATGCACCGTACGTTACTTTTCCTGTGATTTTTAAAACAGACTGAGAGCCAGAAAACATCCTACCCTAACCTAACGTAACCTAGCCTAACCTAACCTAACCTAACCTAACATAAGCGGTAACGATGTGAATTTGCCTTTACATTGGACGTGTACGTAGTCACTTCGTTAAAACTTATATTGAAGGGGGAATCATAACAAGCTTCAAAAAATAGTTTCTACTTAATTATCTGATTGATGCTGATAATTTTTCTGAGGTAGAAACTGTTTCTTGTAAATATAAAAGTTACTTGAAATATTTCATTATGCGTACTACCGTAACCAGAGATATACGGTACATTACATATTCAACTTATGTATGGAAAGGAAATGACAGACCCACGGTGGAGGAGCAGTAAAGATCACTAAAAACTTTATAATATTTCGTCCAATTATATTCAATAAGTTGGAAGTAATCTAATTAAATCATATTCTAATTATTATATATTTTAACTCCGGTAAAGCTTAATTCAATTAGTTTAACAATTCTTATATTTTTATAAATTATAATTTGTCCTCATGCTAAAACCAACTAACCAATATAATATGTAGTACTCATCATACATGATGGGTTTTTATTATTATATTTCATACGAATACCTGTAAATCTGCTGATAATTGCCAATTGGTATATTTCATTGACACAAGTCAACAATCCCGATGTTTGAAAATATATTTGATGGAAAATTTCTTAAAAATAAATGTCTTATATATAAATTCATTTTGCAAAGAAAGCAGTAAATACTAATTTATTGGATGACCCCAGATTTTATGATAAAATAGCAAATGTTTGTGAGCATTATTAATTTTCAGAAGGTTATTGAACAGCAGAAAAATACGAAGTAAGATCCAAATCCGTAGCCGACGATGAGGAAGTAAAAATGTAAAATGGGTATTAGAGAAGGGGATTTAAAGGGTTGTGAACAAGGGGAATGGGAGGGGTTGAATACCTCATACATGCCACTCATACCTCTGTTTCCCTTGTATGTTTAGCTGCCCATTACACTGATTAAAAAACATTAATTGACAAGTGTATGTTGTTAACTTCATAACCTAAGTAACTAATTTGAACTTAATGCCATTTTTTTAACTAAGAAGACAAACTCAATAATCTAATAACAATTTGAATCACTGAAAAGTTGCTCCACAAAATTTTTCGTCAGAGTACAAATTGTGGGAAGTAAATACATTATGTCTAGGCATCCAAGGGTTCACTACAGTCCTTACTGTTAAGGTGATGCAAGCAGCTCATCTCGATTGGTCTGCAACCCCTACATAAGAAAGGGGACCTAACTCTGTGAAGGTCCTGGGTATCTACTATGTATTTTTGACAAGATCAAGGAGAAATCGAAACATTTTGTAACGGTGATGAAAAAGGTTTATTATTCGTTGAGGGACATGTTTTCCTAAATTATTTATTTTATTTATGAGGTATATGTTTTATACATACCATATATATATATTAGTTGGTACTTTGACTAAATTAGTATACTGTACTATCGTTCTGTATATTTTTTCCTACCATTGCTGGGTAAAAATGTTTTAAAAAAGAATACCTTTTTACACGTATTATTAATTTTATGTTTTTTAACGAAATAAGAAATAACCGTGAAAATTCTGTGAGATGAATTTTAAATAAAATTATACAAACAATCTCTTAACACTGAACGACGTGCGATTATATTATTACATTACATGCATTTCAGTTCAATGGTGTTTCTTTAGCTAAAGAAAAGTTTAAGACTAAAATAGGTACATACCTCGTTGTCAACAGTTCAAATTGTAGCGATTAAACCCACTACATGTATCACGGCGAAACATGTAGTGGGTTTAATCGCTACAATTTCAACTGTTGACAACGAGGTATGCACCTATTTTAGTCGAATACGCACAGTTCAGGGGCTAAAACAATGAATTTTAAAAGTTTAAGGTCATTATAAATAGTTTAGGTATATATTTTTATCATAAACTCTTTTTTAACAAAATAATTAAAAAAAGCTTATTTTTGGTAAGTACTATATTACCAAGCAAATTTTTTTATAATATTATGAATTAAATATTACAAATTAATTGTTAGTATACCACCGATGATTAATAAAAGTAAATAATAAATTAAAGTTTAAGTTTTCTTTCTTGTATAGAATTTATTCTATTTTCATCCCTAATTGCGCAGAATAGTAAGCAGGAAATGTGTAATGCAAAACAAACCAAGAGGACAAGAACGGTATTAATACTAGTGTGAAGGTGCTTAAAACAATCAGTTGAAAGAATGTGCAGGGAGGGGTAGGGAGAGAGAGAGAGAGAGAGAGAGAGAGAGAGAGAGAGAGAGAGAGAGAGATAGGGAGACAAGTTGTCATGGTGACTATAGTAACTCGGCCAGCCATCCACTAGGTTGTCATCCCATATTAGTACGACATCAAACAATCTTGTTGACTTCATAAGGCTAAAATCTCGGCCTTATGATTGATTCAGAATAAACACACGCCATATTGATTAGTCTGTGTCAGCCGATCAGTGCTATGGCATGTGCGATGTACGGATGCATTCAGAAGACACATGTCACCTGAGTTATGTGTTTTTATTTGGAAGGTCACACTTATCTCTTGATTTTGTCTCTTGAGCCTACCACCATGTCATTAAGGAATAATATATAGATAATTAAATATATGTTTCAAAGAAAAAAATATATAAACTGACTACGATACTTAAAACCTGATTGCTATCAACTCGATGTTTCTTGATAACGCCTTGAAAAAAATGAATGTAATACCACATGCAATGCATCTCTTAAATATCCAGTTTTAAACCAGTTTTATGTAGTAGAGAACATAATTTAATTCGTAAAAGAAAACCTTAATAATATTTAACTAGTTGAAAAAACAATAAAAAAACATATGCAATAGTTATGCATATGATCCAGAATATTTAAGAAAAATATGTTAATCATGTTGAAAGCAACGAGAGTGAAACTTGTAAAATCCCTATGAAAATCATTGTATAAGTTAGAAGATCTGAGCTACTGTACACTTTACCAAGACATTTTATGATATATAATTTTCTTTTGAATATTATATCTTCTAGAAATTCTAGAAACCCGTAGCGAATCCAGTAACCTGTGGTGAACTAAATGAAACTTAATTTTTGATTATAAAGCGGATGCTAAGCGATGATATTTAAGGGATGATGTCTTACACGAAAAGAGCAATACAATAAAAGGTTCAAATTCAAAGTGTATGTGATAATACCGTGAAGAATAATCAAACAGGGTAGACGTTGTAGGGAAGGCGATTTGGTGATTTATATGGTGAGGGAAGGCTGATGTTGGTTCCCTAATATGACTCATATCTGATACGCTTTACTGCCCGTCTTGCATTAGCTGCACTCCATGAAATTGATTACAGTAGGTGGACAAGGGTATTTAAGCTTGTTGACACTATTAAAAAAATTATAAATACATTTCCTTTTAGCGAATTTCCCCTATAGGGAAGAAGCTATTACCGTAGTCGGCATGGTAAGACCTAGACCCGGGACCATGATAACTTTTCGTTTTGAGGTCCCCAGATGCCAAAAACACCATTCGTTCGAAACTGTATATATATATACATATATATATATATACATATATATATATATATATATATATATATATATATATATATGTGTGTGTGTGTGTCCGTGAGCACGATAACTCTCGTAAAATTCATCCGATTTTGACGAAATTTGGTATAAACGTGTAAAGCAGCATTTATGACTTCAAGTTCGAAAACCAGCCAGATCGACCTATCCGAAGGGGTATTTTGGGGGGGTTTTGTACCCCAAAAATGGGTTTTTGAGATTTTTACATATAATTTTTGAAAAAAAAATCTAGTTTTAGTTTTTTTTCATCAGCTTAGAAATACGCAAAATTTGGTGTTTTGATCATTGCTCTACGTCAAATGGTTACAGAGATATTGAAAGTGCTAAACACATTACGTTGTCCAATGTTATTCTTATGGAGAATAAGATGAATTGTATATCTCGCTTATTTATGAACTTTTCCTGACGAAACTTGGTATATTGTTTCATATCGTTGTGGTCTATTGATATTTGTGCTGAAAAACATTTTTCGGCCGATAGTTCCCGTAGCAGCAAACCTGCATACTCAGCCCCATGTTATTCTCATGGGGAATAAGTAACGTGTTTTCTCCCTTAATTATGAAAATAAATTAATAAAATTTGGTATGTGGCTTTACCTATTTGAGTTATATTGATATTTGTATAAAACCCCATTTTTTGTGTTCCTTGCTTCAGCAAACCTGCATACTCAGCCGCCATGTTATTCTTATGGAGAATAATTAAAATGTCATAAATTGTTTACTTATGAATGTATATTGATGAAACATGGTATGTGGCTTTATGTGGTATTAAGATACATATATATGCATTGGAAATTCGCTGAGTACGCAGGTTTGCTGCTACGGGGTATTATTTTATTTCAAATTGTATTTTTAGGCTTGAGTCTAAACTTAATGTATTCAATTAACCTGAATAAATGGTTTGCAGACATAGTAATTTTGTTTCAGGGAGATCGGACGAAGTGAATTTCAGTAATTAAAAATCGCATATAATATTACGGCGTAATCAATGAGGTGCAGCCAAGGGTCAGTACTGGGTATTATTATATTGCATCATCCCATGTTCATTTGCATGCATTTAACGCGTATGCATCGAGTAATCGGATCAAGTATACTCTAACTGTGAAGATAAAACCTATCATTTTATGAAATATTTATAGTACGTATTCTCCACTAACCTTACGACATTTATCCAGTTCTCTGTTATATAAGGTTATGAGCTCTTATAGTAAAAGTGGTACATTTTTCCTTTACAGTATGTAATAAATTCTGTGAGAAAGGTTATTATTTTTGCATAAAAATTATCAATTCATGTAAAAAGGAATTAATATTTTGCCTAAACTTATAACCATTTTATAGTAAATAAAATATATAATGAGTTATTTTATATAAAGAAAATAATATAATGAATTGTCTATAAGGGATAATCGTTCTACCTATATTACAATACAAAGCAGGCAAAACAAAACGAGATATGCTTTTAGTTAGGTTATTCTGTATTGTATTGTAAAGATTTTATTTTAAATTTACTATGTATTATAAATGTTCTTTGTATTACACTTCGTCTTAACGGGAACCATGCGTTCGACTAATTTGGCGTTGGGGCAACGATGAAGAATGAAAACCTAGGCAGCCAATGAAAACATTCGGGGTCGTTAAAGATTAGTTTCGTTTCATTACTTTTACTTATAACTAAAATATATAACTATGGATATAATGCCTGGTACATAATATGACGTAAAATGTATTATTAAACAACAAATTTAAACTAGGCACTTTACTACACTAACTGAGATTAAAAAGTCAGCAGGTAAAATATTGTTATAACATGATATAATTACTCATATCGATCGATATATGAATTAGGTTATAATTGTTATGACAATTATCTGTTTACTATTATTTTAACTTGTTTATTATCTTAATGTTCGTTCTCCTTTTAGCGCATTATCGTTTTAAAATAATAAAATAAACCTTCTCTTGCCGAACTAATTAGAGATATTTTTTCTCCAGTATTTATGTTGGTACTCATAGAACAGAGTGTAAATATTATCGATGAAATTGTAAAGCCTCGACTGACAGGTGCTTTGGCGAGCTAACAGCTGATTGGCTCTGATCGTTGCGGCGAGCTCGCGTTTGATTGGCTCCGCTAAACGGGACCCGGCGAGAGACTACCGTTGCCCCAACGCCGAATTGCCCCAATGTCTTGCCCCGACTTGGGAAACGTGGTGAAACATTAATAATCATTCGTTGATTAATTGCCCTTTTGGAAACAAATATTACTGCTGTTTAGTTACTGGAAAAAACCCGCTTAAATAATAAATACATTTTATAATAAATTATTAATTAATTAGTTAGTTGAAATCGAACCAGTAAGTTATAGCCAGTAACATTTATAATTGACTTATAGTATAAAATTAATTTTTCCAAATATAATTTAATATGAAAAATAAATGTCTAACGATACTTAATGATGAACTAGATGAAGATTAATTAAAAAAAAAAACTGCAAATAAATCGTTCACTCAGACCCACTTACCCTTAAAGCCTTTTTGTAAAATAATAAATAAAGTGTAAAACAAACGAGCATGTACGTGCTAACAGTAAAGGTGAGATGGTGTAGTGGACAATGACCGAAAACGAAAATATGCCAATTTCTACCTTTTGTAATCATTGTGATGGAGGGCAGCTAATACAAGCCTGGGAATGAGGTGCAAGAGGCGTGTGTTGGAAGCCAACCCCCTGTCCAATACACACCCCCTTTTAACGGATAATTATGTGTGAAATTCACCCTAAACCGTCCATTTGGTGTAATTTTCCTTCGGTCACTTCCTCTGAAATCTCTCTGAATGTGTAATAAAGATTGATGATGAGAAATGGTTTTTGATGCTGACTTTATCATTTTGAAGAAGTAAACCCAATATAAAGTTGTACTATAAATTCTACTTTACTGGATCAGTACCCCTCCTTAATTCCTTCCCGTGTGTTTACAATATTTTCAATTCGGGGAAATTTATGCGTATTTTATCTTTTGTATTTAAACTCATTTTGTTCAGTAGGTATTATTAGGGAATTATCAATCTGGGTTGAATTGGAATAAGTCTGTTCTATTATTTTTTATAGTGAAGGAATACAAAACCGGTTATCGTTGTTAATTTTATAGTATTATACCTGGATTCAGAGACATTTAATTACATATAAAATACTCTTTATAGTCACCAATAATCAGTTCAAAGCTGATTTAATTAGTCAGTTAGTTGACAACGTAGAGTTACTTTATATAAGTTGAGTTTCAATTTAACAATTTGACTGTGCTTATTATTTCTAGTTAGAGAGCTTGATGTATTAAATGTATTTAAAATTTAATCGGTCTCGATCTGGTTTTTAGTCAAGGTTAAAATGTTAGTATATTAAATAATCTTGTTACAATTATTTTCTATAACGGCAATTGGCAGACAAATTTCATAATAATACTCATGTTAAAAGAAAACATATTTTCAACCACCAGATGTTGTTTGTTTATTCCGTAATTGATTACGTTTAACAAAACATGTACTATACTAAAAGATTGTTTGTAATACTGTCTACTGAATGCACTGAATGCTACAGACGGAGGCAAAAGAATTGTCCAAGCTTTTGACACTATCCTATAAATATATAACTTACAGCTTACAGACTATCCTAAAATCTCTGAACTGTTTAGTAATTAAAAATAAACGAAAAAACGAAGTTTTAAGTTCGGTTTCTGGTAAGGAAACCTTATGTAATATATCTTGTCCCTGGCCTCAAATGCAATTTCGGTAAAAAGCCCCCGAATTTTCAAATTTAAATTTCTATTGATTGACCATTTATTTTTAATGCTTGATGAGTACCATCAATAAAGCAAACTCGAGGTCAAAATCTGTCCAAAACAAAAGTGTTGGAAATTCAAATTAGAAATTATAACCTTTTTAGAATGGAGATTAAGTAATAAAATTGTTCAATAACTCATTAACGAAATAAAGTACGATACAATTACGCTACATACGATAACCTCATAAACAATACTTTTTGGTGGTTTAATAAAATTTCCCTGCCTCAAAATTGTAATTTTTGATGGGTAACCCCAACAGTTTAACAGTTTTAACCTCCACTCAAGTGAAGATTCATTTGAAAGGGATAGCTAAGCAAAACGTAACAGAGCAAACCCGAGTTCCATATCTAAACCCCTGTACAAAATGTACAATATTTATCCAGTTCATAAGTAATGTGTAGGCTCTTCAATATTCAGCGCGTTTATTTCAATGCTCTTCGTATTTTTAGTTTCAATTAATTTTTACGTTACAAAAATGCGATGTACAAACAGATATTGCATTTAGTAATAGCTATTCGACAAACTTAAACTAAATTTGAAAGTAAAACTTAATCCTTTGATAACCTAGTTTAATAATCTGTTAATGATGACTATAAAGGGATGATTAAGATCGTAATCAGCAAGTAGCTTATTCCTTGGAATCGAAGGATTGGGGATAATGCTAACGAATGACGAGTGATCGGATTGAGCGGCTTTTGTAATTAGAGAACTGGGACTTTGAGCTTTAATGCATCTCGGAGAACAAATCAGCCGTAGGCAAAATTTCAATCAGAGATCCATTGATGAAGTTGAGAACCGGAAGTGAGTAAAGTAAATAATCAAACTGGACAGGCATTGTGGTGAGATTTGTGTGATGGAGAGGGTGAATGAGGGGGTGGGGGTTGTTAGTGTGCTTACATATGCCTCTCATGCCTTACTGTCATGCTGGTATGTGATATCCTCTATTACAATATTACAAAAGGAAATGAGTGTGTGTTTTAGTATATTAGTAAGTTCTCTCTCAACCTTTTTGCTCGCCACATAAATAGAACGAAAAACAAACAAGAACAATTTTTTTGTACATTTTACGTGGGATTTAATGTATGGCTTTTGGCTTTTAATTATGATTTTCTTATAATTATTTTTGTAATCAGTAAATATGCATTTACCATCCGGAGCTACCATCAAATATTAAAAAAGTTTCAGTTGTGAACAGCAAATTATGATTTTTACAACTTTTGTCGACATCTGTTGGCCACTCCGGTGTAACAGCGTCTAAAAACGAAATACCCCCGTCGCAGCAAACCTGCGTACTGAGCGAATTTCCAATGCATAATATATGACTTAATACCATATAAAGCCGCATACCAAGTTTCATAAAAATATATTCACAAATAAGCGATATATACAATTCTAATTATTCTCCATAAGAATAGCATTGGGGATAAGTACATAGGTTTGCTGAAACAAGGAACACAAACAATTGGTTTCTATGCAAATATTAATACAACTCAACTAGGTGAAGCTACATACCTGGTTTCATCAATATTCATTCATAAATAAGCGATATCTTCCATTTGGATTAATCTCCATAAGAATAACATGGGGGATGAGTACGCAGGTTTGCTACAAAAAGGAACGAAAAAACTGTTATTTAGGCAAATGTCAATATAAATCAACTAGGTGAAGTAATATAAGAGGTTTTATTCATTTATATTCATAATTAAGTGAGACATAGCATTTTCACTTTTCTCCATAAGAATGACATGGGGGCTGAGTACGCAGGTTTGCTGCAACAGGAACCTTTAGCAAAAAATTTTGTTTGAGCAAATAACAATAAACCCACAGCCAGATAAAGCCGTATACCAAGTTTCGTCAGTATACGTTCATAAAGAAGCGAGATATAATTTTGTTCTTATTCTCCATAAGAATAACATTAGACAACATACTGTGTTTAGCACTTTCAATATCTCGGTAACCGATTGACGTAGAGGAATGATCAAAATACCAGATTGTGTATTTTTTAAAGCTAAATCCAATGATGAAAACTAAAATTAGACTATTTCAAAAATTATATGTAAAAAGCTCAAAAAACCATTTTTGGGGTACAAAACCCCCCCAAAATATCCCTTAAGGTAGAGCGATATGGCTGGTTTTCGAACTTAAAGTCATAAATGTTGCTTTACACGTTTATACCAAATTTCACCAAAATCGGACCTTTTTTACGAGAGTTATCGCACCCACACACACACACACACACACACACACACACACACACACACACACACACACACACACACACACACACACACACACACACACACACACACACACACACACACACACACACACACACACACACACACACACACACACACACATGTATATATAAAGTTTCGAACGAATGGTGTTTTTGGTGTCTGGGGACCTCAAAACGATGGTAAATGCACGTTACAGTAAACTATGGAGTACAGTAACTATGCCTCTCGTACTCCTGTTTGGGTTGTTTTTGTTAGAACTGATTAAAAAATTAACAGTGACGGCACCTTTTACTTTCTCCCTCCTATACATAGTATATGGAGAAAGTATTGTTTTCGTCAAAATTTTAGAATTTGAGTTGTTAGTGGAAATATTTGTTTTGGTGCTCCCTGAAACCAAAAAAGTGATTTCTACGTGATGTCTGTGTGTCTTTCTGCCTGTCTGTATGGATGTGTACAGAGCTAGGGACGACACCAGTGAACCGATTTTAATGAAATTTGGCATGTATGTACTAATCCACGCTATCTCCAGGAGTGTTTCATTTTTTGGAATTTTCGATTTTTATGGATAATTATCCCCCCAAAACCGCTAAAAACATGAAAAATACAAATTTCTCAAAAATGGCTTGAACGATTTTAATTAAACTTGAGTAGTTTGTCGAGCTTTAGATTTAAAACAAAATGACACCACCCGAATTTCTGTAAAAGTTCGAGTTCAGAAATTACAAGACTTAAAACATCAAAAATTCAGTTTTTTATTTTATTTTTCACAACAAACCATAAATGTTAAAAAATATTTCTTATCACCATTACAAATAGCTTAAAAAATAAATAATTCAGTACTTTCAATTATTATTCTACGATTACTGGTTGCGGAGAAAATTGAAATTTTCATATAGCGATAAACGAAGTACGTTCTCCAATGTTATTCTTAGGCAAATACAAAATTACCATTTCTCTTCTATTTACTGATCAATTTCGTTAAAAACTGATATCCAGGTCAAGTTAGCATTTACTAACAGAGGATATTTGAATATGTTGCCCCTTAACTCTGGGGCTAGGAGGGGACATTTCCCCTCTTAAATCAGCAGAGGTATGTAGCAGAGGATTCTGTAGTACCTCCAAAAATTAGATATATTTTTAGAAGACTTTCTGTACTTTCTACCGTACTTTCTATTATATATATAGTAAATAAATAATAATTTATACACTAAAATGGGGTAAAAGGGAGAAAGTATGTGTCAGTTTCCTGATACCGTTTATTTTACTTGCTTATCCACCGAGCATTCCATCCAAAGGCATCCAACTCAACCAACTACTCCTGCCTACCTAGTGTAAAATATTTTTAAATTAGGCAGGCCTATTTGGCAATCTCAAAAACTTATCTGAGATTTTACCCGAAAAATTAATTAACTAATTAATTCATTAAAAAATTAATTAATTAAAAAATAATTAATTAATTATTTGGCAAAATAATTTCTGATATTAGGAATAAAATATGGTGAAATGATTATTTAATTGCTAACAACGAATAATGTAAATAAGCTGAGAGGGCTGGTTACATTTGTTTTTATGTATATTTACACCAGTAGCATTTTTTATCGTTTTGATAGGGAACGGACCAAATCCTGGTACTGTTACTATCTAAGGACAGGTCGACCTTAGAAAGCATCATTAATTAATAGCCAAATGACAAATTACAGCTAAATCCAGTTTCGAACCTTCTCAGAATTTTGCGATTTTGATCAGGATCGATCTGGCGAACCTCGGGTTACGAGGCGAGCACGATAACCACTGCGCTACTCAGCAAGTTAACAAAAAGAAGCCATAAGATATAGTCGATTAATGTTACAAAATATAAAGCTCATAAATAACGACATACTTGTCGATAGTGATGTTTATTTATTAGATAATGCCTTAAAATGGTAGTTTAAAAGTCAAATGTAGATTTAACTACCTAAATGAATATGGTTTGGCTAGCAAATAATAAATAAACACTTATATCTTGAAGAACTTATTACAGAAGATATTTTATTACCACACGCATAAGTTTACGATTCATTTGGGAAAAAAGATTTGGGGCAAGTATGTAAACAATTTTATGTATTTTATTTGTATATTTGACTTTTGTTTAAAAGAAAATTGCAAAAAAGTTAACCACTACCTAGCGCAGAGTTTTTAATTTACAACTAATGCAACTATTTTAAATTGAAATAAATGTACTTGAAGCCACAGATTGATCATTTTGATTAATTATGCAAATATTATGTTCGTAGATAATAATCCGTACAGAATATATATTTATTTTTCATATTTAAAAGAAAATTTTAGCAGTATATGCGTTATATTTTCCGTGATAAAACGAAAAGGAATAAAAAAAACTGTAAAGAGAGAGAGAGAGAGAGAGAGAGAGAGAGAGAGAGAGAGAGAGAGAGAGAGAGAGAGAGAGAGAGAGAGAGAGAGAGAGAGAGGAGAGAGAGAGAGAGAGAGGAGAGAGAGAGAGAGGGAGAGAGAGAGAGAGAGAGAGGAGAGAGAGAGAGAGAGAGAGAGAGAGAGAGAGAGAGAGAGAGAGGAGAGAGAGAGAGAGAGAGAGAGAGAGAGAGAGAGAGAGAGAGAGAGAGAGAGAGAAGTTGTCATCCCATATTAGTGGGACATCAAACAATCTTGTTGACTTCATAAGACAAACATTCTCAGCCTTATGTTTGATTCAAAACAAACGCCCGCCACATTGATGAGTCTGTGACGGCTGATCAGTGCTATGACATAAGCGGCGTTCGGCTGCATTCGGAAAACAATTTTTATCAGATTTATACAATTTTTTCCTTACATTAATAATTTTTTTAAATAGTATATATTTGTTTATTCCGGAAGGTCAGCATATTTCCCTTCATTCATTGATTAAATACCATATTTCGCTATCAGTGTACAAGATTGATTAATTATTAGAATACAACGTGAGATGCATATTTTAAATATATAAGTTTAAATGAAGAAGAAAGTTGTCATAATGTAGCTTACATAAAACATATATTTTTATCTTTCAATACGAATGTCATTTTTTCAACGTTTTTATATAGGACGACCCAAACCCTGGTCTTGTTCCTATCTAACGACTACCTTTTGTTAGTAATCATCAATAAAATATAGCTCAATGATGATGTTTCATTATAAACGATTTCATTTTATAACTTGTCATTTAACAGATACTAAATACGAATATTAAAGTTAATTATTAAAGATTATATTGAAAATAATGTTAAAATGTATATTTATTGCTTGGAAAGTTTAAATATAGTACATAATTAACAAAGTTCATAGATGTGAATCAAATAGTGTTACAAATATAGTATTTTTATTTTAATGTGCAATTTCCTACAAATAAAGATAATCCAACAAAACTTATAATGCATTCTTATAACCCTGTGTAGATTAATTTTCTGGTTGCCAAACGTAATAGGAAGAAAATTAGCCACATTAAAACAATATTATTCATACTATAATCAATGTAGAACAAAAATGCCTAAAGGTTTACTAAATGATTACGTCCGGAGAGAGATTGGGGGAGGGATTTTGGTGATATGCGGAATGGGGTAGGGTATTCCCCCACATATCACACATGTCTGTTGTGCTTTACTGCCCATCTCGTATGAACTGCTCTCCAGATGACAAAAGGTAAAAAAGGGAACATTTCGGCACATTGGTCAATAATTATTGATTATTCTTCTCAGGTACTCAGTGTTAGCTTTGCATAGTAATTTCATAGTCCATTGATAAATTTGTGGACGTAGGAAAAATGTGTTGAAAAAAAAGATGAATGCTAATGGAACAGAATCAAAATAATTTCTTATAAATGTAATTATTTAAAGACAAAGTACTTCATACAAAGTTGACAGGTGCCGGGGAAAAATAAAGAATAGTGGTTGAAGATGGAAATTGTTTTTAATAAAATAATTATTATTCTATATTTAGACTGTATTAAGTTTATTTTAAAAAGAGGAATTTTTAGTTTGTTAGTTTTGCCTTTGCAAAGATGTCTTGTAGAATTTATTTTTTCTTCTTTTTATTTTTGCTAGGTGATATTAATTATTAATGCAAGATTAGATATTTAGATTTTAGTTATGATAAGTATTTATGATTTATTACATTGTATTACTAAACTTACAATTCCAATATTTTACATAGAGCACTATATTGCATGTTAATGTCTTGTACGAAGAATGTAATGCTTGTATTTGTTAGCTCCTGAATTCTTCAAAAACATTTTTTATTTGTAAAGGAACCCCTATACGGACATTGTGTCTTCGGGACCCTATTTATTTTTTTCTGCTCAAAAATATAGTTTCAATGAGTCAGCCTGGTTTTATTTGTATTTTATATGATAGATTATTGTTTTGTAAATTTTGAAAAACATTATTTGTGGAAAAAATAAAGATATATTAATTTTTATATTTAACAGAATTTTAACCAGCAAGTTCCATTCAGTTCCGTTCTCGAATAAATTCTTATAGTTACTTTATTCTTCAAATCCTTCCTCCATCTTTAGTAGAACGGACCGGTTCTAAGAATGCCAGATAAAAGAGCGTCTACTGTACTAAAATTTGCTATCGGAATCGATCCTCCTTGATTTTAGGAGCTCATATACATTTTTGAGCTCCTAGAACTGTGCACAAATAGATTATTGAAAGACATTACTCTAAATAATATATCAGTACTACATTACGAGTTATTTATTATAAATAAACACTTTATCATTGTATTAGACACCGACGTAACTAGGGCGTATTTTAGGCGAATTTGAACGAATGATGATGAGTGTAGAATGGGTGGGATGCCTTGTGAAGCCTTGTTACTGACTAAGACCAACTGACTCTTTAGCCAGGATAATTAATGCACAAAGACCAATAACAATAATTTAATAGCTGATAATGTTTGGAACTAAATTAAATTTCTTCTAACTATTATAAGATCTCAACAAATGAATAAACAAATGAATAAATTTACGAAACGTATTACACAGTAAGTTATGGCCGGTTTCAGTAGTTGTATTTTGATGTATTATAGTATCTGCAAATGATTTATATTAGAGGGAAATGTCTAACAAGACATGATTATATGATTAGTTATAGTTATTTAAAACACTGCAATCACATTTTACACTGTCACTGAAACTCTAAGGCCTATTGAATAAAATACAACATACGTGCATTTATGCGCCATAATACCGTGTATTAAGAAGGGGTTGAGTGGACACTGGCTAGTCATTGGAAATATGCCCATGTTTACCTTTTGTAATCATTGTAATGGAGGGCAGCTCATACAAGCCTGGCAGCGAGGCATGAGAGTCATGAGTTAGGGAGCCAACCTCTAATAACCCCCTGCTTTATCCCGACCAACACCGTCAGAAAATCTCCCAACAACATAAAATATGTCTAGTCGGCATAAATATTGTTGGATTTTTTAAAAATATGTGATATTAATTTTTAATTCCAATCTATAAATAAAATTTTTTAATTTTGTGGATCTTTTCTCATAAAATCAACAAAGATCCATAAGATCTTAATTATCTAAATGTTTGCTTTGTCATAGTTAATGAACCGAATCCATAAAGTTGACTTATTTCAGCTTTCAGTATAAAGCTGACTTATAACGAATCTAATCAAAGAATATTAAGTGTTACATATTGAGGGTTCGTATTAAGTATCAAAGCGTTGATATGGATGTTAGGGTATCATGTAATTCCATAATTGGTTTTATTTTTTGATTTATTTGGACTTTTCCTATCGCTTCTAGTGTTTAAAACTACACTACGTTTCAGGAGGTAAGGAAACTCCTTCCGTTATCAACTGAACCCTACTTACATCTAAATGATACAAAAACAAAATATCTAAATGATGTAAGTAGGGTTCAGTTGATAACGGGAGGAGTTTCCTTACCTCCCGAAACGTAGTGTAGTTTTAAACACTAGAAGTGATAGGTAAAGTTCAAATAAATCAAAAAATAAATTCAAATCCATCGCTATTATGAGTTTCAAAAATACAGTCCATAATTGGGGTACACATTTTACTAGACGTCAGAATGGGAATCTACGTTGGTTAATCTTATTTCATTGTATAAGACTATTTCTTGATTCCTAGAAATTTAATAGGATAAAGATTATTTTTTAAATCCTCTAATAAATAGGTATAAATATAAACGAGTTCGCACGCAGCACGCTGACGTGAGGGAAGTGAATTTCCACATAAAAACTTTTAAAACTCAAAATCAGTGTAAAAACATACATTTTTCCAATTTTTATTGAAATCTGAAAACATTGATTTTTTTGGCTGCTCTGATACTCCTGGTTTCATTTACTTGCAAAGCTGGGAATACAATTTTGCGCATTATAAGGTTAGGAGAAGGTCCAGACAGGCTTGAAAGTAGGCGTGAGGTTGCTGGGGATAATAAAAGTACTCTAACAAAGGAATAACAGGCTTTTCTAGTGTAAAACCCCCATAAGACAACGTACTGTGTTTAGCCGATACACATTTTCTTTAATAACTCGGTAAATATTTATGCTAAAATGACGAGAGAGGGCTTAAAATTTTTGCCTTTCTAATTCCCATCTTTTTACATGCATTAACTTTACATCTGGGGCTTCTCTAACCCTTTTTTGGCCCAAAAACTCGAAATTTGAAAGATTAATCCCAAAAAAATGGGTTTAGAGTTTTCCGATTGTTTTGCCCAACGAACTTGTCCAACAGATTATAGAATGGAACGTCCCTACCAAATTTGAAGTAAATCGGACAAAAAATGCGACCACTAGAGTGCATACACACACACACACATATATATATATATATATATATATAATTTTGAACGACCCCCCAAAACGTGTTCAGGGGGTCACGTTAGGAACTTCTATGGTGGTCCCGGGCTTAAGTTTCACCGTGCAGGTCATGCTAATAGTTCACTTTCCAAAGGAAATTCACTAATAATAATTTGCTAACTTTACAGTGAAAGACTACTATACGTTATTTGTAAAGGTTTAAATTTAATAAGGTCAGTAGAGGTATTATTTAAAGGGCTTTTAAATGAAAATAAATCCAAAAGTTACAACCATTAAATTTGGTTTATCTGTTGAATAATATATTTATACAAATCAAATTTGTCACAGTTTAGTCAAATGTCTTTGTCAAAAATAATTCATATAACTTTACTTTTCTAAAGTAGGATTAAAGTACCGCTTTAATGTCACTAACCAACCGACAAGTTTATAAGTTTTATTTTTTAACATCGTTCATTAATTCGATTCACCCATATATTGTATTCTTATTAAGAGATAAAATTGGGTTCAGTTCGTTTCTATATCTTTGAAGCAATAATGCTACATTTTTACGATTTGTAATAGAGCGTTCTCTGGGTTTAGTTTATGTTTTTTTTATGTTGGAGCAACACTTGATTAAAAATGTCATATTCTGATTCACTTCTTTAGTTAAAAAGATGTTTAGTTATAAAAATCTACTTTTAATTGAACATATAGTTTCCGATTGGTACATTTTAAGGTAAAAAGTGTTCTTGTTCATAGGTACACATATTATTTTGAATTTCCTGGAAAACGACTGATGAATAATATAACTGTATAGTATTTGGTTTTTTTGTTGTGCTTTAACACAATTTTGAAAATCCGTTGTTATATAAAAAAAAAAAACTCCCTCGGGTATTCTAGTTTCTTTCAGATTTAGTGTAATATTTCAATTATAGTGTAATCATCGACATCCTTTGGGACGTAATCAGCAAAGTAGTTAATGCCTTGAAACTGAGGTATTGAGGATAAAGCTAACTAATGCCGAGTGATCGGATTATGCAGGTATTGTCATTAAAGAACAGAGACTTTGGCTCTTTAATGTCTTTCAGAGAACAAATCAGCTGCGGTAGACCAAATTTGAATCAGAAATCCGCGGTCGTAACAGATTATCGGAGATGACCAAAAGAATAATTAAACTAGACGGACATTTTGGGGAGACATTTGCAGTGAAATGGTGAATGGGGAGGGGGAGGTTGGTTGGTTAGTTTCCTTGAATAATCTTCATTCCGTACTGTCCGGCGTGTACTATGTTGCCCCTATTAAAATAAAAACGAGAGAACAAATGTATATTACAGTTTGTGAGAACTCGGTGTATTTTATGAACAGTTGGATGGTTCATTAACCAGAGTTAAGGTGGTTAGAGTTGTCGTTGTTAAGGTTTTATAAATACATTTTACTAAAAGAAAATTAAGAAACAACAATTATAAATAGGGCATTCATGTGTTTTTTATAAGCAAAATACCATGATAATTGGCTATTATTCGTTATTTTGCTGTGTTATAAAATTTTTGATGACAGTTTGTTAATAGCGTAGTAAATCATTTAAGGAATTTTGCCATCCTTGTGGACTTGCTGTGTGCTGAATCCATCTATTTACTCAATGAATTTGTAGGATAAATTTAAAACACAAATTTCGGACGTTTTGTAAAGGACAGAATGGTGAGAGATGGCTCAAACAAAAGGTATTGCTTTGAAGGGACTCCGGAAAACAGTAGTTTTTGTGAGTTGCATGCTGGCCAGAAGTAAGGTTGGACTGTCCTCATAAGAAAAATCATGGCGATTGTAAAAGGTCTGCGTTAACATCCACGCATTTCTGACTGACATTTAAGCGTCTGATCTGTTTACGTATTATTTAACACGTGCTCTTAAACAAAAAAGAACAAAGAAATAACCTCTAAAACCACTGGTCTAAGCCTAGTTCAATTTAAAACTTTTTAACGTTCATAAAGTTCGTCAAGTCCCTATTTAGAATGAATTAAGCTTTTATGACACAAACATCGAATTAATTTTTGACGAATTTTATAATTTAATATAATAATACATTATAAAGACATGTTTTGGCTCATTTAAGATTAATCATTAAATTACAATTCCCAAAGTGCATGACAAATTGGTAAGTTACTCTGGAAATAGATGCTAAAAATTGTATGAATTCAATTCCAATTTTTACTCCTTGAACTTCTACAAATCACACTAAATAAATGTTACTAATAGACGTTATAAAATTACGACATAACGAAAATATTATAAATAACGACGGATTGGTCAAAAATTAAATAAATGTAACGTTCGAATAACTTTATTCAATCAAGGAAAATGAAATGCATTGAGAGGTGTGAGGGAGAAAAGGAAAGAGAGAGAAAGAGAAACATTGGGAATGTTACCATGGTTACACGGCCAGACATCCACCAGGATGTCAACGCGTATTAGTGGGACATCAAACAATCTTGTTGACCGGGACAACAAACACTCTCGGCCTCATGTTTGATTCAAAACAACATGTTCCGCATGTTTGATTCAGAACAAACGCCTGCCATATCGACCACTAACGGTATCCTTGGACCATTGATATTCGAAGTCTTCTTATGTCCGTGAGGCCGTTGTTTGTTTTAGATGTAAATGTTTGTTAGGTTTTCAATTTAGCTACGCTTACAATTGAAGAAATTAAAATATAACATTCGCCAAAAAGTGCTAAACCTTTCCGATTTGTGTAACTCTACTTAACCACAGAGAAGTAATATATGACTTCTCTGTGAGTTAATTAACACCAGAAATTATTTAAATATAGAAGCAATTTACTACGGCAATATATTACATAATTTGGAATTTGTCTCATGTTCAATAAAATGATACATAACGCAAATAACAAATATGCGACTTAGAATCTGTAACAAATAACACGATTGTCGTAAGTATTGAAATAATAACAACAAAAACACATTTTTGTTTTGTGTTTGAGGCTTTCTAATACTATATTTTATAAGACTTAGTTTTGTCATTAATTTAAATTAAAATAAAATTATGGTCAAATATGAACAAAGTTCACAAAAGATATGGATTAGTTTAAAACATCACACTAGCTTTTTTTATGCATAAATCAAGATTCGGTTAGTCTGACTTTCAATTAAGGTTCTAATAGTTCATTTTTCTATATGAGGTATCTAAAAACTCAAGTCAAGGAAGGAACTAATCTAACTGGTATTTGATGGATTATTGACTGTTACGTAATAAAAATCGAGGGACTATGAAAAAACTAGTTTAATATTTAGGGCTGTTGATATAAATAACCTATGTTTTTCATCCACCCTAAGACAAGGTTTTAGCAACAACGCTCTTCCTGCGTCATAACAATCAGCGTATCAGAATAGAACTACTATTATATTGGATAACGATTAGAGTTCTGCTCAAGATCTTAAACATATGCAACTTGGTACTTACTGTAAAGCCGGATGGATCCGTCCGTTTCCCCTCTGGGGTTCTTGGCTACACACTTGTAGGCTCCGTAGTCCTGCTCCTGAATGTTGTATATGGTGAGCCTCATGTGCGTCTTGTAACTCGGCGACCCTGAGCTCGTGTCCGCCTTCAATACAAACAGACAGATGAGATGAAAACTAAGTAAAACTTGGTAGTCTTCAAGACGTTTTGGAATTCGGAATCTAACTACTGAGGTGAACAAATGACGTGCCGAACGAGATGTTAGTCGGGACATTTGGCATCACTGGTGAGACGGAGAACGAAGGAAACCGCGAAAGATTTTCCAAAGTTTTAGAATTTGGAATCTCACTCTGTCATCAATTTATATGCATTTCAAAGTGAAATCGAAGAACAAATTTCATGATAGTAAATTAACTTATCACGACATTTTGTAACAGTGATCACAATTTCTTTAAAATTGCATGTAAACCCAAAATAAATTTTAGGTTATGATATTATATAACAATCAAGCATATTTGTAAATGTTTAAAGAACCATGTATATGGTTAGGCCTACCTTTTCTTTAATATACACAATATTGAGTGAAAACTAGTGAACGAAAATAAATTATATACCTAAACTCAGTTAGGACTCAGTGCAACTGAACCGCCATAGTGATAGTTTACAATCACAGTCCGGTGTTAGGCAGTAAAGACTAAAAAAATAGGATCGCAGCTGCAATGTAACTATTGAGAAAATGTCCATATACCTTCAGTCTCATAGGTACTCCCCATGTACAGATAGTTCCAGCTAGGGCGAAGCATAACTATTAGTGAGATTTTCCTGCTACAATACTACGCTCTCCCTTGATAGATCTGACCGAGCACATTCACTCTATTCTAATCCATCATGCTAGTCTGTGCTAGACTATAGATTATTTAGTATGGAGAGGGGAAATGTTTGTTGTCAGTTGGTGGGGGGCTAGTGACATCAATGTGGCCAGCTGGCCCCCTCCTAGCCACAATGTACATTCAATGCATACTTTTAGTACTCCTCTTCCTTCTCCTCAATCCGCTCAAGGTTTAGTTATCTTTAGTTAGATATTTTCAACACATCCTAGTACGCAGTTACAGAAGTTAGCTATCAAAGTTTTCGCCTAAAATTAGGACACCTAACTAGCGTGTCTTCACCTCCCAACAAATATATTGCTAGTGTTTTATACAGGGTGTCACAAAAATGCGTAGCGTGCTATGCAGAACCGGATTCTACATACAAAAACAAGTCGAAAATGTACAGTAACATTTTTGCGATTTCGGATTAGTTTAGTCGTAATCCGCCATTTTGTATTTGTTTGAAAATAATTAATAATTCAAAAACCCTTCGAGATATTTTTTTGAAACTTGGTATAAACTTTAAGTTTCTGGTTTTTAACATTTTCCAAAGACAATTTTTATTTAACTTATGGCGGCCATTTAAATATTTCAAAGTCAAATTCCATGAAAAATAGCAACTGAAACAAAATTTTACAAGACATAAAATTTAAAGCACTTTGTAATCCGAATCTAATGACATTTTTACTGTAAAAATCGGTTAATAAATAAAAAAGTTATGGTGATTTTTTTATAATAAATTTCAAAATGGCGGCCATATAACATTTTCAAAGTCAAATTCCTGGAAAACTAGCAACTAAAACAAAATTTTACAAGACATCAAATTTAAAGGACTTGGTCAAATGCACTAGGAAATTTGCCTTTGAAAATGTTATATGGCCGCCATTTTGAAATTTATTATAACATATTGCCATAACGTTTTTGTTTATGAACCGACTTTTACAGTAAAAATGTCATTGGATTTGGATTACAAAGTGCTTTAAATTGTATGTCTTGTAAAATTTTGTTTCAGTTGCTAGTTTCCATGAAATTTGACTTTGAAATATTTAAATGGCCGCCATTTTGAAATTTGATAAGTTTAATAAAAATTATTTTTGGAAAATGTTAAAAACCAGAAACTCAATGTTTATACCAAGTTTCAAAAAAATATCTCGAAGGGTTTTTGAATTATTAATTATTTTCAAAAAATGCAAAATGGCGGATTATGCCTAAACTAAGCCGAAATCGAACACATTTTACTCTATATTTTCAACTTGTTTTAGTATGTAGAATATGGTTCTGCATAGCGTGCTACGCATTTTTGTGACACCCTGTATAGTTAGTCTCGATATGTCAAGAATGCTAGCGCGTTTACGCGTCTCATTAGTTTTACTTCAACTATTTGAAGCACCATTGTCTTTCGGGTGACACGATAACGATAACGATAACACGATAACGATAACTCACGTACACATTTCGTGTCTACCCTAATGGATATTTTAGGCTTTGCTTCTAATAGCTTCTCTAACTGTGTAATATAAAAAGAGTAGTTAGAGGCAAGTCTTGCTCTGCGCGCTTACTTAATGGTTCTGTCTTTACTGGACTCCATGTCTCCTTAGAGTATAGTGATTTCGTCCTCTCGTTGTCTAACCATCTGTTAAAAAAATTATCATATTTATTTCATCCGTTAATACAAAAATATTGTTTCAAAATCCTAGTTGCCCAGGAAAAATAAGGAGTTACCTTGTATTTCCGGCTGTCGTGGATCATGTGGTTGTCCTTCCTGGTCCAGTAGTTGAGTGAGGTAGGATGGGCCTCGGTGTGGCACTCCAGCGTGATGTTGTACCCCGGTGGGACGCCAACTAGCTGATGAGGGATCCACAGCATTGGCGGGACTGTGGACAGGACACACCATAATGTTGGTAGAAATGTTGAGGATCATGTTATAAGGTTCCCAACCTATATTCAGAGTATATAGCGTTATCATTTTGTTAAAATAATAAGGAGATTTTTGTGTAGAAGATTATGGCCAAACTACTGGGTCGATTTTGATGATTCACATATCGTTTGAAAGCCCTTAACGTCTAGATGTGCGTTTTGGGGGTCTCAAGTAAGTACGTGGAATCAGAAACCCTTCCCTCAAAGTACAAACCCTCAAATCAAAACAAAAGAAGCAGAACAGCTGGGGTTAAAGATACAAACATATTGTTTGCTAGTGTTATTTAAAAAAGGATTGCGGACATTTGATATAACTGAATGCGAAAAAAAACAAATTTCTCGACATTTTGGGATCCGGAATCTGAACCCGTTTTCAGGTGAGAATAATACCTGTAACATAAGAAACTTACACACAAAAAAAAGGAAATGTAAAAAAATAAGAAGAAAATCAAATAAAACACACAAGCCATAAGCACTTGAGCTGCACAGCACGAAAACTCGAGCGAGACTGGTGTAATGGTGGGGGGGGGGAGGAGGTGTGTCTGCATGTGAATCAGTATAAGTGTAAATACGAGTATATTCTTTAAGTGTTGTAAGACGTCTTTTATTACATCCCGTAATTTATATTTACGGAATAACCAAAGTTTTCTAAACTGCTACACGTATCTATATACAATGTAAAATCTTACTCCTAGTAAAATTGTATTTTGAAATTCCACGAAATACACATTTTAATAAAATTTTTATTATTAAAAGATTACTGTTATATGACGTATTAATTTAAAGATCAGTTATTTGCGGGTAAACAATTTAAATCAGAAAACTATATAAGTACAAAGGACACGTTTCATTGTATTTTCCGCCGCTTACAACTGAAAAAAGGTAACTGAGTTACGTTTCCACAAAAATGTTGATCTAAATTGGTCGACATCAAGATTTATCATCACTAAAATTATAAAAGAGATTTACTTATATTAACATGTCTTATTATAAAATATATATTTAAAGTAGCACGTGCCGGTATGGTTACTCCATTTTGAACGTTTTAACAACTGCGACACTGTGACGGAGATGAACAGTTGCACAGGTGCTGAGGACCGGCTGGTTGGCACAGTGTAATTAACACGATCATCACTCAGTCCCCTCGTCACTTAACACCATGTTATAGACGAGTTATTCTTATTTTGTGACTGGTGGCAATAACAAATATTCAACTTATCAAAGGTTTTACATTACATGTTCGTTAAAATGTTCTATTTTTTTAGATATTGGTGGTCATTCAATATTCTATAATTTTCAAATCCACATGGGCCTAGGTTTTGTGTACGGGACGTATCAAGCAATTCAAGGGGCGAGCCGCTTCACTAAAAAGAAAGTGATTTACCAGAAAAAATAATTTGAACCCTCGAAGGCTACTGCCAAGTTTCCGTGGTCCGTCGCATTAACCTCTACTCCAGCAACTCACCATAAGATAGTGGCAATGATGATATTTAAAGTGTGTTTAAAATATACACTTTAACGTCAGATTTCAAGAATACCTGATACTAAGAATACCTGAGTTTCTAATACTAGTATGTTAATTGATCAAAAATAGTACCAAGTGGATCTAGTAGCTTGCATTCAATTCACAATTTGTCTTATGTGATTTATCGGCTTAAATGGACTCATATATTGTGTTGCCATTACAGTAGTTATTATAGATATTCCAGGCTTGCAACACATTTTCTTGATCTCAAGCTGTATTTTTTATATTATGTGTTATGATATCTACAACTGTTAATATTTATCCAGTAGATTGCTGTTATTCAATAAGATTAGCATTGGGACCTTGAAATCCCACCCTTTAGGTAGATGTTATTAAACACCCCTCAAAAAAAAAAAAAAAAAAAACACTCAAATGAACATACAGTGCTTCTGAGGTCAAAGTTTTTGAAAACAATCAAGACATACTTTGAATAATATAAGTTGGTAAAAAGACCAATATATTGAAACCTACGATAGGGCTGTGCAGAAATAATTTACTGTGCTCTCTGTAAAATTTTGTGTGAGAAATTAATTAATTAATTAATTATTACATTTAAAAAATCGAAGTATTTATAATTTAAAGAAAATGTCAAGGAAAAACTTAAACGTGATTAAAACCAAAAGTCAAGGTTAAGATTTGTAACAATAGCTTAATGTGGTTGAGTTATTTTTTGGCATTACCTCAAACTTTCTGCGATGTATTTAGTTTTAGTTGTCTGATTTAGACATAATATGAAAGAAACCGTAATTTTTTTTCCTTCATTATTATGATATTCCTAAAAAATACCCCAACAAAATCTCTTACACATCAGCAATAAAACATAAACTGACGTCAAAAATTACAAAAATTTCCACAAGTAAATCAAACAACTCAAATCAACAGTTTATAATTATATATGGCACCAAATTAACCTACAGTGCAGATTTAACTCACAATTTCAGCTAGTTTTGTAGCTTTTTATGTGCTGCAAAGGTTTGAGTGGATTTAAATAAGAATTCGGACTAAATATGATATATTATGTATGTATATATGCAATGTATAGTATGTATATATTACTTATGTAAACTGATATATTATGTATAAAATATATCGGTATAAAATTAGTATTCCAAATTTCATTGTTTTACCTATTATCTATACCCATATTTGATGGAGATCAATACACTGTAGCTTTGCTCAGGCCGATGGGAGTAAAATAGTACGAGACAGTAGGTAGTAAATTTAGCCCGGCTATAATGGGTTATGCAAAGCACCGGGCAAGACTTATGAGTAATTGCAGGATAATCGGGCTGACTTGCATTTTCCTTTATATTAGGTAACAGTTTATGGATCTTAATACCTTAAGGGTTAAAAACAGTTTATTTAGTTGCAATATTGAGTTTTTATATAATCATACGAACTGTTCATAACATATTACAAAGTTTTAAAGATAATACATTTCTATTGTAGTAAAATATTTAAAGTCACGTATACAAATCTTATAAATATTCATTTTTCTTTAATAAAAACTTTTAGACGAAGGTTAAAATACCTAATATTACTTTAAATGTTCATATGAATAAGATAAAAAACGTAAATACAGTAATGTATAGTTTAGAGGTTCAATTTTTGATTAACATTTATTGGGATCATTTCGAAAAAATCTTGTAAACATCTATTAGTATATTTGCTATTTTTAAATCAGTAATTAGATTAGTATTGAAAGAGTTATGTTTTTATTATTTTCCAAACTCACTTGATTTTTAGTTCACTCAAGTAATTGGGATCGGTCGGTTAAATAATGGATGATGGATAATCATTGTGCTCTTAAGGAAAGATATATTAAGATCTATGTTGTGACCACATTTAATATTTCTTACAGTAATATAACTATCTACCCAAGAGTTATTCTTACTTTTATAACATGTCATCTTATTGTATTCGGTTGAATGGTACCCAGGTACAAATTAAGTCTAATTCTTCTGTAGCTGAGATAGAACCATAAGACTTTGACACGAAAAAGTTGTATCAAGTAATTTGTCGGTTTTTAACAATTATACAGACAACATAATTTTAATCCATTTGTAAGCCTGTGTTTTATAAACAAATACATAATATAATTGGATATAATTTGGGTTACCTCTATTGCGTAAACCAGTAGTTATCTGTACTTAACTTTTAAGAGCAGGTATACGAAATTTTTTAAAGGGGCAACCTTTTTAAGTGATAAGCATTTTAATTACTTTATTAAATAAAAAAGTATTTATAACTGTGACGTAAGAATGTAATGCCGTGTTACTATTGGAGCACTGAACGCTCCAGTGAGTAGCAATAAAGTGACATGAGCTAGACCTCGGCGCCGCGCCGGCGGCTCTGGCCGTTTCCTCCACCTACACAATTTTCAAAACCCTTATTTAAAATACCAATGTTAAATTTTAAAATACGTATGAGTTTTTATTTCATCTCAATGTTGCAAAACCCCTCACACCCATATGTTCCATGGATTACTACCTTCATAAATGCTTAAAATAGCAAAATTTGTATTGTAGCTTAGATAGTCATTAAATAGCGTTTTAGATTTCACGTTAAATAACGTATATATTTTTATAATTTACTGTTACTTGAAATGCTTGAGAGTTTTCCATATTTTTTTACCACCTCGATTTCCATTTCAAATATGGCTTTTCAATTAGGTTTTATTTTCTTCGCTTATTTTATCATTCTAAATAAAGTGAATGGCTGCGTAGTACAGTAGTTAGCGTGCTCGCTTCAAAATATGAAGTTCGCCAGAGAGATCATGAGAAGATGTTGGGAAGATTCGATATTGGATCCAGCTGTCATTGGTCATTGGGTTATTAATTAATGATCCTGGCTAAAGAATAAGTCGGTCTTAGTCAGTAACACGGCTACACAAAGCATCTCACCCATTCCACTCTCACCATCTATCTATGTCTATGAAAGGCAAAGCCCTGGATGACTGACTGACCGACACTCATCACTAATTCTCCACCTTCCCATGTAGGTAGAGAGCTTAAATTTTGTAAACTGATTCTTTAGGCATAAAATAGGAAAACTAAATGGTTTTCATCCTGATCTGACCTTAAGGCTCCGCCAGTGATCCCGACAAAGTTCCCATGTATATTTTCTTATGTTATATGTTCTTATGGACATCCATTTTTGTTTGAGCTAATGAAAATACAAACAGCTGATCTTGATTCGTAGTAATTCCACGGGCTAATCACAGAATGCAGCACACACAACTGTCACAGTTTTTATCAATTACTAGCAGTTACCCTGCGCGCGTTGCTGTGCCCAAAACTTTGAATTTTTTTAATTACAGCTGTTAATTTTGTAAACACTAAATTTCTAAAACCTGACACTGCACCCTTGTATGCCCTCTGGGTAGCCCTTTTGACAGATTTGCACCAAACTTCACACAAACCATCCTTGAATAATGCTTAATAATTCCTGAAAGTTTCATTACAATCTGTCGAGCGGTTTTGGAGTCCATAGGTTACATACATACATACTTCCTCTTTTATAGATATAGATTTGCAGGGCGGAGCCTGCGGGAACGGCTAGCTCATTCATATTCGCCTTAAAATACGCCCTAGTATTGTCGGTGTCTTACAGAGTGAATAGGTGATATAAGGTTTTATCCATATTCAAAACGCTATAAAAGTATGTTTTGATAGCCCTGTCTATTATTAGTAATCAAATAAAGGTTATTTATACAATTATATACAATTTGTTAAAAAATGTCTTTGTCTACCTACAGTTTAGGGTTGGATAATTGTGAAATTTTACATTTGATTGAAGAGAGTGAGAGTAAAAAAATCTAAAAGCGCATTGTGACTTTACTTAAAAAATCCTTGCTATGTAAAAAATTAATTTAAAGTAAATCCATTATTAATTTTACTACTTAGGGGTGGTAGTTACAGTGGAGATACGTCGCGGATGTTGGTTTAATATGGGTTTAATTGTTATTAATTATTCTTCACATAGGGTGGAAAGGGGATGCATTATAAGAGGTGATTATAAATGGTATTTCTAATGAAGGGTCCTGTAATGGTAATAACTCAGGCTCCAAATTATAATGTCCTTTTAATTTAATTTTAACACCATTAAAGTTTATATTATAGATAGCATATATGAAACTACAATTAATACAATTATTTTTTAAACTAAAAACACAATAAAATCTATTGTAATATTTTAAAAATACTTAGCTACAGGAACAATTTATTTTACCCACCGATATGGATATTTTACAATTTTTTTGTGGTTGCATACTACAAATATAACCAGTTAATAGCAACAAGTAGATACAGAAAAATCTAAGGCTAGATGGATTTAATCAAATAAAAACTTAACCGAAATTAATTACTTGAGGTTGTTCAAAAATGTTTGTATAGAAAACAATTGAATACCAATATAAATATATACTGTAACAAAATTGAAATCCATCAAAATCTTCTTAATTCCATATTTTCTAGAAAAGTAGATGTTTGCAACAAGAAAATCCTAGG
Source organism: Allygus modestus (assembly GCA_963675035.1). NCBI lineage: Eukaryota > Metazoa > Arthropoda > Insecta > Hemiptera > Cicadellidae > Allygus > Allygus modestus. The sequence goes on along the minus strand of OY776112.1, from coordinate 393,397,997 downwards.
TGTTTAAAAAAAAAATGTATTTAAATATCGATGTACAAAATAAAATGTATTAACTGTTCTAGAAAGTTTTGTGCTGATGTGTTTATTACAATAGTTATTACTACTAAACTTAACAACGTTCGAGTAACGGATAAAGCAAAAATATATGTTTCAACTTCTTATTTTAAATTATTTCTAAGTGTTTCAATAAACATCTCAATCAATATAAAGTACTACACAATGTAATAGGCAACGTAATGGTAAATGTATTTGGATTCAATGACATAAGCTTATTATTCTTTAAATATAAATAAAAAATAGGAACCTCATAACGAATCTACAGATAATACAGTTATTTATGTGAAATAGAAATACGAAATACGAAAAATACCCCCGTCGCAGCAAACCTGCGTACTAAATGAATTTCCAATGCGTAATATATGTCTTCATGCCACATAAAGCAGCATACCAAGTTTCATAAAAATATATTAACGAATAAGCGATATATACAATTTGAATTATTCTCCATAAGAATAACATTGGGGATGAATACGCAGGTTTGCTGCAACTAGGAAAAAACATGGGTTTTCATGTAAATATCAGTATTGTTCAACTAGGATACAAAGTTTCATCAATATACATTCATAAACAAGTGATAAATACCATTTTGATGACTGTATTCTTTATAAGAATAACATGGGGTACACACGTTTGCCGCAACAAGGAACAAAACAATGGGTTTTATGCAAATATTAATTTAACTTAAGAAGGTGAAGCCAAATACCAAGTTTTATTAATTAATGTTCGTAATAAGGGAGACATTACATTTTACTTATTCTCCATAAAAATAGCATGGGGCCTGAGTACGTAGGTTTGCTGTTACGGGAATTATCGGTAAAAATTGTTTGTTTTGTGCAAATAACCATAGACCACACCAGATAAGCCTTATACCAAGTTTCGTTAGTATTCGTTCATAAATAAGCGATATATAATTTGTTTCTTATTCTCCATAAGAATAGCGTTGGACAACGTACTGTGTTTAGAACTTTCAATATCGCTGTTACCAATTGACGAAGAGAAATGATAAAACCCCAAATTGCGTGTTTATAAAAGCTGAATCCAATGGTGAAAACTAAAATTTGACTTTTTAAAATCGCGCGCGCGCGCGCGCGCGCACACACACACACACACACACACACACACACACACACACACACACACACACACACACACACACACACACACACATACATATATAAATATATATATAGGAACTCTGTTTTATATATATATATATATATATATATATACAGTTCGAACGAATGGTGTTTTTACGAAAAGTTATCATGGTCCCGGGCCTAGGTCTTACCATGCTGACTACGGTAATAGCTTCTTCCCTATAGGGGAAATTCGCTGAAACGATATAATGTGCAACAAAAAAGGAACTTTAATTTCAATATAGGGTGATGAAATATTTCGGAACAGGAAACAGTAAATTCACCCACGACGTAACGGGTTATGCAAAACAAGGGACAAGACTAATGAATGGCCGGTTGGTGATCAGAGTGTTTGACAATGTCTTCCCCACCGTTAGAGGGGGGGGGGGGTATTTTACTGTTGAGGGAAAAATGGTAATTCTGTACCGATAATACGGTTGTATACAACACACAAAAATCATAAAGCGTTAGAGATATAAGAATCTTCTCCCTCATTTCATCGTTGGTAACCCTCCTCGCCTGACATATTATAGCGTGCAGAGAAGATTTCAGACTATAAGGAGAGCCTTTTGCCGGAGGCTGGAGACCCTTCCAATTATTAATACCCATAAGCAGTGCTTACATCACCAGCCATCACACTAGTGTATAAGGGAACACACGAGTGGATGTTGAGTATAGGACAAGTGAGGTGCTCAGTGTAGCTGATTAAGATAGACAGTTTATTTAGCCAGGGTCATTAATTAATATACCATAATGACCGCTGTCCAGTGACCAGTTGAGGGTCCTACACATTAATATAACCATTAACATTAACCACAAATCACTACTCCAGCTTTAAGTCTGATTGGAGTGGGGTTATGACAATCTAACTGATTCACACATTGTTTACACTCTGTAAATTGTTTGGAGGGTGTATAGGAACTCTCTCCAGAAACTTAAAGAACTTACTGAGGAGAAATGATTTTTATGTGAACATAGCTTTAAAAAAGAATACAAGTTTTAAATCAGTACCTCAAGTGACCCCTAATATACTAGGAGTGCACTCAAATATTCCTATAATTGGATGAGAGAACACTGAAATTGTAAATGAAAGTTCTCAATCAAATATTGTCACAAAATATCAAACAATTAGTCTTGATCTAAATATCAAATAGTCTTGACACAGTGAACTCTTTAGGAAAACACATGTTTTTGGTTTGCTTCATTTTAAGTCTTAGGATAAATATAGTTGTTGTAACAAAACTATAAATAATAATAATGTTCATTAAACCTGAGTGTTTATGTAAAAAAATATATTACGGCATACCACCTTAAATGAGACTGGAAAATATGACTTTCGCACTACGATGTTCACTCAATTCGAATTTGAGAATACTTTAAACTTGCATCAAAAGTATTGAATTAAATTTATGTTTATAAAGAACGAAAACCGAACAAGCCTAAATGATTTAAAACCGGTTTATTACTGGAAAAAGTACCTTGGTGTTGTTTTTTATAAAGAACATATTTACGAATAGTCAGAAAATGAGCTGAGAAAAACCCTATGTGTATGTATGTACAGTTTTTAATAGTTTAACTTAGGAACAATCTTCTGAGATAGTTCGGAAATACTCTGTATTTTTTGAGGAAGAATAAAAATGCTTATGAGTAAACGACTGCGAGCAGGCAGATTTTATAACTCCACGTCATAGTCAGTTTACAGGACGTTTAAAAAATTACATTTCTCGCATTTAAAACACTTTATTAGCTGATTTTAATAGACACATTTGAATCGAATAAATAATGCATTCTTCTTGTCCTCATCTCTTATATAAAGTAATAAAAATGGTTTATATTTTGCTTTACTGCTCACTACACATGTAGAATGGCATGTGTACAATCCTTGTTTAATACTCCAGTTTGTAAGAAATAATAACAGTAGGACTGTATAAGAGCTTTGTGTATTCACAACTTGAATAATGGTAGAAAATACATTATACTTCGATCAAAGTTAAGATCATAATGCTGATAACTAGTATTTAGATTGAACCATATGATTAGTTGTATCAACAACTAAGGGTGAAACATAAAAGTAACCACTAATCCTTGGGAAGCAGATGGATAATCTGGAGTAATTGAATATGCAAACTCAGTTTACGTGTCTACTGAGTCGTCACTTTGACATTCAACATTTAATTGCAACTGTAAATCACCTATGACGGAAGTACTAACACGGGGCGATGGGTTATCTCGGCGTATGTTAGGACGAATATCATTGTTTCGAGCATACATAATGAAGCGAGGTACAAGCAATTTTATTTAATTTAGTTATTGTTAGTGTCAAGCTTAATTTCTCATTGTACATTACCTATATGTCATTGGAAATAATTATTTCATAACTAATTATTTTTTACAAAATTAACAAAATCAAATTAAAATTGTTACTCAAATCCTTACGGTAATACAACTCAAACATTATTATCGATCTTCTATATTCCTTTAAACAGTGTAAGTTAATCTTGATAGAGTTTACTGTATTTTACATTAGTGGTTAACATAAATTTGTAAGTTTAGATAAGCGCAACCATCTTCTTTAAAATACAAATATGAGTATTTACAAAGTGCACACCTCCTCAGTTAGAACATTTCACAGTAAAATTATTGGGTATAAGATATAATATTACAACTTTAAAATATCTAAGTGTGTCCAGTAATGATTGATAGCAATGCGAATTGCACTTGAGTTAATCATTTTAATTAATTCGGATTTATACAAATTCATGAATTTAAAATGGATACAAAAAGTAGAAAGTGTTATGAGGCAGACTAGCCTAGATGAAGTGATTAACACAATCTTCTGTCAGTTTAAAGTAAGTGTTTTGAATTTAAATAATCAAAACATAGGCACTCTTGTATCTAGAATAGAATTGACCCTTTTTCATGGTTTTTGTTTGGTTTGAAAAACATGTTTTTTGTGGGGGGGAGGGGATAATTTCTGAAATGGCTTATTATAATAAAATAAAATCTAATTCAACGGTGTATTAATAAAACGTAAAACTGAAGATAACTCTATAAAGCTATTTTCAAGATACTCGTTATATCTGATAATTCCTCGCAATAAACCTTTGATTTGGTTTTGTAGCGTCATGACCCTTCATGAGCTTTGTATGCTTTATGATATGAAATCATTATTTTAATGATAAATGCTTTTATTAAAGCATATACCTTAATAATAAGTAAACGAACTGCTAAAGACGTAAATCAGTAATACCAATCTGTTTGGGTTTTAAAATCATAATTAAAAGTTAAAGAATTTAGTCATGGCAAGCGTAAAACATTAAAATGTTAGCACCCCAAAATATCAAAGGTTTAACTGCCCGACGAAGAGATATTTTGCGGTCTCAGGTGCTACCGATAAATTAACTTAAACTGTCATCATTCACAGGGTGACACGAGCAAAATTTATGGTCCTCTGAAATATATCCATGTCCTGACTGCCACGGGTGTCACTCAGCGTTCAAATTGCTTGTTGAAATATGGATCCGTGTAATATGAATCTTTTCATACAACTCAATTACGTATCGACCGGTGTTTAAGCTGGCGTTAAATGTGTCTCCCTCGCGAGTCATATTAGTAATCTTACTCATACAGCTGGACAAATAGTTTTACCAGTGTAACGGTATGAATGTATAAATAACGTATTCTACATAATAAAATGATAACAACGGAGACAACGGAAAATAAAAAGTGTTTTACATTGTGTTTACATCTTTTCGAAACGCATACAATATTTTAGAAACTAATGAGGATATCTGCACACAGGTTTTACGAAGCAGAATGCCTTTGCAATCTTTCCAAGAGTATCTAAGCGCTTCCAATCCCATAAAGTGGAACAAAACATTGCTGCATTTAAACAAATAAACATTTCCGGTTAATTCATTATCCTGAGTAGCTATAAAGCTGATGAATGCAAATTTCATCCTTCGTGATCTTGATAATTGATCTAACTTAAATACTATTAGGATACGTGTTTATTATATCTTATCCAGGAATATGTGAGTTTGTTTGATTCAAACCAACGCATAAGATTGATATTACTTTCATGATGAAACTTTCTATAACAAATCTTAAAAATAATAAAACAAATAAAGTTTAATTGCTTTATCTGTAGCAGTTTAACAAATATTATTGCGTTCTAGGAACGTTTTTCAACAACGGATATGTAAAGCCAATAAACCTTTATTTCTTTATTTCTTTATTGGTAAGTATCTTAATTGCCATAATTAAATTATGGTTAAGAACAAACCTGTACTGAGGAACGAACCTGTACTGAGGAACAAACCTGTTCTGAGGAAAAAACCTGTAGCGAGGAACAAACCTGTACTGAGGAACGAACCTTTACTGAGGAACAAACCTGTACTGAGGAACAAACCTGTACTGAGGAACAAACCTGTGCTGAGGAACAAACCTGTACTGAGCAACAAACCTGTTCTGAGCAACAAACCTGTACTGAGGAACAAACCTGTACTGAGGAACAAACCTGTACTGAGGAACAAACCTGTACTGAGGAACAAACCTGTACTGAGGAAAAAACCTGTACGGGGGAACAAACCTGTACTGAGGAACAAACCTGTGCTGAGGAACAAACCTGTACTGAGGAACAAACCTGTACTGAGCAACAAACCTGTACTGAGGAACAAACCTGTACTGAGGAACAAACCTGTACTGAGGAACAAACCTGTGCTGAGGAACAAACCTGTACTTAGGAACGATCCTGTACTGAGGAACAAAGCTGCACTGAGGAACAAACCTGTTCTGAGGAACAAACCTGTACTGAGGAACAAACCTGTACTGAGGAACAAACCTGTACTGAGGAACAAACCTTTACTGAGGAACAAACCTGTACTGAGGAATGAACCTTTACTGAGGAATGAACCTTTACTGAGGAACAAACCTGTACTGAGGAACAAACCTGTACTGAGGAACAAACCTGTACTGAGGAACAAACCTGTACTGAGGAACAAACCTGTACTGAGGAACAAACCTGTACTGAGGAACAAACCTGTACTGAGGAACAAACCTGTACTGAGGAACAAACCTGTGCTGAGGAACAAACCTGTACTTAGGAACGAACCTGTACTGAGGAACAAAGCTGCATTGAGGAACAAACCCGTACTGAGGAACAAACCTGTACTGAGGAACGAACCTTTACTGAGGAACAAACCTCTACTGAGGAACAAACCTGTACTGAGGAACAAACCTGTACTGAGGAACAAACCTGTACGGAGGAACAAACCTGTACTGAGGAACAAACCTGTACGGAGGAACAAACCTGTGCTGAGGAACAAACCTGTGCTGAGGAACAAACCTGTACTGAGGAACAAACCTGTATGACACCCATGAACCGTATTCTAAAATTAAAGATCTTAATGAGAAAATTGCAAGTAAATTATGAGTTTTTATATAGGAGCTCTCCTGAATCCATGAATAAAATACCCCCGTAGCAGCAAACCTGCGTACTCAGCGAATTTCCAATGCATATATATGTATCTTAATACCACATAAAGCCACATATCAAGTTTCATCAATATACATTCATAAATAAACGATTTATGACATTTTAATTATTCTCCATAAGAATAACATGGCGGCTGAGTATGCAGGTTTGCTGAAGCAAGGAACACAACAAAATGGGGTTTTATACAAATATCAATATAACTCATGTAGGTAAAGCCACGTACCAAATTTCATTAATTTATTTTCATAATGAAGGGAGATAACACGTTACTTATTCTCCATAAGAATAACATGGGGCGAAGTACGCAGGTTTGCTGCTACGGGAGCCTTTGGTAAAAAATTGTTTTTTTGAGCAAATATCAATGGTCCACAACCAGATGAAGCCGTATACCAAGTTTCGTTAGTATACGTTCATAAATAAGCGAGATATAAAATTTTTCTTTTCCTCCATAAGAATAACATTAGACAACGTACTGTGTTTAGCACTTTCAATATCTCGGTAACCAATTGACGTAGAGAAATGATCAAAATACCAAATTGTGTGTTTTTTTAAGCTGAATCCAATGGTAAAAACTAAAATTTGACTATCTCCCAAATTATATGTAAAAAATTTGAAAACCCCATTTTTGGGGTACAAAACCCCCCCAAAATACCCCTTCGGATAGAGCGATCTGGCTGGTTTTCGAACTTAAAGTCATAAATGTTGCTTTACATGTTTATACCAAATTTCATCAAAATCGGATAATTTTTACGAGAGTTATCGTGCTCACAGGACATGAATATTACACAATTATTAAAATTGAATATCGTTTGATGTACTGTACAACGTTGTTAAATAGGAAAGAAAGTAGTTTTTCAGCTTTGTTTTCCGTGAGTTTAATTACCCGTGCAGAAAATGTCGAATGGAATGTGGAATGGCCTTCTATGGCTAAACTCCGCATTGTGACTGATATTAAGTGTGGGAAATGCTGTCGAACTGTTAAAAATGGAATTTTATGCGATGGATGTGATAGGTGGATCCACTTTCGATGTGCAAATGTCAAAGAAGATGAGCTACCTGATGAGAATGATGAGTGGGTTTGCCCGAGGTGCATTGATGCTGGTGATAGTTTGTACAGTGTTAATTTGGACAATCAGGTTGAAAGTACTTCATTAGCTGAAATAATCAGAGTTCTAAAAGAAGATATAGACTTTTTGAAGAGTGAAAATGCATTGTTAAAGAAGAACTGTGAATCTAGTGATCTCAGGTTAAGTAAGTACATATCTGGTGTAACTAACATATCTGGTGTACAAACTGGGCCTAGGCCTAATTCATCCAGAGGATGGGAAACAGTGTCAGTGGGTAGAAGCTGTAAACCAAACCTTGTATCCAAACCAATGGACTATCCGCCTTTTAGAAATAGTTTTCAAGTGCTAGCGGAGTTAGAATCGCATGAAGAAGAGAGTAAGCCTAGGCCTACGTGTGAACTTCCAGGCCTAGTGTCATCCAGTAAGACTTTAAAGTTAACTCTAAATAACAATAAGACTGAGCCTAAAATTAAAATCTATGCAGACAGTCAAGGCAGAAGTGTAGGCACTGAGTTGTCTCGGAAAGCAAACTTTCGGGTGACAAGTGTCATTAAACCGAACGCTAATTTTGAACAGGCCACAGCTGAATCGGTGTGTGACAAGTCTGGTATGGGTTTGGGTGATATGGTGGTTTTCATCGCAGGGACTAATGATGTGTCGAGAAATGAGACACAACATCTTCGTTTAGCTTTAAGAAAAAGACTTCAGGACATGAGGGGGACCAACGTAGTAGTTTTCTCAATACCTCGCAGACACGACTTGGAGTCCTGGTCCTGCGTGAATTCTGAGGTGGATCGGGCTAACGAAGAAATTCAGAAGACGTGTAAACATTTTCCAAATGTCACTTATGTGGGAATTGGTAATATAGGTCGTAGGTTTCATACATCCCATGGTCTTCACCTTAATAGACTTGGTAAGACTATTGTAGTTGATAAAATCTTAGAGTTAGCAAAATTATTGTCAAATGAGGATAAAAAGCAAGCAATTCCTGTTAAAGAATGTTTTTTAGGCCAAGCAGTGGAGATCTCAAATTCATAAGTGGTACTGCCGGTGGTGGTGTCAAGGTTGATAAGACTGTTAAAATTTTACAAATCAATAGCCAATGTATTCGTAACAAAGTATTAGAATTAGAATATTTAGCACATAGTGAACAAATTGACATTATTTGTATTAGTGAGCATTGGCTTAAGGAATCTCAAATTTCTCTGTACACTCCAACTGGATTTGAGGCAGTTGGCTTTGTCTGTCGTGAAACTAAAAAGAATGGAGGTGCAGGAATTTTTATAAACCCCACTCTTGATTTTAGTGAAATTGACCTCAATAAGTATAACTGTGAAAACAATATTGAAATTTCTGGTATAAAATTAAAAGACATAGCTATTGTCTCTTTGTATAGGCCACCTAGTGGTGATATAAATATTTTCTTTGTAAATTTTGAAAGAGTTGTAAAGGCTGTGATGAAGGTGTCATCTAATATAATTGTGTGTGGTGATTATAATATCCAATTTCTCAAAATGAGTGATCCCATCACCATCTCTTTTCTAAATATTTTGAGGTCACTAAATTTGAAAGTTACCAATCACCTTCCAACAAGGAAAAAATCTTGTTTGGATAACATTCTTGTTATTTTTTCAGAGGATTGGTATGATATAAAACTCTTAAAAGATTGTATCTCGGACCATGATCCCCTGCTTTTTAGTTTTAAAAATTTTTTAGTTAAGGACTATCAAGACAATAGTTTGATTGAAAATAGACTAGTTCGTAAGCAAAATGAAAGTCAAGTTGCTCTTTTTATTGGCAAATTGTTGGTTGAAAAGTGGGAGATGGTTGATCACTATTTAAATGGTTTTATTGATGTAGAAATGTTATGTGATAGTTTTTTTAACAGATATGTTAGTATTTGGCACTCGTCATCTCCTTTAGTGTTATGTAAAAGTAGTTGTGCGGGTCCAAAAAAAAAGTTTAATTGGTTTAATGCTGACTTGAAAAAATGTAAAGATCTTATGATAGGCTATTATGATGTTTTCAAAAATATGGAAAGAAGTAAGTCTGAATTGACTGAGGCAGCTCGCAAAACTTATTTATTTTTCAAAAATCAATACAAAACTAAGATAAAGGATGCCAAGAGACTGACTTTTGAGCAGTACATTGACAGAGCAAACAATAAATGTAAGGCTGCTTGGGAGGTGATCACAGCTGAAACAAAGAACACTACAGCTACGAGGAAAGTTACACTTAATCCTGATAAACTTAATAATTATTTCCTTGATTCAGTTTCAGATTTACATGGGAAAATTCCCTCCACTAACACACCAGCATTAAATCTTGCACAACGACTAAAACACACTACACCAGATTTCATGTGGAGGACAATAACATCTGATGAGGTAACCAAAACAGTTTCTAAACTTTCCAATTCCAAGAGTACTGATTTTTATTGGATTTCAAATTATTTACTTAAAAGTACAATTATATACTTTTGTGAACCTTTCACTTTTGTTATCAATAAATGCATTCTTCATGGTTATTTTTCGGATCTTTTCAAGATATCTAAGATCACACCTGTTTTCAAAAAGGGTGATAAAAATTCACCTCAAAATTATCGCCCGGTGTCTATAGTTCCTATTTTTTCTAAGGTTTTTGAATCTATCATGTATACTCAATTAGTTTATCATTTTGAGTCTAATAACCTCATTAGCAACTGTCAGCATGGCTTCAGATCAAAATTTTCCACAACTTCAGCTGTTTCAAGTTTGGTTCAAGATGCTCTATTGGCTTTGGAGAAGAAAGAATCTGTCACCCTTACGCTTTGTGATTTAAGCAAAGCGTTTGACTGTGTTGAACATGAAATTCTCTTGGAAAAACTCTGTTTGTATGGGTTTGCTAATGACTCACTTCATTTAATTAAATCTTATCTTACTAATCGCAAACAATATGTATCAATTTCTGGTCTTGATTCATCAACTCTCTCTGTCACCACAGGCGTTCCGCAAGGATCGGTTCTTGGTCCCTTCCTGTTTATAGTGTTTGTCAACGACTTGCCTTCCAATGTTCCTTCAAAAGTTGTAGTCTATGCAGATGATACCACTTTATTTTCTTCTAATAATAATTTGAAAAACTTGAATGAAAGGGTGAGACAGGCCTTTATTTCTGTTGAAAATTGGTTCTCTTCCAACAAATTGCTTTGTAACAAAGATAAAACGCAAGAATTGTTGATCAGCCTGTCACATTTTAGTGGTCATCAGTCCGTCAAATTGCTCGGTTTCCACATTGACAACAAATTGAACTGGAAATCACACATAATTAATGTATGTAATAGAATCTCAAGAGTATCCTTTTTAATGTGGAAGCTCAGGGACTTCGTAGGAGATGCTTATTTGAGGGCTGCTTATTTCGCATTTTTTCAGTCTCATGTCTCATATGGTATCATCCTGTGGGGGCACTCTAGTGCTGTTCATGAAATTTTGTTAATTCAAAAGAAGGTGATTAGGACTATTTGTAGAGCAGAACATGATGCACATTGCAAACCGCTTTTTATTGATTTGAATATTATGACAGTTGTTAACCTCTACATTTTTTACATTCTAACTTACACTAAATCTCACATTACAGAATTCATTGATAGGCACACCATCCATCATCACAACACCAGAAACAGGAACAAAATTGATCTTCCGCAACACAGGCTGGCCAAACCAGGTAACTCTTTCAAATTCAACTGTGTGAAATTTTTTAATAAGTTGCCTCATTCAGCTCGACATGTTTCCACAAACAGGTTTAAGTCAATTTTAAATCAATGGCTCATCGCCAATCCTTTTTATGGAATTGAGGAATTTATGGCATGTAAACAGTACATGACCTTTTAAGGTATGTAGGTCTTAGTTTTAAGTACTTTGTTTATTTTATTAGTTATAAGACCACTGCTGACTTGTCCTATCTCTGTTTTGTAACGGACTAATGGAAATAAAGATTACTGATTACTGATTACTGATTACTGATATATATATATATATATATATATATATATATATATATATATATATATATATATATATATATATATATATATATATACAGTTTCGAACGAATGGTGTTTTTGGGGTCTGGGGACCTCAAAACGAAAAGTTATCATGGTCCCGGGCCTAGGTCTTACCATGCCGACTACGGTAATAGCTTCTTCCCTATAGGGGAAATTCGCTAATAAGAAGTACAGTTAAAACGTACATTTTAAAATACAGTATTGAAAATTTATCAGCTGCGTGATATTATCTGAAATAAGGTGAACAAGCGAAGCTATCGGGAACTGTCAGTTTAACATAATTAATAGCTGATGCGAACTCACATAAGATTGTTTCACAGAAGTAGAAATAACCATTTAAAATATTGAAAAATTAAATGTTATACATCCAGAACCTTTTTGATCAAAATTATAACGGTGTCCCGCAGTATTCAGGGCGGTCGGGTACTCTTTCATTACCCTGTCCCCTGGTTTTGCATAACCCATTTACAGCCGTGGTAAATTTACAACCTCCTGTCCTGTAATATTTTATCATCCTCTGGGAATCCCTCCGGTTGAGAGGTAATTCCTCGGCGTGGAATAATCAAAATAATAATCCAATTTAACAATGATTTAATCAGATGTTTATGGTTGACTTCTGAACCAATAAAAACAAAAAAAGTCACTCTTTGTTTTCTTGTAGCATATCCAAATATGAAGATAGGAAAATGTAAAAAACAACAATTTACCAACCGCAGTAGTTTACCGTAAGATTTATTACTATTTATGAGTTTGTCAAACGTTTATCAAAGTAATTGAAACAATAAATTACCACATTAAAAATCAAAAAGTGATACCTTATGATTTACCTTAACAATGAGACGCTATCTGACGAATTTCATCAGATACACGGAAAAGTCTAGAGCGATCTGCAGGAAATACTTCTGAAGAATTTACACATTTAAAATATGCAGACTTTTAATGTTATTAATTTATTCGTTGCGGTAGTGTAATCCCCTTAAACGGGTGTCATAAACGAATATAAAATACAAGCAGTTAAACCCATTTTAAAACCATTACAACTTCTAAGCGAATTTCCACATACTAAACTAAAAATAATTAATATCGGTGTTAAAACATAGACTTATTACAATTCGAATGGAAATCTGAACAAAATTAATTGTTTGGCTGTTTTGATGCTCCTGGTTATGTTTACCTGCAATGATAGGAAATCAGTGTTATATTATAAGGTTAGGAAAAGGTCCAGTCAGAATTGAAAGTAGGCTTGGGGGTACTGGGGATGATAAAACTAGACCAACATGAATAACAGGGTTTTCTAATGTAAAATCCACATGATAAAACGTACTGCGTTGATTAAATATACATTATCTTTAATAACTCGGTAAATAATTATGCTACAATGACGAGAGATGGCTTACAAATTTCGCCTCACTTATTTTTCTGACCTTTTTGGGCCCAAAAAATCAAAATTTGAAAAATTAAAATGGGCAAAAAAGAGGGTAAAGTTTCCCAATTATTTTGTCCAACGAACTTGTTCAACTGATTTTAGAAAGGATAAGTGATACAAGCTATAGTAACAAGAAAACAATCTCTAAACATTGAGAGAATATTAAAAACAGAAGTAGTTTGATCAAACGCCCGGTACCGTATGTGTTGATAGCTTGAATTAAAACAAGGCCTTTACGATTATCTTTCATCTTTATAAGCTAGTAAAACACGTTCCCTAAAACGGTTGCATGACTATTTAGTTTCTTTATCAATTATTTCTAAATTAAATGCTTAATGAGTATCATCCAGTAATGGAAAATGTTTTCATTATAGCAATGTATTATATAAAGTAATTTATATTTCATTTATAAGTAAAAAAGAATTATAAACGTTTGGTATGAGTACAAATAATAATTACAAAGTTAATGTAAAATAAACCAAGATGAGTTAAGGTATTCAGAGATGATAATGATAGCGGAGGTGCGGCGAGGCTTTGGGTGTAATACAGACAATTAATATTAATTATCCTTCACTTTGATATTAAAAGGAGCTGCATCTTTAAGGAATAATAGACGATTAGGTTTAGGTTTTTGATAATATTGAAGCAATTTTATATCCGTGCATTTTTGTACTTAGACCTGTGGGATGGATGCATACAAAAAATTTAAAGTCGTTATTCAATGATAAGCGAATAAATCCGTTAAAAATAGTCGCTGGAAAAAGAAGACGTTCCTAGACATTTTGCACAGTATTTGATTGGTTTAATCCTTAATTTATTATCCTAACCCCATTACTTCTAAATTTTCTTGAACAAACTACAATATTTATTTAGGATGCTAACTGATACCATAAAACTATACCTGTGATTTAAAAACTTGTTGTTTACTTATTTTAAATTTTATGGCAGTAAAATATTTTAAAACATTACAAAAAGGAATTTTAATTTACCAAGCACAGATTAATAGACAATCAAAACCATTACAATGGGAAGATAATCTTGCCCGCAGGCTTTTCGCAACCATTTCTGGTAATTGTTATTAATGACTGCTTTTGTTCGGGGTATGAAACAGTTTAACACCGAGATTATCCAAGCAGTTCGTCCAACTTTGGACTGCGGTAGTCTTGTAGCTCCCAGGGCATTGTTCAATGTTAGAACCGCCTTTCTAGAATACTTCTGTAAGATCCTATGAACTATTTCTTGCGATAGTAAATAATTTTGAAATCAAATTCTTTTTGTTCGGAAAAAGTATATTTAAATTAGATTACAGAACTATTTTATTAGGAGTGAAGTTTTGCACTGTTTATAATGGGGCTGTGTTATAAAGTGATATTTGTTCTAGGATAAGTGTTTATTTTTTTTAAGTCTATGGTTTTAGCGAATTTACCCTATAGGGAAGAAGCTATTACCATAGGTGGCATGGTAAGACTTAAGCCCGAGACCATGATAACTTTTCGTTTTGAGGTCCCCAGATGCCAAAAACACTATTCGTTAAAATGTATATATGTATATATATATATATATACATATACATATATATATATATATATATATATATATATATATATATATGTGTGTGTGTGTGTGTCCGTTACCGCCATAACTTTTGAAAGAAACACCCGATTTTGATGAAATTTGGCAAAAATGTGGAGAGTAGCATTTATGACTTTAAGTTCGAAAACCAGATCGATCGCACTATGGGAAGGGGGTTTTATGTTTTATGGGGGTTTAAAATTTTCCAAGAATCGGTTTTTTGCAAATTTGACCCCAAAATATTAAAAACACTCAATTTTGGTTGTAGCCATTTTATAGAGCTTAAAAAAACAAATAATTTAATTAATCATTAACCTAGGTTAAGTGGTTGCGGAGAAAACCCAAAAAAACGTGTCCCATGTTAATCTTACGGGAAAAAGGTTTTTGGATTTTTCTCAGATAGTTTTACTAAAAACTTAAAATTTCTGTTTATTAATGTGTTTAGCTTAACAAAACAAACATTTTGGTGTTTTAATCGTTGTTCTACGTCCAACCGTTGCAGAGATATTTAAAGTGCTAAACACAGTACGTTGTCCAATGTTATCCTTATGGAGAATAAATAAAATTCTATATCTCAGTTATTTTTGAATGTACATTGATGAAACTTTGTATGTGGCTTCAACTAGTTGTGGTATATTGATATTAGAAAAAAAAAACAAGTTTTTTGTTGATATTCCCCGTAGCAGCAAACCTGCATACTCGGCCCCATGTTATTCATATGGAGAATAAGTAAAGTTGTATATCTCCCTTAATTATGAACCTAAATTAATAAAACTTGGTATATAGCTTCACCTGGTTCAGTTGTATTTGGTTGTATTGATAATTGCAACAAAATTAATTAAATTCCTCGTTGCAGCAAACCTGCGTCCTCAACCCTAATGTTATTCTTATGGAGAATAAATAAAATGCTATATATCACTTATTTATGGATGTATTTTTGTGAAACTTGGTAAGTAGCTCTATGTAGTAGTGAGTCACATATATATGCATTGGAAATTCGCTGAGTACGCAGGTTTGCTGCAACGGGGGTATTAAAGTATATTGTATATTAGAACTTGAATTGTTAAATTACTTAAAATGAAAAAAATCTTAAATAATCTTTTTCTTCAGTATTTAATTTTTCAAGGTGACAATCAAATAGATCTAAACTTGTAGAAATTTCATTTCTAATCCTATGTACAAACTAGAATAATAAGAGTAGTATAATATTAAAAATTTGTTCCATAAAAATGTTTTGTAAAGGATATGAATTTCTAGAATTTCTTGATTTGATATTTTTTCTAGGAAGTTTTCTAACCGATATTCAGTTGTGGAACATGTTACTCGGTGTATCGCAACGGTATCAAACACGTTCATGTCGGGGTTAGTGTGTTGTGACCAGACATCACTGATGTTGCTACGCGGGTCAGTCTCTTTAGTACAAACAAGCGCTTGACTTTGGAATATATATATATATATATATATATATATATATATATATATATATATATATATATATATATTCCAAAGTCAAGCGCTTGTTTGTACTAAAGAGACTGACCCGCGTAGCAACATCAGTGATATATATATATATATATATATATATATATATATATATATATATATATATATATATATATATATATATACAATATATATACATATTTGTAAGTCGGAGTAAAATAATAACCTAACACTAATGTTATGTCATTACTCTCTGACTTTATATTGATTTCAATCTGAACGAGTGTGGCAGCGCCTTCACAACTCTCTGTGGAAACTTCTGAAGTTGTTTTCATTGCCTATCCCTACAGGAAACCTACAAGTCGTTTTATTATTGCGCGAAGGCTTGACCTCAATATTTCATATCCAAATCTTCAATTAGGTGGAATTTAACGATCTTCTGTAAACTTTGAAGCTGTCGTTGGGACCAGATCGGTCACATCAACCTCGATGATGATATTGCCATTATTAGCTGGTTATCATTATTATTGTCATTATTAACAGCTCCTCTCCTCGGCTTGTATCACAGTCGGTGGTAGACGTCACCTGATCATCTGATCCGATGTAAATGTCCACATAAGATTAATAATTGGACTTTGAAGGCCTATTGAGCAGAGAGCTAAAGAAGTTCCGAAACTGTAGTCTATTATAGTTTTTTCCCCGAAATTTCCGCTCAATTGATCTGATCCAGTGTGTCGGGCTGATGCAATCTAACCAGCATATATACTCAGCTAAGTTAATTTGTTACTATAAAGTACGTTTTAAAGCCTTGCCCCCACCGAGAAAACATGTTTTGACACATGTTTATTGAGAATAAAACAGAAAACAAATTGTTAAAAGTTTGTACAGTTTTGTTTTACCAACAAAATAATCGGGTTCTGACAAACAATCCCGTTCTTGAATAAATGATCGAAAAATTATTTCCACACATCACAATGTTTGTTAAATACTAAAAACTGTTTGAGCAAACATTTTTGTCAAAAATTTGCTTAGAGTGGGCAAGGCTTAATGTCTATCATTTATTTTCTAAAACCACGCAAAATGATTATTGAAGATTGACGTTTTGCAAGACAATAACATTTGTTCTCCTTTGTAGCGGGCAGAATGATTTGGATATTGGTCGAACCGAACTGTTCGATATAACGCCGATTATAGTTGCCGGTCTTTCGTTTACTTGTTATGTGTAAAGAACGGCGGCGTGCGGCACTGTGAGCCGTAAGCAGTAGGCGGGTATACGGACTGTGCGCCGGCGCGTGGCGGACTGCAATCCGCAGCACTGCTGGTGGAGGGGGAGGGGGAGCGTGGTGACCTTGCGGCCGACCATAATTAGCGAATTTCCTCTATAGGGAAGAAGCTATTACCGTAGTCGGTATGGGAAGACCTAGGCCCGGGACCATGATAACTTTTTCCTTTTTTTATGATAGCTTTTCCTGGGGTTTGGGGAGGTCCCCAGACCCTAAAAACACCATTCGTTTTCGAAACTGTATATATATATATATATATATGTGTGTGTGTGTGTGTGTGTGTGTGTGTGTGTGTGTGTGTGTGTGTGTGTGTGTGTGTGTGTGTGTGTGTGTGTGTGTGTGTGTCCGTTGGTGCGATAACTCTTGTAAAAAAGGTCCGATTTTGATGAAATTTGGTACAAACATGTAAAGCAACATTTATGGCTTTAAGTTCGAAAATCAGACATATCGACTCATCCAAGGTGGTATTTTGGAGGGGTTTTGTACCTCTAAAATGAGTTTTTACATGTAGTATTTTAAAAAGTAACATTTTAGTTTCCAGCATTTGATTCAGCTTTAAAAAACACACTATTTGATTTTAATCATTTCTCTACGTCAATTGGTTACAGAGATATTGAAAGTGCTAAACTCAGTACGTTGTCCAATGTTGTTCTTATGGAGAATTAGACTAATTTTATATCTCGCTTATTTATTAATGTATACTAACGAAACTTAATATTAGGCTTCATCTAGTTGTAGTCTACTGTTATTTGCACAACAAAATCAATTTTTACCCGATGATTCCGGTAGCAGCAAACCTGCATACTCAGCCCCCATGTTATTGTTATGGAGAATAAGTAAAATGTAATGTCTCCCTTAACTATGAACATAAATTAATAAAACTTGGTAAGTGGCTTCACCTTGCTGAGTTATGTTAAAATTTGCATAAAAACCCATTTTTGTATTCCTTGCTGCAACAAACCTGCGTACTCATCCCCCATGATATTCTTATGGAAAATAAATAAAATGTTATATATCGCTTATTTGTGAATATATTTTTATGGAACTTGGTATGCGGCTTTATGTGGTATTAAGACATGTATTATGCATTGGAAATTCGCTGAGTATGCAGGTTTGCTGCGACGGAGGTATTTGGCTATTGCCTTGTTTATGATATAAAAGTTCGAGTTGTCTTCTTCTTTCCGTTAATCATCACGATGTCATGTATTGTTTTCAGTAAAATGTGCATTTTAAGTTATCATCTTAATCTAATTAAATCGGATTTATATGGACAGGCTGGATGTGTCCTACAATGCACCTGTACGGTTAATTTAGTGGATTGTATAAGGAAAAGTCAGAAATATGTAATGATTCCAGGAAGTAAGTCTTTAATCCTCCATGCAACACTTGTAAGTCAAATTTAGTGGATGGTGTGAGGTGAGAAATATGTAATTATTCCTGGATATCTGTCTTTATTCCTCGTATGGAACTTGCAAGTCAAATGTAATGGATTATGTGAGCCAAGGTGAGAAATAGGTAATGATTCCTTGATATCTGTTTTTAATGTTCTATGCTACTTGTAAGTAAAATTTAGTGGTTGGAGTGAAGTGTGGTGAGAAATATGTAATTATTCCTGAATATCTGCCGTTAATCCTCGCATGCTAATTGTAAGTGAATTTTAGTGGATGATGTGAGGTGAGATCAGAAATATAGAACGATTCCTGAATTTCTGAATTTCCTGAACTTCTGTGATTAGTCATTTAGTGTTAACACCATGTATCCAGTAATCTGGCAGCGATGAAGACAGAAGTGTAAAGGGTGAAGTACGATGTATGTGTGGTGGTCAAAAATAGAGTAAATTACTTCTGAATATCTGTCTTTAACTCTCATTTGGTAAATTAGTTGCTGAGATATACGCCATAAATATCTGTGTAAGATATTGTTGGAAATATCTGTATGTATCTGCAGAACAGCCTCGTTGGTTTCACTGAATACAACGGAACTTGTCTGTAAGATTAGGTTAAGGAAACATAAGCCTCATAAAGTTGTACGATGTATATCATTAGATGCCGTAAAGTTTCAACAGTACGTCTTGTACTTGACACAAATTCATGTGTAGCTGGCAGGGTGTAACTGAAACATTGATATTACTTATTTATAAGTTTATTCGTTTTAATTTCAGTATATATTTGCAGCAGATGTTGGCGTATGTGTCTAAAACTCTTGCAAAGCCTCCACGTTTACGGTGATCTGATATGTCGAATTGAATTTCAGCCTATCTTGAAATTGGATTTACAACCAGCTACTTGCATGATTTAATCTTTCTTCTATATTAGCAGACTTTGAAAATATTGCGTTTATAAGAAATTACAAAAGTTACTATATTATATTAACAGTATAATGATAATCTAAGATTTTCGCAATTAAAATTACTTATAATTTAATTACATGTTTTCATTTTGTCACAAATCAAAGCAAAACCAACTGAATATTAAATGTAATGTAAACTCGTTACTAAATCATCCCCATAATTGTACTGGTTGTTGTATACTAGTTTATTGCAGACTAGATTGTATTTTAACTATTGTGGAAGAATGTGACAGTAGATTGTTTAATTTGACATAAAAATAGTTTTTATGATGAGATCTTTAAAATTACTAAGTAATAATATCATTGATTACTAAAAAAAAAAACTAAATAATCATCATTACTGTACAAATCTGTCTATTAGTTTAAACATATATTCAAACTGTATATTTAAGTTTCCAAAGGGGATGTCATCTTGTCTTATGATTCTATTTTCTCACCAAATTCTTCTACAAACAATTATGTATTTCATACGATAATCTTCTGAAAACTAACTAGAAATTTACTAATGCGTTCTGAATAATGATATTGGTTTTTATGAGCTCGCCCATAAGTATTTTGAAAGATTCATATTTTAGGTTTTAATTTTTACTGACAGATATCCTACAGAGACTCATAGGTTCCTTACTAGAATATTCTAACGTTAATATTTAATAATGGATTGCCAAAACCTTTAAAGAGTATTTTCGTTACAATAATAGATTTTTATAATAATTAATATCTTTTACAAAGCACTTTTTTATTATAACCAACGCTCTTGGAACACGCATGTAATGTATACATATTTTAACGCAAGGACAGTCAATATAAATTGTTTTATGTCCGAACACTATAGAGAATTTTCAATACCTTAAACTTGGGACTTGAAAAAAATCATAACCATTTCCGATTAGCCCAATTTAATTTTGCCAAATATTTAAAAATATTCTCATTTACCTTCATCTCAAATAAAACACTTGTTTATTCATGATCACGTTTATCATAATATATTATTCAGAACACCACAGCAATTATGATAACCTGGAAGTTATACATTTCAAAAATGAATATATTCCTTCTTTTTAAAATTTCATTCATAAATACTGTCAGACAAAATTGATGCAGCATGAAATAATTGTGGTTGGCAGCTTTCAGTCACGTTGTTTTCAACAGAAATAAAAACGAGGAGTTGACGTTAATAAACATGTTACAACTCTCAATGGAGTAGTTAAAAGAAATTAATTAAATTATTATATCTAGCACTTATAATCATTTAAAATGAAAATACAGTTGTATCATTATATTTCGTTACTGGTGTAACTATGTTGCGGATTGGATTTATTTTAGAACTGTAACCATTAAAACGTAGGTTAAAACATAAAATGACAACAGGTAAGGGTAACATTTCTAGATTTCCTGGAATTTTAAACTCAGCGCTCAGCACCACGTAATAAGGGTCGTTATAAATATAACATTCAAACATCTAAACATACTATTAAAATATACCAATAATTTAATATGTAATACTATATTATGTAAGCGATGACAATAAAATACTCTTCATGGGTATATTAAAATACTTCAATTGAATAAAATAATTAATATTAGATTCAAAATAGTTATTTTGTTAGATATTACAAAACAACGGGAAGGCACTTTCTTTTTCTCAAAACTTGAAGAGTATTAATTATCCCGCCGGATTTCCACAAGCATCGTTATTAAATGGTATTAATAATGACAGCGTTTGTTTAACTCTTTAAAGATACCGAAGATTGTTTACCGGACGCGGTAGCTCAGAGGTAAACTTGTTAGACGTGGCCGGTTCGATCCCGGTCCCGGCCGACTCCTGCAAGCATGAGCGGTCGGTCACCTCTGGCTTGCCCATGTGATTAATGCCGTTACTGTTCCTCGCTGTCTTTAGTTCACCGCACAGGTCAATAGCCTATGGTGACGAACAATTGAGGTTTACAAAAATAATTTTTTTTAAATTACCACGGGAACAGCTGAGAACCCACGGTTGGTCTTGTGATTGCGGTAGTTTGAAAACCTAATTTTTAAACTGAACAAATACCAACTTATTTTAAAACAACTAATTCTCAAGTGCTAATTAGTTTATTACAATTACATCCATAATGTACTTCAATTTTTTCTTTTGGTTTGTTTATGACGAGCGTCAAATTGCGCAACCGTTACTAAAATATAAATGCAATATGAAAACACACTTAAGGATGAATTCCAAATAATTCTATATAGTGTTCTTTTCCTTTTATTTGTATTTGCTTTACGATGAGCCCACATTTAATGCTAAAGATTAACATACTACCAGTTCAGAGTAGGCTTTAGTCTGAAGTTAAATGATTTTAAGAACTCAAACGAACTAAAGAAAACATCTCTAAAAATACCACCGTATAATGGAAATAAATAGTTTATATGATACAACATAAGAATATTTTCCTAATATATAATTAATTATATAATTAATTATATATAATATATAATTATATTTAATTAAAGTTAGTTACTTTCTCCGAGAAAGTTTTTTGCAATTGGTTATTTACTACTGCTAATTTTGAAACAATATAGTTATCGATAAAATTAAACTAATTAACCACCCAAATTACAAACTTCCACATTACGGATGAAATTAAATTAACTTGAATCATTCTTAAACAATTTCACGTTTTATAAAAACAATCTAAGAGGACAGCAGTTCAAAATGTTAAAGTTTCTTGGGTTACATAAACCTGCATCAAAGAATCAAATATTATTTCTTGAAGGTGTCAGTTAAAGAATATGACAAAGCTCAAATAATTCACAATCTCAAAGTAGTAAACTATCCCACTAAATTGATGGAAAACCATTGTACCTATTCAGAAATAAATATGACTTCGAAGGTATTGCAAACTGAAAGGAAAAAATACAAACATTGAAATATTACTGATAAAAATATTTTTAAACACAGTCGTAATGCAATTCAAATAATTATGCGGCTTAATCAGGTAGAATGAGAAAGACGTAATCTTTGAGCTTATATTTCAGTTCAATGGTATTCATATACACTTCGTCACTGGTGACTATTTTTTCACAGTGACAATCCATCTCCATCTCTTTGTTTATTCAACAGAAAAGAAATTCGCATCCATCACTTGGAATACTGACCGTTGGAGGTTTTATTAAATAATATTCTTACCAGAGTCAAAAATAAATGGTTCATTTAATTTCCATTGATGAACTATTACTGACCTTATTTTTATGAAAATTGAATTGAAGCAAATTTAATGGTGTTGGCAATATAGATTTTTGTTTCTATTAGTCGTTTAAAACGTGTACTAAAGTGAATGTACAGTAATTTTCATATTAGTATATGAGAAATACCAAATAATAGTATCACTAAGACCAAAAGTCACATTTTTCGATACGAGCTCAAGTTTATTGAAAATGAGCGAGGGTCGAAAAATCACTTTTAGTCGCATTATGAACTATATTTTTCGTCATACTGAAAATAATATTAATAAAACAATTTTACAAAATCTAAATTTTATAAAAATTATGATTATGATTATTATTATTATTATTATTATTTTTTTATTTGGTTACCTTTAAAAGTTTTCTTCCATCTTGAACTTCCTAATCTAAACAAACAGCTGTTACACCTACTGGTGAGTTTTCATTGTTGACAAGTTGAATAAATCGTTAAATTCTTATTTAACACCTGATGACCTCGATCAAAAAGTCATCAAATGATGTTTTTTACCCTTGGACGGAAAATGTCATAAAAAGTATGCTTTTTATAACAGGAGCTAAAAGAACAACGTTAGCACCTCGCATGTGTTGAAAACAGCTTGTTTTGAAGCAGTATGACGAAAAAGTATGTTTATGGTGTTTAAACGAAAATTACGTAGTCGCATGGCAATTTTCTAAAAACTTGGAATTTCCTGTTGTGTCTGCAGAAGTTTACCACGATAAAGACGAAAGATAAGAGGGAGCTCCAGCCACCGGAATCTACCTGTTTCTCTCACAACGCTAATATTAAATTTCAAAGTCCGTTCTAACTCAACGGAATATCCTAAATCGTTCGTTAATGATTCATTTTAAAGAACAAATAAATACCCAGCGATTTCAGAGAGAAGAAATTCGTTGTCACGAGTATTTCACCCATAAACAATCGTAAATTTGGATCATTTAGAAATTTCATTAAACAACATTTTGCTCACAAAAATAGTTATATGCTTTTTAAAACGAGAGATAAATCATGATGTCGGGTAATTCGTTGAGGAAGTTTGGGCTTAACATTGGCAATATCAGGTATAAATCCAAGTATAATGGTGCCTTAGTAATGGTTTATTTATGCACAGAACAGTGGCGTAGATAGACCTTTGTCAAGGGGGGGGGGGATCTCTCATTAGGGAATACAAAACAAAAACTGTGTTCGTGACCAGCGCGGACACCGGTATAAAAAGTTGAAGACATCATTGACTGTCCCTTACATTCTTAATTATTGATATAGGCCTACACATCCAACATAAACCATTGATACAAAGTAATCAGTATTTGTAATAGGGCTAAAATGTACTTGTATCAGTTGTATTCAGTACTAGAAAGCTGGAAAGTAATCGTTAAGCTAGATTTGCCAAGTAATCAGATTTCCCAAGAGATTACCGGAGTTTTAAGATACAAATATAGCTCTGGGGAATTTCCTTGAAAACTTACAAATCTCCTCTTTTTAAAATTGTTCCCAAAAATGCGTTGAATAGCACAAATTTTGGGTTGAAATCCTACCTGTGAACGAAAATGTATTTACTTTTGCAACTTCATCGTCATGCAACGATTGCCAAATAAACTAAACCCTTATTTCCCTGTTCACTCTAACTTCTATTATTTGTTACTCTTTGGCTTTATTTCGTCGGGAAATATCGTTAACTTTTACATATACATGCGGTTATAGAACGCTGAAAATCAGTATGAAGATTTATGGCTCCCTGCAGGTAATTAAATTGCACATGTGCAGTTAATAGCCCAGCCAATAAAGAACTAAAAATGGTTAAATTGGGGAAAAATTAGGGTAAAGCTGAATTTTGTACCAATGATAGACCACTACCAGAGGGACATTTTTACAAAAGTCCCCAAAAATCCCCCTGGAGCTTGGCCCCTAGCCCCTTCAAGGTTCAAAAAGACAATATTTACAAAACAGCTATTATCTATGTTACTAATTATCGGATTGAGTTCATTATTTTGTTGTTGTTCATGATTAAATTGGCTATAAAATTGGTCCTCTTCATATTTTAGCTAAACCCAATGGTTCCTCGCCAATCTAAGATAATATATGGAAAAATATAATTTTACATTAAATATTTTGATTTTTAACAATATACTCCATCAAAAGTGGTTGTATGTCAAACACTTTGCATTGCAGAAAGAGGCCACTCTCTTACGAGTCTACTGATATACAATTATATGGGGTTGTATGTTATGCTAAGGCTGGGGGGGGGGGGGGAAGAAAGCAAAGAGGTCGGCACACCGCGGCAGCCTATTAATGGCGAGTTAAAGTGTTAGTTATATACTAAGTCTTGATCTAGTCCAGTCAAATTGTACTTTTATCGTGACAATATTCCGGAAGTTTTATTCTTACCGGTTCTCTATGTTTTCTGAGGTGCTGAATAATTTTATGTGTGCCACTTTGAGAAGGGTCGGCTTCACTGAGACAAACTCAAAAAACCTTAAATATTCTGCCCTTGTTTTTGGTTTTTCACCTATATCTCGAAAACTATGCATTTTATCGAAAAAATAGTTCGAAATAAAATTAAAGGAGACAAAATTCACTACAGTATTCGAATGTTAACTGTGTTTGTATGGCAAATAATATAGGAGTTATAGCATGCTGAGAAAGATAAACCTTTAGGACCATCTGGCCAAAATGAGAGAGACGCCCTCTCACATAGGTACTCCTATTTAGCGGAAACATTCTAGTCTTACTATATCATGTAATAACACCAGTTTTTGAAAGAATTAGATGAATATTCAGCTTACTAATGTAAAGTTAAGACATGAGTTGAGTAATAAAATTTGATCTGTTACTCAAATTACATTAGGTTTAATAAAGCGTAATGACGTACTGTAGTAATATGAGTATGAATCAAAACCATTACTGCATGGTAAATTTATTTAACGTAATATAATTGACAAATAGCGTTAAAGTATGCATACAAAGGTTAGGGGTGAACTGCATACACCTTACATAATTGTTAAAATAAAAATTATTTATTTTATATTTAATTCCTCCTAATATTTGCTCTTATGGCTGGGAAAGTGTATTGTCATTGTTATAAAGTTGATGTTTTTTGTTTGTTTATGTTTTCAACGTTCCCACAGTACGGGTTATGCTATTTGTGATTAAACACAAGTATCATTATTATTTTATATATGAATATTATTATTGTACTCATAAATTATACGGATATTTTTATATAGCAGTAAAACTGAAGCAAAAGTGTTGAACTAGATCCTCTTTATAAGGAAGGCTTATTAATTTAATTATTCAAATCTTTGTTTGGTTGGACGTCTTCGGTCTCATTGTACACGTTGAACCTAGACAACAACAATACTAGTTGCTGTTTTGACTATCAGGCTACTTTTTTCTGGCAGCATTAATTGTTCCTCTCAAAACCATGATTCATTAATTATGTTTAACCAGTGCCTTAGAAAAAAAAAAAAAAAAACATAAGGTGTATTTAGCATTAATAATGTAGTGTATCAAATATTATTAAGAAGGTGCGCCTTGACTGTCTTTGGATGACTATGGAAATCGTCTTTAATCTCTTTAATACGGAACTACAGAATGTCCAAATACATCATTAGGATCATTATTAGGTTCATCATTAGGATTTTTTGCGAGACCTCGAAACGTTTGTCTGACAGCTAGTTTTCTCATTAGGTAAACAATATTCCAAGATTTATTTTTGAGAGAGACTATTTATTTCCAGCCGTAGCATCTCCTTTCCTCATACAAAACAATTGGTTTTTATTTCTTAAAAAAAAAAACTCTTCTTACGATAAATATAAATTTATAATTAAAAACGTCAAATCAGTAATATCATTTTTATTAGTTAGCATGTAAATAATTGTCTTTCAAGCAAATTCTGATATGCAGTAGATAAATGTAGTTGAGACTATATATATATATATATATATATATATATATATATATATATATATATATATATGTATTAAAAACATTCGGAGGAATTAAATATGAACTAAATTATTTTAATTTTAACAATAATGTAATAAATTAAGCATGTTTTTCAGGAACGTTTACCCTGATTCCATCTAATGAAGCAAAAAATATATACATTAAAAATGTTCGGAGAAATCAAATATGAACTAAATTATTTTAATTTTAACAATGTTGTAATTAATTAATTTTTTTCAGTTCAAACTTTTAATCAGTCTTTAACGCAATATAAAACAAAAATATATAAGACAAAAATATATATTTCTCAATTATATTAAGTTAGATAAATTTACCATGCAGTAATGGTTTTGATTCAAACTTATACTATATTACTACATCATTACGCTTTATTAAACCTAATGCAATTTGAGTAAGAAATCAAATTTGATTATTCGACTCATGTGTTAATTTTACATTAATAAGCTGAATATTCAAATAATCCTTTTAAAAACGGATTTTCTTGCATGATATAAGACTAGACTGTTTCCGCTAAATACGAGTATGTGAGATGACGTCTCTCTCGTTTTGGCCAGATGGTCCTAAAAGTTTATTTTTCTCAGCGTGCTATAACTCCTACATTCTTTGCCATAAAAACACAGTTAACATACGAATATAGTAGGGAATTTTGTCTACTTTAATTTCATATCCAACTATTTTTCGATAAAATGAATAGTTTTCGATGATATAACTAACACTTTAACTCGCCATTAATAGGCTGCCGCGGTGTGCCGACCTCTTTGCTTTCTTCCCCCCCCCCAGCCTTAGCATAACATACAACCCCATATAATTGTATCTCAGTAGACTCGTAAGAAAGTGGCCTCTTTCTGTCATGAAAAGTGTTTGGCATACAACCACTTTTGATGGAGTATATTGTTAAAAATCAAAATATTTAACGTAAAATAATATTTTTCCATTTATATTATCTTAGATTGGCGAGGAACCATTGGGTTTATCTAAAATATGAAGAGGACCAATGTTATAGGCAATTTAACCATGAACAACAACAAAATCATGAACTCAATCCGATAATTAGTAACATAGATAATAGCTGTTTTGTAAATATTGTCATTTTGAACCTTGAAGGGTGGCTCGGGGGCGAAGCTCCAGGGGGATTTCTGGGGACTTTTTACAAATGTTCCTCTGGTCTCTCATTTGTACAAAATTCAGCTTTACGCTAATTTTTTCCCCGACAAAACCTTTATTGACTGGGCTATAAGCACATCACTAAGACCGTCTAGACGTCAAGGTCAAGATCAGGTGTGCTAGTTGACGAACTGGCTGCTAGGGGGTGAGGGTAGACTGGTGACTCACGTCCCAAATACGCAATGCGCAAATACCGTGCCGTGTGCCGGTGCAGTTCGTTTGCTACTATATATATTGTACGCGAACAATATTTGTAATATATAAATAAGGTATTTTGGGGATATTGCACACATATTTTTTGTTTTTCAGTAACAGCATTTCTTTTGAATCAAAAGGCATAAGCTTGATTTCAGGAGGATATAAATTTTTATTTTCCACTTTTCAAGGGGGGGGATATTTCCCCCTGATCCACCCCCTATCTACGCCACTGAACCGAATATTAACAACTATGCAAACATTTAATGAGAATGTAAACTTACGATATTTGCGTTAAAATCTATTGGAACGTTTAGACTGTTTGCCACAATAGTTCTCGGTTTGGATTTCTTACAGTAACAATAGCCCCAACCCAGCCACGGTATTCCAAGTCTGCCCAAGTTTGCTTGGATACGGCCCCGTGTTAAACTGTTCCAGCCGGAACAAAAGCCATCATCATTAATAACAATTATTAGAAATGTTTGCGGAAAGCCCGCCGGCAGAGATTGCCGCTCCATTGTCTCAAATTCAACCCTCTGATCTTCGAGTTTAGAAGCTTAATTTAAATGATTTTTGCTTAAAAAAATTAACAATTTCATGGAAAAGTTATAATAATTAATATAGTAAAAATTGAATTGTATTGTTCGTAATTGGATTAATCTTAGATATCATTGATATTCAAAGATATAGTTAAGAACTCAACGATTGTAATAAGTGACTCATAAGTTAAAAGTTTTGCTTATTCACTTAACAAGTCGTTGCCGTGTAATATATTCCGCCAAAAAATCCTCATAATATATATGAGGATATCAGTTAATCATCTTAATATATATTTAAACCTTTCAAGCCTTTTTACATGTATTATTTCTAATCATTTTGGGGAATTTCATGTATTTGTGGTTCAACGAGATACGAAGAGTATATTCAGTTTTCAGACACATTACATGACTGTTGGAAGAGTGAGTTTTCAAAATATTATTTGTTGTTTATGTGATGGCCGCGGCCCTTTTACCGCACAGGAATATTGTTCATAACTAATTACTTTGATTTAAGTTTACAATCACTATAATACTAACTTAATAAAACGGGTGAAGGTGTTAAGCCATTTTAATTTTGCATTGCAATAGTCGCTAAATTAGCTAGCGACTATTTGTTAAAATATCAACTATAAAACCACGTGTTAGAGGAAGCATGAGCAATAATGAACACAGGAAACCTTTTATGATGTCGATGTCCACTGGACTAATGTAATCATGTTTACCGATATTCCTGGTCGAAAAACATTTGTCCCAGTGAGATTTCAGTTTTCTCTTTTAAAAAGTGAATAGAAAAATTCAAACTAAAACATTCACTATTCAAAACCATGTACCAATATTTAGTAATTAAATATTTAGTAATATTTAAGATAATTACTAAATACTGGTAAATTTTTATAATTTAAAATTCGTTTCTGAAGCAATAATACGGCTCCTCACTAAACCAGTAAACATAAACCTGTAAACTGAGGTTTTTTTGTTTTATCTGAACTCACGGTTCAGATGAAACAAAAATTATATTGTTACCAGGAATTGAGTTATAAGGAGCTTTTACTAATTACAGACTTTATAGTAATGAACAGCATATTTATCATCATCCTGGAAAAATAGTTTATGTTTTCGACAAGTATTAAAATCAGCATCGAAACCATTTATATTTGTTTATACAAAATTACAACTATGAAACCAGATCCAACTGGTAGTGGACAAATATAACTAATCCAACTAGGTCCACATTTATATCGCATTGTGCATCAGCTGACTTTTTGATGCACTAACAAGAAGAAACTGAGATGTTTTTCGATCATTTTATTATATCGAAAATAGATGTTTTTCGTGCAGTGTGGCAAAACACTGATCTATAATACGTGGGTTTTTGGGTCTAAAAATAACAACTGAAATATTATTAAACATTAGGTATTATCATATACAAAATAGGCATTGCCATTCGAAATTATTATGGTCTCCACGTACAAATATTTAAGATCTCGTGGCTTAGATTGAGGCAGATTTAGGCTGTGTTGTAATTAAAATTACTGGGCTTCGCCGATGGCTTGGTAATACATATGTTGATAAAATAAAGAATGTTACAGTGTACGCTCACTATATTATTAGTTTAAATAGGGGACAGCTTCTATTTACCTATAAACTTAAATAAAAATATCAATAAAATATTTGAGTAAATATCGATAAATGAAAATCATTTTAAATTTATAATAAATGGAAAATATTTAAAATTCTTGGTTTCTGATATCAATATACCATTTCTGATTCCAACATATATCGCAACTGCAAAATACTTTTGAGCTGCAAAACACTTATTTCGATTGAATCTCCCCCTCCTGTTTTTCACCAGTACGAATATATTATATTTTCATCATCAGTTTGTTTTAGGCCTGATGGCCCGTTGCGTCGTAGCGTGTAAGTACTCCCATCATAAGTGATTTACCGCCCCAATCACATGTTGGATGTCAGAGCGCTGTACAGGCAGGTGCGTAAACCCTAGCATAAACCGAGATTTTGCATATTCCATTACTGTAGATTATCCATATGATTCCCAAAGGGTTGTCGGTTATATTGTCCCGTTTCATGTACAACTGTTGGATGCAGAAATCGTATATTTAAATCTAAATTACAATCCTGTTTGTTAACAATATAAAATATATACCTGCTATGTTTTTGTGGCTTGCAGCCAGAAACGGTGTTAGTTGAGTGAAAATTTAACGGTCATCTTGGGAAGGGTAATACAAATGAGTATTACATTATATAGGCTATTTAAAAAATATATTTGTTACTACATAACACCTTTCGTTACAAACTAACGTGGTTTGTGTACAGTTCAGATTTTTACTGATCCTTCGAGAATTATAAGTAAAGTTAAAACATTTCAAATTGTAAGATTAAAACATTACAGCTGAACTGTACAGTTCAGTGCTAGAAAATCTATGGAACTTTAATTTAATTTTAACCTAAACTTATTTGATAAGCTAGAGATTTTGTGACGTGGACTACCCCTTCAAAGGTTATTAAATCATCTTGGTTGTTTTGGTATCGTTAGATAGAGCTCATCCTGAACATTGTTCCACCTTAATTTCAGAAAAGACCAAACGCAAGAAAAGCGCCCAAGACCCCTCAAATTTCGTACTACGTCCATATAATAATAATGGGAACGATTTGAATTGACTTGCTTACTAAAGTCAAACTGTCAACAACAACAAAAAACGCAACAATTAGTTCGCTGTTTTATAAATATTTGTTTGTTTCGTTTGTGCTTGTAATTTGTTTATATAATGGTTTTTTGTTTGGGTTTATTGAAGCAGTAGCAATGATTTATAGTAAGAACAGCTGTTAAAAGTTAAATACAAATCAAATAAGTAAGAATTGAAATATTAACAACGTTAATACAATTTGTATAATTTTATACTATAAGGGTAAGTGAGTGGTTTTCAAACCCAAGCAAGAGACTGATAAGCAAAGTGAGTTTACTTTGCATATTGTAAACTTACTGAGGTTAAATTCCGAGGTAATGTTTCAACACCTAAGTCGAGTCCCTAGAATAGGAACTAAGATAAACAGAAATACAGGCTAATAATTTTGTTATCAAACTTTGCTCAACTTGGCCCAATTTTAAAACATTTTTAATCGTAACTTATATTACACAGGGTTAAAATACGTGTTGTAAATTTTATTTAAAACTAATTAATAATATTTAGTTATCTAATATAAGAGTCCACGCTTCTTCACTACATCTAACTTCATTTCGGTTAAAACAGTAACCGTCATTTATTTTTTTTTTCTAGCAATAAAATATTTGTTAAGAAGCCCAGTGCTGCTACCACTCGCCATGGTTTGCCATGTGGAGGATGCAAGGCAAGGTGTAATCCTCTTACCCACCTCCGGCGAGAGTAATTAAGAGACTGAGTAAGCATAATCAATGCCTAGTTACATCCTGTCACGTAAATGTTGCATGGGAATTTAGGCGACTGCTTACAGTCTAAGAGGAGTATGCTCAGTTATTTATACAACTTTTGTGTTGATTACTAGGGAATCTTCAAAGACAAAACACTTTCTGTAAATCATTTTATAAAAAAATTAATTGTAATAGGGTAACTGATGGATAAATGCATATTACTAGAGACATTTTGTATATTCTACGTTATTTATTTTTCGTAAGAAAGCGTGTTTATTTATAAATGATTTGCTACTTAAGTACTGACTAACTCATAGTTACATCTGAAGTCATACAAACCTAGACAAAGCAACAAATCATTTTAACGGTAAATATAGGAAAAAAATAATACTTATAAAAAACTTATAACATTTAATATCGTCACTCTTGCCGAATCCAACGGAATAGTTTATATAATGAAGTCAAACAAAGTTGTATGGATTAAATTAAATGTATAAACTAAAATAGTGATTATTTTTACAAAGTATTAAAATGTCTATTTCGTCCAAATGAATATTATTTCCAACATAATTTATGTTGAAGTTACTTAATTCTAAACTGAATTAATAAATTTAAGGAAATTTTAATATTCAAAACCGGTTTTTCAAAAAGTGGAAAAGATAATTAGGGTCATAAATAATTTGGTTCAGTGGGATCTAACCTGCAATTATTTCAAAAGTGGATGAATGTTAATACATAGGTAGAGAATGTAAAAAATAATGTATACATAGAATATGTTTTAAAAGTAATTTGTAAAACTAGACGTTCCGATAAAAACTGTTATAATAACTTTCGAGTATGCCAGGGACACCAGTATGCCAGGAACACTAGTATGCCAGGGACACCAGTATGCTTCTTTCTTTTAAAGTTATATTTGTCGTAAATAACAAAAAATCCTGATTCGCAATTTTAATAGATTTACTATTGAATTAAGTAGAGTTAAAGGTCTTAAACTTCGAATTGATGGACTCTAAAATTATGAAGTTAAGTTAAAAAATTCCAGAATAAGACATAACAAGTCGTACTATATGAACATATATTTTTATTTTTCATTCTCTAACAATTTAAATAGTTAAATATTTCGGTTTCAAGTACACCACAGGAATATTTTACATTTGATTTAATACACTTTAATCAAAGTAAACTCTTTAAAATGTCAGAATAGTGGGGAATTCTAAAATGAAAAATATATTGGTAAGATTCAAACCTGAAAATGGGTTTTGTATTTAAAACATAAATCCATCTTTCAATCAGCGCTCAGTGGCGGAACGTTAACGAAGCAGAAAATCAGATCAATTAAAAGAGTGAAAACACCGAAATGGTTTTATCGCCGGACGGACAGTAAATATAACGTTTACAATCTGGTGGCGGGGCTGCGGTTGGAACGAGATCGAGGTAATGGAATATGCAAAACTCCCTTTATGAGACACGACAACTCGCTCGCTAGATTTAATTAAAACCGCAATCAAAACATATGACGATACATCAGATCGACGTGTCTCAGAAAAAAATATTGTTCCCTCCGTTTGCGCCTGTCGACGATATTTAATGTTTACTATTAAGATCAGTTTTGGAATAGACTTTCATAGTGAATTTTAATCCAAGAGTATGCATGTTTAAATTATAAGCATATATTTAATCCGGGCATGAAAAAGTATGAAGAACATAATCGGATTTTTTAAGTTATAGGAAAACTGAAAGGAAGTTATACTATATTCCACGTATTGAAAAAATCATTTCCAAATCAGCATGTTAGTCGAGGTAGTAGCATTAATTTTAGTTAAAGTAGCTTAATGGAAAAAATAAATGAGATAAAAGTAGTTTTCATTGAATAACTGTTTTTAATTTCTTGCTCTCTATGAAGTTAAACTATTTTTAATGTGTTAAATCACTAATATTTAATGATGAACCAATATTATCCTATCTAGGGTAGTATAGACCTGGACTTTTGAGCTAGTATGTGGTAAGTGCAATAGCGTCGAACGTCCTAAGAGGTCGTATTCAGATTATACAAACTGGTGTTCCAGTCCAATGGAAGTTATGAGGTCGAATACAGGAACAACCCTTTGGTTATATCTTTAAAAAACTTTCAAAATTCCCATGTTTGGAAATTCATTACACTAAATTTTAAATGTTCAAACACTAAACATTGATCTCAGACATTTATTACGACTCCAGCAATTCAAAATTTAAATCACACTCACCATATAACTAATCTATCAATTTGTACTTTTTAATCTACGGTCATCCTCTTACGGGAGGAATGAGCGTACACCTAGTATTATAACTTTTTAGCACTCACAGTCTACGCTGACTTTGATCCTCTTGCTGACAGAGGGCGGAACGCTATTGGACGCTATGCACAGGTACGCTCCCATGTCCAGTCGGCTGATCTTGGAGATCTCCAACACCTCGCCTTCCCACTCAGACACTGAAAGGTACAATCCCTGAGATCACTGGTTTTGAAGTAGGCTCACTAAAAATATTCGTTTAATTCACATCAAAATTACTAAATCACAAGATTCGATATACGGGAATGTGAGTTACCTTGTTTGTTCTTATGGCTAAGGACATTTGATTATAATTCAGTCATAAATATTAAGCCAAATAATCGTGTATGTGAGAAGACTTAATATTTTTAAGTACAACTTGCCTCAAGCAACAGTTCCCCATATTGCAGAACATCTGATTCTAATTTAAAACGCTTTGATAAGGTTACCAGGTACAAGATAATATTTAAAATCTTAACAACTTACAATTTCCATGGAGATTTTCACTCTATAACACTATAGTTGTGTGAACTGGTATCAGTTTAAGAGTTTTTACCACCCAGGAATCCCTTTTAGAGCACAACATCGAGCAAGAGCTTCCAAAGACGTAAAGCAATCATTGAGATTTATTTCATCGACTGGTGATAATAAGCACGTGAATGTGCTTGTATAAAATTGTTAAGGATAATATTTTGTTTCACAATAGGTCACTTTGGTGTGTTACTCAACAGGGTACTTTAATGTGTTACTCCACAGGCAGCTTAGTGTATTACTTTAATGGTTTATTCAATAGGTTACTTTTGAACAAGTTTTCGCTTATTAGTATTTAACACACCTTTGTACATAACACCTTTATTTAAAAAATACCCAGAATTGTTTAACAAACAAATAGTTAGCTAAGCAATACACTATATAAAGTCAGTGGTTTCTGAACTATAGTACAGTATCTTGTTTATATATCATTAGAAATTCTCATTTATAAGCAAAAGTAACTTATACTGCTGAATACAAATTCAGAAGGGAATAATAACATAACACGCCTGTATTGATAAACATGCTGTGCATTCATACTAACAAAATATATAATACCAGCTCTGTATACTCAACAATTAGGGTTACTGTCTATAATTTCCTCTGAATTATCTTCTACTTGGGCAGCATACTTTGATTGACTAAATGTCGTTTTTAGCAGTTAAGCATTGTAAACAAAAATTGAGTTTTTAGTGATTACGGATAAGACTGACCGACGAGAGTTTTGTTTATGTTGATCTTGCTAGCGTCGTCGCGCTTCCACTTGATGCTGGGGGGCGGAGACCCTGTGGCATGGCAGGTCAGAGTCACGTTGGAGTTCTCTCTGACTATCACGTCTGAGCTGCTCAGGGAGTCGTCTATATTGGGCGGAACTGGAACAAAAACATATGTTTAGGACGAAACGCAAAAAGAGGGTTGAAGCGAAGAGCAGATTAAAATGACATACTAGCATTGATGGTTTTCCTAACTTTCAGGGTAGATAGTGACGTAACTTACAAGAAGAAATTATGAACACGTTTACAAGTTAAACTCATAACACAAGTTATCCGTTGTAAGAAAGGGCTGGTAATATTACGGGGATATTACTTAGAGAAGTATAGTCAGAATAACCATTAAGTCACCAATGTTCGGGAATTCTTTCACACCGGACTCGAAGTTTGATGTTGTTTATATTGTTAACTTGGATTGAGCAGTAAATGTTGTGGATAGGTTGAAGACAATAGACAGTAGACAATCTTTATTTATATATTCTTGGAGAACAGTGTTAGTGTCAGTAGGCAAGAGATAGTCAAATAAATAGACCATCATTTTAAATTACCAATAAAGTTACCTTAGCAATTTCAAGCTATAAGTTGAGATTTAGACGTTCACCCACCTTCCGTTACACGTAGCCGTGATTTAGACGTTCACCCACCTTCCGTTACACGTAGCCGTGATTTAGACGTTCACCCACCTTCCGTTACACGTAGCCGTGATTTAGACGTTCACCCACCTTCCGGTACACGTAGCCGTGATTTAGACGTTCACCCACCTTCCGTTACACGTAGCCGTGATTTAGACGTTCACCCACCTTCCGTTACACATAGCCGTGATTTAGACGTTCACCCACCTTCCGTTACACGTAGCCGTGATTTAGACGTTCACCCACCTTCCGTTACACGTAGACGTGATTTAGACGTTCACCCACTTTCCGTTACACGTAGCCGTGATTTAGACGTTCACCCACCTTCCGTTACACGTAGCCGTGATTTAGACGTTCACCCACCTTCCGTTACACGTAGCCGTGATTTAGACGTTCACCCACCTTCTGTTACACGTAGCCGTGATTTAGACATTCACCCACCTTCCGTTACACGTAGCCGTGATTTAGACGTTCACCCACCTTCCGTTACACGTAGCCGTGATTTAGACGTTCACCCACCTTCCGTTACACGTAGCCGTTTGAGATTGCTCTCTAGACTGTTATTATTTAGCAAGTAACCCAACAATGAATTTAAAAAAAAGAATAAATAGAAGTTGTAAGTATTGTAAGTACAGTAATTACAAAAAAACTTTAATTAATTTAAATTTAATTGTAATTACTTTAGTGATCAAACGAATAAACAAGAATACAAATTTAAGGTATATCCACGGAGTTTAAAGAAATTGTTTTCTTTCAGGATAAAAAAAAAATGTACTTCACTTTTAGAGTCCGAAAATCTTCATTTTTATAGTTTTTTTAAAAATTGGAATACATTTTATCAATTGCACAAAAAACAACTAAAAATAGTTTAAATACCTGCTAGTAGCCAGGTAGTTTTGACTTCTTAAAGTGAAGCACTCTGCAAGCTTGAAAAGGATGTGTTGTGTCATTATTTGAAGGTCGTAATCACATAAAAGTACATTTAAACACACACGCAGACTCTGACATGACGTATACATTTAACAGTCGTAAAAACACTAAAATTATAACAAGGAATGGATTGCGACGCAACCGAACGGAAGTGGACACTAGACTGTCCAAAACTGTAAATGTGTCCGTCATGTGTCCGTCATGTCCGTGTGTGCGTGTGTTTAAATATACTTTTATGTGATTACGACCTTCAAATGATGTAATAACACATCCATGTCAATCCTGAATAGTACTTCACTGTAAGAAGTCGAAACTAGTCGCTACTGCAACAATTTGGATTACTGGAAAGCAGCTATTTAAACCATGTTTAGTATTTTTCAGAAA
Organism: Allygus modestus; assembly: GCA_963675035.1. NCBI lineage: Eukaryota > Metazoa > Arthropoda > Insecta > Hemiptera > Cicadellidae > Allygus > Allygus modestus. The sequence continues at coordinate 393,360,079 of OY776112.1, read as the reverse complement.
TCCGGAGGCTAAAAAAAAACGAAGTGTACAAATAATTAGAGCTTTTCATTAATAACTTATCCTACATTAGCTAACAACATCATTTAATAATTGCTTTATTATCTGTCATAACCAAAATCATTAATTAATTAATAAAGGTTGTATGCAACTTAAGCTATTAGTTAATAAATGCAGGAATATATTTTTATTTTTAAATAACTGATTTTATCTTACAACGGATCAGAAGTAGACTTCATGATTTGCATTAAAATATAAGTAGCTATAAAATAAAATCAGAACTAAAATAGATCTGTAACTCAATGGAATGTCAACGGCAATGGAAATATGTCTGCTTGTTTTATAGTAAAATTCAAATTTATCTATTATGATATAAACTTATATATTACTTTGCCGTTTGACGTTTTCTGTTACAGGATGAAAAATATAAAAAAAAACCTTACAACACTTAAAAATATATTTAAAATTATTCTGAAACTTATATTTTAAAGTTATTTAAGACTTTTTTTATTTACCTATCGTAATTTTATCATCATGTATCATGCTAATTAAGAAATTATTTCCTCTTAAAAGTGTCTGTTGACAGAAGAAATTCAGAAAATAAATAATAAGTAGACATGGAAGCTTTTATAATGGGACAGCATCAGTCCCGAAACTAGTAATCTAAAAAAAACAACAACAAAAACTAGTGGACTGACGACATCATGGTATGTAACCTTATTTTAGCGAATTTCCCCTATAGGGAAGAAGCTATTACCGTAGTCAGCACGGTAAGACCAAGGCCTGGGACCATGATAACTTGTCGTTTTGAGGTCCCCAGCCCCCAAAAACACCATTCGTTCAAAACTATATATATATATATATATATGTGTGTGTGTGTGTGTGTGTGTGTGTGTGTGTGTGTCCGTGGGTGCGATAACTCTCGTTAAAAAGGTCCGATTTTGATGAAATTTGGTACAAACGTGTAAAGCAGCATTTATGGCTTTAAGTTCGAAAACCAGACAGATCGACCTATCCGGAGAGGTATTTTGGGGGGGTTTTGTACCCCAAAAATGTTTTTTTTTGAGTTTTTTACATATAATTTTTGAAAAAGTACAATTTTATTTTTTCTATTGGAATCAGCTTAAAAATACGCACAATTTGGTATTTTAATCATTGCTCTACGTCAGTTTGTTACTGAGATATTGAAAGTGCTAAACACAGTACGTTGTCTAATGTTATTCTTATGGAGGATAAGAACAATTGTATATCTCGCTTATTTATGAACTTATCCTGACGAAACTTGGTATATTGCTTTATTGTGGTCTATTGGTATTTGCACAAAAACCCATTTTTTGGCCTATAGTTCCCATAGCAGCAAACCTGCATACTCAGCATAACCCCATGTTATTCTTATGGAGAATAAGTAACGTGTTATCTCCTTTAATTATGAACATAAATTAATAGCACTTTGTATGTGTCTTTAACTAGTTGAGTTATATTTATATTTGTATAAAAACCCATTTTTAGTGTTCCTTATTTCAGCAAACCTGCATACTCATCTGCCATGTTATTCATATGGAGAATAATTAAAATGTCATAAATCGTTTATTTATGAATGTATATTGATGAAACTTGGTATGTGGCTTTATGTGGTATTAAGATCAATTAATATGCATTGGAAATTCACTGAGTATGCAGGTTTGCTGCTACGGGGGTATTTTAGTAATAGCTCAATCCAGGATGCAAATATTATGAATACAAATAGAGTTGTTTGACAGTAAGAACAATTAAACACATATCAAGAGACTTGAGTATGTATTTTACAAGAAGTCTTAGATTTTAAATTATTATTGTCTTGCGGTTACAATCATAAATTAAATAAATTTTCGTACAATTGGTGTTCATAAATAACATTACATAGTTTTATTTTTACAATAGTTTAACACCGGGCAAATACGATATATAACAAATTGACTAAAATCTTACATACAATTTTTACGAATAACTATTTTAGACTTAGTCATAAAACTTCATATAAATTGGGCCATATTAATTTAGTTATATTAAAACAATTTGTTTGGCAAGTGTTTGTTGAATAATTCAAGTAAGTTATTCTTAAGTATTCGTTTATGAATCTGTAAAAAAAGGGCTATAGTTTTGAGAACAACCTTTTCATATAATTGACCTTTTTCCTAGTAGCATTATCAAGTCCATCAACTAAAGCGTTTCTCTTCATCACCGTCCATCTTGTAATATAAAACGTGATCTGAATTTAGATTAGTCATTGAATAATAACAGATAATTTGAAGAGAGATTACAGAAGGTAGTTTACAGTCACAAGACAATTGTAGAAGTTATTTTAGATTTCATTTCCCGTGACTAAGACTTTATTGCTTATTACCTTTTGATAAGTTTTAAAATCTTTGTTAGATATTTTTGCGTATTTATAAAATATCTATTAATTTTTATTTCGACGTCCATTGACATAGGAAAGTATGTTGTTTGTAAATTGAGTTGTAAATCACTATTAGGTGGCATCTGATCTAAAATAAAAAATTCGGTAAAGTAATCTCCTTTTATTCCCGAACTTAAAAGCGGCATACAAGAATCTGTGCTGCAACGCTTAAAAACATCGATGAACTGTTGTAAAACTGTTGTCAGCTGCAGATAAAATGTAGACAATAGACATTTACTCAATTAAATTCACCTAGCGTTCATTTTCTGAGGAGCTCTGATCACGTGATCAGTAACTTGAACCTCTAAACTCTACACAACACTTCGCTGTCGTAAAACTTGTTTCCTAAGTTTCCTAAACAATCTTGAATTTCAACAGTAGTGCATTGTTTCTATTTCAACAATGAAATTATTTATTTATTTTTTGGCGTATCAGTAGTGGGGGTTTGCGGGTGCTGGCTCACTTGATTTATGGCTTCCGGTCACGTGACCGGAAGCGCTGAGTGATAAAATACGTTATCTGAGGCTGAGCCAGTGACGTAGGCGGTTTTGTGACGAAATGAGTTAAAGTTCAAAGTTCAAGGTTACGGGGAGGTAATTTTAAAAAAGTACTACCTCGCACGCGTAAAATCCGATTGTGATTCGATAGTTTTAATTCGATAAAATATCGAATGAAAATTATCGAATGAAGCAATCGAATGATACGAGTGCGAGGTAGAACAATTACAAATATTACTTTATTTTATTTACAATAATTCATATTACAAATATTACTTTATTTACAATAATTCATGTTTACAATAGTTCTTCGTTGTTGGTTGTCATCGATGTTGTTGATCCGGACGAGTTGCGGCCATCACTTTGTTTTCTGAAGAAAGACGGTAGATACTTCGATCCCTGCGCAGAGTCCATGTTGTGTTTTTGACACCTATCTGTTCTGTTAGGTGTTTGCATTTCATTGCTGTCAGGAGGAAATAATACGTGACGGCAATGAAATAGAAACATCTATCAGACCTTGAGTGAAATGATATTGTTATTTTGTGAAGAGCGTCTCGGAGAGCTCGATGTTCACCGGTCGAGAGCCGGAGGTGTACTGACTATTCGCTAGCTAGCGTTCTGGTATCAAACAAAATGGTGGGGGTAAAAGTGTAGTAGAACGAAGCAGATGGTTGGTGGCAGGTGGCAGGCGGCAGGTGGCAAGTGTGCGGCAGATGGTAGTCCCCCACTACACCAGTCCCCCACTACACCAGTCTCCCCACCAAGTTTTACATCGCACAATAACTAGTTTACATGTGTTAGTTAGGGTTTAGCTCTTAGACTGTCAAGACCTTAGCTCCGTAACTAAAAACTTCAATAATGTTTGCGCTTCAACGCTGTATAAGTATAACAGCTACTATGATCTAAACCGGTGCATGTATTCATATGGTTCTTTTTGCGAAGCAAACAACTAGCTAAAAGTGTTTCAACCTCGATTATTCTTCGACGAAACCGCTCATTGTCCACTAAAAGTGTAGACCTTCTGTCTTCATTGTCAGGGAAGTAGAAAGTAGTGTCAAGGGGACTACTGAAGGTCACCTTCCTCATGTTCCTGTAAAACTGCGACATTTTTCAGACTCTCTAGGTAGATGTTCATCCGTCAAGAGCTGGAAGAATAATGATGGAGCGTTATCATGTATGATAGGCACCTAACCCCCACCACAACGTTACCTTGTCCTTCAAACCATCGTTTTTACGCTACAGATGCTATACTGTTGGTTAGATTTAAATTTAAATTGCACCTTCTTGTTTGTCTTGGCAAGCCGCGTAATTGAAGTATCCACATGTTATACTTTGAACCAAAAACAAAGAAGTTATTTAGGTTTGTCCTTGAAAATAGGTGTTTTTTCGCTGTTGCTGCTATACCCGTTGTCGGATCTGAATTCTGTTTGCACCAACTTGTTCGTCTGATCAATCCGCGTAATTTGAGTACCCACTTAATATACTTTAAACCGTAAATAAAGAAGTTATTTAGGTTTATCCTTGAAAATAGTAGTTTTTTCGCTGTTGCTTCTATACCCTTTGTCGGATCTGAATTCTGTTTGCACCAACCTGTTCGTCCGATCAATCCGCGTAATTTGAGTACCCACATGACATACTTTGCACAAACTTTATACCCCCCCCCCCCCTTGGGTCATGGTCATGGTCAAGGTCAAGGACCTTGGGACTTCGAAATTTTTTCCAAAGTGGGCTGCACACAAACATAAGACTAACAGTCTCCTGCCTATATACAGACCAAGTCCCTAACTTGAAATGCTTAGGGTGGTCCTGAAAAGGACCGTTTTTGATGCCATGAAGAGGAGTCCTGAAGGAGTTGCGGTTAGTCGAGGTGGAGGAAATGGACAAGGGCTGTGACAATTTATTTAATTAACCAATGCGCCTTGCCCTCTTGTCTGACGAAAAACAGTTCCTTTTTGGATGGGATTCTAGGCGGTTGCGGCAGGGAATGAGGCAGTTGGACCTTGAAGTGAAAATCTTCATGTTGTAAAATATAGCTGTTTCCGCTGAGCCTTGCCACAAACTTGTATTTGATATTTGTTTTTAGTTTTCTAAATTTAAGTGATTTGAAGTTTAGAGGAGTGACTAATTCTTCTTCCTTCAACACCCTCGTCCGCTCCATCACCTCATCCACGGTGAGAGGTGGAGTTGAAGGTCGAGGCTGACTTGTAGTCGAAGTCGAAGGTCGATGCTCAGATGACGGATGTTGGTTGAAGTAGAGCGGATGGTTCTTAAAATTTCTTCTTATTGTGGCCTTGAAAGAAGTTGGTCTCTTAAAACCACTTCTTCTCTCAACCGTCTCCTTCAGGGATTCCTTCAGACGTCGCAGTTTCTCAAGGTTCACAGGGGAAGTCATCGTAGCGCTGCTGATCGGCACGTAGTTTTAGTTCGAGAGACAAAGCTGGAATGAGTCCTAATGTCTTGACTTTTGAAGGGTCAGACGGTTTATCTCGTTGATTAGGTTTTTGGAGGCTTGCCAAGTGTAACCTTGACACTTCCATATACGGGTAGAAAGCTAAGAACCGGTTCCCCTTCCCTTCATGTCCCCCCCCCCCCATTTGGGTCATGTCCCCCCCCCAATTTGGGTCATGCCCCCCCCCCATTTGGGTCATGTCCCCCCCCCCTCCCCCCCTCCCCCCCCATTTGGGTCATTTCCCCCCCCCCTGACGTCACGGGGCGGAGTCACCTTCCACCACTGACCGCCGCCTTTATAAGCGGGAGCAGTCCGCAGTCTCTTCGCAGTAGGCTGCCGCCCGTTCGTGATCTACGTCCGTCCGGGTTGCATTCTGCTGCAGCGTAGGTCTTTTAAGTGTGCGTTGGGCCCGACGCGCAATTAAGAGATCCGCGCCTTTGCATGTGCATGGTAGTTTGTTAAGCATGGTAGTTTGTTTGTTAGATTATTGCTTGTAGATTGCTGCTAATTAATGTAGTTAGTTTAATGAATGTTGGTGTTGGTTTTAAGTGTTTTATTTAATGATGAAATATGTACCTTTCTTACAGATCCTTATCCCTGGGTAAAGTCTTTATATCCGTGGGGTTTGTTATCAAAGTAATTTAAATGCCGGTCTTTGTAAATATTTAATGATGAAATATGTACCTTTCTTACAGATCCTTATCCTTGGGTAAAGTCTTTATATCCGTGGGGTTTGTTATCAAAGTAATTTAAATGCCGGTCTTTGTAAATATTTAATGATGAAATATGTACCTTTCTTACAGATCCTTATCCTTGGGTAAAGTCTTTATATCCGTGGGGTTTGTTATCAAAGTAATTTAAATGCCGGTCTTTGTAAACTACCTTGGTCAAAACATTGGTTCGCAGTAGCCTGACGCCCGTTCGTTGATCTACGTCCGTCCGGGTTTCAGTGTTGCTGTTGTGACCTTGTTAAACTGACCGCAGTATCCTGACGCCCGTTCGTGATCTACGTCCGTCCGGGTTTCAGTGATACTGATTGTTCTTTGTAAAATTAACGTTAACTCTAACTGACCAGTTTGTTTCAAAGTAATGTAATTTGTTTCTCATCCCTTTCCTAACCCCCTGACAATAATTTTCGGCCCTGAAAACCGGACTTGTCAATACGGCCATGTAAACCGGTTGACATTACCTTTCTTAGCCTGAGAAACTGTTGTGATTTTCCTTTTTTTTTGGGGTTTTTTTTCTTTATTTTTTGTTATTAAAATCATTGCTTGTAATTCCCTGTCCCCTAATACAGAGCGGGGAATAGAGCACCAATTTGTGCTCTACCGGACTTGTCAATACGGCCATGTAAACCGGTTGACATTACCTTTCTTAGCCTGAGAAACTGTTGTGATTTTCCTTTTTTTGGGGTTTTTTTTTCTTTATTTTTTGTTATTAAAATCATTGCTTGTAATTCCCTGTCCCCTAATACAGAGCGGGGAATAGAGCACCAATTTGTGCTCTATTCCCCGCTTTGGCAACAAGTTCAGATGACCTTGACCCACTGACAGGACTTATAAAACCTCTGTTTGGTTACATATAGGAAAATTAATATTTTAAACCATAGCCTATCCCCCTTCCCCTTTCCCCTTTCCCCTTCCACTTATATTGGGTATAAAAGAGGCTTCCCATTACTGGTAAGATCATTCTGCTGCTTGTGCTTGCTCAACTCAGAACTATGGAGTCACACCCGATATCACTACCGACTTCTGCATCACCCTCTACTTCTACATCACCCTCGACTTCTGCATCACCCTCGACTTCTGCATCACCCTCGACTTCTGCATCACCCTTGACTTCGGCTGCTGGTTCAATTCTTCGTCAGGCTCTTTTAATGTCTCTTATCATCCCTGAGAAGTCAACTTCACCACCCATTATGGATCGACCAACTTCTCCTTCACCATCATCCTCGAGATCAAGGTTTTCGTCGAGCTCCTCCTCCTCATCATCTACCTCGAGATCAAGGTCTTCTTCGAGCTCCTCATCATCCACCTCAAGATCAAGCTCCACCTCGAGATCAAGCTCTAAAATATCTACAAAACCCCCAATTGAAATTTCACCTTCCACTAGTTCAACCAGACCTTCAGTAATTTGCACAAATATTCAATCTCCTTCAGAGAAATTTAATCAATTAAAGTCATTGCATAGAAGGTGCATACGTCCTGCACAACTATGTAATTATATCTTCAAAAAAGGTGCAAAGAAAGGCGAACGCTGTGCAAAACAGTGTACTTTAAATGAAGAACTGTGCAATCTTCATTTAAAAAATACCGCTTCTCCTTCTTCACCACATCCAACAGTGAAACCGGCTAAGACTCGGATTAATAGGCTAGCTAAAAACAAACAATACGTCTTTGTAAAAATAATGGGATTCCTGAAGGTCATGTTAAAATGTGAAGACCGCCTTTACATTTTAAGATTACCTAAAGGCATGCGTCATCCCAAAAACCCTACAAAAAAGCACTATCTAATCCGAGCCGATTCAGGAACCACTGTGTGGAATAAATTGTAAAAAAAAAAAAAAAAAAAAAAAAAACATTCTTTCCAAATTAAATAAAGTTTTTCCAAATTAAAAAAAAAAAAGTGTGGACAACCTATTTACAAATTGTAGCATATGCTGCAAAGTGTAAATAGGTTGTCCACACTTTTTTTTACAATGTTACAACGACCTTGACCTAGATAACGGACTTAGATATTTTACACTAAGACAAAGATAAACGTAAAAGGAAAAAGGAGAAATATTATACTAAAGATATTATTCAACAGTGAAGAAGGGAGGGGGTAAGCGGGTATTTAAGCAAGCGATTCGGAATATAATTATTAGTTGTATCATCATGAGCGTCAACAGCAACACATGGGGAAAGGAAATTAGCGAAGAGGAGTTGTACGCGATTGCTGAGGCTGCTGAAATTACCGAGGTTTCTAAGATTGATAAGGTTGCGGAGAATGATGCCCAGTCACAACCGCAACAAACTACATCATCGATGCGGTCTACAACGCAGCAACCAAGACCCTATCATGTTATCCTGGAGGAGTATAATGAGGCAATGAGGTACGCCTTTACAAAGTGGTGTGGACAACCGCGTTCTCCTGAACAATGGGAGGAGCACGATGCAGACTTTCGCCTGGTTGCAGACTTAGAACTTGAGCTTCAAAGAGCAAAGGCTGCTCAATAGTGTGAAGATTTATTGTTTACTTTAAGAAATACAGAGCGGGGAATAGATCAGTTTGAGGTCCAAGTGAGAACCACTTACTGCTCTATTCCCCGTTTTGGCAATTTGTTCAGATGACCTTGGGACTTAGAAAATTTTGTTTGGTAAAAAAAAAAAAAAAAAATATTGAAATATATATTTCTTACAAAAACATCCCCTCCCTAAAACTTGCACTCCCACCACTTCCATTGGGTATAAAAGAGACACCTTATCGATGGTAAAATTAGTCTGCTGCTTGTATTCGCCCACCTCAGACACCATGGAGCACATCAGAAAACCAACTTCTGACGCCTCTTCTTGTACTGTTTCATCTTCTGCTGCCCCATCGATACTTGTCCAGGCTATGATTCTATCCAACATTTTTCCAGAGACTAGTAATACTTCGCCAAACTTAAACTCGAGATCTCTCAAAACCGAGAGAAACAATGCTAGTTCTCGAAAAATGAGAACAAGGATCGCTGATTGTTATAAAGTATTAAGACGCATATTACCATCTTCCAATCCGTATGATTCTAAATTAACCACTATACAAAAGTCAATAAAATACATTTCAAACCTTCAGTCGCAGCTTCAAGAACCGTCCTTAATTCACAAAGAAGATTTACACAACCCTCCACCTTTTGAAGCTGTTTTTCTTAAAGAGGATGAGTTAGCGGACCAACATTTCTTCGCTGAAGAACCTTCAGCTTACAAACAAATCTTCCTCATGGATGAAGATCAGGACGAGTAACTATCTTAAAAAAACTAAAGTCCTTTGAAATACAAAGCGGGGAATAGATCAGTTTGAGGTCAAAGTGAGAACCTCTTATTGCTCTATTCCCCGTTTTGGCAACTGGTGTAAATGACCTTGGGACTTAGAAAATATTCGTTTGATAAAAAATAATGAAAGATCTTCTTATTTCTCACAACAACAATATTTTTTCCTAACCCCCACCACTACCTAAACTAAGTATAAAGGAGGTTCTCCATCGCTGGTAAAAATTAGTACTCTGCTGAAAATGAATGCATCCACTACTTCTATCTCTGCAGCAACTATAATAGTTAGCAGACGGGTCGAAAACATTGATCAGTTGCTTGCTGTAAGGAGATTACTGCTACGGTATCTTGATATAGAGGTTAGTTGTCAATTGTGCATGTGGAGACCAACAGGTGAAGTTTATAGTAGTGAAAATGAAGCATTTGAAATAAACTACAGTAGAAAGTTATATAAAATCTTTGGTAATATGGTAAGGTTAGTCAATAATGGATGGAACATTAATATAACATTTTATATTGTTCCAAACCTGTAATTAAAGCAAAAAACAAAAAAAACGATGGGTATATAAGCCCGATGTTACAGAGACAATTATCACTTTGGTTCTGAATTGCGTCAAGAGAGCACCTACCATGGTATACCTCCACTATATTGACTCTACTGCTAAAGCGGATACTTTTATCCAGCGTGTTTACCAACTGTTAACGGAGTACCATCATGTTCAGGTCAAAGGATTGGGTATTCGTGGAACAGAAGAAGTAAAAATAGATGTAAAACCAATCCCTTTGAAGAAAAAAATTGACCAATTATTACAAGAAGGCTACACACTGTGCCTTTATTACACAACCTCATAAACTAAATAAAACGCCAAAGGGAGGGGGGGGGGAATACAGAACGGGGAATAGATCAGTTTGAGGTTTGAATAAGAATCTCTTACTGCTCTATTCCCCGTTCTGGTAATAGAATAAGGTGACCTTGACCCACTTACAGGACTTAATCATTTGTGTTACAATAATACCTCTTCCCTATCACTTTTCCCTACCACTTGCACTTTCAACACTTACCCCCACCACCACCGAAATCAGGTATAAAAGGTGGTTTCGTATTAGTAGTAAATCAGTCTGCTACTTGGAATCATGTCGCCCAGAGATAACATTTTCCCTTCTAAGAAGACTATACTAGAATTGATTAAAAATATTCCATCAAATTTAAATGAAGATGAAGACGAAGACGATTCAGAGATGGAAGGTGAACTATTTAGTGAAGGTGAACTATTTAGTGATCTTGAACTACTGAGCGAGTTTGCTAGCAGTGAACCATATCTTGGAGAGATGGAGCTGTTGACTGACGACGACGATGTCGATAATAATGAACCGGAATTTTATCATCAGTTGCTTTGCTTGGAGGAAATGGACCTTGTTGATAGTGAAACCCCTCCAAGCAGTATTAATATCGATGATGTAGTTCTAGATCCAGTCACAGGGAACTTTTGTGTTCGTCGTCGCTTATTTAGTGATACGAGCTCATCATCATTATCATCGGAAGAATCTGAATAAGTTTTTGTTGTCTTCAAATAGTTTACTTTAAATACAAAGCGGGGAATAGATCAGTTTGTGGTTATAGTGAGAATCACTTACTGCTCTATTCCCCGTTTTGATAATATCGTTGTATAACCTTGACCCATTTACATGATTAAAAAAGTGGGGTAACTTATACATTTAATGGTGGGGGAACGTCTATTTAAAGACGATGCAACAGTGTATATTTATCATATAGGCATGATGAACCCACCAGGAAACTCCGTTTGCTACAGCTTTCCCCTCATCGATATCGATGATGTGATAAAACTTACATCAATAACAAAACGGTTTGAACTCGAAAGGCGACTCATAAAAGTCGACGTAATTCCACAAGATCTTCGTTCGGCAATGTTGACTATTGAATATGTTAAAGATGAATCTACAACTGAAGATCCCTATTGTTTTATGAAATTTTTAGTTGATCAAGATGCAATGTGTACAATCCAACTTCACATCCGAGTTTAAAATTTATCAAATTTTTTTGTTGGAGAAAATTGTCTTAGTTAAATACAGAGCGGGGAATAGATCAGTTTATGGTTTAAAATGAAATCATTTACTGCTCTATTCCCCGTTTTGGCAAATATGCTCAATGTCCTTGACCCAAATACAGAATTTTGTAGCCTCCAGCTACAAACTTAAACTTAACCTAAAACGTACCCCCACCACTTTTTCTAGGGTATAAATAGAGGTGCATTTGCAGTGTTTTTTCATTATTGCGTTGAGCCTTGTGAAGAGCACGCCTACATTATGAATCGCTGCGATATTTGTAAAGCTTCTTTCAGAGATGAATGGCTTTTAACCATTCATAAAGAATTGAAACATAACACCAATACAAATACTGAAGAACCAAATGAAGAAGAATTAGATTCAATCAACCAACAATTAGCAAAACATCAAGAAGAACAAAATGAAGAAAAACACAACGAAGAAAAAGAAGAAAATGAAGAAAAAGAAGTTTCAAGACCAAGTGTCATTCATTATGCGCCTGGACCATCAGTAAATGTGGAACTACACGCCCGAGCACTTCCGGGTAATGTTGTAACCCACTTTAAAATTGACAATACAAAATTGAAACTTGAAGAATTTTTAAACAACGCAAAAGGATTGGTTAGCAAAACTCTGAAAAATGAATTAAAAAGATTAAATTTTATTAAATTTGGACTATTACTGGATGCTTTATTTACAAACATTCAAAATGAAACCTCACCGAGAGGTTTCTTAACAAAAAACCGAACTATTATGTTTTCCTCAGATATTGATTCAATCGTATCTGAATGTTTCGAAGAGCTAATGATAAAAATACAAGAACACGAAGGAAGAGGATCTGGATGGAGTTTGTTAAGCATCACAGGGCTAGACTTAAGAGTACACAAACACGGTTATGGAATTCGTGGCAGTAGCTATATCCCTTTACCAAAAAAGATTAGTGATACCAAATCCTGCATCAATGTGCAAAATCAAGATACTGAATGTTTTAAATATGCTATGTTGGTCAAATATGTAACAGACAATCCGATAAGACCAAGTCACAAATATGAAGAAGTACAACATAGATATAATTTTCAAAGGATGACTTACCCTGTTGCTATAACAGACGTTTTGAAATTTGAAAAACAAAATCCTTCAGCTTCTGTCAACCTATTCGGATTGGATTCGTCAAACAATGTGTACCCCTTGCGTATAACACCAAATGAGCGCAGAGATCATACCGATTTGTTATTAATTACTAAAGGTGATATTTCACACTTTGTGTATATCAAAAAATTTGAAAGTCTTGTTTCTAATCAATTATCTAAGCATAAAAGAAAGATGACAATTTGCAAAAGATGTTTTTGTCACGTGAACAAAGAACTAAGAAGGGGAGGGTCAGATTGGCTAGTAGAACACCAACGGCTATGTAATGGAAACTATGAAGTAAGAATTAAATTGCCGCATCCTAGCAGAGCACAGATAAAATTTGATAAAGTAATACAACAATATCGTTTACCTGTTGTTGTGTATGCTGATTTTGAGGCGTCTTTACTTCCGCTCGAACATCAAGAAGAAAACGTAACAAGAAGAAGCAAATACCAGCAGCACACACCAAACAGCTACTGTTTGATGATAAAATCAACACTGTCTGAAGAACATTTGCGAAGATATGAATTAACCACAACACCGAAGATATATCGCGGTGAAGAAGCAGCTCGAAACTTCGTCGATGACTTATATACCATAGCTGCGAAAGTTGAAGAAATGTACAGAAATGTGGTACCGATGATTCCTATGAATGAAAATGAAATTCAACGACACGACTCAGCAACAACATGTTATTTGTGTATTAACACTTTAACACTGACCAACAGTAAAGTGCGAGACCATGACCATCTAACAGGAGCTTACAGAGGTGCAGCCTGTAACTCTTGCAATCTAAACTACAAACTTCCAAACTTTATCCCCGTTGTTTTACATAATCTTAGTGGATACGACTCCCACTTTATAATCCCAGAATTGGGCAGAGATAATGGAGAAATAGATGTATTGGCAACAACCATGGAAAAATTTATAAGCTTCTCTAAAAAAGTTGGTAAAATAAAACTAAGATTTGTTGATTCATTCAGATTTATGCCTTTTAGCCTTGCAAAATTAACTAAAAATTTAAGAAGACAAGATTTGATTGAAACAAGCAAAATTGTGCCTAATGATAAAATGGATTTAGCTCTTCGAAAAGGAGTCTTCCCCTATGATTACATTGACGGACTGCATAGATTTGATGAAACATCACTTCCTACACCAGATAAATTCAAAAACAAACTTAATGATGAAGAAATAAAACCTGAAGATTATCAACATGCACTTCGAGTATGGAACGAGATGAATATGGAGACCTTAGGGGATTACTCAGACTTTTATGTCAAACTAGATGTGACCCTTCTTTGTGATGTGATTGAAGAATTTCGAAACACCTGTTTTGTCGCATATGGATTGGACCCTTTACATTCGTATACTTCTCCAGGATTAGCTTGGCAAGCCATGTTAAAAGAAACAAAATGCAAACTCCAACTTTTAACAGATATTGACATGGTTTTAATGATTGAAGCAGGTGTAAGAGGTGGATTGGTTCAAAGTGTTACCAGGCATGTTAAAGCCAACAACAAATACCTTCCTAATTACGACGAAACTAAACCAACAACCTATTTGGGATATTTCGATGCAAACAACTTATACGGATGGGCTATGTCAAACCCACTTCCATATGATAATTTCAAATGGATTAACCCCGACTCTATTGACGATATTTCACAAATTCCAAAACATGGTGACACTGGATATATTTTAGATTGCGATTTTGAATACCCGGAGCATTTACACGATCTCCATTACGACCTCCCACTCCTCGCTAAAACAGAAGTTTCTCCAACTGGAAAACACCCTAAATTAATGATGACTCTAAATAATAAACAACGCTACGTGGCTCACTTTTGGGTAGTCCAACAAGCCATCGAATTAGGACTACGTATTACAAAAATTAATAGAGTTTTGGAATTTTCTCAGTCATGTTGGTTAAAACCTTACATTGATTCAAACACCACCAGAAGAGCAGCCGCTACATCAGAATTTCAAAAAGACTTTTTTAAATTAATGAATAATGCGATATTTGGAAAAACATTGGAAAACAAAAGAAGACACAAAAATGTTAAACTTGTTACTGACGCAAAAAAGCTACAGAAACTCGTACAGCAGCCAAACTTTGGATCATCTATAATTATTAATGAAAGACTTGTAGCAGTGTCTATGAAGAAGACGAGTGTGAAGATGGATCGTCCTTTATATATAGGCATGTCAATCTTGGACATCTCAAAAACACACATGTACGATTTTCATTATAACAAAATGGTTGCCTTCTATGGAAGAGAGAACATCGGCATTAGCTACATGGATACAGACGCTTTTGTGTATTGGATTATTACAAATGATATGTATCAAGATCTTCGTACATTTGTTCACAAAAATGAATTCGATTTTTCTGACTACCCAAAAACCCATCCTAACTACGATCAAGACAAAAACAAAAAAGTACTGGGCAAATTTAAAGATGAAGCAAATGGAGTTCTACTTGAAGAGATTGTTGCACTTATGTCAAAACTGTATTCTTTGAAACTATATGATGAAAAAGAAGACGAGAAGAATAGCTATATTAAAAAAGCTAAAGGTGTAAAGAAATTATATTTAGAAAAGAAAGTTATTTTTGATCAATACAAGCAATGTTTATTTGAAGATAAAGTCATTACAGCTAAATTCAATACAATTAGAAGTTTTAACCATCAGATATACAGCCTAACAGAAGTTAAAAAAGCACTTTCTTCCAATGACGATAAACGACACATTCTTCCAGACAACATCCACACTTTACCATTCGGCCACTACTCCCTCAACCCTATTGACGAGTAACCTTTTCATCGTCCTAGATCCTTTATCCTTTTCCTTTCCGTAAAAAAGGGGTAAACACAGCAATGTTAAGCTGTGTTTCCCCTTTTTTACACAAGGTTTGAATGACCTTGAACTATATGTGTGTGTATATATATATATATATATATATATATATATATATATAAGGAGATTTATACCAAAGAATATTTAATACCATATCAGCTGCCTTCGTGAAACCATCATGTCAGACCTGAAGGAGAAGATTATTAATGAACTACACAAACCTGCAAGAATAAAGTTTCCAAGAAGAAGTACTGTTATAAAAGGGATAAATGATCTATATCAAGCGGATTTAATTGAAATGCGACCGCATAGCAGAATAAACAAAGGATTTAAATATATACTCACTATTATTAATTGTTTTACAAAAGTTGCAGACGCTTTACCTCTAAAGGACAAGACTGGTAAAAGCGTAACAGAAGCCATGGAAATAGCCATAAAAAGAGATAAAAACAAAATTAAACATTTACAAACTGATGATGGAACAGAATACTTTAATACAAACTTTGCACAGTTAATGAATAAATATAAAATAAATCATTATTCTACAAATTCAGAGAAAAAGCAGCTATTATAGAAAGATTCAATAGAACCTTAAAAGGAGCACTATATAAACAATTTTCAAAAAGAGGTTCTTACGTATGGTATGATGTTTTACCACAATTAATAAATGAATATAATAACAGGTTTCATAGAACTATTGGTATGAAACCTAACAAAGTAAATAGAAGAAATGCAAAAGATGTATTAAAACGCATAAAGAAAAATACAAAGCCAAAAGTAGAAAAAATGCAGCCAAGAAAATTTAATGTAAGTGATAAAGTACGGATTAGTAAATATAAGGGAGTGTTTACCAAGAAATACCTTCCCAATTGGACGAATGAAGTTTTTACAGTGTATAAAGTGCAACCGACTGTACCTGAAACGTATATCTTAAAAGATAACAAAGGAGATTTGTTGCAAGGTGCATTTTATGGACATGAAATGTTAAAGTCAACAGTAGGTGATGTATATCTTGTTGAAAAAGTGTTACAAAGAAAAAAGGACGCAGTTAAAGTGCGGTGGTTAGGGTTTAACAAAACTGAGGATTCATGGATACCTATAAAAGATTTGATTTAATGCAAGCAACTCATTTCATCGTTAACCTTTGAGCAGGATGGAGATTATTCACCATAAAGATCGATTCAATATTAATAACATAGATGATTTAACTGTGGATAACGTTAAAATCAACAATGGTAAACACGGTAGTTTACTTCCAAACACTGTTCGATGTATAGTAAGTGGACCCTCAAACTGTGGAAAAACCAATGTTGTCTTTAATTTGATCACTAATCCGCAGGGATTAAGGTTTAATAACCTATATATTTTTTCAAAGTCCCTACAACAACCAAAGTATCAATTGCTAGATAAAATCCTATCTGATGTGCCCGATGTTAATTTTTACAAATTTAACGCTAGTGATAGCATTATACAACCAAACGAAGCGATACCGTATTCTGTATTTATATTTGACGATGTATCTTGTGAAAATCAGGATACTATTAGAAACTACTTTGCCATGGGAAGACATAATAACATCGATAGCATATATATAGGACAAACTTATAGCAAAATCCCGAAACAACTTATCAGAGATAATGCAAATGTTTTAATTGTATTTAAACAAGATGATACTAACCTAAAACATATATATAACGATCATGTGAATGCTGATATGGCATTTGAAAAGTTTAAAGAGCTTTGCGGAAAAGCATGGGCGGAAAAGTATGGATTTCTGGTTATTATGAAAGATCAAGCTATAAAAGACGGCCGTTATAGAATAGGTTTTGATAAATTTGTTTTACTACACTGATTAGCAGTATTACTATACAAGTCGTCAAGGTGTGAAGATGGTTAACCAGGAAAAGCTACTAAAAGAAATAAAATCACTTAGTGATTCTATTAGACAAAAAAACCGAGCTTTAAAATCAGGTATAAATGAAAGAGAGCAATTTTTAGAAACAACATTCAAACCTGTTACTGAACCTTTAAAGCGATTAGCACAAAATATGGAAAAACCTTCAATTCGCTTCGAAGGAGACAAAATGCTACCAATTTCCAAATATGAAGAAGAATTTCAGAATGATGAAAGTTTTGACCAGTTACAAACATCTGAAGAAAGCGACGAGTATGAAGAAAGTGGAGATATAGGAGATTTAAGGGAAAAGAACATTGCAGGAGATACAAGTACAGAAGATACAAGTGCGGAAGATACAAGAGCAGAAGAAGAGGATATCAACCCATCCAACTTAAGCAAATTAGGCACAGATATTATGTTTAAAGGAACACTTGGAAGAAAATATACATTAAAAATGTTACATGGCACACATGCTAATCGAAATTATCATACATATGGAGCTAGAATAGAGGATAAAGGATTAATGATTGGAGATAGAAAGTTAGATATAAACGAAAATGATGATATAGTTATTGGTGATAAGAAATATAAAGGTACAACAGGTTTGTTTGAACTCATCTTTAAAAATAATCCTGGTAAATATACTAAAAAGGATTTACAATTGTTTAAAAATATACTAGAGTATACAAATGCACATAGAAAAAAATATTCCAAAGAAAAACCTATTCATAGAAACAGGTCAATAAAATACACAAACATTATATCTAGTCTTTTCCCCTCGAAATCAAATAAAGCTTCAATTAAAAGAAGAGCTTTATCTTCTGCTGAATTAAATGTTTTGCATAAAAAAAGAAAAACAACTGATCCTACTACATCTGGAAGGGGATTATTAAAAAATTTGTATAAAACCAATATAATATATTACAACGATATAAATAAGTTAGTTGATCGAATGAGGTTATTACATGAAGCTATGGAAGCCGGGCACACTGGTTTAGAAAACGAATGGGTAGCTTTGGTTGATGAACTGCGAAAACGAGAAATAATTGTTCAGTAGACGTATATATATAGTAAGAACCTAAACGATAGCGATTCAGTTACATCATGAGTGTGGACAAGTTCGGACGGTATTCCGAGTTTGGAGTAAAATCTGGATATAGTGAAAAAAGAGCTGGGTTTCCATTAACACCTGATGGTAATTATAATTTTGAAGGAAAAGTAATTCAAAATGTTGGTGATCCGCTTTTGTCTTCTGATGCGGTTACGGTACAATACATGGATAAAAGAACCCCAACTGTACACGAAGATCATTGGGGGTTTTCCGGTAAAAGGTTAAGTAATATACAACATCCCGTTTATGATGGCGAAGCAGTAAATTTAGCTACTCTAAAATTGTTAACGATTTACCAAAGGAATGAAACTGACACAAGCTATGATGTAAAAAAATTAAAATTATCAAATGTAGGTGATTGTGAGCAGGATGGAGACGCTGTAAATAAGAAAATGTTTGATATTGTACACAAGAAATGGACTACGGAATATGAAAAACATTTGGAAAGGTTTGGTGCAGCTCTATTTCATTATATCCATCGGGCTTCAGGAAGAGCTGCAGCTTCAGATGTTGACAGCTACAATTATTTAGACTGGAAAAATATACACAATCCAGAGAAACCTAATCAACGAGATAAACCGTCTGAGCCTTCTAAAGTCAAGACATTAGGAAAGGATGATAAAGTGAATGTGATTAATGAACCAACAGAAAACAATGAAGATTACATAAGAGAAAAAAGAATTTAAAATACCCATGATAAGGGACAAAGCATCAGTCATATTCGAGAGATGATACAGAGAGGATGATGGAATCCAATATTACTGCGTGGAGTTTAATATCTCAAGAGCCGAGATTTCCCCAAGGAGTGTTGACAGATGGTTTTGTTCAACGGTTTGATAGATATATGGATTGGGAACAACTTTCCATACACTACCTCTTTACAATGACTATGTTAAGAATTTATTTTCACAGAGTTAACTGGATCCATATTTTACAAAGACAACAGTTTTCAGAAGACTTCCTCGTAGAGATGACATCAAATTTTAATAACTGTTGGGAAGTAATAAGTAAATATCAAAATCTCTCTGAGAATTACATTGACAATTTTAAAGATAAACTAGACTGGGATGTGTTATTCAATTACCAACGATTAAGCGGCAAGTTTCTAAGGGAACATGACAACTATTTAAAGTTTATTCATTTTACCGAAGACAACGATACCATCACCAGCGGAGAAACATCTGGAACATCTTCATTTACACCTTATTTCCATTTTTACTACTTTTATTTAATATGTATACATTTAATTAATAAATCCATTTCTATATAATAAATGGATTTTAAACAGTATATAATACAAGAAACCAAAACTGATATTACATTCATTGTGAAATATTTATAGAGTGCACCTACTGATTGTAGGTTTTGCTATAAATAGTCATGTCGAGGGTTAAACGCATCAGTCATAATCGAGAGAGATTACGGAGAGGAAGGGGAATAGCATCAACAGCATTTTCTCTATTGAGTAAACCGGTTGGAGCTATAGTTAACAAGGCGATTGATTTATTACCTGTGGAATTACATTTACCTGGAGGATATCAATATTGTGGTCCTGGAACCAAATTAAAGAAACGACTTGCTAGAGGAGATCCTGGAATAAATAAGCTCGATCAGGCTTGTAAACAGCACGATATAGCGTATTCCAAATTTGGTGATACTAAAAATAGATCAATAGCGGATAAAGCACTTGCTGAGAAAGCTTGGCAAAGAGTAAAATCTAGTGACGCAGGTATTGGTGAAAAAGCAGCGTCTTTAGCAGTAACAGCAGCAATGAAAGCAAAAACTACGTTTGGAGGAGGAAAGAGAAGAAGGCGTGGGAAAAAACCCGCTAAGAAACAAGGAGGTAATATCAGAAGAAAACGTCGATCTACCAGTGGTAAAGCTAAAAAGAAACCAACAATATGGTCAATGATAAAAAGGGAGGAGGATTATACCTAAGGCCGTATCGTGTGTATTAAATAAGAAAGAGCAATTAATAATTAAAAACAAAGAATTGACCAATGAAGAACTGATTACATATGCTTCTTGTTTGAAAATCCCATTTTTTAGAGGAGTATTTATGAAAGATGAATTACCGGTTAAAATGTGGAAAAATGAGACTGGTATTGTAAATTTGGATAATAGTGAAGGATTAGGCACTCATTGGGTGTGTTACAAGAAACTTGGTAAAACCATTTATTATTTCGACAGTTTTGGAGACCTTCCACCACCGAAAGAACTTCAACAATACTTTCGTGCGGCAGAAAACGTTTTTTACAATCATACAAGAAAACAACCTGATGATACATCCATTTGCGGTCATTTATGTTTAGACTTTTTAGCTAAAAGTGTTAGTCAACTTTAAGATGTCTTCGTATACAGTGTCATTAACCGGTAACTCATGTACTTTGCGCAGTATTCTGTTTCCAGCGCTACGTTTGCAAAAAGGAAGACTATGGGAAGCCGCATTATTGGATTTAACAACATATAACTCTATTCCAAACGTTAGTGAAGGAATTAATAACAAAATACATTATTACAAGACAAAAGATGATAAAGGAAAGTATTCAGCTTTGGAAGAATTCAGTTTACCAACAGGAGCTTATGAAATTGATAATATAAATGAAGTTATACAAAAACATATGGGAAAAGAAAATATAACGATAAAAGGCAATAACAATACAATGAAAGCCGAAATTACGTCTAAGTATTATATTGATTTTAGTCAAGAACATTCAATTGGTAGTTTATTGGGGTTTTCTAAGGAAACAAAAGTTTTAGAACCTAATAAAACTCATTCTGGGAATAAAACTGTGACGATCATCAAAGTTAATAGCATAGACATTACATGTAACATTATACAAGGATCCTACAGAGATGGAGAAAATCGTCATATATTACACACATTCTACCCATCAGTTGCACCAGGTTTCAAGATAGTAGAAAAGCCTCAAAACCTTGTGTACCTACCGTTAAACACCAGTTTCATTTCAGACATCGTGCTGAACATAGTGGATCAAGACGGAAACCTTATTGACTTTAGAGGAGAAGCTATTACTGTAAGAATACATATAAAATCATCCGCTTAGACAATGGGGTTATCATTTAAAAAGAGAGAGCCATCCAGCAAAGAGGTCAGTAGCTCATCAGCTGTAGAAGGATTAACAAGTGACAACATTCGTTTTCTAGAAGAAATTGGATTAAAGGTCATTAACAATGGATATACTGGATATAGCGCAGGGTCCAACATTCGACGAGACCTTATGGGAAAAGGAATATCACACGCACAACCCTTACGCTTCGTCCAAATTAAACAATAACGATGAAATTAGGATTCCTATACAACAACAAGACATTTATACTCTTCCATGCGAAAGTTATTTATATATTGAAGGAAAAGTAACAAAAACTGATGGTACTGCTGGAACCACTGTTCCGTTCATAAATAATCCTATGGCATTTTTGTTTGACGAGATTAGATATGAAATTTCGGGAGTTACAGTCGATTCAACAAAAAAGGTTGGAATTTCCAGTACATTGAAAGGATTAGCGTCTTTAACACCAAATGAGAAGAATCTGTTAGCTGTTGCAGGATGGGTTGCACCAGACAAAAGTACATTCGCTCCTGACTCTTCGGGAAACTTTGATTTCTACGTACCTTTAAGATTACTCCTAGGATTTGCTGAAGACTACAGAAGAATAATAATAAATGTAAAACAAGAACTAGTTTTATTAAGATCATCAAACGATAATGATATTATTAAAGCAGCTGCTGGAACAACTGATGCCAATTTAGACTGGAAATTAACATTAGACAAGATTGTTTGGAGAGTACCACATGTGCGACTAAATGATGAACACAGGATTACATTATTAAGAAAGTTAAAATCAGATCGAGACATTGTAATGCCATTCAGAAGCTGGGAGTTTCATGAATACCCCGTTTTACCTACAACACAACGGCATACATGGACTGTAAAAACTTCTACTCATTTGGAAAAAGCGAGATATGTAATATTTGGATTACAAACGAAGAAGAAAAGTATAATAACTGAAAATGCTGGTGAATTTGACCATTGTAAATTAACAAACTGTAAAGTGTTCCTGAATTCACAATTCTTTCCCTACGACAACTTTAATATTTCTTTTGATAAAAAAAGATACAGTGTTTTATACGACATGTACGCTAGGTTCCAAAATTCATATTACGGCAAAACAAATACACCTCTACTATCTCCCGTACAGTTTGAATCGAAAGCTCCGATTGTTGTAATTGATTGTTCCAAACAAAATGAATCTGTAAAATCGTCTAGTGTTGATATAAAAATAGAAATGGAATTTCAAGAAAACGTACCTGCAAATACATCTGCGTATTGTTTAATTTTGCACGATAAAATTGTTACATACACACCGTTGACCGGTATTGTAAAGACAGTATTGTAAAACGTTGTACCACCACCGGCACCGCCACTGTCGCTAACCTATAAATAGCGGAGCAACAATGCAGGTCTTCAGTTGATCGTCTATCGTCGCATGGGTAACATCTTCTACAAAATGAGTTCTCCATCTGTTGTACAAGGTGATGCAGAGGTAGCACCGTTATTGGAACGTGATAATACTAGTGAAACAGAAATCATCAAGGAAATAACTGCATTTTTAAAGTTTGGTAAAAGAGATAGAGAGGAGGAAATTAATGCAGACCCATCAAAGGTAGTACCAAAGAGGAAGAAGAAAGTTGAAGAGAATATTCCTCCTCACATTTTAACTGAAGTTTTTCTGCGAATCTTTTACCCCATCTCAGCATGCATCAGTAAAAGTGTATCAGTTGGATTGATGAAATCATTGGATTATTCCCCTACAGTAATACTACACCATGGAACAAAAAAGGTTTTATTTTCGCAAAATGCTTGGGAGTCATTTTTGAAACATGTACATTTAATAGAATGTTATTTAACTAACAGTTTGTGTGGAAGGAAAACACATATTCGACTTTTGGATTGTGACAATGAAATCGATATTGTTAAACATCGTGGACAACTACAAGTGCGAATTAGAGACTTGACTCAACATGAAAATAAGATTCTACTGTCACGTGAAGAATTCTACGTTTTAAACTACGCAACAGAACCTATTACAAGGTACATGAGACAGTTGGTATTTGCAAGCGCTATTATTAAAGAATATTTGGTCGATACTTTGGAAAAACAACCTGATAGCACCATCGTGTACGGACCTGTGGATACATCTATTTTTAATAGAATACCTCATGAAGTTTGCATGTGGAGAAAGTTAAAGGATTTTGAACCACTTGTAGAAATCGCTACAGAAGCTACAGAAGAAACAACACAGGAAGAAGAAACGGAGAAACAAGAAGAAGAAGAAAACGAAACACAAGAAGAAGTTAAAAAAGACTAAAGTTTGACTTTGTAAAGAAGAACACACGTGGGGTAGGCCTATTGGGGACGGTGCCCACGTTAAATATACACCAACGCGCCTGCAACTGTACGGCCTGGTATTTAACCTACCGTGGTGTGGAAAACAGTTTAGTTGATCGCTAGGTGCCATGATGAGCGGAGGGGATGAAGAAGTGAGTGTAAAGCCTTGTGTAATAGAATTTCAAGCATTTCGAAATAATGATGATAGGTTTATTATCAAGGAATTAGTAATTTTAGACTTGCTTACATTTGTAGCCTACCCATTCACGTTTGAAGCTCCTTTTTCTTTTAACAAACTTAACACCAAAGCGAAAAGTACAAACAAATGGATAACAAACTACTTTCATCACATACATTGGTATGAAGGATTTATAAGCTACAGTAATCTGCACAGTATTATGTTTAACTTTTGCAAACAATATTCACATATATACACAAGAGGATTAGAAAAAAAGAACTGGATACAAAAGTACACGCACGGTGATGTTTTCGATATAACTATCAGTAAGGACTTTAACATTAATCTCGGTAATATTTGTGTCGCTGCAAAAGATCTTAAACACGGTCAAACAAACTGTGCATTGTACAACGCATATCGTTTGGCTGCTTATTTGAAACAAACGCAGGAATGTGGTGGGGGTAGCGGAGAACAGAAATGTGGTGGGGGTAGTGGGGCCTATAAATACGAGGAGGCAGCACCGCTCCAGCACGAGTATTATTCGAGACTCCGAAGAGGCAACACCACAACCACCACTGACGAAGATGACATCACAACAGTTTCTACAAACACTGGTTGATCAATTCAACACTCATTCAAAATCCGACCTTCTGCTAACTAAAAAGTGTTCAGAACTAAAAGAACAAAAACACTACATTATTCATAACATCAAGAAAGTGGAAACCACACATGGAGAAGCAATTCTAGTTTCATTGAGCGAAGGACCTTTCACTCCAGGAGATGAGCCGAAGTTTCAAGTATTTCTTCCAAAACGATTTGTTCAACTCCTACAAAATGAAGATTTGCGAGATATTCAACCGGGGACGTTGTATTTGGTATCACACGGTGTAAGCGGCAACAACTCGACGGAACTCACTCTGCACATCACGCATCCTTGTACATAATGTCTTTGTTTGTATTTTTCTGTTTGTATTTCTAGGCATCAATGTTAGACTTAAGCTTATTGTATTGTAAAATGTTTGTTTAATAAAGAAAATATAAAAAAATAAAAAAATAAAAACAGCAACACAGCAGTATATTATTTTATATACTGCTGTGTTGCTTTTTTTTTAAAATTCAAATGGATGACCTTGAACTTTCATTCAGGGTTAACTTATGAAGAGGTATAAAAGAGAGGGAGCAGTGAAGTTAGTCTCAGTCTTGTCTAACACACGCTGCAGCTAACATGTCGGTGTCACCTATGAAAAATTTACTTTTCGATAACAATTTGAAGACATATTGTTGCGAGTTACAATGTTTTAAAATACCAGACGATCAAGTTGACGGGAAAGCTTGTCGTAAGTGCAAGTGTTTCAGCTATTGCATATGTAGATGTAAAACGTATCAAATGAACCGACAAGATAAACTACAAGAATTACGCCGAAGGATTGCATTACTGTGGCGGCGAATGTAGTAGCAACCAGCTGCCACCTGCCGCCTGCCATCTGCTGTCCGCCATCTTCTCCGCCCCACCACACTTTTACCCCCAACATTTTGTTTGATACCAGAACGCTAGCTAGCGAATAGTCAGTACACCTCCGGATCTCGACTGGTGAACATCGAGTGCTCTTCACAAACGTAAAACATTGTATTAAAATGTCCATTAAAATTAGGTGTATTCATTATGACTCTATTCATCTGGCGACTTTCCAAGACCTCGAGGTTTTTAATGAAGAGTTAAGACTTCTCATTGCGTCCGGTTACGATTTATCTTTGAAACTTTACGCATCAAAAAACAACATGGACTCTGCGCAGGGATCGAAGTATCTACCGTCTTTCTTCAGAAAACAAAGTGATGGCCGCAACTCGTCCGGATCAACAACATCGATGACAACCAACAACGGGGAACTATTGTAAACATGAATTATTGCAAATAAAGTAATATTTGTAATATGAATTATTGTAAATAAAATAAAGTAATATTTGTAATTGTTCTACCTCGCACTCGTATCATTCGATTGCTTCATTCGATAATTTTCATTCGATATTTTATCGAATTAAAACTATCGAATCACAATCGGATTTTACGCGTGCGAGGTAGTACTTTTTTAAAATTACCTCCCCGTAACCTTGAACTTTGAACTTTAACTCATTTCGTCACAAAACCGCCTACGTCACTGGCTCAGCCTCAGATAACGTATTTTATCACTCAGCGCTTCCGGTCACGTGACCGGAAGCCATAAATCAAGTGAGCCAGCACCCGCAAACCCCCACTACTCGTATCTCATCATAAATGACGTTTTCGTTAGTAGAACACACAAACGCTGATAGAGAAAGCGGTCCAAACCCCTCAACTTTTTCCACCCCCATGATTTGAACTCATGACCTTCTGAACGGTCCATGGTTGAGTTCATCCATATGTATTTGATTTCAAATTTATTTTGTCGTTGTTACATAAAAGGCCGTGCAACAAAAAAGTAACGTGTATAAAACAACTTTTCATCATACTGCTTCAAAAACAACTGTTTCTGACAGATGCGTTGAGATTCAAAAGTTCTTCTTTTTAGTCTTTGGATAATAACATATGTTTTGATGATCATTATCGTACTAGTACTAAAAAGATCATTGTTGATGATACTTTTGATTCGAGGTCGTCATAAATCGATTAAAATTCATTCGATTATAAATAACTGAAACATGCATTGTTATTATCGAAACATTCATTGTTGTATTGTTATTATTTTTGCGTTCGTTTCCCGTACACCACTGGTGAGTGATAACTGTAATTAGTTAAGAGAACAGAAGGGTCTTTATTTAGTAGCGTATAAATAAAGGTTATAAATAAAAGGAATTCAAGGTAAATTTAGGGTTATCATATTTCCATGACAACCGTGCCCAAATCGAATGTTTGTTTTGAAGAACAACCGATTGATTCGAACCACAATGATTGGTTTGAAGTGATCGACTCAAAACCGATAGATATGAATGAACCGAAAGTTATGCATGTGCAACAGCTGATTGTTTCAAGAGACAAGCTGAAAGAAACATTTGAGGTTATGAAGACACAGTACGTAAATTTTACTTTTGTTTTTATTTAAACCTTAAGTTTTTTGGCAGTATGACGAAAAATATAGTTCGTCACCCGGATCAAAAGTGTCTTTTTAATACTCGCTCATTTCCCAGCCTCGGCTTCGCCTCGGCAGTTAAACTGGAGCTCGTATTAAAAAAGATCCACTTTTGATCCTAGTGACGAAATATACTATTCTATCATCATAGGCCTAATTATTTGTTTTCTATTGTTACTATTTAAAACTTGCTGAACATTTGTTGTTGTTTTAATTTCAAAGTTTGAAATCACTTAAGTACTATAAATTATATCTTAGAGACTCTCTCGATACACTGAAACACGTGATGTGATGGCAATTACGCAGAAAACTAGGACTTAACAATGAATATGCGACTATTAATTAACAGAAGTTCTAGTTTAGGCTTTCTAAACAAGAAATGGATAAGTTTTCGAAAATAGACAAATTATAGAGCACGTGATCTGTAAACTTTTAGTTAAATTTAATTAGTAATATAGTGTAGGAAGTGCCAGGTTGGTAGATTTATTTAAAGATTAGGGATATAGTTATACTTGGATTTAAGCTGTATTAGTTTAGGGTGACAAACAACACCATTTATGAAGGGGTTGGTTTTTGGGTTGGCGTGGTGGGGGGTGGGGAGGGTTCTGTGACTAAGAGGTTTCAAATATCTGTCGACCGCTCACACTTGCCCTGTCAGATATCCTACAAAGTTTCTTCCCAAAATGTTGTTCCTTTTCGGAGCCAATGACTTAGTAAGCGATAGCAAGTGAAATAAAGACTCTTATGTTTTAGCAGTGAAAAATATAATTAGAGCAGAAAGAAAGTACGTTGTTAATGACGATAGTTTAACCAATCTACAACAACAACTATCTTACAACTATCTTAACCATTAAAAGATAGATTCATACGTCTTGAATGAAAAACACTTTGAAGTAATTATAAAACTGTATAACTTTACATTATTGGCTAAAGAAGATTTCTGATCCGGTTACAAGATGAATAAGAAGGTAAATCTTGACAAACTGGGGTACAAATGTTTTTCTTATCCAAATCGTTTGGAAATGTTTGCTCTACATTTTATATTTTCTTGAGCGTGAGTTTTTTCTGAAGCAGTAGACACATCTTAAATATTTTTATACTTAATAATATAGAGCTTTTTTAATTGCTCAAAGTAGTTATGGCTGATATTAAAACATTTATTATTAATCATAGAGTTTGTAAATACTGCACACAAATAAAATTAAATCACTCTGGTTAATCAATCAGTAAAATACTAGATTTAGTGTTCACATGTTTTTTTGTTTTTTTCTTAATTGGCCCGTAAATTGTATTTAAAATAATTAAAACAGAATGAACATACACACTTTAACTCTTAATGGAAACTTAAATTTCAAGTCTTGTTATAACATGAAAATAAAGGCCAAACGTATTTGAAGCATGAACTTAATATTTTAGTTGTAATTTCAATTGTAAATTTAACTTTTCAAATCAAATTCAATTGTTTTCAATTGTAAACCATTAATTTTATGCTTTTACATTACTGCAATCAATTAAATACAGTCTTCACGAACAAATTATTAAAAATCTTTTCACCATTTTATATATATTCATTTGTATTTCCTCTCATAGTTTGATTATATTGAAATTATTTTAAAATAAAAACAATTAAAATACTCAAATAAACAACTTACAAACTATTAGAAAATCCAAACAATTATTCTTGTTAAGTGTTAAAATATCGGTAGAGAATTCATAGGAAATTGCAAATTCAATGAACTGGATAATCTGCACATACTATTATAAAAATGAAGTGGTGTCTGCCGTCGTGTATGTTCCGGGATAGGTTGTAAAACTCCTGAATCGATTGAGCTGAAAATATGCATAAAGGTATATATTGTATACAGGGCGATCGATATAAGTGTGCCAGCTGTTTTTCTTGAAAAGTATAAGAGCTATAAAAAAGTGAAAAGCAACTTCCCTGGATTTTTGTTTCTGTATAATTTTTTTATTTTGATGTTTTCATTATATCGGCCAATTTTCCAATTTGGCGGCCAACTTTATTTTTTCTTATGAAATGCCCATATTTTTATTATTGTTTCGGGTAGAAAATATAAATTTAAAACGTTTGTATTCATTAAATTGTTCACTAAACCTAACGGTTAAGGTGATTTTTATTGCTTTTAGCAATGAGCATCTCACCTTATGAGTAGCTCTGGAGGCTAAACAGCTTGGTTTAGGAAAGAAACATCAAGAATAAAAACTTTTTAAAATTAAATGTTATACCCCAATAGTTAATAAAATTAGGGTAATTCCATAAGAATAATTTAAATTGTTTGCCGTACTGGGAAATGAAAATTAATAGCGGGGAAAAAATTGAAATTAAATTTCCCATAATTTTATTATTGAATGAGGTAGGAAATTTAATTTTGAAACGCTTATATGCCTGGTGTTTCTTTCCTAAACCTAATTGTTTAGCCTCCACAGCTACATATAAGGTGAGATACTCATTGCTAAAACAATAAAAATCACCTGAATAGTTGGGTTTAAAAATACAAAGAATAAACATGTTTTAAAATCATGTTTTCTACCTGATTCAATAATAAAAATATGGGCAATTTCATAGGAAAAACTAAAGTTGACCGCCACGTTAAAAAAGCGGATAAAATCAAAATGTTCAAAATCACAACATTATTCAGAATCAAAAATCCAGGGAAGTTGCTTTTTAACATGTTTTAATCGCTCTTATACTTTTCAAGAAAACACCCTGGATGCCAAGAATCTGGCAAACCCTGTATATTGGCTGTTAACGGTTCAAAGAACATTTAGGACATCAGTAAGTAAAGTTATAATTTACTGAATATGATCAACTTAATAGTACTGAATCATTTAATGATGATCATTTTGATTTATAATTATTATAATTAATTTAAAGGTTGATTATCAAACCTCTTCATGCTGAAATATCAACCTGTTATGAAACATAAACAATATGAGACAAGACGACGGGGATTAATCAGAGAGGGGAGGGGATGGCCACCCCTTAGTCAGGCAAACGTGACTTACATACCCTTAAGGCAACTAATGATGTTTAAGGGATGGGATGGGGTGTAATGTTTTAAAACACTGTTATTTGTGTTGTAGTTTAGGCTGTGTATAATTATATTTATTGAACTAAAGAATATTATGAAATCCTATAACATTTTATTAACTAGCTTTATAGGAAAACATAAAAAAATCGAGATGCCAGTTTGCTATAAGTGTTTGTTTAGTTTGTTTGAAAGCGATTAAATTACAGTTTTAAGCATATTAAATTAAACACAAATTTTAACTGTAGGTTTTAAAATAAACGTACTTTTTTGTAAAAAGTAATTTAATTAATTAAACACATTATTGCAATAACGTGAATCAACAACATTTTTTTGAAGCCCATCAACAAAACCACTGAATAACGTTGAAACTAACTATATAACATTTACTGAAAATCGAATTAATAAAAAAACTACTACTTAAAATAAAATAACAAAGCTTAGAACGAACTTAATAATAAGAAACTATAAGATAACATTAATAACTGTTTATTGTGTACAATGAATAAGTCATGACTCATTCCAGTTGGTTTCTTCTCGACATTCCTCTCGTTCCCTACAAAACCGCCAGACGAAACAAAAAGTTGAACAATTCAAGCCATTTCAGTACAAAGGAAAACTTTAGTAAATTGTATTCCCTTTATTGTTATTAGTCTTTTCATGTTTAGTCGATTTATATCTCAAAATAATGTTTTCTATGTTAGCTTATTAATTGTTCACGTGCAATTAGATAACTCATTATTTTATTGCAACAAACACTCATCTCTATAATTTTACATTAAATTATTTTCCTTTTTAAGATCAGGTATATTAAAACTTATGCTAACAAAATCGTATGTACACATCCTTTATAACGTAGAATTTGAACTAACTCTTGATAAAGGAATAAACAACTTTGTACACATTTATCTTTTAATCAGTTCGTTTAATACAAAGATAAATTTGGTGTCTCGTGTTTAGAGATAGATAATCAGATATACCTATAAAAGGCAGAGCCCTCACTGACTCACTCATCAAGAATTCTCCACCTTCACATGTACTGTAGGTAGAGAGCTGACATTTTGTACACTGATTCTTTAGGTCTTAAATAGGACAACTAAGCAGTTTACACGCCGGTATCTCCATAGGGCTCCGCCCCACAGACCTTCAAAGTTACCATGTTATTCTTATGGAAGAAAGATTTGTTTTGATGATATCAGTTGACTAATTTAAAATATTGTAAACAGCTGTTACTATTCTACACAAACAGTAAAACCACGGTAGAACGTTGATTTATAATTCTTTTGAACTGGAGTAAGCCAATAATGTTCAAAATGGGCGAGTGTCTTGCAAACTCTACATTACCACCTGTTTCTGTTGTTTATGATCTTTATTTTGTGTTGTGGTGTGACAGGTTAAAAGCTAATTTTTGAATATTATGATATTTTATTTTTTTTTTGTTTTTGTCATGAATACACAATTTTAGTGATATTTTTATTTTTATTGGTTTCTTTTATATATATTTTTTTTGAATTTTTGATATGGATACACAATTAACACTATTTGGACAAACAGACTCACAGTAAATTCAAACGGGGCGAAGCCCGCGGGTAACTGCTAGTTTAATAAATATTCTTAAATTTTTGTTTGTATTTTTTTATTTCAAACATATCGGAAAAATATCATAATATGTTGAACATTGTTTTGTTTCAGCTCACAATACTCTTAAAGTACCTGCATTATATTGAACGATTCCATTTTAAATATAGTGGTTATCGGAACCACATCCTTTCAAACTTTAATTTTTTTGCAAAAAATTAAGAAAAACTGAAAGCTAAAGTAATACTGGATATTAAATAAACTCTATATTTATACTATTTATATATCATTATAGACTACATTTTTATATTACTTATCTACTGTATTAAAATTCGACCAGAATACGTTTTTATTTTTTAAACAATAAAAAAAGTATTTCGGTAAAATGATGATACATAAATAATATTCAATATAAATATAATCTACAACAATATATAAATATTTCAATATATAACAATTTATAAGCCAGCTAAAGGGTCTTAACTACCCTAATATATTCTAGGTCACAGCATTTAGCGAGGTAATTCAAGCAAAATATTATTCTGGTTATGCTTCATTTTTAAGAAATAGATTGATTTAAGAATGTATTAAATAGACTGTGATCCGATCAACGATTTGTTAAGCACTAAACTGCATTGAATAAAGAAGCTGACACCATTGTTCATCGGAAGTTCTAGTTTTGTCATTTTAACTAGAACAGAAAATATATCACAAAATAACTCAACTAGAATCGCTGTCTGAGAACTGATATCTATTTGTGAAACACGAGTATAAATAGCACGAGACAAACAAGTTTGACCATATAAAATATTAACCACCATCTTTTTCATATTTAAGATAGATTTAATATAATGTAATGTATGTTATGTAATAACATTTATGTAATTCAATTTTTAAACCAAATGTTTCAATAAAAACATGATTTAACAGGATTAGGTTCATTTTGGTTTATCAGGCTGCATTGCATTATAACTATTTAAGTTACTTACGGAGTATAACAATTTGATTTCCTATGATCACTTAGTTTTTAGCGAATTTCCCCTATAGGAAATGCGGCATAACCGTAGTCGGCATAATAAGACCTAGGCCCGGGACCATGATAACTTTTCGTTTTGAGGTCCACAGACCCCAAAAACACCATTCGTTCGAAACTGTATATATATATATGTGTATAATTATATATGTGTGTGTGTGTGTGTGTGTGTGTGTGTGTCCGTGGTTGCAATATCTCTCGTAAAAAAGGTTCGATTTTGATTAAATTTGGTATAAACGTGTAAAGCAGCATTCATGACTTTAAGTTCGAAAACCAGACAGATCGACCTATCCGAAGGGGTATTTTTGGGGGGGGGGTTTGTACCCCAAAAATGGGTTTTTTGAGTTTTTTACATATAATTTTTGAAAAAGTATAATTTTATTTATTTTCCATTGGAATCAACTTAAAAAGACGCACATTTTGGTGTTTTAATCATTGCTCTACGTTAATTGGTTACTGAGATATTGAAAATGCTAAACACAGTACGTTGTCCAATGTTATTCTTATGGAGGATAAGAAAAGTTGTATATCTCGCTTATTTATCAACTTATCCTGACGAAACTTGGTATATTGCTTCATTTAATTGTGGTCTATTGATTGGTCTGCACAAAACCCCATTTTTTAGCCGATAGTTCCCGTAGCAGCAAACCTGCATACTCAGTCCCATGTTATTCTTATGGATAATAAGTAACGTGTTATCTCCTTTAATTATGAACATAAATTAATAGAAATTGGTATGTGGTATGTGGTGGTATGTGGTACCTATTTTAGTTATATTGATATTTGTATAAAAACCCACTTTTAGTGTTCCTTATTTCAGCAAACCTGCATACTCAGCCGCCATGTTATTCTCATGGAGAATAATTCAATTGTCACAAATTGTTTATTTATGAAGGTATATTGATGGAACTTGGTATGTGGCTTTATGTGGTATTAAGATAAATTTATATGCATTGGAAATTCGCTGAGTATGCAGGTTTGCTGCTACGGGGGTATTTAGTTTTATTAGATCTATATGAAATCAAACAAGATGATTTGTGATCATGTAACGTAAACTGTAGTTTACACGTTTTAATTACCGTTTTTATATTGTTTACTCACACATATTGGTCCAATTGCTGATAAATCCAATTACCTATTAAAGTGTGCTTCACGTAAGATGTCTCAAACAGCTTAAAGACGAAACTATTTACCGAGAAGGATAAAACTGACCTATTTGTGCATGACACTGCCATGCATTCTGAGGGCTCTTTCATTTAATGTGTTATGACCCATTAACATTCATTTCTTAAGAGTAACATATTTCAATCAGAACATATATATGTCAAGTGGTTTAGAGAATACAAGGGTATTATGTAAATTTCATCACTTTTCTAAAATAAACGGTATCAGGAAACTGACACATACTTTCTCCCTTTCAGCCCAACTTTAATGGTTAAATTACTTTTTACTAAATATAGAATACAAAGAACGGTCGAATGTACAGAAAACCTTGTGAACAAGATTTTTTCAATAATATCCACCCAAATCCCTGTTTAGTAGGCACTACAGAATCCATCACGTGGGTTTAAGAGGGGAAATGCCCCCTATCCCTCCAGGGTTATTAAGGGACAACATATTTAGAATTCCTTCTGGTGGTCAATGCTAACTTGACAAGCATATCAAGTTTGAACGAAATTGATCAATAAAGAAGAGAGAAATAATAATTTTTGTATTCCTCATAAAAATAACATTGGACAACGTACTGCATTTACCGCAAAATGAAAATTTAAATTTTCTCCGCAACCAGTAATCGTAGAATAGTAATTCAAAATACTAAATTATTTAGTTTTAGACCTCTTTGTAATAGCGAATGGTAAATTTTTTTTATATTTATGTTTTCTTTATGAAATATGCAAAAAACAGAATTTTTTATATTTTAAGTATTTTATTTCCTGAACCCGAATTTTTACAGAAATGCGTGTGGTATCATTTTGTTGGAAAACGAAATTTCTACAAACGACTAAAGTTTAATCAAAGTCGTTCGAGCTGTTTTTGAGAAATCTTGATTTTTTTATGTTTTTTGGTGGTTTTGGGGGATAATTATGTTTAAAAATCAAAAATCCAAAAAAATGAAAAAACACCTGGAGATATCGGAGATTAGTACTTACATACCAAATTTCATAAAAATCGGACCATGTGTTAGGGCTCTTGCTCCGTACACATCAATACAGACAGACAGACAGACACACAAACATCACGTAAAAATAACTTTTTTGGTTCAGGGGGCACCAACACGAATATTTCCACTAACAACTCAAATTCGAAAATGTTGACGAAAACAATACTTTCTCCATATACGATGTATAAGGAGAGAAAGTAAAAAAATGCTATTGAAAAAATACGTGATTAGTGTTTTAGCCTCATTATTTACTAAACAAATTAAAATTTAAACTAATGTACGATATGGTATACTTTTACCCTAAACATTTAGATTAGTGACCCTTAGTTTGTGTAATACTCTGTTAAAAAGGTTACAATATTTTTACGTGGTTGATTTAGTGGGGAACAATTTTGTTTCATCGTTCTAGATCAAGTAGTTCACCGGTAACCTGTTGGATACATCTGACGTAAGACACCTACGTAACCTAATATTTCATATGCTATTTAATCTTGTCTAAATGAAATATTTACATCGATTTCACTTGGAATAGATCAAAGATTTACGTTGATTTCATCCGCTGAAGAGTTCATGAGATATTCCTGGTGCGTTTCTGCTTGGCATTCCCTCTTTGCCTCGACAACCACCAGACGAAACAAAAAGTTTAACAATCCTGGCGATTTCAGCTCAAAGGAAAGTTTTCACAAATTGGATTATTCTTGACTTCCTTTGTCTTTTGAAAACGGATCGAAAAATATTCCACCGAGCCATATCAAACTGTAAATAGCTTTTCAAGGTTCAAGGATTACGTGTATTTATTTCAAAAGGGCATGTTGAGAAAGAACAACATCAAATAAATTATTACTATATGATACTTATAAACACAGCCCAAGAAAACCGCTTGAATCTCTACGTAATAAGAGCCAAAAACATAATGTTGGTTCACCATTGTTTTATATTTTTTATAAATGATACGACTACTTAAATCGAATAACAATAATTTATATTTTATATGACAGAGTAAGAAGTGTATACATAGTCACTTCAACGATTTACAGTATTTGATATTCTTAGTAGTGGTTTGTGCCATTTTTACTAACCCTTACTAAAAACCATACAGCTTTATATGTAATCGACTTAAAAATGAAACAGGGAATACAAAATAAATTAAGTTAAAAATATAAACATACTCTTATTAAAACAACAGCTAAGAACCACTTTAACAAGATGAAACAGTTGCATATTTCATTTGAATTTAGTGATTGATGTCAAAGTATCTTCATATTAAAGGTCTTACTTTTAAGGTGGATTAAATCAGTTAACTAAGACCATTGTAAGTGATAATCTCACTTGAAACTTGTCATTCAAGAAGTAAGCTTAAGATAACTTCTAAACCTTAGCTTTATAAATAACCAGACCTTAGCCTTAGGTCAATGATTAATTTGATTTAGGAAATTTGCGTTCTAACATACCGGTCATTAATTATGATATTTAAAACATTTCTAACTACATGGCATTTTTAAAGCTGACAAAGCAATATATACAACTACACACTATATGAATAAACCTAAAGATCTTGTTGACATCTAATGTCACCCCATCTTTGAAGAATCTTTAAACTGCCTTTTCCTACTTTTATCTCTGATGAAAACTTTTGAAATGTGGCGTGTTGTTATCAGACCAAACTTTGCTCGTTTTTCTTTATATTCGAGGTCGAAATCAACAAGATCCTGTTCATCGGAATGTGGCTGAAACCACCTATTCTTTAAATAGTAAAAAATATAATATTGTTTATTATATTGTGTGTTGTATACATATTGATGTATTAAGAATCGTGGATATTATTTTATCTAAGTCTCGACTTGTATATTTTAATGACGTCCAATGTCCTGTTAAACCAAAAACCAAAAACAACTTGTTTTAACAGATACTATACTTGTACACTCAGTTTTCATTCCTGTAATGATACGGTCAGTGATAAGATTTTATTTTTCATAAGTTTAATTTCTGAGGACCTTATAAAATTGGGATTCCTGTATGATATAGAGAATGAATTTTATTAATAATAAGTAAATATAGGTAAATAAAAATATTTCATACGGTATATATCGTTAAAGGATAATAATAATTATAACTAGATTAATTAAGACCACATAAATAACTAATACAGTATCCAGCATATTTTGTTGAATCTCTAACAATAAATACTGGATAAATAACCTGTATTTCATTAATCGTACATATATAAATTATTATTTAACATCATGTAGTAGAACACCTACTATAGCTTTTTCGCGTGCTCCTGAAATAACATAAATCTCGGTCTGCATGCATACGAGTACAAGGCTTTCATGTAGAAGAGTTAGTAGTACAACAAACGATAACGCTGGAGTATCAAGATATTTTTAATCATCATTATTGTGTTGTTGCAATAATAAGGTACTAACATATTTTGGATAACGCCTTTTAAATAACTTAGTTAAAGTAAAGCGTAAAATATATTAATATGACGAATATAAAATATCTTTTACACTGAAGTGAAGAAATAAAATAAATAATTAATGGGAGAGCGAATCATTTTATTATTCATATCATTTGTTCTTGTTTGCACTAAATGTTTTCTTCATTTAATGACAGTCGATATTCTCAAACCAAAAATAGGATCAGCTTGGCGGTTGTGCTTTTAAAAGTCATATTTGTTCAATAAGTTGTGTTTTAAAATTACATACACTTCATAATGTGCTAATCGAAAAATCAATGACACGAATAATTATTTTGAGTTAATTACAGTAAAAAGGTCAATAGTTACTAATATTAGTTTTATTTAATATGTATTATTAAATTGTAACAAAAAGTAATTAATGGCAATTAAAAACTATTTAAACTACGTAAAGAGTTTTTATTGTATTATAGTTGGTTATAAGTGTAACAAATCCAATAACTCATAAATTTACTAAGGTGTTCGTGGATTATTTATCTGGAATATAATAATTCACAAACTTTAGTTATCAGCCACGTTGCTATAATGTTTTTTATTACGTTTTAATGACTAAACCTCTATTTAATGATGCAGACGAGTTTAATGATGCAGATGTCGAGAAATACTCTAATAAAACGTAACTGATAATGTGAAGCAAAAAATATGGGGTTGGTAGAATCGGAATTAAAAAAGGGGCGTAAACATAAGAAGATCAACATTTAAAAGAATGAAGGTTCTTGAGATGTGTTGGAAAACGAGTTTATCTTAAGGGCGTTATACAAAGCGCCTCTCCTCCCTTTGGAGGGTTACCTTTTTAAGGGGGTCTAGCGAAAATAGAGGTCGTGAATAAGATAATAAGCTACAAGTTTAGACGGTAGAACGGGAAACTATGCTGAATAAAAGGTCAAAAGGTGTTAGAATTTTGACAGTTAAATTTATGTAAAAAAGGAGTAAAGCTTTGTTGGAGGTTCTTGCTATAAGAAGGTCGATACTTTCCGGAATAAGGGCTAGTAAGATAAGAGCCATCGAACGTTAGTGAAAAAGTGTTTTTTTTATGAATGGGGCAGAGATTTCATTGACGAAGGACTTATTAAACTTAAAACTGTTAACAAAGGCAAATCTTCCAAATAACTATATATTGGAAAATATCTCCAGTGACACCTAACTTAAGTCTGTAAAATCAACGAAGTTCATTTGGCTACTTCATTATATTGTATAGAATTTATAACACTTTAATCGGAATTAAATACGGAATGCTTAAAGTTGAATACAAATAAAATATATCCACTGAGAGTTCTTAACTATTTCCTCGATGAAAAGTAACAGTAACAGTATTTCCTTGGTGATAGATTGTATATACAGTTGTATTTTATACACTTGTGTTATATAGGGCTGCATTATGTACAGTTGTGTTTAATACATCTGTGTTATTTACAGTTGTGTTTGTGTTCTTTTACACAGTTTTAGAGTTGAAAAGAGCTATCGATTAACTTGACAAACACATGACTATTAAGTTTAATAACATCAAAGCGTCTTAGTAGGCTACTTGAGAATCATAAAAATTCCCTTCAGATACCAGAATCAGAAGTAATTTATTTCCTAAATACTAATTTGTTACATGCAACATGTAACAGGAAGGTAAAGCACGTTGTTTGTCTACACACAACACGAAGTTTGTCTACTAGTCAATGTTACTGAACAATTATCTATTCGTTGAGCAACTAGACTACCACTGTTTATAGATTCAACTGTTAATTTATTAATGAATACCATAACTTATTTGATCAAGTTTAAGGTAAAGAAGAGTTTGATAAAGATGAGACGAGACACCGCCAGTTAATCAGAAGGCAGGTTCTGTTTGGGGACGTGACGAACATACACTGGAGGCACTAACGAGGGCGAGGGAGGGGTTGTTGAGTAGGGGGGGGGGGTAAGGTGGAGAAGACAGAGGGGAAGGGATTTTTAAATATTAAAGAACCAGTAGATGTCATACTCTTGATATACATTAGACAAAATATTTGAACTATTATATAATAATTTAATAATCATACCAATAATAGTTGAACAATGTAATACAAGGCGACAATGTAACAAGGGTATAGTCAGGCGATACAAGGTCAATTACATGAATTATATTAGATGGTGCGCTGTTTCATGCTCATTAATAATTCAAAGATTTTCTACATTGTGTACCGTATTCGAAGGTTAGTTGTAAAGCTCAAAAACTAACTAAACTTCAAACTAAATAATTTTAAGCACTACAAGATTTTACGTGAAACTATCACAACACGTATTTTGATTATTTATTTAAAAATTTAGGTTTGGCTTTATAACATTTTGTCATTGCTTTTACAAATATCCGTTTCAATAATTTTGAACATTTGTTATTTTAAAACCCTTAATGTACATATAAACGGTGAAATGGTGTTTGTACTATATTATTAAATTGATTAAATATATCGCAGTAATTTGTCGCATGTACAATGTACATTCAACTAAATAGACATCCGAATCAAACAAGAATATTTTAGTCCTTTGAAATATGAACTGTTGTTGTATAAAGGAATAGTACTTTTATTGCTGGGTAAAAATAAATATATTTTCAAAACTCTTTATAAAACTCTTTACTGTCGTTATTGAAACGCTTTTGGTTGTTTCCTGTTTATGTAAACAAAACAAACACACTTTGAAGCCCTTTATCGAAATCAAAGATCTAACATACTGAGTTGTGTTTGATTTTCATTGTGATTTTCAGTATTCTTTAGAATATATATATATATGTGTCAGTTCTGATTACCTTATTGTTTACCTCACCCAAAAAATTAGTTATTACGTGTTAGTAAATAACAAATGTATTTTACAAATCTTATATTATCCTCAAATTACCTCATGTTATATTTCGGCTGAAGGTAAAAATACGGTTAGTTATGTATCACAATATTTTACCGTGATTGGTTGATTTTGTAGTAATGAAAAATACTGCGGATGATTCCCATCACTTGGTATTCGTTATTGGCAAAAGTTCAATATTATTACTTGAAAACCAAGTATGGTGATAGTTTTTATTACATTAAAAAATAACAATTGAACTTTGTTTAGATAGATATGCCACTGGTTTTGAAACAACTTTCAGCATTTTTCGCAATAGACAATTCGTTATGAATAGTAATAGTAAAATAATCCATTAACATAATATGAATACTTTATAATTACACTTTAAGAATTTTAAAATAAAATTTGTTGACAAGAAAGTACACCTATCAATGGTAAAACTATAACTAGACAGAATTTTATCGTTTGTTTTAAGGTTTGTATATGGTTAAACAGTTTATAACCATCAATGCATTATACTTACCGGAGACTAAATATAATTGTGATTTCATCAAATTACTATCATGGAAAACTATTCACAAGCCTCTGTTATTAAAACGTATAGATAGTGTTAAACAGTGTAAATCGTGTTGGAAAAATAAGCTATTACTCGCGGTTTCTCTTGAAAATCAAATATCACTTGCACTAAGAATAATTTATGATTTGAAATCTAGAATGATTAATGCTCATTTACTTAGGTACACAATTATAAACAAATATTATTTAAAAGTAAAATATCCTTCAGTAAAGCTATGTTTAGCCGTTGCTTTTTGGGAGGACAATAAATTTTAATTTAATATGTTACAATATTTTGAAGATATAGTGTTATCTGTTATCTATATAAGATACGCAAAGGTTAGTACTTAAATTTACCGCTTTGTTAAAAATTGGCGTTTCAAGAAGGGAAATAGTTTCCGGCAATTTGAAGGATTCTTCCATAAGAAAGTGAGTATTACAAAATTCTGAGATAATTACTGAAGGGGTCTTGGATCAAAACGGGCTTGCACTTACAAATGCGTAAGGAACCCTAGTACATACACTTAGATCACCCTAATATTACATAACGCAATGAAAAAATAAATTAAATGTTTGGATTAATAATTGTACAAAATCGAAACGTGTCGTTTGTATTCAACCACCGTTTATAGGTAAACAGAAACAAACTGTTGATAGGTGAATGTGAATAGGTTAACTTTAATTAATAGTAATGTACAAAATAAATCTAATTTCAAAAATATATTTGTATAACCTATACAAATAAGCTTGAATATTCTGGTAAAATATAAGAAGACACGGAATATAATAGAGATGTAAAGTGATTATGAGAGCAGACTGAAAAATGTGGCCTCAGTTCCGAGGAAACTTCCCGCACTCTCGGTTTATTGCCGTGTCTTTGTAATTCGTTTTACAAGGACGTCTTTGGAATTCATTGTTCCAACAAATTATCTCCGTGGTATTCGGATTTTGTCATTTCTTCGTCTTCACTTTTGCGGGGGTATTTTCTGAAGCGTTCAGATTTTTAATTTTAAACGAGGTTTAGTTTATTTAGGTTTATATTTATTTAATAATATTTTATTGTTATAGTTTGAGCTACGCCGATTACAATAATAATTTAGTGATTATAGAGAAATAATATTCAATGTACGTTATGATATTTCTCTTCCTAGATATTTTTAATTTTGCATAATGGGCGTCAGAACATCACTTAAAAGTTAAGTTTCAGCATTAGGAATAAACTGAAAATCATAAAAACCTTAAATGTCCTAACAATTATTTAGTGTTTGTTCATGTTATGTTCAAGATCAATTAGTTGTTGAAAAGGCTGACTGACTGATCAAAAATAATCCGTACGAAGAAATACCCAGCAGTGTTCATTAAAGTCAAATCAAATATTTATGGGAGGGGAAAAATTCTCTTAAAGACCAATTTAATAAAATATTAAAATTATATAAAATATTTGTAGGTGCTATCTTCATATCTAAACGAGAGTTTAAATAAATTTCCAATGTAGATTTGTGTTAAAGTACAATGTGGTAATAATTAGGTTTGTCTGACAAAAATATGATTTTGTAGTAAACCATTTTAAAACTAATGATCAAAAACACCAAACATCAGCCTGAAGGACCAAAAAGCTCTAGTTTGTCAAAGCAGGCACGAAACCCTTTGATGAGCCAGTTGGTGGTTTGGAGTGCACCTAGCTTTTGACTTGAATTGCCTTTTACTGAACAGAGCCAACGGTCACTGAAGAGCTGTTAGTCAATTAGTCAATTAGAGTCTACCTGGGTGAATTGGTTAGCCAGGGTGGGATCTGTTTTAGCGAATTTCCCCTATAGGGAAGAAGCTATAACCGTAGGTCTCATGGTAAGACTTAAGCCCGAGACCATGATAACTTTTCGTTTTGAGGTCCCCAGATGCCAAAAACACATTCGTTCAAATGTTTATATATATATATATATATATATAAAACCATAACAATAGCACGATAACTCTCGTAAAAAAAGGTCCAATATTATTAAAATTTGGTGCAAATGTGTACAGTACTATTTATTTGAATGAGTTCAAAAACCAGACAAATCCCAATATCTGAAGGGGGGATTTTGGGGGGTTTTGTACCCCAAAAATGGGTTTTTGGAGTTTTCACATGTAGTTACCATGTATCAAATTTTAATTTATACCATTGAATTTAGCTTAAAAAAAACAAAAATTGGTATTTTGATAATTGCTCTACGTTAATTGGTTACTAAAATATTGAAAGTGCTAAACACAGTACGTTGTCTAATGTTATTCTTCTGGAGGATAAGTAAAATTTTATATCTTGCTTATTTATGAAGATAGAATGACGAAACTTGATATATGGCTTCATCTGGTTGTGGTTTGTTGTTTGCACAAAAATACAATTTTCGCCTATGGTTCCTGTAGCAGCAAACCTAGGTACTTGGTTCTCATGTTATCCTTATGGAAAATAATTAAAATGTTATATATCACTTATTTATGAATATACATGGATGCAACTTGGTATGTGACTTCACTTAGATGAGTTCTATTGATATTTGCATGAAAATTTATTATTTTGTGTTCCTTGTTGCAGCTAACCTGCGTACTCATCCCCAATGTTGTTCCTATGTAGAAAAATTAATATTTTAAATATCGCTTGTTGATGAATATATTTCTTATGAATCCTGGTAAATGGCTTAGTGTGTAACTAATACATATATATTAAATGGAAATTCGCTGAGTACACAGGTTTTCTGCGACGGGGGTATTTCATAGCTAGCACGTTTGATATATGGATGAACTAAACTCCTGTTAGTGTTGTAGATTTTTATGTTGCGGAAAGGTTAACACCGTTCAGATTTAACAATTAAAGCGTTAATAACATGTTTAGATTGATAAAAAATATGCAAAGATATATTTTGAGTTAAATGATTTTAATGATATTCTTTCCAAATCAACAGAAGCTTACCTTGCATCGAGGATACTTTAGAGGATAAAATGCAAATATACATAGTCCGACTATGTTTTTGTCTGTGTCTGTCAACAACAGTGAAATATTTAAGCGTTTTATAGGAAATGGTTCAAATCCTAGCCTTTTACCACCTCAAGTTGACTTGTTCTTAGAAATCATCATTATGTAATAGCTATTAGTAATATGTATAATATGTAATCATTATGTAATATTAATGACAACTATGTCCAGTTTTAAAACCTAAAGCCAGATTAATCGCTATTCTCTTATATATTTCCTATCGTGAAATTATTAATGGAACCTTAAAATAACTAAATAT
This sequence comes from Allygus modestus, assembly GCA_963675035.1. NCBI lineage: Eukaryota > Metazoa > Arthropoda > Insecta > Hemiptera > Cicadellidae > Allygus > Allygus modestus. The sequence continues at coordinate 393,316,001 of OY776112.1, read as the reverse complement.
AGTATAGAAACGATTAGATATTGTTTGGAAAATCATTAATATGCTTCATTGTATTATTATGCTAGTCTTAAACTTGAACCGTATTAATAATTAAACTATCTGGTTATAACGGGATTCAATTAAATATTCCCTGAAGATAAATCGTTGACACAGAGTAATATACATTATTTAGCAGTTTACATTATAATAATTACATTATGATACAAGCAGTTTCTAAATAAATCTCAAAATCCCTTATAATAAGCTTTAATACGGCAGTCCTAAATTATTGATTTCCCATTTTCAAACACATATATTATGACCCACAAACGTTAAACTCTTAAAAAATGTACAATTCAATTGAAGAACTGTATATCAAACAAGCTCAGACATTTACAATTTTCCAGTTTTAAATTGTTTCGGAACATTAAATATTTTACCCGTCTACAGTGTGTTAAGAAGTAACACCCCATTCCTTCCCCTAACCACCGGTAGTGGTCTTAGGGTATGTAAGTCACGTTTCCCTAACTAAGGGGTGGCCATCCCCATTCCCTCCCCTTCCTGATGAACCACCGTTGTCTTGTCTCATATCGCTATTGAAATTTGTCTCATATGAAATTGGTTGATATTTCAGTGTTTTTAGAATAACAGGACTATAAATAAATGGTAAAAATGTTTAATTATAGTTCGTTATCATCAAATTCGATGTGTTGTCACATAGTCAAATATATTCAGTAAAACTATACCTTAATTCATAACTATAATCAATTACGTAATTACCTTCAAATTAGTTCCCAATTATTTCAACACTAAATATAACAAAAATGTATCACATTTAATTGTATACTTGACTTGTCTTCTTATAAATTATTAGCTCTATACTTTATAAAATTACTAGTCTAAATAGTAGAGCCACTGTTTATTGACTTTAAAATGAAGTTATTAATTTATTTGATTTGTCAGAATCTCCGGGTTTGGCCCCCACCTGCCAACCTGACAATGGATGGTCCCTGGCTGTTGCACATGGATACCGTGTCAGTTGAGTTGACCAGTTGGAGGGCAGAATACGGGTTCCCTGTTTGAGAGTCTCATCCCAGCTGTCAAAGGGGCACAGGAGTTGGCCCTCTGTAGGATCGATTTGGCTGCCGACCAAACCCACCCTTTTCTTTCCTGCTATATCCTATCTTTCCGGTAACCTGCGCGATAGTCCTGCTTGTGGAAGAAGTGACTAGCAGCTATGCTGGGGTTTCCTAATCCGCAACAATGATGATGATTAAGTGATTTGTTAATGAACAAATTATGAGTTATAAAACGTTTCAAACTCCATATTCGAAATTAAACCGTTTTAATTTTATTTTTATTCCCTAAAAACTCCTTTCTATATTATTTATGTCTATAAAGTTAACAAAGAAAGTTACACCAGCATATTGTGTGATTATGATTGTGTTACACCAGCATCTATTCTTAATTTTCAATTGTATGGAAAATAATTCTCACTGTTATTTAGCAGCAATATTATATCATTTTTAGTATACTAATTAATTTATAGCCTAGTATTCCTACAGTAACTTATCAATTGTATTATTGAAAAACTTTCCTCTATAGCTTTTGACTATGCCCTTAACGAAATAAAACTCCATATAAGAAGCGTAAAAAATATGTATAACATATTACCTAGGTACATTTTTGTGATAAAAATTCTCGCTATCGAAAAAAGATAATCTTGAAAGGAAGCATTAAAAACAACCTTGGTAATAAAAACATTTTAACCCAAAGTTTAGCAAGATTCACCTCTTAGTCCGTTTCATAACGGAATTAGAAATATTTTTCAATAAATGTATATTTACTCTTTTTAGGACTTTATTGAAGATGTTTGTAAGAAGTATGGCGTTATGGTAAAGCATTTTACTGCGTTTTTAAAAGGGCCAATATATTAACAATAACATTAATTTTTCTGCAACAAATTTGCCTATTTAACTACGTATATATACAATGTAAGACCATAATTATGAATATTTTGAAAATATTTAAACAATTGTTTTAGGTGAGAAAGTCATTTTTAAAAATGGTCAAAAATATATGATTATAATCCTACTAATATTATAAATGTGAAAGTTTGTAAGTTTGATGTTTGTTTAATCATTTGTGGCTCAATCACGTTCTAACCACTGGACTGATTGAGCTGAAATTTGGCAGAGAGGTACTTGATAATCCTGAGTAACATCACAGACAAGGGAATTCGTTTCTCTGTGGTAACATATAAGCGTATTGAAGTTGCGAAAATCCTATAGGAATTTGCCCCACGGGGGTTTAAAGTTTCCGTGTATTCCTTACGGACATTCATTTTTTTAAGCAGATGAAAATATCATATAAACAGTTGATCTTGATCTTGATCACGGGCTAATCACAGAATGCAGGACACAACTGTCATAGTTTTTACAAATCATTTGCAGAGCGAAGCCTGTGGGTAACATCTATTGGTGATTTATATTAATACATATAGTATGAGTTACCGTATTAAAAGAGGTTGGTGGCATCTTTTTCTCTATTATTAGTGAATTTTCTATGGAAAGTGAACTATTAGCATGGCCCTCACGGTGAAACTTAAGCCCGGGACCACCATAGAAGTTCCTAACGTGACCCCGTGAACACTTTTTGGGGGGTCGTTCAAAATTGTATATATATATGTGTGTGTGTGTGTGTGTGTGTGTGTGTGTGTGTTTGCACTCTAGCGGTCACAATTTTGGTCCAATTTACTTCAAATGTGGTAGGGACGTTCCTTTATATAATCAGTTGGACAAGTTTGTTGGGCAAAACAATCAGAAAACTCTAACTACCTTTTTTGGGGATTATTCTTTCAAATTTAGAGTTTTTGGGCACAAAAAGGGTCAGAAAAGCCCCGGACGTAATATTAATGCTTAAATTAAGATGTAAATTAGTAAAGCGAAAGTTTTAAGCCCTCTCTCGTCATTCTAGCATCAATTTTACAGAGTTATTAAAGAAAATGTATATCGGCTAAACACAGTACGTTGTCTCATGTGGTTTTTACATTAGAAAAGCATGTTATTCATTTGTTGGTGTATTTGTATCATCCCCAGCATCCTCGCGCCTACTTTCAAGCCTGACTGGACCTTCTCCTAACCTTACAATGCGCAAAATTGTATTCCTAGCATTGCAGGTAAATGAAACCAGGAGTATCAGAACAGCCAAAAAAATCAATGTTTTCAGATTTCAATAAAATTGGAATAAATTTATGGTTTTACACTGATTTTGAGTTTTAAAAGTTTTGAATGTGGAAATTCACTTCTCTCACTTCAGCGTGCTGCGTGCGAAATCGTTTGTCTGTTAACATGGGCTTTGGATCAGTGCGTGGAATGTATAAAACAAAGAAAGGGGTGAGCCGCTACAGTATAATAAGCTAGATACTACTCATACAGTTTACTAGCCATTGGTGGGATTCGACCCCACGACAGGACACTGGCTTGGTTCCCAAGTGTTTCACCTTGACAACTGTTAGATTAGTTTATTGACTCTCCAGTTTATTAAATTACATAGCATATAAACAAATTGTTGTTCATTTACTTACATTATAAAACTGACATACTTGTTAACTGCTCCTAATAATAAAATATGACACATGTAAAATAAACCAATCAGTTAAAAAATACACTCTACAAAACATTAGTCAACAAATTAAAAGTACGTCTTAAGAAACTACAGTGGGATAAAAAGTACCCATGGAATTTGACTAGACAAATGAGTTGGAGGAAAGTTATTTTAAACTCCTTGTTACGGAAATCGCCCGCTTTATTGCAATACTATTGGGATTTTCATCCTAGAGTAATAAAACTGAATTCCACGCTTATCAATATGCATAGAATTTTCAACGAAACTACCAATTTGACATCGCTAGAAATACATTCCTAATTTGCCAAATCATTAACAAAATTAAATTCTCAAATAAATGTTTTTACAAAGGTTATCTAATTAGCATGATAGGTGTTGTTATTACGATGCGTAATTATAAAACTTTCAGTGGAAATTCCGGAGGGTTTTTAAATTAAATCCGTGACAATAAACCATAGAAAAAACATATTTCAATTTAAAGTTAATTGATAACATTTTACATTATTAATTTCCACTCAAGATTTATGGTTAGGTGTTCAACCAGCGTGTGGCGAAAAACTTAGTCTTGTTGACAACCTTGTTGAAATATAAATTTTTGATTCGATCTACAAAACTATGGTTTATTATACGGAACGATTGCTTTTGTTAGTGTGACGTGGCCTGGTCTATCCTCTCGGCTACTTATTGACAAGTGTTCCATAAAACTAATGTGAGATAAGTCCAAAAACATCCTCGGGTAAAATTTTGTTATTTTGAAATACAAAACAAAATTATGTGTATGAGAATTGTTATTATATAATTTAATAAATTATTACTATCAATTCACACATATTTGACTAAATTAAATGTTTACCTTCATCAAATAATATTTAATCATTCATTAATTCAGTTTATGTAAAAATAACCATCATTAAGCAAACAAACGGGTTCAAATGAAAATATTTAATTTATTTCTCGTTATAAGGCATATCGTATCGTGCGGAGTTACTAACATAAATCCAACGTAAACAAGAACATTTTTTGCAACCGAACGCCGCGTCGCCGGACATTTATCTGATGAAAACTTTCCACTTAAACAAAACGGTTGTTTGTCCAGTGGATTTATCAGGCCATTCGATGTAACAACGGTAACACTGGGCCGGTGCGTGAATGTGGCTTTCTGTCGTGGCTTTTCTGTGGTCAAAAAATGTATATATGTTTTATTGGGACAAATTTTATAAAACTGTGGATTTAATCACTTATTACAAACTCCGCAAAGTAATTCCAGTGGTTAAAAGAAACTGAATTATCGTGTAAACATATTAGAAAATTTTACTTCGTTTTCTAACTTTCTAGACCTATGTTTTTTTATAAATATTACTATTCTATTTTATTAGTGCTAATTTTATTTATACAGTAATACAAATAATACAAATAATACAAATAATATCAGAACGACTAAATTTAAATGCTATTTATAGAATAAAATAGTAATTATCCAATAAATAATAATGTGTCCAATACAATAAATTAAATATAAAAATTATAACAAATAGTAAAATAAATTGTATTTGTCAATTGATTGACAGATAATAAACATATCGCTTTAGTAATACAAAATACATTTGAATCAAACAATTTATACTTCCCCACAAGATTACTATTAGTCGTATATTTGGCCCGTATAATAACTGAAAACTCTTATAAATATTATAAGGTTAAAACAAAAATAACTATATATACTGTGTAAACATTTTCGATAACAATAAACCATATTCATAAAAATTTTCAATTTTATTAGAGCTAGTTTTCCTGATCTGAGAGTATTATTTCGTAGTAGAGTTGATAAGCAAAAAAGTTGGCAAGCTGAGTTATAACACCCCTCAGCCAACAGCCCTTAAGTATACTCAAGGCTGAACATCAAGAGGCTTCACAATTCCTAACAAGTAAACAAACTCAGGATGACCACCGCCCAACTTATCTTCATCTTTCTCTGTTGACACAAATACTTATGGTATAGAAATAGTTTGTTTATGACCCACCGAATCTCTTATACTACATCATTTGTAAGAATACCAATGTATACAAATTTATTATGGTTAAATTAACCAATAACAATTTTTAATATCCATAAATTTAACTCCAAAATAATGATTTTTTACCGATTTGTGAAAATATGTATTAAAAACAGTGCGTTGATTTTTCGATTTTCATGGTTTATGGAAAACGATAGCTTTCAAACTGAGACCTGGTTGGAGTAATAGATTTTTATTAGCGAATTTACCTATAGGGAAGAACCTATTACCGTATTTGGATAGTAAGACCTAGGCCCGGGACCATGATAACTTTTCGTTTTGAGGTCCCCGGATGCCAAAAACCCCATTAGTTAAAAACTGTATATATATTTACTGTTTTTTATTTACAAAAAAAGTTTATACCAAATTTCGTCAAAATCATGGAACACCCACACACAAACACACAAACACACACACACACACACACACACACACACACACACACACACACACACACACACACACACACACACTCACGCATATATATATATATATATATATATATATATATATATACAGTATATTGTAAGTAAAATATGAACTTAAATTACTTAATATAATTATTTCAAATTTAATTAATTTAATTTCTTCGCCGCGCTCTGCCGCCGCCGCTAGTCCTTCGATCTCACGATCTCTGGTAACGCGTTGACTTCGCATGAACTTTCCCAGCTGACGTGAGCTAGGCGATGACCGGTAGGGTGCGCTTCCAAGAAACGTATCAACAACCTTTAAGCCACACACCCTACCGGACATCAGCCAATGAGAAGGTAAAGATCTGGATGGAGGGGAAGAAGAGGACTGAGGAAGGGAGTCTGGGATCAGAGAGGAACAGCAGAAAAGAGGGATAGACGAGGGACTGTGTATGTGGTGTGTGTGCTGAGTGCTTCATTGGATATTCATGTAACAAAGTAAGGGTTTCAAAAAAATGTATTTTACCCTGTAATATAATTTAATTAATGATGTAAAGGTTTATTATAATTTCATTTCAGTTTTCTTTGATCATTTACTTTCAGTATGTAATTTCATTTTCGGTATTTGTGGGGGGGGGGTTACACCAAAAATGGTTTTTTTGAGTGGTTTACATATAATTTTTGAAAAAATCTAATTTTAGTTTTGAAAAGATGCAAAATTTAGTGTTTTGATCATTGCTCTACGTTAATTGGTTACAGAGACATTGAAAGTGCTAAACACAGTACGTTGTCCAATGTTGGTCTTATGGAGAATAAGAAAAATTGTACATCTCGCTTATTTATCAACTTATCCTGATGAAACTTGGTATATTGCTTCATATCGTTGTGTTCTATTGATATTTGCCCAAAAAGTTGTTGGCTCATAGTTCCCGTAGCAGCAAACCTGCGTAATCAGCCCCTGTGTTATTCTTATGGAGAATAAGAAACGAGTTATCTCCCTTAATATGAACTTAAACTAATAGAACTAAATAAATGTGGTTTTACCTATTTGAGTTATATTGATATTTGTATAAAAACATATGTTTGTGTTCCTTGCTTCAGCAAACCTGCATACTCAGCCGCCATGTTATTCTTATGGAGTATAATTAAAATGTCATAAATCGTTTATTTATGAATGTATATTGATGAAACTTGGTATTTTTCTATATTGAAAATACGGTTTTGAATAAAGCTATTTAATCAAACTAAACTTGTTTAACATGATCCCAAAATAAAAACTAAACAAAACAAAAACAAACAAACAACTGTTTTATAATAACACCTGATTTTAAATCTGTAAATTAGAGGAAGTATGCAGCAGAGTACGTTAGTACTCTTAACCTTCCCACTGAGATTGTTCACATTTCTTTCTTTTTTAAAATCCTGAATTGTCCCTTCTTTGTCTGAGTTGGTCAGCATGCTTCTTTAGAATTTTCCCATTAGCTACTATTTTCCAAATGTTCTTTCCAAGTCTCTTTAGAATCTTACCTGGTTTCCACTGAATATTACCATTTCTTGTTTCTTCCCAGAAAATAGGTTCATTCAATTTGAAATTTTTAACATTTGAACCTTCAGTAGTTTGGTTCTCTTCGTGTTGATCTCTCTGCTGAGGACGAACCAAATCCAAAATACATCTAAGTTGACGTCCCATAAACAATTCAGCAGGTGAATACCCAGTAGTTACATGTGGTGTAATTCTATACTTGAATAAAAAATTATTTAAATCAGCTTCTAGTCCTTTTGGTGATACTTCAAGGCAAAGTTTCTTTAATGTATGTTTCATCGTACTAACATATTTCTCCACTTGTCCATTGGAAGATGGATGATGAGTGGGAGTAGTCACATGATCAATTCCAAATGCTTTGCAAAACTGTGCAAATTCTGAAGAAATAAAACCAGGTCCATTGTCGGTTACTATTGTCTTCGGAATTCCATACCGACAAATCATTAGTTTAATTTGTTTCACTGTCACTGTGGTCGTCATTGAGTTTAATTTTACTATTTCTACCCATCCCGAATAGGCATCCACAACCAAAAGAAACAGACTGTTTAGGAATGGTCCCGCAAAGTCAATGTGAATACGAGACCATGGTTCGTTACACTTGGGCCATTGACTGAGGAACTTCTTTTGGGGTTCTTTTGAAGCGTACAAATTACAAAGTCCACAGGTTCTAGCGATATTTTCAATATCGCTATCCATTGATGGCCACCAAAATCTTTCTCGTGCTAATGCTTTCATTTTTACCATTCCCAGATGAGTGTCATGTAGATTAAGCAACATTTTTTGCCTCAATTCGGTTGGAATTATAGTTCTGATTCCCCACATCAAGCAGCCTTCATGAATAGATAAATCATTTTTTCTCATTTCATACGGTTTTAACTCAACAGAATTGGAACTGTTTGGCCATCCATCCAATACAAACTTTTTTACTTGACTGAGACTTGTATCGTTTGTTGTTTGTTCACTTATTTCTTTTGCCGTGACTGGAAGAGTTTCAATATTACCTGAAAATATTAAACCAACAACAGTACTGTAACCTCCGTCAGATTTGTCAAAATCATCATCCCCCTCTGTAGGTAATCGACTTAAACAGTCAACCTTCCCGAACAATTTGGTAGAAACATACTTCCTTTAGTGTGTCGAGATGTTCCGTGTCATTTTTCCCTGTGATAATTACGTCATCTAGAAGAAAAGCTACTCCCTTTAAACCGGAAAGCATAGAATGCATCCTCTTTTGGAAAATAGCTGTGGCGGGAGCCACCCCGAAACATAGACGGTTGTATCGCATGAGACCAAAAATAGTGTTAATTACAAGTAATTTCTTCGATTCTTCATCCATGGGAATGGATAGATAAGCGTCGGTTAGATCAAGTGTAGTAAATTTTTGACCACCTCCTAACTTGGTAAATATTTCATCTTGAGTAGGTAAGGGGAATTGTTGAACATTTAATGCTTGATTAAGACCCGTGGAAAAGTCCGCACAAATCCTAATGGTCCCATTAGGTTTACGTACTATTACGCACGGTGCTGCCCACTCAGAATGGTCTATTTCTTCGAGTATGCCGTTGTTTTTTAAACGATCTAGTTCCTCTTTAACTTTGTCCCTAAGTGCTAGTGGTACCGATCTTGCTTTTTTGAATATGGGGACTGCACCTTCCTTAAGGTACAAGTGAGCCGTAGTTTTTGAACACTTCTTTTCGTTAGGTTGAAAAACATCCGAAAACTAATGAAAAAGCTCACTTAGTTGTTTATCAGAATCATGTACGTGTAAAGTACGTGTGTCAGATTCAATACTCATTCTTTGCAAATCACACAATGGTTTCTTGTGTAAAAGTAACGGGAAAAACCAATCTCTCCCTAAAATATTTTGTTTAACTTCTGAAGCTACAAAAACCTTGAGGTTAGTCTTAATGTTTGCGGATTTCACGTCTACAAATACCTCACCCAGTATTTTTACATCATGACCCGTGAAAGAAGTGAAATTTTGAGCGCTTGACGTAAGAGGAGGTTTATCAATTTCTTTCCAGGTTCTTTCGGAAATGATTGAAACGCAACTACCTGTATCAAGTTGCATTACTACTAAGTGATCATTTATTGAAATATTCAAGTTCAGTACTGGAAAGTAATGTTTGTGTTCAATAGAAAAGATATTATTGATTCCACCTACACGATCTGGATAAATTGAAAGGACGTCTTGTATACTGTGTCTTGCTACTGCGTTTGTTGTTTGTTCATCATCAACCCTTACTTCTACTTCCTTCACTGATTTGCTCTGTTTACACACCCTAGTTATATGATTTTTTGCACCACACTTGTAACATACTGGTTTCTTTATGTGACAGTTTTTTTTTAAATGCTTACCTCCACATATGAAACAAGGGCCTAGAGTTACTACATTGCACTTATCATATTGTTGACTAGAGTTTAAAGTTGCAGCGTCTTTAATGGAAAACAGAGAGTTAGCCAGTTGTATAACTTCAGAAAACGAATCGTAATCTTTCCCCATAAGAGTGGTTCTAATGTTGGTATCACAAATACCCATGATAAAGGCTGTAATTAGTGCTTGTTGAAAAAATTGGATTGGGAACATGCAATCATTGACTTTACGTCTTAAAATGTTCGCAAAGTCTGTGAGACTCTCACAACCTTGGCGTAGTGAAAAAAACTTCACTCGTTCAGCCACAGCTACTTTTTTTGTTCTGTAGTTTCCTACCAAAAGTTCATAAAGGTCTTTATATAGAATATCATTTATATTTCTAGGTTGGCAGAGATTTATAAGAGTTTCTAACGCTTTAATACTTAACGAGTTGATAAATAACAAACGTTTAGTCTTTTCATCATCTTTGATTCCACTGAGTTCTATGCACGCGTTAAATTTTACCTGCCAGACGTCAACGTCTACTGTGTCCGGATCGAACAGTTCACATTTGAAGTTGATAATGACTTTATTTAAATCTGTTACCTGTTGATCTGGATCGTTTTGACGGTTTCTAGGCATTCTTTGTCTTCGTCGCCACTTTTCTATATTGAAAATACGGTTTTGAATAAAGCTATTTAATCAAACTAAACTTGTTTAACATGATCCCAAAATAAAAACTAAACAAAACAAAAACAAACAAACAACTGTTTTATAATAACACCTGATTTTAAATCTGTAAATTAGAGGAAGTATGCAGCAGAGTACGTTAGTACTCTTCAGGTATGTGGCTTTATGTGGTATTAAGGCACATATATATGCATTGCAAATTCGGTGAGTACGAAGGTTTTTTCTGCTACGGGAGTATTTACAGTGTTAAATAATACTAAATTCAAAATAGACTTCATATGTCAAATAAATTGGGAAATTTGGGTAGTTCACTGAATGTCACTGTCATCGCCCTACAGAACCAGTCGTCCAGGCAAACACTGATTGACTAATGGACTAATTGACTAATTGGCTAATTGACTAATTGCTCATCAGTGACCGTTGGTTGTGACCAGTAAAAGGCAATTCAAGTCAAAAGCTCGGTTCACTCCAAACCACCAACTGTTTCATCAAAGCGAATTCACCTGCTTTAACAAGCTGTGCTGCGTTGTACTTTCTTAGCAATTATTTACATTATTTTCAAAACATTGACAACTTAATGTTAAAAAAGTCCTTTTAACATAGTTGTTTTTCGTTACAAACGTGTCACATGTACTTTTTTATACAATACTTGCACTTAATACAAATATAAATAGGTTAAATGAGTAAAATATATAAGTATAGTAACCAAATTCTGAATAATACTGGAATTATGATATTTAATTTTTTCTTAATAATCACCTGACAATTCTTTTCCCAATATTTGCAACTGCAACAACATTTTTGAACTAGGAGTCCAGTTAAATCTGAGATATATTTTAAATTAGTTTTTGCACTAAACATATTTTTATAAAAAAATTATTACTGCAACTTGTAATTTTATGACTATAAAATAACTGGTATCATTCATCCTAAAACTGGAAGAACATGAAATATTCACTAACAAAATTAACGAACTGTGTTCAAACTATCAACAATAAAGCAATATAGTCTATATAGATGTTTATGATTCTATATTGATATGACTTATAACAACTGGATATTGATTATAACATTCAATGCAAAAAATAAATATGTAAAATTATATATCAACACATTTATGAAATAATTATAGTCCTCAGTATCTTAAAATAAACGTTTTCAGGCGTATTTAGCTTAGCAATCTAAATCAATTTACAAAGAGAGAAGACGGAGAAATGGGAAAATCCAAATACCATGGAGATAATTTGCTGAAACAATGAATTCCAAAGACGTCCTCCTTGTAAAACGAATTACAAAGACACGGCAATAAACCGAGAGTTTGAGAAGTTTTTTGCCTTGGAACTGAGGCCACATTTTTCAGTTGAGTTTCATAATTATTTCACATCTTTATTTCTATTTCTTATTTTCTGACATTTTCGGTTACGATGTTATTTAATGGTATATTTCTGAATTGAATTACTTTTTCCATATACATTTATTTGGCGTTACAGTATTTATCAACAACCGGTAAACAATGTGTAGTGGTTTCGATGTGCATATATAATACAATATAGGTTTCTTAAAAACTACATATAATATTCAAGAGTTGTTAAAAATAACGATTCGATCAAACCCGCACCTCTGGGTCTTTAACTGCATGTTCTAAAATAAAATAGTAAGTATTATAGCTTTAAATGTCAACTGTACAAGTATTTTTGAATAATACAGTTTAAATAACGCATACAAACCAATTTAATGGTGTTTTTTGGGGGTATTTTAGGAATATGTATTACAGTTATGACAGTTTAAATTCAATAATAAAACACGATTAAGAAATTAGTATTTTAGGGATATGATTTAACGAGTAAAATTTGACAAAGAAATACTGCCTTTTTTGTAATGGTAAACAAACTCACACCATCTCCACTTTAGAACAAACACCTTTAAAGCTATTACTTCTGAAATTGAAATACCAGATCTGAGTTCAGTTACTCATTTTAAGGACTGGTTGTGGTGTTTGTTCTTCTAAATGATACTGTTAATCTAGAGTAACAACACCAGATTATAAATAGTTCTCTATTTATTTAAACATCAATTTTGATACTACTGGAACATATTATCACCATTTTACATTAAGTGAAACTTTTGTAAACAAACATGAAAACATCCTACCGTGGTAGCATTTGTCATAATTGTTCTCTTTTACTCGCAAAATAAACTGTTGAAATTCCGTTACTATTTTCAGTTTTATATAAAGTAAAATATTTGTTGAGTTTATTTTAATATATCATAAGCTTTACATTGGAAATTATCTTTTTAAAAATTTGGGCTTAGTGTTTCATTCCGTGACACTTGCAAGGGTACTGCAATGTATTTACCGGGGTTCCTTTAACAATGGAAAGTGCAAAGACGTTTAGGTTAACGTGCGTTGTAACGCGATCAAATCGTACTGCACTGCTCTCTGATCGGGTTATCCCCATGTAGACAGGGGACTAATTCCTTTCATGATACGTACGATTTACTATAAAAATAAATACACGCGTCGCAGCAAACCTGCGTACTCAGCGAATTTCTAATGCATATATATATATGGTCGTGTCTCACTACCACATAAAGCCAATTACCAAGTTTTACAAAAGTACATTCATAAACGAGTGACATATAACATTTGATTTATTCTCCATAAGAATAACATTAGGGTTGAGGACGCAGGTTTGCTGCAACGAGGAAGATAAGTAATGTGTTTTTTGCAATTATCAATATAAATGAACCAGGTGAAGGTAATACCAAGTTATATTAATTTAGGTTCATAATTAAGGGAGATATAGAACTTTACTTATCCTCCATATGATTAACATGGGGGCCGAGTATGCAGGTTTGCTGCTACGGGGACTATCAATAAAAAACTTGTTTTTTGAGCAATACACCAGTACTAGTTGAAGCCACATACCGAGTTTCATCAATATACATTAATAAATAATCGAGATATCAAATTTTATTTATTCTCCATAAGGATAACATTGGACAACGTACTGTGTTTAGCACTTTGAATATCTCTGCAACGGTTGGCTGGTTGGACGTAGAACAACAATTAAATCACCAAAATATTTGTTTTCTTGAGCTAAACGTATTGATGAAAATAAATGTGAAGTTTTTAGTAAAATTATAAGAGAATAATCTAAAAACCTTTTTCCCATAAGATTAACATGGGACACGTTTTTTGGATTTTCTCTGCAACCAATTAACCTAAGTTAATTATTCAAAATACTAAATTATTTGTTCTCGTAAGCTCTATAAAATGGATATATCCAAAATAGAGCGTTTTTTAACATTTTGGGGTAAAAATTTCAAAAAACTGATTTTTGAAAAATTGTAAACCCCCATAAAACCCCCTTACCATAATCCGATTGATCTGGTTTTCGAACTTGAAGTCATAAATTCTTCTCTTCATATTTGTGCCAAATTTCATCAAAACTGGGTGTTTCTTCCAAAAGTTATCGAGGTAATGGACACATAATACAATATATATAACTGAACGAATAGTGTTTTTGGCATCTGGGGACCTAAAAACGAAAAGTTATAATGGTCTCGGGTTTAAGTCTTACCATGCCACCTACGGTAACAGCTTCTTACCAATGGGGGTAATTTGCTAATAAATACATTTTTTGGACTAGCTTTTATTCAAAATTTTAACTGGTTTTCAAAACGTCCCTTGTAAAGGTTACGGGAACTTTGAGTATAAACTTATCATAACTTGAGTCAGAAATAAATCGACGTTAATAATATAAATTGAATTTGTTTGTCCAAAGACATAGTAAAGTGGCATTTTATTTATGCACAGTACATAGTTTGATCTATTAGGAAGTTTTTCATTAAGTTTAAACTGTATCAATATAAAAACAGGAAGATTTAATTCGTATGTCCATATTTTACTGTGTATACTATAGGGCATAGTATACACAGTAAAATATGGACATACGAATTAAATCTTCCTGTTTTTATATTGATACAGTTTAAACTTAATGAAAAACTTCCTAATAGATCAAACTATGTACTGTGCATAAATAAAATGCCACTTTACTATGTCTTTGGACAAACAAATTCAATTTATATTATTAACGTCGATTTATTTCTGACTCAAGTTATCATAAGTTTATACTCAAAGTTCCCGTAACCTTTACAAGGGACGTTTTGAAAACCAGTTAAAATTTTGAATAAAAGCTAGTCCAAAAAATGTATTTATTAGCAAATTACCCCCATTGGTAAGAAGCTGTTACCGTAGGTGGCATGGTAAGACTTAAACCCGAGACCATGATAACTTTTCGTTTTTAGGTCCCCAGATGCCAAAAACACTATTCGTTCAGTTATATATATTGTATTATGTGTCCATTACCTCGATAACTTTTGGAAGAAACACCCAGTTTTGATGAAATTTGGCACAAATATGAAGAGAAGAATTTATGACTTCAAGTTCGAAAACCAGATCAATCGGATTATGGTAAGGGGGTTTTATGGGGGTTTACAATTTTTCAAAAATCAGTTTTTTGAAATTTTTACCCCAAAATGTTAAAAAACGCTCTATTTTGGATATATCCATTTTATAGAGCTTACGAGAACAAATAATTTAGTATTTTGAATAATTAACCTAGGTTAATTGGTTGCAGAGAAAATCCAAAAAACGTGTCCCATGTTAATCTTATGGGAAAAAGGTTTTTAGATTATTCTCTTATAATTTTACTAAAAACTTCACATTTATTTTCATCAATACGTTTAGCTCAAGAAAACAACGTTAATAATATAATATAAATTGTTACGTTAATAATATAAATTGAATTTGTTTGTCCAAAGACATAGTAAAGTGGCATTTTATTTATGCACAGTACATAGTTTGATCTATTAGGAAGTTTTTCATTAAGTTTAAACTGTATCAATATAAAAACAGGAAGATTTAATTCGTATGTCCATATTTTACTGTGTATACTATAGGGCTTTGCACTTTTAAAAACTAGCTTAAAGATTAGAACGATAATTTTAACTTGCTAATAAATTATTCTCTTTGGAAAGAGAATTATTTAATTAAGAAAAAGTAAATTTATTCCATAATTTATAGGGGACTTAGAAAATGTTATAATATTTATACATGCATGATCAAACTGTTTTCAATGATATACGACAAACGAGCAAACTTCACGCTGATAAAGTCTTCCACAAATTCAAGTCGCCTCTTTAAACGATCGATTAAGAATGTTTCAAAGTTTTATAGAAGATATGGGCACATAATATTAGTATAAAGCTTAAAGTATAATATATTCTGGAACAATAAAGAAGAGCCTATATAAAATGTACGATAGTTAATAAAGTAAGACGAATATATATCATCTTGTTACCAGACACTTTCTTTTAAAGTCATAAATATTCAGAAGGGTATTTTCACATGGTTAAAAAATACTTCGAAATACCATAATTTATAATATTTCTTTAGTTTACAGTTTACTACATAAAAATCAAACTAATTTTCTTAAAAATGACGATGGTTGGAATTACATAGTATATGTATTATTTATTGAGGAATAAAAGTACATCATTTATATAATAAATTTTCTTATATAAAAATTGCAACACTAATTGCATAATACAGTAATAATAATTGAATATCGTAATTAGTTTGAAAATCAAATTTGTCATTGAATCCTATATAATAATAGCGTGTACAGGCGTGTAACCAACTATTCCGAGTAAACTTCTGAACGTAGAGCGGCCAGGTTGGAGTCAATAGATTTACCTTAGCCCAAGGACGACGAAAGAAATACTATATTATAAATTTACTCAGTTATAATTTTGCAATTGGCAAAAAACACTGTTTTTTTGCATTTTTTGACATTTCCATGTATAAGGAACGGGTAACCACATATTCAGAACAAACTACTAAACGTAGAGAGGCCAGGTTGGTGTAAAAAGATGTCCCTTAGGCCCAGAATGATGAAAAATACGATATCCTACATTTATTTAGTTATATGTTTGTAATTGGCAAAAAACACTGTTTTTTGGCATAGGCTATTTTATTTGCAATAATTGTTTTTACCGAGCCATGCGTTCTCTACTTTGCATCAAAATTCAATGCGACAGCTGAGTAAAGTTAAGGTTGTTTTTGTAAACAAAGCAGACAACTATTCCCATCTAATTTTAGGTTTTTGGATTTAAATTTACAAGCAGTCAGGAACAAAAATTCCAAGCTGAATGGGAATAGAGTTTATAATACTGTATACAAGTGTCAGCAAAGTTCAATTCAGATTTATGTATCCTATATTTACTATTTATATTTCAGTTTTTGTTTACTTTTATTCCTGCGGCGAAATTGGGTTTTATCACTGTTAGTGTTAGTTTGAACACTGTTAGTGTTTTCAAAGGATTTTTTTTTAAATACTGGGTCTCAGAAAATATGACAACAGGGTCGCATTCTAGCGGTTCAATAGCTTTTTTTAAACATCGATGATAGCCATTATACTTCCTATGTACAGCGATTTGTGTATGAGTAAACGCATGACTAAGACACAAATACAGTTAAAAATGGGAGGTAAAAATGTGAAGGTAAAACTAACCACATAAGGGTTTTGAGGGTTTAAGACGATTGCTATAATCCAGTAAACTATATTTCAATCACATATTTCAAGTAAAATTCCGATTCAGTTTTTTTATCTAAAAATTTAGTTCGATTTAGATTTTATGTGCTGTATTGGATGAAATTGGGTGAAACTGAATGAAACTCTGGTAAGAAATTTAATACAATGGATAAGAAATCTAAGGACTATTGCAATATTTTTCCATACGGTTTATAGCTAACTAGAATTTCCTGTGCGCAGCTTGCGCATCCCGTTTTGAGAAGCGACAATAGTAAGTAGTTAAATAGAAAACAAAACAATGACTGTTTGTCGTTAGATGCAATCCTTATAACAGCTGTTTATTTAATTAAATTGAATTAAAAAAAACACATGTGACATAAACCAAATTGAATTGAATTGTGTATTTAACTTATCCACATGAATAACATTGGTAACTGTTCCATGGGGCAGAGCCCTGAGGCCAAAATCGAAAATCTAAACTAAAGCCAGTTTGCACAACTGCACACCTAAACGCAAGTTTTAGTGTATAATATGTGGGGGTAAATCATAAAACAAAAAAATCCTTACTGTTTACAAAGTTGGCATGTAGCGTATTAATAACATAGAAATATAGATAGAAGGATAAATTATGTCTTTTTGTTGTTCTGTCTTTAGATAGTTTGTATGTTAGCAGATGAAATACAATTAAATATTGTGAAATATGTAGGCTGTATTATTTATTATTATTTTATTTGGTTAATTTGTATTACGAATTTGAACCCGAGGAACAAACCTTTGTACACTTAATAACATATAACTGCAGTTTTTAAGAAACACAATTTTGCTTGAAGTGACGCCATAATGGGTTTGATTCAGCTTCCAAAACTAAACTAACAACAAAGTTTAAACTAAACCCTTTTGGGCTATTGATTGCAGGCATAACATGTCTTTCGTAAAAATACACTTTTTGAACTTAGACAAGTTCTAATTACTATTTTAATATGCATTATGTTGGGGCTTTATTACAATAATACCTTTACATTTTGAACGGCGGATTTCCATTTAACATGCAATTAAAAAGTTGCTTATTAAATATAAATTGTTACGCCATTAAATTTATTTGAAGTGAACAATACTTCTCGTTTGTTTAAGCCCGTCATTTTTGACGGGCTAATAACAGCTAGTTTAGTATAAAATGTAGTTCAAACTCTGAGATTGATGGAATACAAAAACAATTTACAATGCCTGACAAAGAAGATTTTACTTTAAAAGTCTTGCTAATATAATAAATTTTCAAAACTCTCATGCTTTTTACTGTACTAACATTAAAATAACTTTACATATTATACCATCATAAATGTATTTAACTCTAGTGATGATTTACAGCAAACATTAGCTTCTTAAATTGAATTCACATTCGATAATTTCAAGTAAACAAAAGTTTTAGAATTACAGTTGTAAATTTTACCAGATTGAAGATAAAGGTAGCCTAAATATATCTTTAAAATCGCATTACCTTTTCTTCCCCTAAACGTCATTAAAGTGATGTTTTAACCCTTCCTAGGTGAAAAATACATTTAATGTAATTAATTAAGTTCAACCTACTCACATGCCCCTTTATTCCTCCAGCAGTAGTACGTTGCAATGTTTTCTTTTCAGTTCCAAAAGTATATTTTTACGTCTAAAGAATAAATAATTTGGCCAGCACCATTTAAAAAACAATGCGTTATTTTTCCGAAAGTTTGATGAATATATTTAGCTATTGATCAATTATTGACTATTATATTCTTACAACAAATGTTGATTACCGTCAGTAACGCCTCTCATAACTCTTTATTTATATTTTTGATAACATTTGGATGTACTATACCTGGTATTGCTGCTCGTTTCAGCCTAATTTTCCCGGTACCTTCGTTAAACTCCTGCCCCTAAAAATTCATCCCTGCTCATGCTGTTTCTTGACTCATTTAAAATTAGTAATTCTATGATATCCTTCCTGTAAACCTAGTTTCCCGCTGCAAGGATAGCATCCCTGCATTTACTTTCTAATTAATTTTCACAGGCCATTCAGTAATTGGTTCTACTTAGGTTCCTAGGATCTTTGGAGTTTAATAATTTTGTCTTGCTGCGTTGCGCCAAGCAATCTATTCATAGTTTGATAATTGAAGGCTATATAAAAAGATTCGTTTCTCTGTGATAAAAGTAATCACCAAGTCAGCCTCGATAGCACACCGCTGGTCAAGGACAGGATGATAACTGCGTGGGATATAGCTGTAACCCGCCCTTCCAGATACGTGCCGCTAATGTGTTATCACCGGTCGGAAACCTTTGTCGATTTGCATGTAATTTACCCTGTTCCAAGTAAATACTCTTAGAAAGCGATCATTATCCTTTCTAGTCTTCGGGCTTGATTGTATTTGAATGGATGTGAATTGATGATACAATTGTGAGTATCCTTATGTATTTTTAACAAGCGATATCTTATTACTGTTTTTTAAATGAATATTGACAAATATATTTGACTATCCAATCCAGTATGTCTAATTTTACACTCCCCTCATTATCAAAAAAATTCTTCTTGAATGTGTATAAAAATAAAACTTGTATTAAGGGATTAAAACACATAAACAAGTATTGGAAAAACTGTTTAAATAAGGCGGTTGAAGTTTGCTAGTAATCATTGTCAAATCAAATCAAATCAAATCAAAATCATTTTATTGCCATTAGACTATATATATAGCATAGACAACAAGTCACAATTTGTTACATTGTGTATCAGCTAAAAATAAAATCAATAACCAAACAGAAATAATAACCAAAAACATTTTAAATTAAATTACAGAATTGTCATTGAAAAAATCATGGACACTGTAATATTCCTTATTTATGAGAAAAATCTTTGTCTGACGTCTAAATTTAGTAACATCTGATTCCTGTTTTAGGTATATGGACAAAGAGTTGAACAGTTTTATAGATGAGAAGTATGTTTGTTTTTCAAAATGAGCTGTGTTATGGCGTGGAATGGAAAGGGAAAGATTGTTTCTGAAGCTATAACGTGTATTTTGATTACAAGACTGAAATAACTCCTTGTTTTTTACCAAAAATGTTACACATTCCAAGATATACAAGCAAGGGAAAGTCAGCATATTGTTATAAGAAAAAACTCCCCTGCATGATTCAGACATTTTCATTTCAAAAATCAACCGAAGCGCCTTCTTTTGACAACGAAACACTTGCTTATGCTTCACCGTTTCGAATCCCCAAATAGCCACCCCGTAGGCCATATGGGGGAGAAAACAGCCATAATAAAGTGACAACAGAACTTCTCTATTTGAAAAAAGGCCAAACGACGGAGGATAAACAAACAACTGCTCAGCTTACTACAAACCTTAGCAATGTGAAAAGAAAAATTAAGACGGGAGTCAATGACAAGCCCCAAAAAGTTTGTTTGCTGACTTGACTCAATTTCAATATCACCAATCGTCACAGTGGATTTAGTAAATATTCCATGAAGGTCTTTCAATTTAAAATCAATAAACTGTGTTTTATCAGTATTTACAAGAAGGTTATTTTCGCTGAACCACTGTAACAGTTGACTACACTTAATGAAAGAATCGACCTCAAGAAAGCTTCTACATTTGTTAGAAATACTAAGGGAAGTGTCGTCAGCGAACAAACATAAATCAACGCCAGGAACACTGCTGGCAATATCATTAATGAAACATAAAAAAAGGATTGGTCCAAGGACCGATCCTTGCGGAACCCCGGAGCTGACAATAATTTCCTCTGACTGATGTTTACTAAGACAACCACCCTTATCAATGTAAGAGATCTCCACAGTCTGTGATCTTCCAATGAGAAACGAAGACACCCAATCAATTGCTCTTCCTCTAATGCCAAGATGGTTAAGTTTCTCTATGAGCAGTTTATGGTTCACCATATCAAACGCTTTACTAAGATCGAGAAATACACCAAAAACACTTTCCCTGCTATCCAGAGCCTTGGAAACATTAAATATAAAACTAAACATTGTGCATATTGAAAACAAATTAAAAACGTTACTTCATGATTTTGATTAATAAAACTTAATGAAAACATTTTTTTCAATTATTTTTATTATTACCATAAATATTATTTATCAAGATAATATTATTATAGAAATGACAAGGTTATTGAATAAATTGCTATTTCGATCCCATAACAACATGTAATTCAAAATAAACATTTTTCACGTATTTGGTGGTTTTTAACGCTGATACTTTGCAATAATAGTGCATAAACATACATATATCTATACACAACTTATTTGCGTTTAAATCACTTCACACATTCTACTATGTATATTTTTATCTTAAGCACATTTTACTGTTTTAAAAACAGTCACTGTTTGATTTTTACTTAAATAAGAGTTTTACTTATTTTAACTGAACCAAAAACGTAAGCAGCTATTGGCTCAGTTAACAGTTAACTACTTATAATATTAACTAAATAATAATTATTGTTTTTAGTAAATTACAAACAATATTTAGTAATTATTTAAAACATATAAATTTGCTTACAGCTTTGTTGCCTGTAAGTATAGCTTGAGTTCATATATCCGTAGTGAATTCCAAACATGAGGCTTGTTATTTGCGTTACGTTAGCCTATTATGCAAAACGACTCTGAAATCGGTTCGTTGATCACAGAGAGGAATAAGCCCTTAAAAAGGGAATTTTCGCAGGAATAAACCTTCTTTTCTGGCATATGTCGATTTA
The DNA here is from genome assembly GCA_963675035.1 of Allygus modestus. Classification (NCBI taxonomy): domain Eukaryota; kingdom Metazoa; phylum Arthropoda; class Insecta; order Hemiptera; family Cicadellidae; genus Allygus; species Allygus modestus. The sequence goes on along the minus strand of OY776112.1, from coordinate 393,294,012 downwards.
TTTTATAAACAAACGCACGAGGTTGAATTTGTTATTTAGCTCTTGTAAAAATGTATTATTTGGTTTATAAATTCAATACATGTTTTCCAGTTATATAACATTATTTTTTAAGCTAATTATTCGAAACACATAAAAGTGAACAAATATTTTGGTAAGCTCACACTTGCTGATAGAAAGCTCTTGCAGTCACAAACGTGGTTTCTCAGGGCTCGGTACTTGACCCTCTCTTGTTCTTGGTTATTGTAAATTACCTGAATCTTATACATTGCTAAGCAGATGACACAAAACCGATCTCTCGTCGCAGTAATTACCATACCGCACTCTATGTTAAATTATAAAGTGCTACAAAGAAGCCAGAATTTAGTACAGAGTAAATAATCTCCAACCTAATGAAGGAAACCGCACAAAATGCTACCCAATATATGGACAAGCAAGAGGCAACACATGAGTGAACTCAAACAAACAGTTAAGCTATTAGATAATCAGTCACTTGGAATTGTTATATTAATGAGGTGTGTAGCTATCTAGGGTAACTACTTGTTGAGAAGAGTAAACACCGTGGTGCCAGATTATCTCCTCATGACTTACTTAACAATGTTTCATTGTCATATGGCCTATGTATTACTATATTTGGGGATGACCCTGGTAGTACAATGGGTCTCATAATGCAGATGAGTACTGTTATGGTACTGAAGAAACAACAAGTCAATTGTTATGCGATTGATGTCAATTGTTGTATTGTTAAAGAATGTCAACATATTGAACACTTTAAGAGGTTATTCATGCGCCTAGGCATATTGACTTCTTTGGTCAATTCATCCTCAGCTCTCTTGTGACGGCCCAAAATCCCTAGACTGTTAAAAGCCATTAATACGACACTGTAATTAAATAATACAATTTACCGTTCCTAATAAATAAATTTATACCGTCACTAAAATCTATAATTGAAAGGAGGAACGGTGCTCTTAACATTGTTCCAATTATTTCATTCATTATTTCATTTTAAAGAGTTGGCTGGTATGAAATATAAAATAAACCAACAGACGCTAGGATGTTTGCTCCAAGCTAATCTCAACTTCGACGCTCCCACGGGCCGGCCGAGCGTTGATACCAGCAGGAATGTGCATGGCGTCAGCATTTCATCTCTCAGTGCGAACCTCAGTGCACGATTCCCGTGCTTCTTAGTTTGAGTAGCGGCGTGAGTGATCGTTTGGCTGCAGCACTTGTCAAGGAAGTGTTCCCGTGACGTCACGTGCGAAACTGTTTCTGATTGGCTGGTTTGGTTCAGCACTGGGGAAGGAGACAAGAGCCTGATCCCAGTCCCTAAGAAGTGACGATGTAATTAACACGCGTCGCGTCGCCTCTCCCTGCTAAATTATTAATTGGTGTTTTCTGTCTAAATTCAATGTAACCTTAATTATTGTATTTTTAACCGCGGATATACCTATTGTTAACGACGTTTAAGTTGGTTTTTAAATCAGTTGTTGTAAAGTTGTAAGTTTGAATAAATAGTAATTTTGTTTCCCAACCGGCATTATTATTATTATTGAAATCCCGAAATACCGGCCCGTGTTACAATTGGTGTCAGTGTGTGGTATTGTTGCAATAAAACACCACTTGAAGAATCCCACGGACGGAGGATGGATTTTGGTAAGTAATAAATTTATTTTAATTAATTGGTGCAATCTTGTTAATTTTATAGGTATCGTTTTAACAGTAGGTAACCGCTTAATCTTGTAAAGCAATAAATTAAACTCATTCTAGCGCAACTCCCGTAAAGAAATATGCATTTTTCGAATTATTAGAGAATTTTAAAGTAATTAGATTAATTTGAATAAATCCTCAAGTCGCCATTGGCCTCTTTGTGAGAGGAACAGATAGCGTCGGTTCCCCCTCCTTCGTCACTCTGCATTCATTGTATGTGACGCGTGATGAGAATGTATGAGAATTTCATTGTTTGAGAAGACATATTAAATCGAAATTATTGGGCTATCAGAGTTGTTGTTGAGCCTAGTGATAATAGATATTGATAAATAATAAAGGTAGAGTTGATTTTAAGTATTACCTGTGACTAAAGAGGTTTATTTTAAAAGTAAAGTGACTTGGAATATTAATTGTGGAAGGAAGCTTGGAGCCGCCATTTGCAATCTTGACAAATCGTCTCTGTTGCGTTCGGATTAATCCGCCATCTTTGATTTGCCAATTCGGTTTGATTGAAGTGCAAATGCGTGAACTTGGTTGCAACTTATCGTGGAAAAGGGAGAGGACGGCATTAAAATGAAATTATAAATTATTTGGGAATTAAATTGAAGAAATATTATATTGTAAATTAATCCGAATTGTCCGAAGCGAGACTTAGGCAACAATTATCAAAACTGGGCGACGTCACAGGATAGCCGTGACGCCGTGATTTATAAGGCAGTAGGGTTTGCCGTGTTTGTAAACAGATGTCTGTATAGATTAATCTAAACAGTTCCACACGTGTGTTGTTATTAAGAGAGAAGATAGTTATTCCTGAAGTGTTATATTTTTATTTAGTTGATTTAACATTGTTTTGTCCAAGGACGGGAGTTTGTAGGATTTATTAATTATATTAACCATAGAATAAATGCTTTCTAAATTAACCTAAGTTTATTCGCATGTGTGATTAACTCTGGGTCGTATAACTAAGTGGTAAATCTATAAATGCATTGGAAAAAAATCTGGGCGTCATTGGAAATAGGCCAATAATTTAAAATCAAGTAATTGACAAATTTTATTGTTACAAATTAATAAAAATTAATGATCTGACACTTATAAACTGTGTCAATTTTCTGGCCTATCTTCATTGTCAGGACAAAGGATACCACTGCATTTTATTTACCAAAGAAATTAAGTAAATCAGAACTTTGAAAATTTTCGACGAAACAAAGCGTTAGTAGTGGGGAAATAGGAGTTCTGTGACATTTCATTGAAATTAATCGGGACTTAGAAATAATCGACGTGGACCACCATATTAGTGGGGAAATGTGCGTATGACAATAATTTTCGAAATTTATTGTGTATTTTGAGCTACGGACTTAGCCGGATTTTCAAAATTTCACTGAATACTACAAACGACTTGTGAATTTTTGTTTGAAATTAATTTCGTGATTTTAATTGGATAATTCACCGTGTTGGGACTTAGAGTAATCGCGTTCTGGGGTTTAAGATTATTTTATTGAACTTTAAGTTGGGACTTTGAATTTTTCTAAAAATTTCTTAGAAACAAAACAACGTGTGGACTTAGGCGTGTGAGCTTCTGATAATTGCTTCAGTTAAGTATTGGAAATTATAAATGGGACTGGGCGAATTTTATTTATTTCAGAAGCTCTCATCAGTAGGGGGTTATTGAGGGTTCTACACCTGTGGAACCAGTAATTTAAAGTTGAGAGAATTAATGGGCAGTAACCTTCGGTAACGGTTGTGAAGGGGTAATAAATAAATTATTTAACCTTTTGTTTGCAGTTTTAAAAAAAGGCTGTTTTGCTCTCCTTCAAAATTATGTGAGACAAAATAGCATAGAGGAGAAAATCAAATCGCAGTTGGTTGCTGCATTGATTTTTGAGAACTGGGCTATACTGTGCTCATTGTTTAGCTCTGATTCCTGGTTTTGGGCCAACTGAACTGAGTCAGTAGAGCAGTGGTACTGTTTGTTTGTGGTACTGGACTTTGTTTTTTTATGTAAGTTAATCAGCAACGTGAAGATATTTAGTACATCTCTTTGTGTGTGATTGAATTTAATTAACATCCATTAAAGGAGTAGGTACAAAAAATTATTAATTCAAATTGGAACTAATAAAGCTTTGAGTTGAAGCCAGTAAATTGTGATGCGTATTTGTGTTCAGTTTTAGGATCTGCAGATAGCTTTAAGTACTGTTGCAGATCGGTGCTTCGTAAACAATGATCGCATTTCTTTTTACAGTTTGAAATCGTGAGCGTCAAATTGCCTAGATTGATAGTTTGAGAAATTTAATTTTGTTTTTTTTTGCATGCAGTCTGTCCCTTAAATTGTATGGCAGCATCTGTTTTATTATCAGTACTCCGAACATGGACAGAAATTATTTGCCGATGTAATATTTAAAGTGTCTAATACTTTACCCCCTCAACTGGGACTGAGCATTGTGAAGCCAGAGCTCCCATTTGCGGTGTGATGAATTAGATAATGAACCAGAGATTAGGATTAAATACGTTGATTTATGATTTAGTCCATTTACACTTAATTCAAAATTTACAAAAGGAGTCCAGTTAGCTTCCCTTATATTTAAAATATAAGGCTGGTGAAGTTAGTGATAAGTGATTCTTCGTAAGAAGTTTGTTGTTTTTAATGGTTTGTGCTCTAACTTGTGATAACACGTGTTCACTGGATAACCTGTTTTGTTTGTTGTACAGGAAAGTTATAGTTCTAGGCCATTCTTGTGCTGTCCCTGTGGATTGGGACACCGGAGGGTCTTCCTCGCTGTGGAGTTGCCGAGGGAGTGCATTCGTAACCATTACTGAATGGATTATGCTGATGTGGACAAGTGTTATCACCTAAGTATACTGATGTACTAGTGTTTAGGAATCACATTATGGTTATTTGTTTTTTTAAATAGAATTTCAAAATGTGTGCTCTGCTCCGGGAATATGCTTGCTAACTCATGCTATTCTTGGCCAGACCTTGAAGAGAACGAAAATGTAATAAAAGCAAACGGGAATGGGGAGTAAATTATGTTTTTCTTGTGCTATGGCAAGCTGTTCTGTAGAAAGCCCAGCCTGTGCAACGCAATTCGCCTGTACAGCCGGCAAAGCGGAGGTTGATGGTTGTGTGTTTACTAAAGGGTTGGTACGAGTAAACCAGCCAATGGTCTTCTGGGCCTGTTGTTTTAGTCTATTTGAGTTTTGTTTTGTGGGAAATGCCCCATTGAAATTATGACGTTGAATGGGCCTTCCTCAAGAAAAAAAAATAGATGTGTTTGTAGTAGCAACTGATGAGTCCAATATTGCCTGCATGTGTAAATGGCAGCAGTATACTCATGTAGGTCAGGTAACTTGGGTCCTGGTTCTTGATTTGTGGTCGATGTTTAACGTGATGTGTTTGACCCGTATAGAGGGGTTGTTATTAGTGATGAGTTCAATATTGCCTGCCCGTGCAAATGGCAGCAGTATACTCATGTCGGACCGGAATGTGAAGTTGTGATTTCTGACTTTTCTAAGTCAAATGCTCTCTGTTGAAGAGACTGAAGTGATCGGTGTGATTCGATCACTGGTGGATCGGGTGCCTGCCCGATTTATCGGCAGCTCCTTGTATTCCAGCGTTTGTGGAAAAGTGGTTTTTCCTGAGATTGATGGGTGCATAGTGCTTCAGAGCCCTGTAAGGTAACTCTGAACTGTTATGAGGATGGCTGAAAGATCGACCTGACCACCGTGCAGTTGAGTGGAGTTGGAGTGATCCCCGAGGCGTTATTAGTGATGAGTTTAAGGTGCCTGCCCGTATACACGGCAGCAACACTCATGTCGGTCAGATGAGTAAAGTTTTGTTCTTGATTTGAGGTCGATGCTCTCTGACGAAGAGACCAAGTTGATGAATATTGATGTGAATGCCACCTTGAAGGTCCTGCAGGGACTAGATGATCAGCTTGGCACCTAAGCGTAAAGGGGTATTCTTTGGAGAGTACTTTCCAGCACCTTAGAGTCCATTATGCTGGCGCCCGCATGGTTGAGTAGGACATGTGTGGTGGCCGTTCGGTTATTGTGATAATCACAGTTGTCTTTGTAGGTTTGAGATGGAGAGTTCGAGTTGCCGACCTGCTCCGTGTCACCCTGGGAGGCCATGTACAGCGCCCGCAGGCTGCGCAGACAGAGTCGCCACTTCAGAACCTTGGAGAGATGGTACCCTACTGTCGAATTGGTAGCAGATCATGCACCGGAAGCAGAGCACGACAGTTCCACGAGCGCAGCTAAAGTTAGGCTGACCGTGCGGTAAGATGCGACGAGGAGTGAATTACGGACCTGGGACACTTTAAGTAAGTGAAAAGTATTTAAGAAGCATAGACTTTCGACCGCGATCAAGAAGTCGCATACTACGCTGTGAAGGAGTGAGTACTTCTGGACTTGTCTCCGCGAGGACGCGATGGCGAAAGGACTGGGGATCCCCCTCCGAGTTTTATTATTATTATTATTATTATTATTTAATACCCGAAATCGGCCTGTGTGGTACAATTGGTATTTAAGAAGCATAGACTTTCGACCGCGATCAAGAAGTCGCATACTACGCTGTGAAGGAGTGAGTACTTCTGGACTTGTCTCCGCGAGGACGCGATGGCGAAAGGACTGGGGATCCCCCTCCGAATTTTGTTATTAGTGTTGTTTGTTATTATGTTAGCATTAATGATTTTTGTGTACCGGTATGTTTTGTTGTGTGTTTCTAGTAACGGTGTAATATTTGTGGGCTGGTAATGGCAACTTTTTTTTATTTATTATTCGAAGCGATCCAACTAATGGTAGTAGTATATCCCAAGAAGGGTAAAGGATTCACTGGCCCAACTTGGTGTCCACAGGAAGGTAATGCCGGCACTCCCCACCACCCTAATACCCCCTTCCCTTCAACTCCCCGACTGGACTGTAGGCACCCGGGAGCCAGCCTGAATGATTTTTCAAAATTTAAAGAAAAAAAAAATGACGTATAGTAGTGTATAGCCAGTCAAGAGTACTGCAGAAAATGCCTTGCTGAGGGATTTTCCGGACCCTGTCAGCAAGACATTGTTGTGCCGCTACCAGGCCTACTGAACGTGAGTTTGTGTTGAAGATTAGTTAATAATGCATTGTACTGTATTGATTATTCGATTGTCTATGTGATTTATTATTGGTAATTTTCAAGTTGTTTTGAGGCTTCGGCCGATTGTGGGTGGAGTACCACCAGAATTTATGAACGATCATTGGATTGGTGAAAAGTTTTTTTTGTTGATTCTCGGTGTCAATATGTTAATTTGCTATTTTGACATGTGTTGACGAGTTAATTAGTGTAGGCACTGTAGCTTGGGAAAGGGTGTGTTAGGATAGCAGTAAATTTTCTTTTGCTAATATTTGACCTACGTTGGAAGATCCGTTACTACCGAAGGGGTGACAGAGTGTAAGACCGGCCCCAAGTGAAACCCCGTGCGGCTTCACCATAGCGGGCAAGTAGCGTTCTAAATTGCCATAAAGTACTGAACTCAATTACCCTCTTTCGAACTTTAAAATATAATAATTCATACCCTGTTCAGATACTTAGAAAAATTAACCAATTGGTTCTAAATACACATAATTAAATTCAGTGACGAATCTTCTAACAATGTTATAATGGTCTGTTGAGGTGGGAATGTGTGTTGTGTTTTTGTGTTTAAGTTTAGGTAACTTTTGTCCTTGTAAAATGAGATCTTTTAGTTTTTTTCTTGAGGTGTTGTTTTGGTTGTTTAACTTTGACTTTTGAGATGTTTTGATTGTGATATTTTCGAGATATATTTTGTAAAGGGAGAGGCTAATGCGGACCGGCGACAATTCGAGTTTTTTTTCTTCGTAAAAAAAAAATAAAGTTGAAGTTCAATAATTTTTTTTGTTATTTTGCGGAGAGAGTTGAGGTTAGCTGACTGGAGTTAGAAGTTTCCTGATCACCGACCAGCCAACGGAAGACGGATGTGTACTCTCCTAACATTGAGAGAAGTTGGACTTGGCAATCTGCTGTTACCTCATGCTGGGGACAGCATGGTCTAAGGGTGAGGGGGGTGTGACGGCCCAAAATCCCTAGACTGTTAAAAGCCATTAATACGACACTGTAATTAAATAATACAATTTACCGTTCCTAATAAATAAATTTGTACCGTCACTAAAATCTATAATTGAAAGGAGGAACGGTGCTCTTAACATTGTTCCAATTATTTCATTCATTATTTCATTTTAAAGAGTTGGCTGGTATGAAATATAAAATAAACCAACAGACGCTAGGATGTTTGCTCCAAGCTAATCTCAACTTCGACGCTCCCATGGGCCGGCCGAGCGTTGATACCAGCAGGAATGTGCATGGCGTCAGCATTTCATCTCTCAGTGCGCACCTCAGTGCACGATTCCCGTGCTTCTTAGTTTGAGTAGCGGCGTGAGTGATCGTTTGGCTGCAGCACTTGTCAAGGAAGTGTTCCCGTGACGTCACGTGCGAAACTGTTTCTGATTGGCTGGCTTGGTTCAGCACTGGGGAAGGAGACAAGAGCCTGATCCCAGTCCCTAAGAAGTGACGATGTAATTAACACGCGTCGCGTCGCCTCTCCCTGCTAAATTATTAATTGGTGTTTTCTGTCTAAATTCAATGTAACCTTAATTATTGTATTTTTAACCACGGATATACCTATTGTTAACGACGTTTAAGTTGGTTTTTAAATCAGTTGTTGTAAAGTTGTAAGTTTGAATAAATAGTAATTTTGTTTCCCAACCGGCATTATTATTATTATTGAAATCCCGAAATACCGGCCCGTGTTACACTCTTATGCCGGTAACAGGCTAACAGACCTCAGTTAGACCTAAAAATTCATGACCTATACCATGGATACATTGACCAGAAAAAGGAAGAACACTGACATAGCAAGGTGTATAGACTGGAAAAGGCATAATACAGTATCCCAATGATGGCGTGAAAGTTTTATAATAAGCTGCCATACAAACAAAGAACCTGGAATAAAGGAATTTTAAAATAAGGCTATTAGAGTAGCTAAAATATAAAGTTTTTATTCAATAAAACAATACATTAGAGACCAAATGAATGAACTTTGAGCCCATCCATAGTTTATTTGTAAATAAGGTTTGTAAATAATGCATATGTTTTTGTGCATGATTTATATGATGTGTATTAACGTCTTATGACAAGTTCCCGCAGATGAGGTTAACGATTGCTATTTGGCAATAAGACGCTAATAAAGTAATACTATTCCAGTAAGTATTATTATTAATTTTTTCTATGAAGCTACATTTTTGAAGTAGGCCAAAAAGCGAAACACAAACAATGCCGACATTCAGGCCTTTTATCCTCGTGCGACTATTGTTTCACCTCATTGCCAGATAAATCTAAAGAACAAACAACAATTTGGTTTGACTTGAAAGTTTCCCATATTAATGCCCAAGCTCACGTTTATTGGTTTGTTTACGAGGGAATATTGTTCCAGTGAAGAGTTTAACACGGTGATGTCACCTGAATGGCTAGTGGTTAACTTGTTATTAAATTATTGTGGTAAAAGAAAAAAAGTATATATAGTTTGACACATTTATAGTATAAACTATATAAAACTTAAAATGAAATAGTTATTAAACACGTAAAGTTAAAAACAAGCCTTGGTTTTTAATTTAATGTAAAGGATGTTTTTATTTAACATTTATTTTAAACAAATTTTCTATAAAATAGAGAGTACAACAATTATTGTTAGCAACTCAATAACTCAATAACAAAGTTAAATTAACATTGCTTACCAATATTCGAAGAAATAATATTTTCGTTGTATAAATCTACATAGAGTTTATTGATTACTCCATACACCCACTAATACAAATATAAAAAATAATCAATATATTTTAGGAATTAGAATGTTTATCTTTAATAGAATATGTTTTACATTAAACTATTTATACAAAGGTGAAATAATTTGAGGCATTTATATGAAACAGCAAAACTTTAACTTTTGTATATAAAAGCTTAAACAGTTGAAATTTTATATCATATACTTACTGGGACCAAAATTGTAGAAACAATGAATGAATCCAAAAAAAACAACTCAAATACAGGTTAATCAAAATATTGACTGGACACAGAATAAAATAAAATAGTGGGATCTACTTCCATCATGGTAATACAGTACAGTGTTTTACTGTGTCAGAGTGCTTAGTCATTGACAGGAAATTTAAAGAGAAGAAATCTGTGTCATTATAAATATTCATTATTGGCAGCCCCATTAATTTGACATCCAAGGTGATGTCGTGGGAAAAGTATAGATTATTAAAGTAGCTTGAATAAGGATATTTGGTTTTTATTTGGCTTTTCATGTAAATATTAGTACGATACCTTCAAAATTAAAATATGGATTTAAATTATGTAAAAAATTATTAGTCTAGTTGTTATTACATTTAAATGTTGATTGTAATAACATTGTACGTAATTAAAAGTAAATATTATAGTTATTTTTGAAATATATGATTTATTATCAGTAAAATTAAACAAAATATTTTCATAACTCTATAAGTTTACATTCAGATTTTATTTGTTAAAAAAATACAACAATTTTACATTATTACGTTAAATACATATTATTACATTAAAATTACATACTAGATAGTATAATTATTTACAACATTTTTGGTTTGTCATGACTAAAACCAAAACTAAACATATATTTTAGATAATTCTAATAGTTTGAATTCAGATTTAAAAATTTTAATTGCCGTATTTTAATCATTCCTTCTGTCCTTAAAGTAAATTGTAAAATTAAACAGGTTACGAGAAAAAGTGGCTTTAAAAATTAAAACCGAAAAAAGGAAATGTAAAATGACTATAATAAGCGAAGTGGTGGAAAAATGAAGTCTCGCTTGTAAAAGGTAAAGCTTTCCGGATTAGGATTTATGTTGGCATCTCTGTAAATTCGCTTTTAAGTGAAGTCATGTCTCGGGTTCATAGTTTCAACAAATAAACTATGACTTTGTTTTCAGTTTCTCAAATTTTAACTTGTTTATGGTTCGGAAGAAAAATGTTCTTGAGAATATTAGAAGCAGTACAATTTTATTGAATTGAATTGAATTTTAACATTTCATCTAAAGTTTTATTTTTATTTTTCGTCACTGGTGTAAAATATTGTGTGAAACAACAAAAACAAGAAAAAACTATCGTTAAGGGTAGAACAAAATATATTAGAAATAACAATTTTGTAGTTGGTTTATTTACCATGTTTTATTCCATTGAAAAAGGTAATCATACTACAGATTTTAATCTATATCTATAAAAGGCAAAGCCCTGGCTGACTGACTTTCTGACCTCGCTCACCTACTCACTCATCACTAATTCTCCACCTTCCCATGTAGGTAGAGAGCTGAAATTTTGTACACTGATTCTTTAGGCATAAAATAGGAAAACTAAATGGGTTTCATCCTGATCTTAGGGCTCCGCCAGAGATCCCGACAAAGTTCCCATGTATTTCTTATGGACATTCATTTTGGTTTGAGCTAATAAAAATACAAACAGCTGATCTTGATTTGTAGTAGTTTCACGGGCTAATCACAGAATGCAGCACACACAACTAACTGTCATAGTTTTTACTTTCTCTCCCTAAACATAGTATATAGAGAAAGTATTGTTTTCGTCAACATTTTCGAATTTGAGTTGTTAGTGGAAGTATTCGTTTTGGTGCACCTTGAACCCAAAAAGTGGTTTTTACGTGATGTATGTCTGTGTGTGTGTGTGTGTGTGTGTGTGTGTGTGTGTGTGTGTGTGTGTGTGTTCGTGTGTGTCTGTGTGGATGTGTACAGAGCTAGAGCCCTAACCAATGGACCGATTTTTATGAAATTTGGTATGTAGGTACTAATCCTCGATATCTCCAGGCGATTGTTTTTTTTTGGCATTTTTGATTTTTAAGGGTAATTATCCCCCCAAAACCGCCGAAAATCATGAAAAATCCAAATTGATCAAAAACGGCTCTAACGATTTTGATTAAACTTTAGTGGTTTGTAGAACTTTAGGTTAACACCACCCGCATTTCTGGAAAATTTGGGTTCACAGGAATTTGGGTTTCTGGGTAATTTGGAAAATTACAGGACTTAAAAGATCAAAAATTCAGTTTTTTGGATTTTCCATAAAATATCATAAAAGTTAAAGAAGATTAATATTGCCCATTAAAAAGAGCTAAAAAAACTAAATAAATTTTTATTTTGAATTACTATTCTACGATTGTTAGTTGCGGAGAGAATTGAAATTTTCGTTTTGCGATAAACGCAGTACGTTGTCCAATGTTATTCTTATGGGGAATACAAAAATTACTATTTCCATCTTATTTACTGATAAATTTCGTTCAAACTTGATATGCTTGTCAAGTTAGCATTGAACAACAGAGGATGTTCAAAATATGTTGCCATTTAACCCTGGGGGGACAAGGGGGAATTTCCCCCCTCAAAACCACCGTGTTTAGCAACGGAGGGAGTGCCTCCCAAAAAGGGATTTAGGTCGATATTTCAGAAAAAAACTATTTAAAAAAAAAAAACAATTTTATGTACATTTATCTGTACTTCATATTCTATATTTAGTAAATAAAAATAATTTCTAATTAAAATTAGGCTAAAAGGGAGAAAGTATGTGTCAGTTTCCTGATACCGTTCATTATAAATTATTTGAGTGGCGAAGCCTGCAGGAACAGCTAGTGTTATTATAAAATAAACGTGGTGTCTGGCTGTAGTTGTGTGTTTTTGTTTTAACCCAAACGTTTCGTACCTGATTGAGCTGAAAATTCGCATGAACTTCGTACGAAATTCATATTACCTTAAAATAGGGCTATTCTAGTTTTAAAATCTATCATATGATTAGTTAAATATACATTCATTATTCAAAACAGCTCAAAAGCACTAAGTGTTGTATTCCGGGTGGAACCGAGAACTGCAGCTTGTAGCTCATTATATCGTTGAAATACATATGCAAATATAAGCCCGTTACCCCAATAGCCCTATTAGGAAAATATTTAATTATATCTATAGTAGATTATATCCTATACTCTTATATGAGCAATGTTTGCTTGGTTGGTTGGTTGCACAATATCTCGATAACGGCTCCGAGGATTTCCTTCAAATTTTGGAAATAACTGAGTTCTGGTATAAAAATATGTTCTAGACAGATCTCATTCCCAGTAAAAATCGAAAAAAATTGAATTTTAAAAACTAAATTAAAAGTTAAAATAAATAACATTGGGCTTATGGAGTTAAAATCAAAACAAAAAAATTGTATCAGCTGTTCATAAAACAGGGAACTGTTAAAATAATACTCACGTTTTTTATGATTATTAACATGTGGTTTCCTATGAGCAGTGACTAAAGCTGTTGAGTGAAGATTGCATATATAGAGTATTAAAATAAATCAAAAGGACATTGAGCTATAAATAACAACTGGAGTGACCTTAAAATGTATAAAAGAGGCAAATGAGCTATAAAAATCTGATTATCAGTAGGGGAAAGTGGTGAAATATTACTCCAAGTCATCTAAACAAATTGACTGGCCTTCCCCCGAGCAAAGCTCGGCCCCCAGGTTCTTTGTATTAACTACAATTGTATTAAGATTGTTTCAAAATCAAATCACAAGCTATTCTTAAAAGAATTCGATTAGTTTGAATTTCACGTTACTCATTTTTAAACGTACTCATCCATTAATTTTAGAGGAGGATAATGATCACATCTTCAAGTCCCATACACTCAATGGGGTAAATTACAAGGGCTGACCAGAGGCATTTTACCCACCGATTGCCCATGGGCGTCACGTGTTACAGGGAAAAGGGGAGGAAATTGCCTCCCCTGCAATTAACATCCCCCCTCAACCACCACGGACTCGGTCCTTTATTACCTTTCTTTTAAATTGTTACCTTTGAAAATAATATATGGCAGGAAATTCTTAAATAATTATTTGTTGTTGTTGTTGGATAATGTGTAAGACAAATACACCATATATTAAGTGTGCCACCTGCTTCAGTTTAGGACATATATAATACAGTATTGATACAGTTCCAACAAATTTTAATGGGAAGCTGCTACATTAGATAAATAACGGTAAATTAAAAATAATCAACAACAAAAGCTCATTCATATGAAATCAGTGTTAGCAAATGTGATTTTAGGACAATGAAAACTACAATGATGTTACGAGATTCAAATTCTCGATTACCATTTATGTAACCCAGCAAGGTAAATAATATTGAAGTTTGATCCAGAGATATAATGATAACTATTGTAGTTATGCTACCAATACCCCTTACCAACTAACTAAGAAAATACCTAATACAAACTATCTTATCATTGAATTTTAATTCAAATGCATCATAAAACATAGTAAAGGGAGTACAATTATTATTTATGATTTGAAGTTGGACCTATCTATCTGTAAACAAATTAAAAATTCAGCAGTTGCGATTTAATTTTGCTTAACATATTCAATACTCTTAAAGTATAACAACTGGTACAATTATATTAACCACCCTGTATTAAATAATTCCTTTTTTAGTTGGATGAAACTAATCGATTGGTAAGTTGTGGAAGTTTCTCGTACTGCGTGATATTACTGGAAATACTGTATATACAAAGATGATTGAGATGGTAGCTACACGAGAGGTGGTCACAATATAACAACCACTGAGGTGATTGATGTGGCAACAGTGGTTGTATTGGGTGGCTGGATTCGATCGCGATAATTAATTGTAAAGGAACAAGTAAATGTTTGGGTTACCCATTACCCGTTCCGCCTCATTTGCATGATATAGGGTGTGATGAGTTTCCTAAGGAATGTCGGGATGTTTCCAAAGATATCCTGATTGAATCTATATCGCTTTTATTCTGCAGTTTACTCTTTATAGTTTTAATTGAACTGATACAGTGTATCAAACTTAACGTTAACAAAATGTTCATTAATAAAACTAATAAGAGGTTGTAATTTATTGGTCTTGTAAAGGTAAAATTGTACTAGTATCCCTATAGGATATAAAAAAAATGTTTTTGTTATAACAACCAAAACTACTAGAATTTGTTTTCCAGGATAGTAAACAAAAAAAGTTGCATCTAGCTCTAATATATTTCTAGATGCCTTTGTAATAACAAATTTTTAACAAATAATTTATAGAAGCTGAGAAATGTGAAATGAAAGTTCTTAAACAAAACCTTTCGGGAAATCAAGGAAGATTCACCACGTGGTGTTAGTGACCCCACAGCTTTGAACACTCGAGCGTCATGGATATAACTTTTTGCTTTCACTTACAATTATTTCTAGGAAATCTCACTTTATCATTTAAAAGAGAAGATTCCAAAAGACAATTTAAGAGGAAAACCCGACCTATAAAAGACACTTTCTATGCAGTTTGAGTAATCACCCCTGTATAATCTTGTGTTTGTGGATTCGAAATACCTAAACATTTACAGTATTATAATGTTATAAACATTTTACGGAATTAAGCATACATCTATTTATAATGGAAACGTTTTTATTTGTTGGAACCGATACCTCATAGGCCTTATTATGACTTTATTGAACTATGCACATTTTAACAGAATTACCTCCATCTTCAGATACTTAATTTTTTCCATTTTTAAGGAGTGGCAAGGTTTAAAAACTGTAAAGTACAAACAACAATATAATCACTAATCATAAATATTCTATATTTAGGCTTACAAACAAACGGGAACTGGACGGATATAGGTGCACATAATCGTATGGACTATGGGAGCAAAAAATATAAGTTTAGCCTAGAATGAGCTAGGCCTATATTATGGTCATAACGATTTTATGTCAAGCATAGTTTGTAATATACTCTTAGACATATCACCGGCTATACAAGCAAAAACATAAAACATATGTTTAAAGTGACTTTATTAATTTTTTTATTGTCTGCAACAGTAATATCATTATAAATACTTAAAAATGCATTCACAATCGATGTAATGTGAAAACTTAAACACTTAAAAATCAAGATCGAATTCGAATCATATTTTAAACATTAAGATTGGTACGAGAAAATAACTCCGATCTGAATAACTGTAAGATATTATTCTGAAACAATGAATCCCAAAAACGTCTGAGTTAAAAAAGCGAATTACCAGGACGATATCAAAAAACTGAGAGTCTGGAATGTTCTTAAAATTGAGACTACCCTTTTAGATATGATAATAATAATGTTCATTATATGACATATAATAACCTATCCTTTTCTTTTTTCAAGGTACATGGATTAATATAATTAAGTTCAAAGTAAGTAAGCTCAAATAGCTTATATAATATCGTACAGGGTACACTTTTACGTTACAGCATTGGAAGGTAATAACTATTTAGTTTTTCCTATACATCCGTTGAAAACACTCACTTAAAGACAACAGTGGAAAAAGCTCTGTCTTGAAATACCTAATCTTTTTAAGATGTAAATCATTTACCATCAACGCTGGAGGTATGTTTCTTAAGAAGCCCTTCAAATGCTTGCAGTGCATAGATTGTACTATAAGATAAATTATGAGGCAAACCGTTAGTGTCTTCGAACAGTACTTCTTTTCACGGTATCACTATATACCAAGGATATCGAGGCAGCTAATTAAGAGAGAAACTTAAGGGTTCCAAAATTTTAAGTTTTTTTAAGGGTTGCAGTTAAACTTTAATAGGCACAAGAAAATAAATAGCTTCGAACAAATACCGTCTGACTTGCAAGGGATGGTTGAATTTCAACGGTATTTTAGAATTAATATGTGTTTCACCACTCAAACTAATCTTTAACCATTGAATTAGTGTTTTAACTGCAATTCGATGGTTTAACAATTATACATGTTTTGAAGACCGAAGAGAACTTTATACAAATTCAACTATCACATAAAAAAACTATCCCAAAACTAGATTGCTTGTCGAAACCAAACTATATGGTTGATTGGTTAAAAAACACCACTAACTGTTCAACAACTCGTGGAGAGCTTTGGAGAAACATTCTGTGGGCTGAGGTCCACTGACTCTTTACATTTGAATGACCTGTCATTGGGCAGAGCTGAGAGCCACTGATGAGCAATTAGTCCCAGCGTCCACCTGACTGAATAGGTCAAGCGCCCAGACTGCAATTACGATGCATCGTATATATGTAGGTTTAATAAAATTCACTCCGGAAAACTAAGCTAAGTCATTTGGATAAAGTTAACCTTATTTATAGTTAGTATATATATGTCCAACGCCCTCCGGTTTTCAACGTTAAGGGTATAACAAACTGTTTCAAGTTTCAGGATTGATTATTCATAAAAAAGCTAATAAGAAAGGTTCATATGAAGATAAGTGCCTGTATTTATGTTCATCTGACCTTTTGAACGTAAATTTATACACGAGTAATTAAAACTGCAAAACTACTTCCAACATAAAGGAGGTTTGCACACAACTATACCCACCTATCCATCTATTTTATTAAACAAATAACTTTATTTTTGATCAGTGTTTTCTACATATACAATTATATTATATTTGATATACCCTAAGAGCGTCCAAAGTTCAAATTAACCTTTGGAATAGCAATATGAACGAATTGTATATTTAACAATTGTTGGAATTTATTGAAAACTTTTGACAATTTTTTTAATATTTTTTATATCTTGAACGTTTAAAATTAAAAACTATTACAAATGTTACTTTCTATGGGCACAATCACAGTAAGGATAGATCAAGTGTAGCAGAATACCTGATCAGATTTGCGACTCCCAAATAATTCACCCTTCCCATTAGCTTGGACCTGTGCTGTCCAACGTTTGCTGAAGGTTCGCCCACCTCTACAACTATGCCACAGACAAGTGAACTCTTGCCTGAGTGATGGTGCCTAGATAGTTTGCTCACCTTATCAGACCTTTTAAAAACGATGGGATGAAATAATAATAAAAAAAGGAAAACAAAGGAAAAAAGACAAAGGAAAAAGGAAATAAAGGATCTTTAGTCGTTTCACATTACTGATTAAACCATTTATAAAAATCACAAAGCAATATTTATGTTCTTGTTATAAATCCAGCGATGTCTGACTGAAATAACTTGATTGATATATGAAAAATCAGAGTTACGAGCTGTGATAAAATGTACCTTACGTACTTTAATTTACTCAAACTAACCATTAAAGATGTAAAAAATAGTCTTTGCTATTTCCTCAATAATTGAGTTAAATGAGGGAGGCATTAGCTCTGAAATTAATAATGCAAATGTATCAGTAAAATTAAAAGAATTTAGAGTCTTTGAATTCAGTTTAGAGTTGACTAATAAGAGAGTAGTCAAGTTGAGGTGGACACGATGCAAAGCTTTGTTCTCTATCTGCTGACAATTCGCCATTTCTGAGCCATTGTTAAAGAAGAATCGTTGATATTACAATCCTTTGCTCCACATAACATCTCTTTATTAGCACATAATTCGGTGATTCAATCGTGCCTTTAAGCTATATATTACTTGTATTTATTGATTTTTTATAAAAACGTTTATTTGATTTAGATCAATACTGTTAGCAATGAATTTATTCAAGTTGGTATAAAACTTAGCTTAAATAATTAAAAATTGTTAGGATTTGGTGAGAATGCATTCTGAGTACAATAATAGGCATAACCAGGAGTGCTTATATCATTGCAGTAAATATTTTTTATAGTTTAATATTTGCATATTGTCTCAGATACACTTCTTTACAAATGGTTAATTCTAAACGTAATGTATACTGTGGCTATGGCGAGAAAGTTTCACATTTATATAACCTTGATCAAAAATAAAATAAAACAACAATTTTTTAACTTGTTTTATGAAAACATTTAAATTGCATGACATATTTTCCTGTTAGGATCAACGAACTGAAGTCTGATTCGCTTTGCCCTTTTACATGGAAAGCTAACGTAAATAACAAGCTTCTTTCATTTGACTAGAATTATATGGTCATAAAAATAATGAAAAAAACATCAGAACACGTTAATTTTGGTTTGGACATTATTTTTGTTTGTTTAAAAATTAAAATTCTAATTTAATTAAACATCCTTATACTGTATTTAAAATGCAAAAATTAATTCTTTTAGACAGTTTGTCTGACACTTATACTGAATCTATTTTCATGTAAATTATGGAAATGGAAGATAATTGTTCCTATAAACGCAGGTTTTAATTTTATTTGTAATATTTTGTTCTTAAATAGTAAAACAAGAAATAATATTCTCTTATGGCATTTAACATGGGAAAAAATTCACACTTTTCCAGCCTTTTTGACACATCGCCTGAGACTTATACTGGGTCAGTTTTCATAAGGTTTGTTCTACATGAAACATAACTCTTCCTATTTTTGCAGATTATATTTGAAATATTTTGTCATTAAGTTGTTTAGAACAATAAATAATATTCTCTTATAGAATTTAGTATGGAATAAAAACAACTCAATTTTTGCAGTTCTTTGATCAGTTCGTCTGTGACTTGTACAAGATCGGGTGTCATGCGGTTTGTGCTAAATGAAAGATAAATTATCCTATTTTTGCAGGTAGTACTTACCTTTATGATATTTCACTTTTTGAATAAAAAACATTACATTTAAAAATGTTTTTAGATGTCTTTATTTTCATTGCCTTAATCTACTTGTTAAGATAAAACATGTTGTTTTATATAAAAACCGTTAAAACACAAACGATCATAAACATGTGCTTTTACTAAATTTTTAATGGCCAATACCTATTATTAGGCATTGGCCAAAAATACCATGTATTAGACTATATAAAAAAATTAATTGTAATGTATTAGGTATACAAAAATTACCATGTGAAATGGTTTTAGTGTAGATGAAAGTGATAAGTTTAAAGATTTCCTAAGCCTTCCACTGCGCTCTGTTTGGTTTCATGCAATGGGTGATCTCGTTCATAATAAATGTGACAGAGCTTTTAAGAGGTAAACGATGATGGTAGGTAGCGTGTTGATTGCAAACAAATTAAAGCAAACTACTTTCTGTCTTCACGTTCCTTATATTAGTTATAAGTATAGTAAGTTATTAGTATATTAGTCGCGTTTCATCGCGATCAATCTTCTTTTACTTTATGTGGGACAGTTTGAATTTACCTAACCAAATTTATCTTCATAACATGAAGATTAACATTAACATCATCTCTGTCACTACTCCTTTTCTCCAAAGAGGCGAATCAGTTATTTTTTAAATTTCAGATGTAGGGGGTCTATTTACAGTTTATATTTACTACCCTTCCTTAAAAGGAGAGATGCTTCCGTCACAACAAACCTAGGTAAGCGTATTTCTAATAGATTTAGATGTACCCACTACCACATAAAGTAATCAACCAAGTTACATCAAAATGTGCACATAATAAAGCGAAATATACAATTGACTTAATATCCATAACATTAACAGTTGTTATACAATTGAAGTTTTGGTTATACACAAATAGACCTTAACCAAATGAAACCAGGTTCTAAGTTTTATCTTTATATGTTCATAAACAAGCGGATACTTACTCCCCGGAAGAGTTACATAGGTAGACGGACTGTGTTAAGTAATTTCAATATCTCTGGAAATCAATGGGCTTAAGTTTTTTTTAGCTGAATCCATCCATTAGAGTTGGTACAACTAAAATTAGCTTATTTAAACCAATTTTGGGATAACCTAACCACCTTTTGCTTGGGGCGATCTGTTTAGTTTTCTAAGTCATAAGTAACCGTCTACCCCACAGCAGTTACGTGTTTGTACTAAATGTTACCAACATAAAACCATTTTTACGAAAGATACTGTGCCCATGGACACACATACATATCCCAGGATTTTAAAACATGTTTTACCGACAGCTTAACTGGTTATTATAAAGGTAGCATAAAGTTTATGAATACATATTATGAAAGAGATTATCGTTTAAGTTTTTGTAATCGTAATAAACTTGATCGTGAGTATCATTTGCTGCATACACAAGTAAATACGATTCATCCCTTCTCTCCAGGTCCCAACATAACAAGCGTGAATGAATAATGAATCTGCTGGGTTAAATATTAAGTGTAAATGTTTGATATCTGATATTAGTGAGATGTTATAGTATTTGCCACATATTTTTCGTGTCCCTAACAGAACATGTTAAGATCATGTTACATGAACCTGTGCTTTGAGGTGTCCAAGAAATTTAGCCTTCCCTAATTATTCACTTTCTAAACAACAAGCGTCCAAGGATTTACTTATATTTCGTAAACAGGCCTAACAACTGCAGGAAATGAAGTCCGATATGTACTCGAGGAACATTTAAACAGTTGCTGAATACAAATATTGAAACTTAAATCGTGCAGGTCTCTAAGTAGAAATTAGATTTCTTACTGAAACTAGAGATTTAATTTTCAAATACCCAGTATATATGTATCCAGAATATAGTCTGATTTCCATGTGGACTTTGTGAATTGAAAAAAGCAGATTGTACCAGCATTCCTGCTGTCTGAAAGCTGGAACGTTGGTTGTGAAGTTATGTGCCAAGAAATAACGTCTTCTGGTTGTGATAATGTAAACCTTAATGTTAACCTCCCTCCCTAATACCTAAAATGATATGTAAACAACGTAGATGCAAAAGTTGCAAATTTAAAACAGGAGTTTTATGAGATTTTCTAGACATTTCAAATTTGTATTACGGCCAAAGATAATTTTAAATCATTAAACCACCAGTTATCTACTCCATAAAATAACTAGCATGTGTTTATTATAAATAATTGTAGTTCAAACTTTTCAAATGTTCGTATTGATCTGACAGAAACACCTATTGTTATTATTATATCTGAGCTTAAACGTTTTTTAGTAAAATTAAACTTTGAAGATTTTTTAGATTAACATTTTATATTCAAGAAAATAAAAAATATAGTATATTCTAATGATATTTCAATATATTGTTGCAATAGCCTGGGCTATCAGGAAATTAAATTCTATAAACATGGGTTGACTCCAAGACCGTACATGAAACTTCTAAAATGGCAAGTAGCCTAAGTGTATAGGCCGACATTTTATAGCCATAGGTCCAAGTTTATGATGAAAACAGCTCACTGTAATCCAAACCTAGGATGTGTCAAATCATTTCACATAACCTGTATAAAAGGCTTAGTTTGGTTAGAGTAGTTTAAAGCTTTTATTTTGGTTCGCTACAACATTCCTGGTAATGTGTTTAAAGTATTTTACAAAAGTTGTATTACCAGTTTAATGTTGGCTTACTCTTACTGTAATCCAACCCTAGGCTATGTCAAATCATTCAAGATAACCTTCCGAAAAAGGCTGTTTGGTTAGAATAATCTATAGCTTTTATTGTGGCTACCTACTGGTAATGTATTTTAGGTAATTTAGACAATTTTTATTATTAATTTAGTGAAAATATAACCTAGCAAATAATTGTCCTACAAAATAAATTTTAAGGTTGTTCGCTTACTGTGACTAACTTCATCAACGCTTTCAAGATAAATTGAGGCTTTGTATACTTTTTACACATGACAATCACAATATTACCAATTGTCTAAGAAAATATAATAAAACAAACTAATTTATAAGTTAAGTTGATATCTTAGTATCTACAGTCATCAAAAAGTTATTTTGAGTTTTTTGACCTGCCACGCGCGTCGTCTGTCGTCTGCCACGGATACAATCGTCGCCTTCGACGACTGACGGACGATATTTACACAGAGTAGGCGTACTAAGGGAATATTAACTGTATAAATGTTTTTTAAACGTACACTTAATAATTTATAAAATAATAAATATGCTCACAACTTAAAAATATACTTCGATTTATCTCTCTTGTGTGTTTTTGTTGGTAAAAAAACTGTTGTTATCCAGTATAACAAAGTGTACTCTAGTAAACTAAGTAGTGGTGAAATACGGGGGAGGGGCCGTAATCGGCGCTTTTTTCCCATGTTATTCTTATGGGGAGCCGTTTTTGAACATTTGCCAGCTCCCGCCTTACACAAGTTTCTTTGTTAGCCTATATTAATACCCAACCCCTGCCTATATTAAATATATTGTCCCCATCCCCATCCCTCCTCTATATTTTTTAAAATTAATTTTCAAATTCAGGCTAAAAAACTATCTTTAGTGTTTATGGTCCGATTTGTTTAAAACTTGGATATGTTATTGTCGTAGGCAAGTGTTTTAATAAATTACACCTACATTTCCCAAATTCACTATTACGGTCAAATTAAAAATTATTTTTGAAAAATACTGCCAATTGCCACCTTCTTTATTAACTGTCCGATTTGTCTTCAATTTGGATATGTTATTGTCCTAGGCAAGTGGTTTAATAAATTCCACTTACATATCCCAAATTCACTATTACGGTCAAATTAAAAAATATTTTAGAAAAATACTGCCAATTGCCAACTTCTTTATTTACTGTCCGATTTGTTTAAAACTTGGATATGTTATTGTCATAGGCAAGTGTTTTAATAAATTCCACTTACATTTCCCAAATTCACTATTACGGTCAAATTAAAAAATATTTTTGAAAAATACTGCCAATTGCCAACTTCTTTATTTACTGTCCGATTTGTTTAAAATTTAGATATGTTATTGTTATAGGCAAGTGTTTTAATAAATTAGCCTTACATTTCCCAAATTCACTATTACAGTCAAATTAAAAAATATTTTTGAAAAATACTGCCAATTGCCAACTTCTTTATTTACTGTCCGATTTGTTTAAAATTTGGATATGTTATTGTTGTAGGCTAGTGTATATGCACCATCCACATTTTACAAATATTGCGGTTAAATTTTAAAAAATTTGGAAAAATACTGGCAATTGGCAACTTCTTTATTTATGGTCTGATTTGTTTAAAATTTATATATGTCATTATTCTAGGCTAGTGTATATGTACCATCCACATTTGACAAATTAACTATAATGGTCAAATTTAAAAAATATTTTGAAAAATATACTAACAATTTCAAACTTCTTTATTTACTGTCTGATTTATTTTCGGATATGTTATAGCTCTTATATAGGTAACAAGACCACACTACCACACGTTCCACTACCCCCTATAATACAGTATTTTGTCTTTTTTGTTTGTTTATTTTGCTGTAATCCCAAAACTGACTCTGCTGTTTATTGTCCGATTTGCCTACACTTTGGATATCGTCCTAAGCATTTATTGTCTGATTTATTTTTGGATATGTTATAGCCCCCAACTATTATATCTAAAATTACAATATTATTTCCACCTATAATACAGTTGATGTGTTGTTTGTTTTGCCGCAACCTAAAAAGTAACATTGGTATTTGTGTTTTTACAAAACTATATTTTGCGGTTGGATTAAAAAAAAATAAATGCAAGCTTATTATATACATCCAGCTGATAAGTAATATATATCCACAAAATATTTATGGTCAGAACTGCCTAAATTTTGGATATGTTTTAAGCCAATGCGATAACAAAAATAAATTTTTAAAACCCAAAACAACTAAACACAAAACACTAATCTTTCTTTGTGCTTGTTTGGAGTAGTCTTTATTTTATCCAACTTAATTTTAATTTTGTAGTTAAAATCAAACTTCCCACATTCTAGCTCCCTTTCCAGCCAGTGGTTGGAGACATAAAGGTTACGAATATTTTCAAACTGTACAATATATCTTTTTCCACCCCTATGTTGGACTTGTTTAATAGCGCTTATTAATAATTCCGCACCATATTCCAAATCCTCCAGTCTACTACATTCTTTAAATTTAACATTGCCTTTAATATCTTGCATCTCTATGTCTTCTTGTCCAACACCATCCCACTCATTGTTACGGAAACTTAGGTTTTCTATTTTTGGAAAGGAATTACCATAAAATGTTGCGGTTCCGTTAGTGTTAAAGCTTGCAAGTGGCTCGTTGGTAGGTAGATAAATAATGTCCAAATCACCACTGTATGGCAACACGCTATAACCTTGCCTATTCTTATTTATCTCTATAAATACAGTTTTACAGACACCTTTAACATAGTATACACCCCTCCGTCCATCCTTTTCTGCCAACACTCCCACAAACTTGTTGTTTACTACAAACGCATACACTATATAATGTCCATAATGCTCTAGATCCTCCCAACGTCGCAGGAAGTAATCTTTTAATTTATCCTCTCTTTCCCTTCTTTCTTGTTCTTTAGCCAACTGTGCTTTGTATTCCTCTGCAACAGTATTTTCCACATATTCCAATTTACGCTTATTACTGTCAATGTCTTCTAATTCCAATTTCCTCTTTTTGGAACAACTCTCTAAGAAAGGCTTGGAAAGTGGCTCTATTTCTTTAATAGTGTATGGGTACAGTTTATTGGTCCGGCTTCTTAAAACGTAGGGAGTAAGGTTAGGACTTTCCACTAAGCCTAATTCTTCTAAATTGATGTGTTTAGGTATAGTGGAGAAAGGTGTATTTGATTTTGTAAAACATGTGCCCCCAGATTTGATGTAACACTTATGCTTTACACTTATGGCATCAGGAAACTCCTCTATTACCTCTACATAGTTAGTTGGTAAACAGTTAAAGCTAAATGCAGATAGAGCACACTTTATTAACTTTTCCCTTTGTGTACTATCTTTTGGCAGTTTTAGTTGTACTCCAGTTATCTTCTTCGTATTACTATTACCCCAATATGCGTATTGTAATAAATCGTTAAACACTAAACAACAACTGTTTTGTAATTGATTGGCAACTTTCACCCACATCTTATGCAGAGGTACAGCATAGAATGGAGCATTTTGAAAGTACCGTTTGTTGTCTTCTATTAGACTTAAACAATCTCTTAAAGGTTCAAACCCTTTACCAAAACCTCTACAATAGTTATAGATTGTTGCCTCTAACCTTGTTATTCCATTCTCTCTAGCTAGTTTAGACGAGAACGTTTCTTTTAGTCTCGCATCTGGACAGTTTACAAAGTTTATTATATGGTTTCCTATACTTTTAATTACTCCAGGGCTTGTAATCTGGCATATAAATTTATTATATATTTTTACCCTGCTATTTACATTAAACCATGTTAAACAGTCTTTACTAACATTATCTACAATAACATTATATCCATTCTTGTACGCCCCCTGGTAGCAAAAGTTAAAGTTTTCTGTAAGATATTGGCACATTTCCTCTTTATTAAATATTCCAGCCAAATCTAGTGTTATATCGAAATCCATAAGATAGTACATTTCTTTTTCCAGATCTTGCAGTATCTTTGGAAGATCTTCCAACAAATCCTTAATTTTAACATTTGCAAGCTCTATTTTATAGGGAATTGCTATAGGATCATCATACTTTTGTTTAATTTGGTCAATATCTTTCTTTATTATTTGTAACACACCCTCGCTTTGGACCCCAGAGGACCTCTCCAAGGAGAATGGTAGTTTGGCCACAACACCATGTCGAGCTAAAGAGAACTTTTTAAATATTCCTCGTAAGTAGCTATTAAACGAGCCACATATTTCCTTCTTAACTTTAAATTTATTCCGAACGTCCCCATCACAATCCGTAACATTGGTTATCTTAACTAACATTATGTTATCACAAAACGCATCCGTTATAGATGTTAAGTTATTTAATTTTGGTTCGCCCTCGCAATAGTTTATATTACCTATGTCTGTAAGAAGGTTATTATTACGTAGATTTTCTAATTATTAGACCAGATATTAGACAGGAAATGTGTTGGAAGTGTATTGCCAAAGACAAACACCACATAGTGCAGCATGTAATCAATCCATTACTATTTAGACAAAGGTCAGTATTGGTACAACATCCGATATATTAACTAAATCCACAATCAAACTTGGAAAACAAACAGTAAAAATTAATATTATAGTAACAGAAATAGTAAGAGTATAAGGACATAGTAATATTTAAAGTTTATAAAACAACACAAATGCAGAGACACAATAAATGACACACTCCGACACATTACGACACAGGCACAGATACTGGTTTACAGCCATTTTACAAAACTTTACACGTTCTGTCAAAAATAGTTTGTAAATTGTGTAAGAAATATATGTAATATAAACAAATTTAACACAATCATAACATTTTGAAGACACAATGTTTGGACTAGGTTTCGCTAATATATCGGATGTTGTACCAATACTGACCTTTGTCTAAATAGTAATGGATTGATTACATGCTGCACTATGTGGTGTTTGTCTTTGGCAATACACTTCCAACACATTTCCTGTCTAATATCTGGCCGGTTGTATCCAGCACAATTTACATTTATGTTTTACTTTACAACAACACAATGAGACGTCTATTCTGCTGCTTATACAACAGATGTACAGGTCTTGTAGAATGTGCGTATTAAATAACATGCATATATTACTCTACTGCACAGGATAAGAATGTAGGGTTTAATAGTACAAAACCTAATACAAGGACTAAGAATAGAATTATAGAATTTCGACAATTTGGGTACTAATGCGGGATGGCACCGTTAGTTAATATGTTAATTATATTGAGACTATAAACTTATTTAGTCGAATTTGGAATTATATTAATAGTGGGTATTCCATATTTGCATATGGGTGTCCACTTACATGTTACACTTACCGCTCGCCTGTGTTTATATACAATATCCATATATTTACAACCTCTATATGCCTATAGTGTAATTATATCTGTCCTGTTTACATGTTTCCGCTACTTTTTTGTATAAAAGAAATGTACTCTGTTAGCCATTTATTGGGAAATTGTATTAAACCTACTAACGAAAGATTCGGTATATGGTTTTTATTAGAAAATCTACGTAATAATAACCTTCTTACAGACATAGGTAATATAAACTATTGCGAGGGCGAACCAAAATTAAATAACTTAACATCTATAACGGATGCGTTTTGTGATAACATAATGTTAGTTAAGATAACCAATGTTACGGATTGTGATGGGGACGTTCGGAATAAATTTAAAGTTAAGAAGGAAATATGTGGCTCGTTTAATAGCTACTTACGAGGAATATTTAAAAAGTTCTCTTTAGCTCGACATGGTGTTGTGGCCAAACTACCATTCTCCTTGGAGAGGTCCTCTGGGGTCCAAAGCGAGGGTGTGTTACAAATAATAAAGAAAGATATTGACCAAATTAAACAAAAGTATGATGATCCTATAGCAATTCCCTATAAAATAGAGCTTGCAAATGTTAAAATTAAGGATTTGTTGGAAGATCTTCCAAAGATACTGCAAGATCTGGAAAAAGAAATGTACTATCTTATGGATTTCGATATAACACTAGATTTGGCTGGAATATTTAATAAAGAGGAAATGTGCCAATATCTTACAGAAAACTTTAACTTTTGCTACCAGGGGGCGTACAAGAATGGATATAATGTTATTGTAGATAATGTTAGTAAAGACTGTTTAACATGGTTTAATGTAAATAGCAGGGTAAAAATATATAATAAATTTATATGCCAGATTACAAGCCCTGGAGTAATTAAAAGTATAGGAAACCATATAATAAACTTTGTAAACTGTCCAGATGCGAGACTAAAAGAAACGTTCTCGTCTAAACTAGCTAGAGAGAATGGAATAACAAGGTTAGAGGCAACAATCTATAACTATTGTAGAGGTTTTGGTAAAGGGTTTGAACCTTTAAGAGATTGTTTAAGTCTAATAGAAGACAACAAACGGTACTTTCAAAATGCTCCATTCTATGCTGTACCTCTGCATAAGATGTGGGTGAAAGTTGCCAATCAATTACAAAACAGTTGTTGTTTAGTGTTTAACGATTTATTACAATACGCATATTGGGGTAACAGTAATACGAAGAAGATAACTGGAGTACAACTAAAACTGCCAAAAGATAGTACACAAAGGGAAAAGTTAATAAAGTATGCTCTATCTGCATTTAGCTTTAACTGTTTACCAACTAACTATGTAGAGGTAATAGAGGAGTTTCCTGATGCCATAAGTGTAAAGCATAAGTGTTACATCAAATCTGGGGGCACATGTTTTACAAAATCAAATACACCTTTCTCCACTATACCTAAACACATCAATTTAGAAGAATTAGGCTTAGTGGAAAGTCCTAACCTTACTCCCTACGTTTTAAGAAGCCGGACCAATAAACTGTACCCATACACTATTAAAGAAATAGAGCCACTTTCCAAGCCTTTCTTAGAGAGTTGTTCCAAAAAGAGGAAATTGGAATTAGAAGACATTGACAGTAATAAGCGTAAATTGGAATATGTGGAAAATACTGTTGCAGAGGAATACAAAGCACAGTTGGCTAAAGAACAAGAAAGAAGGGAAAGAGAGGATAAATTAAAAGATTACTTCCTGCGACGTTGGGAGGATCTAGAGCATTATGGACATTATATAGTGTATGCGTTTGTAGTAAACAACAAGTTTGTGGGAGTGTTGGCAGAAAAGGATGGACGGAGGGGTGTATACTATGTTAAAGGTGTCTGTAAAACTGTATTTATAGAGATAAATAAGAATAGGCAAGGTTATAGCGTGTTGCCATACAGTGGTGATTTGGACATTATTTATCTACCTACCAACGAGCCACTTGCAAGCTTTAACACTAACGGAACCGCAACATTTTATGGTAATTCCTTTCCAAAAATAGAAAACCTAAGTTTCCGTAACAATGAGTGGGATGGTGTTGGACAAGAAGACATAGAGATGCAAGATATTAAAGGCAATGTTAAATTTAAAGAATGTAGTAGACTGGAGGATTTGGAATATGGTGCGGAATTATTAATAAGCGCTATTAAACAAGTCCAACATAGGGGTGGAAAAAGATATATTGTACAGTTTGAAAATATTCGTAACCTTTATGTCTCCAACCACTGGCTGGAAAGGGAGCTAGAATGTGGGAAGTTTGATTTTAACTACAAAATTAAAATTAAGTTGGATAAAATAAAGACTACTCCAAACAAGCACAAAGAAAGATTAGTGTTTTGTGTTTAGTTGTTTTGGGTTTTAAAAATTTATTTTTGTTATCGCATTGGCTTAAAACATATCCAAAATTTAGGCAGTTCTGACCATAAATATTTTGTGGATATATATTACTTATCAGCTGGATGTATATAATAAGCTTGCATTTATTTATTTTTAATCCAACCGCAAAATATAGTTTTGTAAAAACACAAATACCAATGTTACTTTTTAGGTTGCGGCAAAACAAACAACACATCAACTGTATTATAGGTGGAAATAATATTGTAATTTTAGATATAATAGTTGGGGGCTATAACATATCCAAAAATAAATCAGACAATAAATGCTTAGGACAATATCCAAAGTGTAGGCAAATCGGACAATAAACAGCAGAGTCAGTTTTGGGATTACAGCAAAATAAACAAACAAAAAAGACAAAATACTGTATTATAGGGGGTAGTGGAACGTGTGGTAGTGTGGTCTTGTTACCTATATAAGAGCTATAACATATCCGAAAATAAATCAGACAGTAAATAAAGAAGTTGGCAATTGGCAGTATTTTTCAAAAATATTTTTTAATTTGACTGTAATAGTGAATTTGGGAAATGTAAGGCTAATTTATTAAAACACTTGCCTATAACAATAACATATCTAAATTTTAAACAAATCGGACAGTAAATAAAGAAGTTGGCAATTGGCAGTATTTTTCAAAAATATTTTTTAATTTGACCGTAATAGTGAATTTGGGAAATGTAAGTGGAATTTATTAAAACACTTGCCTATGACAATAACATATCCAAGTTTTAAACAAATCGGACAGTAAATAAAGAAGTTGGCAATTGGCAGTATTTTTCTAAAATATTTTTTAATTTGACCGTAATAGTGAATTTGGGATATGTAAGTGGAATTTATTAAACCACTTGCCTAGGACAATAACATATCCAAATTGAAGACAAATCGGACAGTTAATAAAGAAGGTGGCAATTGGCAGTATTTTTCAAAAATAATTTTTAATTTGACCGTAATAGTGAATTTGGGAAATGTAGGTGTAATTTATTAAAACACTTGCCTACGACAATAACATATCCAAGTTTTAAACAAATCGGACCATAAACACTAAAGATAGTTTTTTAGCCTGAATTTGAAAATTAATTTTAAAAATTTAGAGGAGGGATGGGGATGGGGACAATATATTTAATATAGGCAGGGGTTGGGTATTAATATAGGCTAACAAAGAAACTTGTGTAAGGCGGGAGCTGGCAAATGTTCAAAAACGGCTCCCCATAAGAATAACATGGGAAAAAAGCGCCGATTACGGCCCCTCCCCCGTATTTCACCACTACTAAACTAACTATTGTTACTCTGTTGTTGAAACATAGACGTCGGCTAAATTTTAACGATTCAAGTACCACTAAAATGGCTTCCAATGTTATTCTTATGGTGAAAAAAATAAATTTGGTTTTAAGATAATTTGATTAATACTGAACGAAATTATCTGAATAACGAACTTGACCGAGATTCTGACCTGTTAAGTTTTTCTGGAAAATTTTAAGTTTAACTGTGGATGCATTCTCGAGTTATTGGGGTCACAGACATGCCAGTTTAGTTGATTCTCTTACCATTCTAAGCAGTAAAGTTGTGTATAAGGATACTTTCACTTCGTTCAATTATCCAACAATGTTTCATTGTCATATGGCCTATGTATTACTATATTTGGGGATGACCCTGGTAGTACAACGGGTCTCATAATGCAGATGATTACTGTTATGGTATTGAAGTAACAACAAGTCAATCGTTATGCGATTGATGTCAATTGTTGTATTGTTATAGAGTGTGAACATATTGAACACTTTAAGAGGTTATTCATACGCCTAGGCATATTGAATTCTTTGGTCAATTCATCCTCAGCTCTCTTATGCCGGTAAAACAGACCTCAGTTAGACCTAAAACCCATGACCATATCATGGATACATTGACCAGAAACAGGGAGAACATTGACATAGCAAAGTGTAGAGACTGGAAAAGACATAATACAGTATCCCAATAATGGCCTGAAAGTTTTATAATAAGCTACCACACAAACAAAGAACCTGGAATAAAGGAATTTTAAAATAAGGCTAGGAGAGTAGCTGAAATATAAAGTTTTTATTGAATAAAATAATAGAGACCAAATGAATGAACTTTGAGCCCACCCATAATTTATTTGTAAATAAGGTTTGTAAATAATGCATACGTTTTTGTGCATGATTTATTTGATGTGTATTAACGTCTTATGACATGTTCCGCAGATGAGGTTAACGATTGCTATTTGGCAATAAGGAGCTAATAAAGTAATACTATTCCAGTAAGTATTATTATTAATTTTTTCTATGAAGCTACATTTTTGAAGTAGCCCAAAAAGCGAAACACAAACAATGCCGACATTCAGGCCTTTTATCCTCGTGCGACTATTGTTTCACCTCATTGCCAGATAAATCTAAAGAACAAACAACAGTTTGGTTTGACTTGAAGGTTTCCCATATTAATGCCCAAGCTCACGTTTATTGGTTTGTTTACGAGGGAATATTGTTCCAGTGAAGAGTTTAACACGGTGATGTTAACTGAATGGCTAGTGGTTATCTTGTTATTAAATTATTGTGGTAAAAGAAAAAAGTATATATAGTTTGACACATTTATAGTATAAACTGTATAAAAACTTAAAATGAAATAGCTATTAAACACGTAAAGTTAAAAACAAGCCTTGGTTTTTAATTTAATGTAAAGGATGTTTTTATTTAACATTTATTTTAAACAAATTTTCTATAAAATAGAGCGTACAACAATTATTGTTAGCAACTCTAATAACAAAGTTAAATTAACATTGCTTACCAATATTCGAAGAAATAATATTTTCGTTGTATAAATCTACATAGAGTTTATTGATTACTCCATACACCCACTAATACAAATATAAAAAATAATCAATATATTTTAGGAATTAGAATGTTATCTTTAATAGAATATGTTTTACATTAAACTATTTATACAAAGGTGAAATAATTTGAAGCATTTATATGAAACAGCAAAACTTTAACTTCTATATATAAAAGCTTAAACAGTTGAAATTTTATATCATATACTTACTGGGACCAAAATTGTAGAAACAATGAATGAATCCAAAAAAAAAACAACTCAAATACAGGTTAGTAAAAATATTGACTGGACACAGAATAAAATAAAATATTGGGATCTACTTCCATCATGGTAATACTGTACAGTGTTTTACTGTGTCAGAGTGCTTAGTCATTGACAGGAAATTTAAAGAGAAGAAATCTGTGTCATAATTAATATTAATTATTGGCCGCTCCATTAATTTGACATCCAAGGTGATGTCGCGGGAAAAGTATAGATTATTAAAGCAGCTTGAATAAGAATATTTGGTTTTTATTTGGCTTTTCATGTAAATATTAGTACGATACCTTAAAAATTAAAATATGGGTTTAAATTATGTAAAAAATTATTAGTCTAGTTGTTATTACATTTAAATTTGATTGTAATAACATTATACGTAATTAAAAGTAAATATTATAGTTATTTTTTAAATATATGATTTATTATCACTAAAATTAAACAAAATATTTTCATAACTCTATAAGTTTACATTCAGATTTTATTTGTTAAAAAAATACAACAATTTTCGATTACATATTATTACATTAAAATTACATACTAGATAGTATAATTATTTGGAAAATTTTTGGTTTGTCATGACTAAAACCAAAACTAAACATATATTTTAGATAATTCTAATAGTTTGAATTCAGATTTAAAAATTTTAATTGCCGTATTTTAATCATTCTTTCTGTCCTTAAAGTAAATTGAAAAATTAAACAGGTTACGAGAAAAAGTGGCTTTAAAAATTAAAACCGAAAAAAGGAAATGTAAAATGACTATAATAAGCGAAGTGGTGGAAAAATGAAGTCTCGCTTGTGCAAGGAAAAGCTTTCCGGATTAGGATTTATGTTGGCATCTCTGTAAATTCGCTTTTAAGTGAAGTCATATCTGGGGTTCATAGTTACAACAAATAAACTATGACTTTGTATTCAGTTTCTCAAATTTTAACTTGTTTAGGGTTCTGAGAAATAATGTTCTTGAGAATATTAGAAGCAGTGCAATTTTATTGAATTGAATTGAATTTTAACATTTCATCTAAAGTTTTATTTTTATTTTTAGTCACTGGTGTAAAATATTGTGTGAAACAACAAAAACAAGAAAAAAATATCATTAAGGGTAGAACAAAATATATTAGAAATAACACTTTTGTAGTTGGTTTATTTTCCATTTTTTATTCCAATGAAAAAGGTAATCATACTAAAGATTTTAATCTATATCTATAAAAGGCAAAGCCCTGGCTTACTGACGTACTGACCTCGCTCACCTACTCACTCATCACTAATTCTCCACCTTCCCATGTAGGTAGAGAGCTGAAATTTTGTACACTGATTCTTTAGGCATAAAATAGGAAAACTAAATGGTTTTCATGCTGATCTTAGGGCTCCGCCAGAGATCCCGACAAAGTTCCCATGTATTTCTTATGGACATTCATTTTGGTTTGAGCTGATAAAAATACAACCAGCTGATCTTGATTTGTATTATTCCACGGGCTAACCACAGAATGCAGCACACACAACTGTCATAGTTTTTACTTTCTCCCTCTATACATAGTATATAGAGAAAGTATTGTTTTCGTCAAAATTTTCGAATTTGAGTTGTTAGTGGAAATATTCGTTTTGGTGCTCCTTGAACCCAAAAAAGTGGTTTTTACGTGATGTATGTCTGTGTGTGTGTGTGTGTGTGTGTGTGTGTGTGTGTGTGTGTGTGTGTGTGTGTGTGTGTGTGTGTGTGTGTGTGTGTGTGTGTGTGTGTGTGTGTGTGTGTGTGTGTGTTCGTGTGTGTCTGTGTGGATGTGTACAGAGCTAGAGCCCTAACCAATGGACCGATTTTTATGAAATTTGGTATGTAGGTACTAATCCTCGATATCTTCAGGCGATTTTTTATTTTTTGGAATTTTTGATTTTTAAGGGTAATTATCTCCCCAAAACCGCCAAAAATCATGAAAAATCAAAATTTCTCAAAAACGGCTCTAACG
This sequence comes from Allygus modestus, assembly GCA_963675035.1. NCBI lineage: Eukaryota > Metazoa > Arthropoda > Insecta > Hemiptera > Cicadellidae > Allygus > Allygus modestus. The sequence continues at coordinate 393,259,280 of OY776112.1, read as the reverse complement.
ATTTTGATTAAACTTTAGTGGTTTGTAGAACTTTAGGTTAACACCACCCGCATTTCTGGAAAATTTGGGTTCACAGGAATTTGGGTTTCTGGGTAATTTGGGAAATTACAGGACTTAAAAGATCAAAAATTCAGTTTTTTGGATTTTTCATAAAATATCATAAAAGTTAAAGAAGTGACCATTATCATATTGACCATTAAAAAGAGCTAAAAAAAAACTAAATAAATTTGTATTTTGAATTACTATTCTACGATTGTTAGTTGCGGAGAGAATTGAAATTTTCATCTTGCGATAAACGCAGTACGTTGTTCAATGTTATTCTTATGGGGAATACAAAAAAAGGGATTTAGGTGGATATTTCTGAAAACAACTATTTTAGACAACTTTATGTACATTTATCTGTACTTAATATTCTATATTAATTAAATAAAAATAATTTTTAATTAAAATTAGGCTAAAAGGGAGAAAGTATTTGTCAGTTTCCTGATACCGTTTATTATAAATTATTTGAGTGGCGAAGCCTGCAGGAACAGCTAGTGTTATTATAAAATAAACGTGGTGTCTGGCTGTAGTTGTGTGTTTTCGTTTTAACCCAAACGTTTCGTACCTGATTGAGCTGAAATTTCGCACGAACTTCGTACGAAATTCATATTACCTTAAAACAGGGCTATTCTAGTTTAAAAATCTATCATATGATTAGTTAAATATATATTCATTATTCAAAACAGCTCAAAATCACAAGTGTTGTATTCCGGGTGGAACCGAGAACTGCAGCTTGTAGCTTATTATATAGTAGAAATACATATGAAAATATACGCCCGTTACCCCAATAACCCTATTAGGAAAATATTTAATTATATCTATAGTAGATTATATCCTATACTCTTATATGAGCAATGTGTGATTGGTTGGTTGGTTGCACAATTATCTCGAAAACGGCTCCGAGGATTTCCTTCAAATTTTGGAAATAACTGAGTTCTGGTATAAAAATATGTTCTAGACAGATCTCACTCCCAGTAAAAATCGAAAAAAATTGAATTTTAAAAACTAAATTAAAAGTTAAAATAAATAACATTGGGCTTATGGAGTTAAAATCAAAACAAAAGAATTGCATCAGCTGTTCGTAAAACAGGGAACTGTCAAAATAATACTCACGTTGTTTATGATTATTAACATGTGGTTTCCTATGAGCAGTGACTAAAGCTGTTGAGTGAAGATTACATATATAGAGTAGTACAATAAATCAAAAGGACATTGAGCTATAAATAACAACTGGAGTGACCTTAAAATGTATAAAAGAGGCAAATGAGCTATACAAATCTGATTATCAGTAGGGGAAAGTGGTGAAATATTACTCCAAGTCATCTAAACAAATTGACTGGCCTTCCCCCGAGCAAAGCTCGGCCCCCAGGTACTTTGTATTAACTACAATTGTATTAAGATTGTTTCAAAATCAAATCACAAGCTATTCTTAAAAGAATTCGATTAGTTTGAATTTCACGTTACTCATTTTTAAACGTACTCATCCATTAATTTTAGAGGAGGATAATGATCACATCTTCAAGTCCCATACACTCAATGGGGTAAATTACAAGGGCTGACCAGAGGCATTTTACCCACCGATTGCCCATGGGCATCACGTGTTACAGGGAAAGGGGAAGGAAATTGCCTCCCCTGCAATTAACATCCCCCCTCGACCACCACGGACTCGTTCCTTCATTACCTTTCTTTTAAATTGTTACCTTTGAAAATAATATCTGGTAGGAAATTCTGAAATAATTATTTGTTGTTGTTGGATAATGTGTAAGACAAATACACCATATATTAAGTGTGCCACCTGCTTCAGTTTGGAACATGTATAATATTGATATAATGCCAACATATTTTAATGGGAGGCTGCTACATTAGATAAATGACGGTAAATTAGAAATAATCAACAATAAAAGCTCATTCATATGAAATGAGTGTTAGCAAATGTGATTTTAGGACAATGAAAACTACAATCATGTTACGAGATTGAAATTCTCGATTACCATTTATGTAACCCAGCAAGGTAAATAATATTGAAGTTTGATCCAGAGGTATATAATGATAACTATTGTAGTTATGCTACCAATACCCCCTTACCAACTAACTAAGAAAATACTTAATACAAACTATCTTATCATTGAATTTTAATTAAAATGCATCATAAAACATAGTAAAGGTAGTATAATTATTATTTATGATTTGAAGTTGGACCTATCTATCTGTAAACAAATTAAAAATCCAGCAATTGCGATTTAATTTTGCTTAACATATCCAATACTCTTAAAGTATAACAACTGGTACAATTATATTAACCACCCTGTATTAAATAATTCCTTTTTTAGTTGGATGAAACTAATCGATTGGTAAGTTGTGGAAGTTTCTCGTACTGAGTGAAGTTACTGGAAATACTGTATATACAAAGATGATTGAGATGGTAGCTACACGAGAGGTGGTCACAATATAACAACCACTGAGGTGATTGATGTGGCAACAGTGGTTGTATTGGGTGGCTGGATTCGATCGCGATAATTAACTGTAAAGGAACAAGTAAATGCTTGGGTTGCCCATTACCCGTTCCGCCTCATTTGCATGATATAGGGTGTGATGAGTTTCCTAAGGAATGTCGGGATGTTTCCAAAGATATCCTGATTGAATCTATATCGCTTTTATTCTGCAGTTTACTCTTTATAGTTTTAATTGAACTGGTACAGTGTATCAAACTTAACGTTAAAAAATGTTCATTAATAAAACTAATAAGAGGTTGTAATTTATTGGTCTTGTAAAGGTAAATTGTACTAGTATCCCTATAGGAAATAAAGAAAATGTTTTTGTTATAACAACCAAAACCACTAGAATTTGTTTTCCAGGATAGTAAACAAAAAAAGTTGCATCTAGCTCTAATATATTTCTAGATGACTTTGTAATAACAAATTTTTAACAAATAATTTATAGAAGCTGAGAAATGTGAAATGAAAGTTCTTAAACAAAACCTTTCGGGAAATCAAGGAAGATTCACCACGTGGTGTTAGTGACCCCACAGCTTTGAACACTCGAGCGTCATGGATATAACTTTTTGCTTTCACTTACAATTATTTCTAGGAAATCTCACTATATCATTTAAAAGAGAAGATTCCAAAAGACAATGTAAGAGGAAAACTCGAACTATAAAAAACACTTTCTATGCAGTTTGAGTAATCACCCCTGTATAATCTTGTGTTTGTGGATTCGAAATACCTAAACATTTACAGTATTATAATGTTATAAACATTTTACGGAATTAAGCATACATATATTTATAATGGAAACGTTTTTATTTGTTGGAACCGATACCTCATAGGCCTTATTATGACTTTATTGAACTATGCACATTTTAACAGAATTACCTCCATCTTCAGATACTTAATTTTTTCCATTTTTAAGGAGTGGCAAGGTTTAAAAACTGTAAAACACAAACAACAATATAATCACTAATCATAAATATTCTATATTTAGGCTTACAAACAAACGGGAACTGGACGGATATAGGTGCACATAATCGTATGGACTATGGGAGCAAAAAATATAAGTTTAGCCTAGAATGAGCTAGGCCTATATTATGGTCATAACGATTTTATGTCAAGCATAGTTTGTAATATACTCTTAGACATATCACCGGCTATACAAGCAAAAACATAAAACATATGTTTAAAGTGACTTTATTAATTTTTTTATTGTCTGCAACAGTAATATCATTATAAATACTTTAAAAATACATTCACAATCGATGTAATGTGAAAACTTAAACACTTAAAAATCAAGATCGAATTCGAATCATATTTTAAACATTAAGATTGGTACGAGAAAATAACTCCGATCTGAATAACTGTAAGATATTATTCTGAAACAATGAATCCCAAAAACGTCTGAGTTATAAAGCGAATTACCAGGACGATAGCAATAAACTGAGAGTCTGGAATGTTCTTAAAATTGAGACTACCCTTTTAGATATGATAATAATAATGTTCATTATATGACATATAATAACCTATCCTTTTCTTTTTTCAAGGTACATGGATTAATATAATTAAGTTCAAAGTAAGTAAGCTCAAATAGCTTATATAATATCGTACAGGGTACACTTTTACGTTACAGCATTGGAAGGTAATAACTATTTAGTTTTTCCTATACATCCGTTGAAAACACTCACTTAAAGACAACAGTGGAAAAAGCTCTGTCTTGAAATACCTAATCTTTTTAAGATGTAAATCATTTACCATCAACGCTGGAGGTATGTTTCTTAAGAAGCCCTTCAAATGCTTGCAGTGCATAGATTGTACTATAAGATAAATTATGAGGCAAACCGTTAGTGTCTTTGAACAGTACTTCTTTTCACGGTATCACTATATACCAAGGAGATCGATGCAGCTAATAAAGAGGGAAACTTAAGGGTTCCAAAATTTTGAATTTTTTAAGGGTTGCAGTTAAACTTTAATAGGCACAATAAAATAAATAGCTTCGAACAAATACCGTGTGACTTGCAAGTGATAGTTGAATTTCGACGGTATTTTAGAATTAATATGTGTTTCACCACTCAAACTAATCTTTAACCATTGAATTAGTGTTGTAACTGAAATTCGGTGGTTAACAATTATATACGTTTTGAAGATCTAAGAGAACTTTATACAAATTCAACTGTCACATAAAACAAAAACTATCCCAACACTAGAATTCTTGTCGAAACCAAACCATATTGTTTATTGGTTAAAAAATCACCACTCGAGGTTATTGGTTCAACAACTCGTGGAGAGCTTTTGAGAAACATTCTGCGGGCTGAGGTCCACTGACTCTTTACATTTGAATGACCTGCCATTGGGCAGAGCTGAGAGCCACTGATGAGCAATTAGTCCCAGCGTCCACCTGACTGAATAGGTCAAGCGCCAAGACTGCAATTACGATGCATCGTATATATGTAGGTTTAATAAAATTCACTCCGGAAAACTAAGCTAAGTCATTTGGATAAAGTTAACCTTATTTATAGTTAGTATATATATGTCCAACGCCCTCCGGTTTTCAACGTTAAGGGTATAACAAACTGTTTCAAGTTTCAGGATTGATTATTCATAAAAAAGCTAACAAGAAAGGTTCATATGAAGATAAGTGCCTGTATTTATGTTCATCTGACCTTTTGAACGTAAATTTATTCACGAGTAATTAAAACTTCAAAACTACTTCCAACATAACGGAGAAGGTTTGCACGCAACTATATCCACCTATCCATCTATTTTATTAAACAAATATCTTTAATTTTGATCAGTGTTTTTCCACATATACAATTATATTATATTTGATATACCCTAAGAGCGTCCAAAGTTCAAATTAACCTTTGGAAGAATAGCAATATGAACGAATTGTATATTTAACAATTATTGGCATTTATTGAAAACTTTTGACAATTGTTTTTTAAAATTGTTTATATCTTGAACGTTCAAAATTAAAAACTATGAAAAATGTTACTTTCTATGGACACAATCACAGTAAGGATAGATCAAGAGTAGCAGAATACCTGATCAGATTTGCGACTCCCAAATAATTCACACTTCCCATCAGCTTGGACCTGTGCTGTCCAACGTTTGCTGAAGGTTCGCCCACCTCTACAACTATGCCACAGACAAGTGAACTCTTGCCTGAGTGATGGCGCCTAGATAGCTTGCTCACCTTATCAGACCTTTTAAAAACGATGGGATGAAATAATTATAATACCCCCGTCGCAGCAAACCTGCATACTCAGCGAATTTCCAATGAATATATAACATAACACATTAAAACACTTAACAGGATTCGTAAGAAATGTATTCACAAACAAGCGATATTTAAAATATTAATTATTCTCCATAAGAATAACATTGGGCATGAGTACGCAGGTTTGCTGCAACAAGGCACACAAAATAATGGGTTTTTATGCAAATATCAATATAACTCATCTTAGTGAAGTCACATACCAAGTTTCATCCATATACATTCATAAATAAGCGATATATAACATTTTAAGTATTTTCCATAAGAATAACATGGGGACCAAGTACCTAGGTTTGCTGCTACAGGAACCATAGGTGAAAAATTGTTTTTCTGTGCAAACAACAATAAACCACAAACAGATCAAGCCATATACCAAATTTCGCCAGTTTATGTTCATAAATAAGCGAGATATACAATTTTTCCTTTTCTCCATAAGAATAACATTAGACAACGTACTGTGTTTAGCACTTTCAATATCTCGGTAACCAATTGACGTAGAGCAATGATCAAAATACCAAATTGTTTGTATTTTTAAGCTGAATTCAATGGTATAAATTAAAATTTGATTTATGTTAAAACTACATGTGAAAACCCCAAAAAACACATCTTTGGGGTACAAAACCCCTCAAAAAACCCCCTTCGGATGGTGTGATTCATCTGGTTTTCGAACTCGTTCAAATAAATGGTACTTTACACATTTTTACCAAATTTCATTAAGATCGGACCTTTTTTACGAGAGTTATCGTGCTTACGGACACATATATATATATATAAATATATATATATATAAATATATATATAAATATATATATAAATATATATATATATAAATATATATATATAAATATATATATATATATATATACAAATTTGAACGAATGGTGTTTTTTGCATCTGGGGACATCAAAATGAAAAGTTATCATGGTCTCGGGCTTAAGTCTTACCATGAGACCTACGGTAATAGCTTATTCCCTATAGGGGAAATTCGCTAAAAAAAGGAAAACAAAGGAAAATACCCCCGTCACAGCAAACCTGCGTACTCAGCGAATTTCCAATGCATAATATATGTCTTAATACCACATAAAGCCGGAAACCAAGTTTCATAAAAATATATTCACATATAAGCGATTTTAATTATTCTCTATAAGAATAACATAGGTAATGAGTACGTAGGTTTGCTGAAACAAGGAACAGAAACAATTGGTTTTTATGCAAATATAAATAAAATTTAACTAGGCGAAACCACATACTAAGTTTCATCAATATTCAATCATAAATAAGTGCTATATAACATTCTAGTTATTCTCCATAAAAATAACATGGGGGCTGAGAAAGCAGGTTTGCTGCAACAAGGAACAGAAAAATGGGTTTTTATATAATTATCAAATATAACTCATCCAAGTGAAGCTACATACTAAGTTTTATTAATTTATGTTCATAATTAAGGGAGTCATTACATTTTACTTATTCTCCATAAGAATAACATGGGGGCTGAGTACGCAGGTTTGCTGCTACGGGAATAATCAACAAAAAGTCAAATTTTTGTGCAAATATCAATATACCAGTACTATGTGAAGTCACATACCAAGTTTCATCAACATACATTCATAAATAATCGAGATATCAAATTTAATTTATCCTCCATAAGGATAGCATTGGACAACGTACTGTGTTTAGCACTTTGAATATCTCTGCAACGGTTGGGCGTAGAATCACAATTTAAACACCAAATTGATTGTTTTGTGGTACTGAACAGATTCGTAAAAGCAAATGGTAAGTTTACATTAAAATAAACTGAGGAAAAGCCAAAAACCTTTTTCCCATAAGATTAACATGGGAGATTTTATGAGCAGGTTTTTTTTTATTTTCTCCGCAACCACTTAACCTAGGTTAATAATTCAAGATACTAAATTATTTGTTTTTTTTTAAGCTCTATAACATGGTCAAAACCTAAATTAAGTTTTTTTTTAAATTGTAGGGTGAAAAATGCAAAAAACTGATTTTTGGAAAATTTAAAACCCCCATAAACCCCCCTTCCCATGGTCCGATTTTTCTGGTTTTCGAACTTAAAGTCATGAATGTTATTTTACACATTTGAGCCAAATTTCATCAAAATCGGACGTTTTTTACTCAAGTTATCATGTTAACGGACACACACACACACACACACACACACACACACACACACATATATATATATATATATATATAAATTTGAACGAATGGTGTTTTTGGCATCTGGGGACCTCAAAACAAAAAGTTGTCATGGTCTCGGGCTTAAGTCTTACCATGAGACCTACGGTAATAGCTTCTTCCCTATATGGGAAATTCGCTAAAATACAAAGGAAAAAGGAAATAAAGGATCTTTAGTCGTTTCACATTAATGATTAAACCATTTATAAAAATTACAAAGCAATATTTATGTTCTTGTTATGAATCCAGTGATGTCTGACTGAAATAACTTGATTGATATATGAAAAATCAGAGTTACGAGCTGTGATAAAATGTACCTTACGTACTTTAATTAACTCAAACTAACCATTAAAGATGTAAAAATAGTCTGCTATTTCCTCAATAATTGAGTTAAATGAGGGAGGCATTAGCTCTGAAATTAATAATGCAAATGTATCAGTAAAATTAAAAGAATTTAGAGTCTTCGAATTCAGATTAGAGTGGACTAATAAGATAGTAGTCAAGTTGAGGTGGACACGATGAAAAGCTTTGTTCTCTATCTGCTGACAATTCGCCATTTCTGAGCCATTGTTAAAGAAGAATCGTTGATATTACAATACTTTGCTCCACTTAACATCTCCTTATCATCACATAAGTCGGTGATTCAATCGTGCCTTTAAGCTAGATATTACTTGTATTTATTGATCTTTTATAAAAACGTTTATTTGATTTAGATCAATACTGTTAGCAAAGAATTTATTCAAGTTGGTTTAAAACTTAGCTTAAATAATTAAAAATTGTTACGATTTGGTGAGAATGCATGTTGAGTGCAATAATAAGCATCACCAGAAGTGCTTATATCATTGCAGTAAATATTTGTAATAGTTTAATATTTGCATATTGTCTCAGATACACTTCTTTACCAATGGTTAATTCTAAACGTAATGTATACTGTGGCTATGGCGTGAAGGTTTCACATTTATATCACCTTGATCAAAAATAAAATAAAACAACAATTTTTTAACTTGTTTTATGAAAACATTTAAATTGAATGACATATTTTCCTGTTAGGATCAACGAACTGAAGTCTGATTCGCTTTGCCCTTTCACATGGAAAGCTAACGTAAATAACAAGCTTCTTTCATTCGACTAGAATTATATGGTCATAAAAATAATGAAAAAACCATCAGAATACGTTAATTTTGGTTTGGACATTATTTTTGTTTGTTTAAAAATTAAAATCCTAATTTAATTAAACATCCTTATACTGTATTTAAAACGCAAAAATTAATTCTTTTAGACAGTTTGTCTGACACTTATACTGAATCTATTTTCATGTAAATTATGGAAATGGAAGATAATTGTTCCTATAAAAGCAGGTTTTATTTTTATTTGTAATATTTTGTTCTTAAATAGTAAAACAAGAAATAATATTCTCTTATGGCATTTAACATGGGGAAAAATTCACACTTTTCCAGCCTTTTTGACACACCGCCTGAGACTTGTACTGGGTCAGTTTTCATAAGGTTTGTTCTACATGAAAGATAACTCTTCCTATTTTAGCAGATTGTATTTGAAATATTTTGTCATTAAGTTGTTTAGAACAATAAATATTATTCTCTTATAGAATTTAGTATGGAATAAAAACTCACATTTTGCAGTTCTTTGATCAGTTCGTCTGTCCAAGATCGGGTTTCATGCAGTTTGTGTTAAATGAAAGATAAATTATCCTATATTTGCAGGTTTTACTTACCTTTATGATATTTCACTTTTTAAATAAAAAACACTAAATTTAAAAATGTATTTAAACATTTTTATTTTCATTGCCTTAATCTACTGGTTAAGACAACACATGTTGTTTTATATAAAAACTGTTAAAATATAAACGATCATAAACATGTGGTTTTACTACATTTTTAATGGCCAATACCTATTATCAGGTATTGGCCAAAAATACCATGTATTAGACTATATAACAAAATTAATTGTATTGTAATGTATTAGGTATACAAAAATTACCATGTGAAATAGTTTTAGTGTAGATGAAAGTGATAAGTTTAAAGATTTCCTAAGCCTTCCACTGCGCTCTGATTGGTTTCATGCAATGGGTGATCTCGTTCATACTAAATGTGACAGAGCTTTTAATAGGTAAACGATGATGGTAGGTAGCGTGTTGATTGCAAACAAATTAAAGCTAACTACTTTCTGTCTTCGCGTTCCTTATATTAGTTAACGTTTCATCGCGATCACTCTTCTTTTACTTTATGTGGGACAGTTTGAATTTACCGAACCAAATTTATCTTCATGGTAATTGACATCATCTCTTTCACTACTCCTTTTCTCCAAAGAGGCGAATCAGCTATTTTATTTAAGATGTAAGGGGTCTATTTACAGTTTATATTTACTACCCTTCCTTAAAAGGAGAGATGCTTCCGTCACAACAAACCTAGGTAAGCGTATTTCTATTAGATTTAGATGTACCCACTACCACATAAAGTAATCAACCAAGTTACATCAAAATGTGCACATAATAAAGCGAAATATACAATTGACTTAATATCCATAACATTAACAGTTGTTATACAATTGAAGTTTAGGTTATACACAAATAGACCTTAACCAAATGAAACCAGGTTCTAAGTTTTATCTTTATATGTTCATAAACAAGCGGATACTTACTCCCCGGAAGAGTTACATAGGTAGACGGTCTGTTAAGTAATTTCAATATCTCTGGTAATCAATGGGCTTAAGTTTTTTTTTTAGCTGAATCCATCCTTTAGAGTTGGTACAACTAAAATTAGCTTATTTAAACCAATTTTGGGATAACCTAACCACCTTTTACTTGGGGCGATCTGTTTAGTTTTCTAACGTCATAAGTAACCGTCTACCCCACAGCAGTTACGTGTTTGTACTAAATGTTACCAACATAAAACCATTTTTACGAAAGATACTGTGCCCATGGACACACATACATATCCCAGGATTTTAAAACATGTTTTACCGACAGCTTAATTGGTTATTATAAAGGTAGCATAAAGTTTATGAATACATATTATGAAAGAGATTATCGTTTAAGTTTTTGTAATCGTAATAAAATTGATCGTGAGTATCATTTGCTGCATACACAAGTGAATACGATTCATCCCTTCTCTCCAGGTCCCAACATAACAAGCGTGAATGAATAACGAATCTGCTGGGTTAAATATTAAGTGTAAATGTTTGATATCTGACATTAGTGAGATGTTATAGTAAGGTGTCCCTAACAGAACATGTTAAGATCATGTTACATGAACCTGTGCTTTGAGGTGTCCAAGAAATTTAGCCTTCCCTAATTATTCACTTTCTAAACAACAAGCGTCCAAGGATTTACTTATATTTCGTAAACAGGCCTAACAACTGCAGGAAATGAAGTCCGATATGTACTCGAGGAACATTTAAACAGTTGCTGAATACAAATATTGAAACTTGAATCGTGCAGGTCTCTAAGTAGAAATTAGATTTCTTACTGAAATTAGAGATTTAATTTTCAAATACCCAGTATATAAGTATCCAGAATATAGTCTGATTTCCATGTGGACTTTGTGAACTGAAAAAGCAGATTGTACCAGCATTCCTGCTGTCTGAAAGCTGGAACATTGGTTGTGAAGTTATGTGCCAAGAAATAACGTCTTCTGGTTGTGATAATGTAAACCTTGATGTTAACCTCCCTCCCTCATACCTAAAATGGTATGTAAACAACGTAGATGCAAAAGTTGCAAATTTAAAACAGGAGTTTTATGAAATTTTCTAGACATTTCAAATTTGTATTACGGCCAAAGATAATTTTAAATCATTAAACCACCAGTTATCTACTCCATAAAATAACTAGCATGTGTTTATTATAAATAATTGTAGTTCAAACTTTTCAAATGTTCGTATTGATCTGACAGAAACACCTATTGTTATTATTATATCTGAGCTTAAACGTTTTTTAGTAAAATTAAACTTTGAAGATTTTTTAGATTAACATTTTATATTCAAGAAAATAAAAAATATAGTATATTCTAATACCTTGAAACAATCTTGCAAATGCGTTTTGAGTGAGTCCATTCAGTAAACCCCTATTTACGCATTATTGACGAGTGAGGATCTTTGAATCTTTGGATCTCTGAATCCGTCCCTTTAACAACACATAAACATAAACATACGCATTATTTCTATTATACTTTAATGCGTATTTCAACTGTTACAATTCCTAGTACAGCACTAAAGCTGTCAGCAAACTACACATCCACCAGAGAGCCAGGACGAGAGGTCGCTAATGGTTATTATGTTCAAGAGGACCTGTTAGGATGCATCCTACATCGCATGTCATTGAGTAATTAATGTGGTATCCGATCACTATATTTTTTCCACACTAGTAATTGTTGTTCATATAAAAATAAAACGAAGTAATGAATTAGGCGATTCGGTGATTATTAGTGCCTTATTGTAGTTTTTCTTCCACTATTTTAGTAAACATTTTGAATATTAGTCTATATACTTACTTAAGGGGAAAACATATCTAGGGATTAATACAATTATTTATTCCATCCGATGTATCGGGATTTCCAACCAAACTAATGTATGGGGAAATCTTTAAACCAGGTAAGGTAGGCCTGACCACTATCTCCTCCTTCCTGTCAGGGTACGACCAAAGGGTTCCTAAAAAGTTAGGAACCATTCCGGCGTTTGAGTAGGTCAGATGAGAAGCAGTGCAAACCCAACTCAGAATTGCCGGCCTGGGATGAAACCCAAGACCTCCCAAATTTGACTCAAAAAAAAAAAAAATGCACATCCAAAACCCAATACCTCAACAGCTCGCTGACAAGAATATGAGACGTGTTCAGAAAACGCGAGATCTTCGTCTAGGATGACCCTAAGGGTTTTTACCTTTTCACAAATCTATAAAGGCCTTGCCATGAAGTATAACACTTCCAAAATATCCCTTTTTAATTTCATCTAACGCAGCTGGTGGCTCAATATGAACGAAGAATCATTTATAATAATTTAACTTAATTAACTTAAGCTCATTTTTCTCGGACTACCTTTACACTGATTTATGATCTCTTTTTAAGGTGCATTGCCTTTTCAAAAAAAGCATATACATATAATTATATTGAAAACAATCATCATATATATGTATTAAACCTATTTAAAAACGGTTGTTATATCTGCCGTATATAAATCAAATAAAGTTGGCCCAAAGTAGCTCTCCTCTTCTCATTCCTAGGCCATCCGATGCAACATTATCGATTAAGTGAGATTTAAGGGGTTTTAGTGGAACCGGATATCCTCTGCAATCATAACCTGCACTATGTGGTGTCTAGATCTTACGTGCAACTGTACCCCGTAAGAAAACTACCTTATTCTTATCTTTTCTAATCATTCTTGAATTTTTCCACCACTCAGTAGTGGAGTAGTTGAGATATGCAGTTCCGTGCCGTGCCGTGGGTTCTGTTCTGTACCTTGCTTTATGTTTGGTTTGTTTTTCATTTTAACTGCTTTTACAGTTCTCTGTTTTATTTTTTTTCAGCTCTGCCTGGTTTGTGGCACTAATCTTTTGTGTAATTTTTGTTATGTTTTAGGGGTTTTTTGAAGGCGAAATTAGAGTCAAATATCGAAACGTCGTAAAACTTCTTTTTGCAATCAGTGATGGATAATGTCCGCAGTAATTTCTTCACATAAACTCACGATCACCAACAATGGATTTTTAACAAATAGTTTCAAACACTCACCGACGACGTGCAGATAGCCGAACTGCGTCTTGGCGGTGACGGTGTTGATCTGACACATGTACCGCCCCTTGTCCTCCTCCTGCACGTTGCTGATGTGCAGGAACCACGTGCGGTGCTTGTCGTGTGTCACAGAGATCCGGGGGTTCCGGGTGATCACGTGACTGTGCACCGTCAAGATGGCCGACTGCTCGAAGTGCATCCAGGCCACCTGTGGGACACGGTGGGGGTGAGTGTTTGATGGAGGTGTAACAGAAGTAGGTTTGTGACGTAAAGTGTAAGTAATCATCCAACACAGCGAGCAGTGACTGAAAGTCTTTAAAACATATGTTAATGTATGAAAAATTTACCCAACCAATGGTTTTAAATTATTTCTTGCATTATTTTTATTAAGCCTGAGACTGTGTAATTTACAATAGGCTTTGATCAATGGCTTTGATCAAGAATTAGTCATTTCGTTGGTAATATATAGCTCTGTTAACCGGGAACGTGAACAGGTTATAGATCAAATTGCTTAGTTTGTGTAGTAATTAAGGACCAGCTGGTAAACAGGGGAACCTCTGAACGGGTGTCTTAGAGAGCCAGATATTTTGATAATTTTGCTTTATTTAGTTGGCTACTAAATAAAATAACTCTACAGATTATCATTGAAACAGTTAGGGCGTATGAGGTGAAGAATTTTGGAGGATAAATTTGACACCATCCTCCTATCCTCATATATAGAGGGTAAGAGCTGTTAATTGATACCAAATATGTTTTCCAAATTAAACTTTCGGAGTAAAAAATCACCGATCTAAAATCTAAAAAATCTCTTAATACAATAAATACTGAAAAACATGATGTATATATACAGTATATGTTGTAACCATGGATTATTCAAGAACGCAATGTACATAAATTAAAACGAAATTTAATTAACATTCTGAACAAGAATGAGTCATTGGTAACGATTACACATACATGTATAGTTTTGGCGGCCCTCGATATAGGCTAGGCCGATGCCGAAAACTTATAGAGTATTTTATTGCAATTAGGCTGATTAGATTTGAAATCAGAGTAAAAAACAGCGCTGATGTTCATAATACTTCTTCTTGGCCCCATGAGGGGTGCTTCATTCAAACCATCAAATGGAAAAACAAAGTTTGATTTGTAGGGTAAACAGGTTGTGCACTGTTATCTGTCATGAAAAAAATCCCAATTGGCAAAAGTTTCAGACTAGCCGACTGGATTTAATATGTCCTAAACGCTCTAAAACGATCCAATAAGCGTGATTAAGTCGAATATTTGCAATATCAATGGTCAATGCTGCAATATGTAAGGATAAACGTGAACTACCCTAGGAATTTATTTATAAACATGTGTGATTAGTTGATTAAATAAAATAGCTCCATTCAATTAATTGATAACTAGCAAATTCAGCAAATCCAGCAAATCCAGCAGATCGAATGCGAACAAATATTTGTCACTATGGGAATATCCGGCTCATGTACCGTCTTTTCGCTATATATTGAGATGCCTTTCCAGAATTGTTATTAAAGCAGCTGATCTTGATTATTTACTGTTTGTTATTATCAACAGCTGCTGTTAAAATGTTAAATTTTATTTATATTCTTCCATAATATTAACATTGGAACTTTAACGACCCAGGGGGCAGAGCAATGAACAAATTCCAAAGCCACAAAAGGCACATCTGGACGCCAGTGGTTTTCAAATAACTCATCAACCATAATTTGTAACTAATAGTTTTACCGGTAGTGCATTCATAAAAAACACTTTATTTTTTTGATAAGATTTTAGCAAATTTCCCCTATAGGGAATGACCGTAGGTCTCATGGTAAGACTTAAGCCCGAGACCATGATAACTCTTTGTTTTGAGGTACCCAGATGTCAAAAACACTATTTGTTCAAATTTATATATATATATATATATATATATATATATATATATAATATTATTAGGATCACTGCATAGGGCTACTATTATTATTATTTTTAAAAGAAAATTACCAGAGAACCCTTCAAAATTAATTTTTTATTCACTGACATGTTTCTAGGTTTACCTCATGGTCACAGTACAGCTAATACCTCGAAACTCATGTCAGTGAATAAAAAAATGAATTTTGAAGGGTACTCTGTTAATTTTTTTAAATAATATATATATATATCGTTTATATATATATATATATATATATGTATATATATATATGTGTGTGTGTGTGTGTGTGTGTGTGTGTCAGTGAATGCGATAACTTGAGTAAAAAGTCCGATTCCGATTAAATTTGGCTCAAATGTGTAAAGTGACATTCATGACTTTAAGTTCGAAAACAAAAAAAATCGAACCATGGGAAGGGGGTTCGGGGGAAGGGGTGAAGGGGAATTGTGTGGGGTTTCAAAATTTTCCAAAAATCAGTTTTTTGCATTTTCCCCATACAGTTTTTAAAACATACAATTTTTGTTTTGATCTTTTTATAGAGCTTAAAAACTAATAATATAGTATTTTGAATTATTCACCTAGGATAAGTGGTTAGGGAGAAAATCCAAAATGTTCATAAAATCTCTCATGTTAATCTTATGGGAAAATGGTTTTTAGCTTTTCCTTAGTTCATTTTAAGGTAAACCTTACATTTGCTTTTACCAACCAGTTCAGCTCCACAGAAAAATCATTTAAGTGTTTAAATTGTGATTCTACGTCCAACCGTTGCAGAGATATTCAAAGTGCTAAACACAGTACGTTGTCCAATGTCATCCTTATGGAGTATAAATACAATTTGATATCTCGATTATTTATGAAAGTATATTGATGAAACTTATATGTATGTGGCTTCAAGTAGTACTGGTTTATTGATATGTGCACACAAAAATGATTTTTAGTTGATAATTCCTGCAGCAGCAAACCTGCATTCTCAGCCCTAATGTTATGCTTATGGAGAATAAGTAAAGTTGTATAACTCAATGAATTATGGACATAAATTATTAAAACTTGATATAAAGCTTCACCTGGTTGAGTTATATTAATAATTGCTTAAAAACACGTCTTATATTTCTCGATGCAGCAAACCTGCGTACTCATCCCTAAAGTTACTCTTATGGAGAATAAATAAAATGCGATATATCACTTATATATTCATGTATTTTTATGAAACTTGGTGAGTGGCTTTATCTGGTAGTGAGAAACATATGCATGCATCGGAAACATGCTGAGTATGCAGGTTTGCTGCGACGACGGGGGTATTAATCATAAGTCGCCTTTTACTTTCATAGTATATGAAGAAAGTATTGTTTTCGTAATAATTTTCGAATTAGAGTAGTTAGTGGAAATATTCGTTTCGGTTCTCCATGAATCCAAAAAAGTGATTTTTACGTGATGTCTGTGTGACTGTCTGCCTGTCTGTCCGTCTGTCTGTCTGTATGAATATGTACAGAGCTAGAGATGACACCAGTGGACCGAGTTTCATGAAATTTGGTATATATGACCTAATCCACGATATATCCAAGCATTTTTTAAAATTGTTTTGAAATTTTGATTTTTAAGGGTAATTATCCCCCCAAAACCGCTAAAAAACATGAAAAATCCAAATTTTTCAAAATCGGCTCTAACGATTTTAATTAAACTATAGTGGTTTGTAGAGCTTTACGTCTCCAAAAAAATAACACCACCCGAATTCCTGGAAAAATTCGGGTTCAGAAATCACAAGACTTAAAATATTCAAAATTAAGTTTTTTTAAATTTTTCATAAACAAATAAAAATGCAAAAACAGATTATTATTCACCATTAAAAAGAGCTAAAAAAAGTAAACAATTTAGTATTTTGAATTATTACCCTACAATTACTGGTTGCGGAGAAAATTTAAATTTTCCTTTTGCGGTAAACGGAGTACGTTGTCCAATGTTATTCTTATGGGGAATACAAAAATGACTATTTCTCACTTATTTACTGATAAATTTAGTTCAAACTTGATATGCCTGTCAAGTTAGAATTGATAAACAGAGGAAATTCGAAATATGTTGCCCCTTAATAACCCTGGGTGGGGGAATAGGGGGAATTTCCCCAGTTAACTCCACGCGTGTAGCAACGGATTTTGTAGTGCCTCCAAAACAGGATTTGGGTGGATATTTTTGAAAAAAAAACTTGTTTACAACATTTTTCGGACATTCGAACGTTCTTTGAATTCTATATTTAGTAAATAGAAAGTAATTTATTCATTAAAGTTGGGCTAAAAGGGAGAAAGTATGTGTCAGTTTCCTTATACCGTTTATTTTAGGTTATGTAATTTTTTTCTTCTATTCTGTTTTTCTATTTAATGTAAAAATTAAAAATATTACAGAGATACGGAGAGAAGTCATAAGTCACATTGTGCTAATAAAAAAAACTACTAATATTTCTTTGCAGGTTACTTTTCCTTTCGGGAACCATCGAATACTCAACCTTAATATTATTGTATCCGTCGAATGTCGACGGGCACCAACTAGTAATTAATTCATTAAATAACCATCAGTTAGTGACAAGTCAACTTAACTTAAACATTACTAGTGTAGGTACTTAGATAGTTTAAAAATAATCTATTTACTCGTTAACAGTTAAAGTTGCATCTATAGTCTGTTATTCGTTTTTATTCAAGTAATATGATTGCCAAAAATAGCTAGCTTTGCGCTGAAATTCATTACACCGCGTGATGGGATGGGAAAATGCCCGGATAATACCTCATCGATGTCTTCCATTAACCATTAGCGGATATGAAGTTTACACGGGTTATAAGAGCATATTGGCCTGTGTAGAGAGGCCGACAGTGTTTACGAATAACCATTTAATCAGATTCTTAACTCATAATTATAAATTTTCTTCCAGCTAAAAATACTTAATTTGAGTGACGTTTGGAATTCAAAATTGTATTTAGTAAGGCGCTTATCAAAAATACATTAGATCAAATTATGTTTCATAAATTTAATAAAATTGTAAGGTTGAGTGAAGCTGTTTTTAACTTTTTAAACACATTATTTACAAATTATCAGTCCTGGAAGCTAAGAGTAAAATTTGCCATGTAAGAATTGTTACAAAGTTGTCTGCAATGTTATCTATGTGCAGACTGTATAGCGAGTAGGCTGTCCTTTTACAACAGATACATTATTTTAGAAATCCATAGTCTAAATTTTTCTGCAGTCAATTTTTACATTAAAATTTGTAATGCAATGTTTTTAAATTTTTAGGAAAAACTCTGGTTCCTAATTTTAATGAAATGACATTTGTAAATTTGAATATGAATTAATTTAATATTCTATACTCTCACAATCATTTTTTTAACTAACATAACTTGCGCAGGAATTAAGGCTTTGATGCAAGTATTTAAATAAAAGTATTAGAACAAATATTGTTTTCAGTTCTGTTATATTTGAAGTACTTATTTCAACTTTAACTCCATGCTAATTCAGTTATTTGAATGAAGTATTACATTAAATATTTTTGAACACATAACAACTAGCGATCCAAAATAATTAATTTTGAGTGAGGAAGTAGATTTGCTCCATCAGCGAGCTTCTGTACGCTTACTCGCCCATTTCAAACACCCGGCGCTGCGCCTTTCAGCTCAAATTTAATTCAGGCCCAATTACTTTATAATTATTACAATAACCAGAACATAATGCTTTCTTAGTATATTTATTAATTATTGTATTTGTTGTTGTTAATGTTTACACATTTCCATCTGCACAAACATAAACGAAAAATGCAAGTAATTCTACTTAACCTTTTTACATTAGTATATATTCGTGTGTCCCCACATTTTAGTTGAGAGAAACAAATATTAGGATTATTTTAATGACATGTTTCTTGCATGTTAATATTGTTCCTGTTGTGTGTGTGTGTATATATATATATATATATATATATATATATATATATGTAGGTAGACATGTATTGCAATTTTTAGACAATATATTTAAGTTAATTGTTCCAGGAATCTTTGAATAACCCGCATGTCTTAAAACCGTCAACCACGCACTTCAATGAAACTTGTAATGTTGATTGTTTGGATACAAATTTTCTCTAACTGTCATAAATTAAATAGAATGATTAAGTTAGAACATATTCAAATATTGTAGCAGCCGATCATCTGTACAACTTGTTATGACATAAAACTAAAATCTGGTAAATGAGGAGAGCTGTTGGACCCACAGCTTGTTAATATAAAACTACAAACAAATTGTGATGACCACCTATGGTTAATATAAGGGTAACTGCTTCTTATAGACCATCCGCCCCCTCCTCATAGCTTTGTAATACGCTATCACATAAAATTGTTGAGAGCTTGTGTTGGAAGGCTATTAGTCACCTATCACAAAGTAATCTGTCGCAAGGGGTCGTGTAAAGCATACTCATTAAAGAGGGAGGTATAGCGGTTAAGGTGTGTGGGGGTTTGGTGCGGGGGGGGGCGTTTCACTGGCACACAAGGCCAGGCAATACCTTAGTTAATAATCAGAAATATTTAAGTAAATACGGTTATAAATTAAATGCCGAAGAGGGAGTTGTAAAACTGTCAAAAACCTCAAGCTGTACATGCATTCAGTTATACGTTATGAAACCGATATTACTGGACACAATTTTGAACTGTCTTTAATAATTCATGTACAATTTTTGGTAACATTTTGTTAATACAGGATCCTTGATATGGGATAGCGTATGCATTCTTGTACATATATATTTAGCTTGCTTCAATACACTATTATGTTTTAACGGTCTAAAATTATAAACAAAAATACATCTGTCATTAAGTATTTACTCTATTGGAATTCGTTGTATTTCTTGATTAAGTTTTAGAAACTACTTTAATGCATGTTTAATGTAACGGTATGTTTTTTTTAAGGATTTTAAAATCTAAAATACTTCAAAGAGAACAAATACCCCCGTTACAGCAAACCTGCATTCTCAGCGAATTTCCAATGAATATGACTTATGAATTATTTTTGAATGAATATATAACATAACACATTAAAATAATTAACAGGATTCAAAAGAAATATATTCACAAACAAGCGATATTTAAAATATTAATTAATTCTCCATAAGAATAACATTGGGATGAGTACGCAGGTTTGCTGCAACACAAAATAATGGGTTTTTATGCAAATTTCAACAGAACTCATCTTAGTGAAGTCACATACCAAGTTTCATCCATATACATTCATAAATAAGTGGTAAACAGGGTGTCCCGGAAGTAAGTACAACAACTTTGGAAATTGGTTATATGAGTCAAAATAAAAATAAAATATAGAATCAAATGTTTCCAAAAACTTTCTGTTACCGATATATCCACCATTTTGTATTTTGTCATTAAAATGTTATAAAATTAAAAAAATATTAAAGATATCTTTATGAAAATTGGTATTGTGTTTAAGGTAGTAATAAAATAATTGTAAAAAAATAATTATTTAAAAAATATGTTTCTTTTTAAAAATGTCAACCATTTTAATGTTTCTAACTAAAATTACTAAAAAACAACTGATTATACGAAAAACTTCAAGAACATCTTTATTTCATTCTTTTAATTTTCTATCAAACGACACCAAGTTCAGAAAGATCGAATAACAAATAGCTGAGAAATCACAATTTTTAGTTCTACAGGCCAGGCGCAATGAGGACAAGTTGTCAGGGAGCTCCTAGCCTGTACAATTAAAAATCGTGATATCTCAACTATTTGTTATTCGATCTTTCTGAACTTGATTTCGACTGATAGAAAATTAAAGTTACTAAATAAAGATGTTTTTGAAGTTTTTTCGTATAATCAGCCGTTTTTCAGTAATTTTAGTTAGAAACATAAAAAAGGCCGCCAGTTTGAATACCCCCGTCGCAGCAAACCTGCGTACTCAGCGAATTTCCAATGCATATATATGTGACTCACTACTATACTACATAGGGCTATTTACCAAATTTCACAAAAATACATCCTTAATAAGTGATATATAGCATTTTATTTATTCTCCATAAGAATAACATTAGGGTTGAGGACGCAGGTTTGCTGCAACGAGGAATATAATTAATTTTTTTGCAATTATCAATACAACTGAACCAGGTGAAGCTACATACCAAGTTCTCTTAATGTAGGTTCATAATTAAGGGAGATATAAAACTTTACTTATTCTCCATATGAATAACATGGGGGCTTAGTATGCAGGTTTGCTGCTACGGGGACTATCAACGAAAAACTAGTTTTTTGTGGTAATATCAACATATCACAACTATTTGAATCCACATACCAAGTTTCATCAATATACATTCATAAATAATCGAGATATAGAATTTTATTTATTCTCCATAAGGATAACATTGGGCAACGTACTGTGTTTAGCACTTTGAATACCTCTGCAACGGTTAGACGTATAACAACGATTAAAACACCAAAATGTTTGTTTTGTTGAGCTAAACATATTAATAAACAGAAATGTGAAGTTTTTAGTAAAACTATCTGAGAAAAATCTAAAAACCTTTTTCCCATAAGATTAACATGGAACACTTTTTTGGATTTTCTCCGCAACCACTTAACCTAGGTTAATGATTAAAAATACTACATTGTTTTGTATTTTAAGCTCTATAACATGGCTATAACCAAAGTTGAGTGTTTTTAACATTTTGGGGTCAAATTTGCAAAAAACCGATTTTCGTAAAATTGTAAACCCCCATAAAACCCCCTTCCCATAGTGCGATCAATCTGGGTTTCGAACTTAAAGTCATAAATGCTACTCTCCACATTTGTGCCAAATTTCATCTAAATCGGGTATTTCTTTCAAAAGTTATCGCGGTAACGGACACATATATATATATATATATATATATATATATATATATAAATTTGAACGAACAGTGTTTTTAGGATCTGGGGACCTCAAAACGAAAAGTTATCATGGTCTCGGGCTTCATGGAATGTATAGCTTCTTCCCTATAGGGGACATTCGCTAAAGGGAAAAATATTTTTTAATAATAATTTTTTTACTTTATTACTACCTTAAACACTATACCAAGTTATAATACCCCCGTAGCAGCAAACCTGCAAACTCAGCGAATTTCCAATGCATATTAATTTATCTTAATACCACATAAAGCCACATACCAAGTTTCATCAATATAACATTCATAAATAAACGATTTATGACATTTTAATTATTCTCTATAAGAATAACCTGGCTGAGTATGCAGGTTTGCTGAAATAAGGAACACTGAAAATGGGTTTTTATATAAATACCAATGTAACTCAACTAGGTAAAGCCACATACCAAGTTCTATTAATTTATGTTCATAATTAAAGGAGATAACACGTTAATTATTCTCTATAAGAATAACATGGGGCTGAGTATGCAGGTTTGCTGCTACGGGAACTATCAGCCAACAATGGGTTTTTATGCAAATAACAATAGACTACAATGAAATGAAGCAATATACTAAGTTTCGTCAGGATAAGTTGATAAATAAGCGAGATATACAACTTTTCTTATCCTCCATAAGAATAACATTGGACAACGTACTGTGTTTAGCACTTTCAATATCTCAGTAACCAATTGACGTAGAGCAAAAATTAAAACATCAAATTGTGCGTATTTTTAAGCTGATTCCTATGGAAAAAAATAGAATTTTACTTTTTCAAATATTGTATGTAAAAAACTCAAAAAACCCATTTTTGGGGTACAAACCCCCCCAAAATACCTGTTCGGATTGCTCGATCCGTCTAGTTTTCGAACATAAAGTCATAAATGCTGCTTTACACGTTTGTACCAAATTTAATCAAATTCGGACCTTTTTTACGAGAGTTATCGCACCCACGGACACACACACTAACACACACACACACACACACACACACACATATATATATATATATATATATATACAGTTTCGAACGAATGGTTTTTTTGGGGTCTGGGGACCTCAAAACGAAAAGTTATCTTATCATGGTCCCGGGCCTAGGTCTTACCATGCCGACTACGGTAATAGCTTCTTCCCTATAGGGGAAATTCGCTAAAAATGGTACAAAATGGCGGATATGTCAGTAACAAGGCGTTTTTGGACAAAATGTTATTCTTAATTTAATTTGTATTTGACCAATATAACCAATTTCCAAAGTTTTTGTACTTACATCCGGGGCACCCTGAATAACATTTTAATTATTTTCCATAAGAAATTTTTATGCTGAATTCAATGGAAAAATAAAAAAAATTATTTAGATAAAAATTACATGTGGAAACCCCAAAAACAATTTTTGGGGTACAAAACCCCCCCAAAACCTTCCTTTGGATGGTGCGATTCGTCTGTTTTTCGAACTCGTTCAAATAAATAGTACTTTTCACCTTTTTACCAAATTTCATTAAGATCGGACCATTTTTACGAGAGTTATCGTGCTTACGATAAATACATATATAAAGATTTGAACGAATGGTGTTTTAGCATCTGGGGACCTCAAAATGAAAAGTTATCATGGTCTCGGGCTTAAGTCTTACCATCAGACCTACGGTAATAGCTTCTTCCCTATAGGGGAAATTCGCTAAAACTGTATTTTTATTCATAGTCTGTATACATGTCATAAACGTTTGTCTTGTTTTAAAATACAATTTTGAAAACTTATCAAAACCTGTACGTTGATAACGTGCATTACAAATTATATACTCTAATATACAATATGCTAGATGAGGTTATATTTCTAAGGGGATGCAATGTTAAACATCAGTCTGAACAATAATGTGACGAAAGTTTAGTAACAGCAATGTTGAATATCATTAACTTATTAAAAGGTTAACAAAAAGGTATATTAAAAACAAATCTGTAAAAATGGCTGGTGTTTATAAACCACAGATCTGTCGGCAGGGTTATACATCACACATTATACCCGAGCTCAATAACATGGAAGGTTGTAACTCACCGGATGTGAGAAGGCGTCACTTCCGCCGGTAGACCATTGTTGTGTTCCAGTTTAGGCTTTAGGAAACGTCCTATATCAAATCAAAGTCTCAAATAAACCGAGAAACAACACTCATTGTTGATCATTATCCATCCGATTTGTAAAGTACAAAACTGTGATGGTTGATAAATACGGAATATAATAACACGTGCCATGCTAATTCAAATCTGTTCAGTAAAAGAAAAGAAAAATTCTGGTAGTAATATTAATCCAGATTGAGTAGTATTACATTGTGCAGTTATAGTATCATGTATAACAAAATACAAACATTTAAATGGTCTCCCTGAAAACGAAAGGAACAAAAATATATTCAATGTGTTTGCACGTTTGACTGTGGTCTTGGTAATTGTGCGGCTGCTGTCTGTTTCCACGTGGTTTCTGTATCCGTGTGGGTGATGTAGCCGTGTGGTTACTGTAGTCGTGTAGTTGCTGTAGTCGTGCGGTTGCTGTATCCGAGCGGTTGCTGAATCTGTGCGGTTGCTGTAACCTTGTGGTTGTTGTATAAAAGTGATTGCTGTATTCGTGCGGTTGCTGAGCCGTGTGGTTGCTATAGCCGTGCGGTTTCTATTTCCAAGTAGTTGCTGTAGCCGTGTGGTTGCTGCAGCCGTACGTTTGGTGTATCCAAATGGTTACTGTATCCGAGCGGTTGCTGTAGCCGTGCGATGGCTGTATCCAAATTGTTGGTATAGCCGTGTGGTTGTTGTATCCGAGTAGTATCTGTGGCCGTGTAGTAGCTGTAGCCGTGCGGTTGCTGTAGCCGTGCGGTTGCTGTAGCCTTGCGGTTGCTGTATTCGTGCGGTTGCTGTATTCGTGCGGTTGCTGTATTCGTGCGGTGGTTGTATCCAAATGGTTGCTATAGCCGTGTGGTTGGTGTATCCGAGTAGTATCTGTGGCCGTGTAGTAGCTGTAGCCGTGTGGTTGCTGTAGCCGTGCGGTTGCTGTAGCCGTGCGGTTGCTGTATTCGTGCGGTGGTTGTATCCAAATGGCTGCTATAGTCGTGTGGTTGTTGTATCCGAGTAGTATCTGTGGCCGTGTAGTAGCTGTAGCCGTGCGGTTGCTGTAGCCGTGCGGTTGCTGTAGCCTTGCGGTTGCTGTATTCGTGCGGTTGCTGTATTCGTGCGGTTGCTGTATTCGTGCAGTGGTTGTATCCAAATGGTTGCTATAGCCGTGTGGTTGGTGTATCCGAGTAGTATCTGTGGCCGTGTAGTAGCTGTAGCCGTGTGGTTGCTGTAGCCGTGCGGTTGCTGTAGCCTTGCGGTTGCTGTATTCGTGCGGTTGCTGTATTCGTGCGGTGGTTGTATCCAAATGGTTGATGTAGCCGTGTGGTTGCTGTATCCGAGTAGTATCTGTGGCCGTGTGGTTGCTGTAGCCGTGCGGTTGCTGTAGCCGTGCGGTTGCTGTATTCGTGCGGTGGTTGTATCCAAATGGTTGCTATAGTCGTGTGGTTGTTGTATCCGAGTAGTATCTGTGGCCGTGTAGTAGCTGTAGCCGTGCGGTTGCTGTAGCCTTGCGGTTGCTGTATTCGTGCGCTGGTTGTATCCAAATGGTTGATGTAGCCGTGTGGTTGGTGTATCCGAGTAGTATCTGTGGCCGTGTAGTAGCTGTAGCCGTGTGGTTGCTGTAGCCGTGCGGTTGCTGTAGCCGTGCGGTTGCTGTATTCGTGCGGTGGTTGTATCCAAATGGTTGCTATAGTCGTGTGGTTGTTGTATCCGAGTAGTATCTGTGGCCGTGTAGTAGCTGTAGCCGTGCGAATAGCTGGCGATGCGACTGCAATGATAGCGTGTTGACGTGTAATCCGGTGGTGAAGCCACGGAATACATAAACATTCTTATTATTATTATGGTTAATAATAATTACCTAACTTCATGACCCGATAAAACACGTAACATAAACATATTTTTATGGAGTACTATTTATATGATTTTAGTTCAATTAGGTACACATATTTTTGAAATAAGTATATTGTAATTTAAATGTATTTTATTATGACACAAAAAATCACACTTTATGAACAGAAATAGACAGTCATAAAGCAGGTATTATGGCTACATAATCTTTAACATGTTGCACGTCTATTAATCTGTATTTGGTAACCAAATGTATTGGGACTCTACCTTACATCATGGCAAAATTCATCGCTGACAGCTGGCGCCGTAGGTCTTCCTTTAACTGGGTTATAAAATCCTTCTAATAATAAATAATTAGTTTTCCCAAGCAGTGTTAATTCTTAAAACCGATACTATCGTTTCGATTGTGTGTCCGCTTAATTGATCTATTGAACTAAAGTTCCTGTATTTTATTACTGATAAATTTTTCAATTTACTCGATTTTAGTTAATTTTTACATAAGACCACTTCGGTGTTTCATGATACACACCGTGTATTATAGTCTACTTAATGATACACGCTATTAAGTGCAAATAACTATATCTTATGCATAGAACTATTTGGCTTTAAATGTAATGTTTGTTACATGACAAATACATATATTTTTATTTGGCAAAGTCAGAAATTAAAATAATTGTATAAAATGAGCAATTTGGCAGAGAACCACAGCTCTCATATCGGTCATTGCGTAATGAAGCAAACGTTGTGTCTGGGTAGCGGTAACTTTGTTAATAAGGCGATATTGGAATATCACCACTGTTTAGTGGAATAGTAAATGCCACTTATTTTATGAAATAATGAGCCTATTCGGGTTTCCCATTTTAAATTAATTAATATGAAACAACTGTTTATAGTTCTATATTGCAAGCAACATTATTTTGAATTTAAATTAGCACATTGTGGTATTGTTTGGCATTTATTATTCTTATTTTGTTAAAACTTTCTTTATTAAAAAACATTACAATATATGAACAAAATACAAATTTTTGCACGTCAAACACCAAATTGTATACGATTTTTGGGGAAAACATCACTAGTTTATAAAATATATAGGATACATCTGTTTTGAAAACCAACTCATATATTAAATATGTTATTAGACTGAGTTTAGATTTACATTACCAAATTGATTTAGTAAATATAACGAGCAATTTGGTCTAGTGTAACCAATCTTTAGTCGGTCTTAACATCACGGTTTTTCATCAGTGAATAATATGTTTTACATTTAACTCCAGGAGTGCCAAACTAACGTTAGACAATCTTGTAAAAGGGTTTGTTAAAAGGAAACAAAAACTTGATCGTGTAGTTTGTATACTTCTCAGTTTGCGGGGTGAGGTTTTTGAAGAGTCAAAATTCAAACCATTCAGTTGTGGGCGTACAGAACCTCACATATTGGTCAATGTGGCCGGTTTAGGCTACAATGTAAAATAATAGATATAATCACAAAATTAACTTTAACCAGTTTAATAAATAGATATACAACATTTTTGAACGTAACCAAAATAAATGTCATGGTTCTTAACGATACGCTATTACACATCAAGGTTAAATTATGCTGATGAAAATGTGTTCTTTAATAAGAAAAACTCTCAATATAAACTTAATTTAAAGACAGCCTCTTTATCATTTTCACCCTGGAAATGGGCATAATTTGGTTAAAGTACAAGAAAAATACAAAAGTCAAATAAATCAGATACGGTTAAATATAATCACTCAAAACCCATTTTAGTTTTAAATGAACAATTTTTTTTAAATATTTTAAAAACACTATTGGTACGAGGCGCCCTAAACTATAAGCTCTAATTTTGATAAGATATATTTTCCTGATTCATATCGTGGAATTCTTTGACCACCGAATGTATAAATACTGATGTGAAATTACAATTTTCTAGAAAAAAATCCGCTTGTAAAATCTTTATTCGAGTTTAAAGTTTGAAAAGTTAAAAAGTATAATATTCTTATTTTTTTATACACCTTAAAATTACCATGCCCCACTATCCTGCACTTAAACCTAAATGAAAGGACGTAATATAAAGACAGGTGCGTAAAAAAGAGAAAACGGTAAATGAAAATGAAAATGTTTTGAAACATCTAAACTCATAATATATCACCTGAAGACAAGTGCATTTTGATGAAACATTTACTACATAACTAAATGTAGGATGATTACGTTACAAAAATATCCAACACATAATAATCATTATTGCGTTATTTGTGTACACTCATTGTTACTACGCAATTATATTTAATTTACTTATTTAAAAATAAGAACGACGCCTATCCCTTTTTTTACTTAATAGCTTTAAATATTTGTTGTACCATCTTCGTAAGTCTATCGTAAATCTTTAAGCCTTCTATACATCAATAATATGAAAAATTGAAAGAGAAAAATGTCAAAGTTCACAATAGTTATTCTAAAATCTCGGCAATATCTGCTGCCTCTTCAGCAGTCTCAATATACATATCCTCTACGGCATGAAATAATTAAGATCAACATTCAAGATTATAACACAAACTGGTTTACTATTTCTTAGTATATCATAGGATAAATAGTACGGGTTTAAATAAGAACTTTTACCTAATTATTAAATTTACAATAAATCTTTTTTAGAAGGTATATACAATATGATACTTTTGAAAATTTAGACCTGACTGTTTAATTTTACTTGTAGAAAAAACTCTCCTCAACAGAATGATTACTTCTTTCAAAAGCAAAAGGTATTTGGGAATTCGAAATTTGTTTATAGCATAACCATATTTTGTATATGAAACATTGATCACTTTAAGGGGTTGAACACTATACGTTTATCACTTGTACAACTTTTGTTTGATTTATATATTTTCAAATTAATTATGACACATCCATTCAGTTAAGATAAATATAAAACCTTACATATGACTATGAGTTATTTTTAGCGATTTCACTGTATTGTACAACACGTTTAGTATTACTATTTTTAATATGAACCCTGATTTTAAAATCATAGTAATATTAAACTTCTTAGTAGTCTTCAGTTTTAAAGCTTTTACAAAATTTAGATTAACTGTCATAAATTCATGTAACTATATTATTATATAGGATACAGAACTTTGGAATATTTTTTACTGACATTTCTTTACTTAGTTTGGTTAAAATTTGTAGTATTAAACGTTTGGTGCAAGCTGGCATCGTGGATCACATCTGAATTCATCGCCTGACAGTTCTGGCGACGGGGGCCCTCGTCAATCGACAACTTTTTTTGGCACGAAACTCCTCTCTCGTTGATAATAAGTTGTTTTATAAATATATGCTGTTTTTCTACGAAAGACAAAAAAATACATACTTCTTACAGTTAAATTTATGTCTGGATGTCGAATGTAAAAAAAATATGTATGTGTATGTGTGCATATTATAATATTATGTTAAAATTACAAAGTATAATTGCAATTTAATACCATTAATAACATGTGGCTATCACATAAGAATGCCAGCATTGTATAAAAGACTAGCTTGCCGAAATGCAAATTGTTTTGAGTCGTCTCGTTATACATATCGATAGTACATTTCACTATGTAGACTATTACATTTTATAATCTGACGAACAGCGTATAAGTTGTGTTAGTGATAGGTTATTTAATATTTTAATAAATGTATTTGTATGTAAATTTGTTTCTAAAACGGGTAATATTTTCTTCGCACTTGTTCATAGACTGCAAATTTGTGCACATAGGATCTTAATGCAATAAGTATTCAATGTAGTACAATTTGTTTGTAATCATTCAATGTAACTTAAAAATAAAGATGATTATTTAAACAAAACTAAATACGCATCCCAAACAAACCTAATGCATGTTTAGGAATGGTTACAGGTTCCAAATATTTTATTTTATTTGATAACTATATTTGTAACTTCATCAATATAAAACACTGTAACGGATCTAGGTCAGTACATAAATACATTGTTAAACATTTTAAAATGTAAAGGTTTTAGCTGATTACAAGGTTTATGATATTTTAAGCAGTAAAAATCTATATTGACATCATGACAAAGTTTGTAAATAAACATTTTATACTGTTGTACGCTTTGGTATCAATTAAAATAAGTTAACTAACTGTTAATCTGTTTTACGAATATCACTGAATTTTGTTTTTACATGAAAATGCTTGTGGCTGACAACTAAGCCAAAATATGTATTTAACATTGAATAAATTACTTTGTAATATTAATATTATAAATAATAGGTTTCTATCGTGATATAAAGCACAAATTATTGCCTTCTATTGATTCTGAAAACTTCTACTAAATAACAAATGTTTAAAGGAAAGTGTTGGGATACGGTTGCAAGAGAGATATTATTCACCTATTACAAGGCAATCTATCTCAAATGTCGGGTAAACTCACACCAACCGAAGAATTATAGATATAGAGGGGAGAAGAGGGGGTGCTTGGAAGGGAAATGTTTACACATTGCTTTGTGCGATTGTCGAAAAGTATGATGGAAATCAGAAAAATACCAAGTGGGTAAAAAAGAGACGGAACCAGATACTTATACAAATAAATGTGGAAATTAAGTTTTTCTACTATTTTACACATTTTGTAAAACCATGAATGTGAATAAAGGGTTATGTAAATTATAATTAACATTTGGATTATAATTTCCTAAGGATTTAACTTTAACATTAAAACTTTAACTTTAATTTTTACCTTCTAATAGTTTTAAAATCCACATGGAACAATGTAACTGGGAACCGAGTGTGTGTTTCAAATGTTTGACGACACGTGTGCTGTGTTATTTAACGAATTAATGCGGACATTTTACACCAATTATTAATTAGTGATGTTATCAATTACATTACTATAATAAGTGATGGAAAAGTTCCAAATTAATTTCTTGAATAACATAAACTCCCCATCACCAACAGTAAAATTTAAACAAAGAAGTGTGTATATTGTATTGGAAGTGTACTATCTGTAGCAAGGCTAACACTTCATTAAAAGTTAAATAAAATGTTTCAACTGGTAATAGTGCCTTATAACACAGAAAAGTATCAATATAAAACGAGTTTGCACGCAGCACGCTGACGTGAGGGAAGTGAATTTCCACATAAAAACTTTTAAAACTGAAAATCAGTGTAAAAACATACATTTGTCCAATTTTTATCGAAATCTGAAAACTTTGATTTTTTGGCTGTTCTGATACTCCTGGTTTCATTTACTTGCGAAGCTGGGAATACAATTTTGCGCATTTTAAGGTTAGGAGAAGGTCCAGACAGTCATGAAAGTAGGCGTGATGTTGCTGGGGATAATAAAAGTACTCTAACAAAGGAATAACAGGCTTTTCTAGTGTAAAACCCCCATAAGACAACGTACTGTGTTTAGCCGATACACATTTTCTTTAATAACTCGGTAAATATTTATACTAGAATGACGAGGGAGGGCTTAAAACTTTCGCCTCTCTAATTCCCATCTTCTTACGTGCATTAATGTTACATCTGGGGCTTTTCTGACCCTTTTTGGGCCCAAAAACTCGAAATTTGAAAGATTAAACCCCAAAAAATGGGTTTAGAGTTTTCCGATTGTTTTGCCCAACGAACTTGTACAACAGATTATAGAAAGGAACGTCCCTACTAAATTTGAAGTAAATCGGACAAAAAATGCGACCGCTAAAGTGCATACACACACACACACACACACACACACACACACACACACACACACACATATATATATATATATATATGTATGTCTATATATATATATATATAAAATTTTGAACAACCCCCCAAAACGTGTTCAGGGGGTCACGTTAGGATCTTCTATGGTGGTCCCGGGCTTAAGTTTCACCGTGCGGGTCATGCTAATAGTTCACTTTCCAAAGGAAATTCACTAATAACGTTTCTTTGCTCGAGTAAAAAATACTTCATACTTCTACAACTGCCAAGGCTCTCTTCCATTGGTTAATAATTTAGCTAAAGGAAGTTAATATTCTTTATTGCTTACTCAAATGACTAAAAAGCTAAAACCCACAAGGGAAACGAAATAGAATCCATCAGTTAATATTTAATGTAGTCTCTCAATAAGGAGATTAATTAAATACTAATATCTGGAAGCAATCAGCCTTTCAATTATCTTAGCCCCAATTAATAACGGCATTAACAGTCTCTTTCCGCCCGATTCGTATTCAGTGCTATATTTCTATTTATATAAGGAGTAAATACTCATCTGTAAGAATGTTTATTAAAAATAATTAATTATGCAACTTTCCATAGTCCTAAATGGTATATTATATTAAACAGCTCGATTTATTTGGATTTATATAAAATAACGCATAGCTTATTATAGCTAAAAAGAAAAGAAATAAAAAAAACACACCTTATTATCATTAGATAAACAAAAACCTCAATTCATATTATTTTAAACTAACAAACTCAAATCTTTGGCTCGAGCCTTCAATGTGAGTATAATTTTGTTATTTATGATTATCATGAGAGTATAATTTGTATCAAATGTTTTTATACTAATTTCCGTTTGAAAACAAAACAACATGCGTTTTATTGCCAAAGGGTTGATTTATATTTAGTTTGTTTCTCAAGATAAATTTCATAAACGTTCATTAACGTGTTTGACAATTCCAGTATACAACTAAATACAGCGATACGAAGATTCACTCTTATTTATAATTCTAAGGCTAATGATGATTTATTTTATTCTACAGCAACATTAAACTTGTTTAAAGCAAAAATAAGTTTGATAGATAACGGCGAAGTTGTGTGCCAATAGATTGTCGAGTGACGTAGACTTCTGTCGCAAGAACTGTCAAACAGAGAATTCCCGCATGATCAACGACACAGGCGATAGTCGAATCTGAATAGATTGCAACCTCATTGCGACAATCTACTGCCGCAGAATAACATTAGTTAAAAATAGTAAACCTACTTTTAAGTAAAAATTTGATTAGAATAAAAACATATAAATAGTAGAATCTTATTTTTCCTTATAAGGGAGCAACTCGCTAATGTTACGGTTGTTTTCGCGAATAATAATTTAATAGATCACGGGTTTTCGAGTTGTTTACATGCTCTAAAAAGGTATGGACCGTACTCTTAAACCAACATATGCCACAATATCACTGGAGAAGATAGTACAAAGTTGTATTAGGTTTGTACTTAATGCCACTGGTGAAAGTAAAAAATATAATATGAATTTCATTTATATTGTTTCAAAGTTATTCTGCGAGGAGTTTAGCAAAACTGAAGTGACATGTGATATGATGTAGTGACCATATGATTGCGTGGTGGTACACCGTTATTAGCGTCGGTTTGCCCTATCATCTGATTAATCGATCCCAGCTAAAAACCACTCACATTGCGGTTAGTTTAAAGTAGTAGTACGTTCACCGTGTTTTACCAGCCCTTCGAAATATATAAGTAAATTCATAGAATAAAAAATGCCGATTAACTTCATAAGAAAGAAATATAATAGCTCAAAGTTTATATTATTTTATTAAATAAACTACCTTTAAAACTAAATGTATGGCTAAAAACCTTTTAAATTTTTGTCGAATAGCAAAATAATCATTAATAAAATTATGATTAAAAATTATTAGTTGAAACAACATGATTTGTTCAAAGTTTTTTAACCTCCGGATCACTAGTAAATACTTCGAAGTGGTCTAAATACCTGCATTCAAAGTAATCCAACATTTGCTGTGACAACTAAATTCGGTTTCTAAATTAAACTTGTCTGTTTTGATTATGTAATTTAGAACCGGATTTAGTTGCCACAGCAACCACTAGATTAATTTAAATGCAAGTATTTGATACACTTCTTAGCAACATCATGATAGTTTGTGTTTGGTAATCATTGATTAATTAACATACGTGTTTAAACAATAAACAATTTTAAAACCACTAAAAGATTAATAAAATAATATTTTATACAAAGTATAAGTGGCATAACCCCAAATACAATTTATTATACGATTTATAAATATCAGATGTATAAGATCTTTTTCAGTTATATATTTATACTCCCACATTTTATGAATCATAAAAATAATATAGTATATTTATACTACTGGTAACTTTGAATGTTGTGTTCAAATTTAACCAAACCTTAGATTTTCCATCATAAAAAATAACCCTTTGGGCTATCTTATAACCATGTACTCTCCTCCTAAGTCTATATGATTAAAATTAATAATTATATCATTATTTATTTTAAATCAACGTAACTTTAGATAAACAATTAAAATTGTTACTCAGAATAACACATTAGTAGCTGTAAAATTATAATGGGAGATGGTGGCTTTTTGAATTTCTACAAGATTAGTACTACCCATACAAAGTCTACAAAATGTTACTTTTACAGAAAATAGAAACATAGAATTGCTTGTTGATAATTCAACGAACAGAGACGAACTTAAATTGATTAAACCACAAAAGAACAATAAGAAGTCAGTCGGATGACACGAAATGCATTATTAAATAATGAGTTTTATTAAAGAGTGCCACGAAGTTATTAGTTTTTAGTTACCTGGTAATAAGAACTTTTCATTACTTTCACAACTTTCCTCGTTTTAACAGCTTTTATACGATTCACCTAATTTTAAATAAATAGACAATTTGCAATATATTATGAATATACAAAATTAACTATAAGTTATTCTAGGAAATTCATCTCCTTGCGCTATATTATGATTATTAGTTTTATAAAAACAACATATATTAAAGTAGCAATATTATACTAATAATACATTTTTTTTAGCTTCACCTTTTATCTTTTGTTTTGTAATTGAACTAAGTTGTATTGGACTAAGACAACAACAATCCCAACAGTTATAATTAATTACGTTATCAAATGGGAAAAATAGTTTGGGAAACTTTCCAATTAACACAAGGATTGTAAAATCAAAATGAAATGGTGTTACACGTTTACTACAAGCATTTTAATCGTGCATCATATTTTGATTCATCGTCCGACAGTTCTGGCGACGGTGGCCCTTGTCAATTGACACATTTTTTGTACAAAACTCCCCTCTTGTTGATTTTAACTTTTTTTAAATAAGTTATTTATGTACATAAGAAACAATAAATGCATACTTAAAAGCATCTCATATTCTTACGTTAATGTAATTTTTTAAAGAGACTTCTCCGTTATTTATAAAGTGATTTAAAGAATTAAGTTATTATAAGTTTGTCATAACTCATATTTTGCAAATTCCTATATCTTTGTTCCAAAAGGCCGCCCTCAAAGTTCGTTTTTCGTCGTAAGACTAACAAGGAGAATAGTTTAATTAGAACTGCATATTTCACGACGGTAAGATTGTTAGCAATTAATTACAGATGCCACACGGAAGGAGGTTTCTATCTATTTACGGTACATCCTTTAAAGTATTAGCATTTTAACAGGATAAAATAAACTACGTCTCACAACACTACAAAATACAAGTATTATGCTACTCAAGAAATGATTAAACATTCAGTTATTTATTTGTTTTATGTATCGAAGAAATAAAAAGGTTGTGTTAAAATATTTGCGTCTTTATTCAACCTCATCGTCAATTGTGCATGTGGTTGTACTCATTTTTATTTCCTTATTACCTTGGGAAACTTTAAAAAACCGTTAATTTTAGCGAATTTCCCCTATAGGGAAGAAGTTATTACCGTAGGTCTCATGGTAAGACTTAAGCCCAAGACCATGATAACTTCTCCTTTTGAGGTCCCCAGATGCGAAAAACACTATTATTTCAAATTTATATATATATATATATATATATATATATATTATATTATATTAAAAAGTGACATTAGTATAAGGAGAATCATGATCATTAGAGTTGTGTATTTATTTTTTATATATGTCAGTTAACCCGATAACTTGAGTAAAAAACATCCGATTTCAATGAAATTTGGTATTTATGACTTTACAACGTTTAAGACTTCAAGTCCGAAAACCAGAAAGATCGGACATGGGGAAGGGCGGTTTATGGGGTTTCAAAATGTTCCAAAAATAGTTTTTTTTGCATTTTTCACCCTAAAATTTGTAAAACACTTAATTTTGGTTTTGACCATTTTATAGAGCTTATACATAAAAACAAATAATATGCTTTTTTAGCGAATTTCCCCTATAGGGAAGAAGCTATTACTGTAGTCGGCATGGTAAGACCTAGGCCCGGGACCATGATAACTTTTCGTTTTGAGGTCCCCAGACCCCAAAAACACCATTCGTTCGAAACTGTATATATATATATACGGACCTTTTTTACGAGAGTTATCGCACCCACGGACACATATATATATATATATATATATATATATATATATATATATATATATATATATATGTCCGTGGGTGCGATAACTCTCGTAAAAAAGGTCCGATTTTGATTAAATTTGGTACAAACGTGTAAAGCAGCATTTATGACTTTAAGTTCGAAAACCAGACGGATCGACCTATCCGAAGGGGTATTTTGGGGGGGTTTTGTACCCCAAAAATGGGTTTTTTGAGTTTTTTACATACAATTTTTGAAAAAGTAAAGTTTTATTTTTTTCCATTGGAATCAGCTTAAAAATACGCACAATTTGATGATTTAATCATTGCTCTACGTCAATTGGTTACTGAGATATTGAAAGTGCTAAACACAGTACGTTGTCCAATGTTATTCTTATGGAGGATAAGAAAAATTGTATATCTCGCTTATTTATCAACTTATCCTGACGAAACTTGGTATATTGCTTCATTTCATTGTGGTCTATTGATATTTGCACAAAAAAACATTTTTTGCCCAATAGTTCCCGTAGCAGCAAACCTGCATACTCAGCCCCATGTTATTCTTATGGAGAATAATTAACGTGTTATCTCCTTTAATTATGAACTTAAATTAATAGAACTTGGTATGTGGCTTTACCTAGTTGAGTTATATTGATATTTGTATAAAAGCTCATTTTTATTGTTTCTTATTTCAGCAAACCTGCATACTCAGCCGCCATGTTATTCTTATAGAGAATAATTAAAATGTCATAAATCGCTTATTTATAAATGTATATTGATGAAACTTGGTATGTCGCTTTATGTGGTATTAAGATAAATTAATATGCATTGGAAATTCGCTGAGTATGCAGGTTTGCTGCTACGGGGGTATTTTAATCATTAACCTAGGTTAAGTGGTTGCGGAGAAAATCCATAAACGTGTTAATAAAATCTCTTATGTTAATCATATGGGAAAAAGGTTTTTAGCTTTCCCTCAGTTTATTTTGTTGTAAACTTCACATTTGCTTCTACCAATCAGTTCAGCTCTAAAATCAATCATTTTGGTGTTTAAATTGTGATTCTATGTCCAACCGTTGTAGAGATATTTGAAGTGCTAAACACAGTACGTTGTCCAATGTTATCCTTATGGAGAATAATTCAAATTTGATATCTTGATTATTTATGAATGTAAGTTGATGAAACTTGGCATGTGGCTTCTCCTAGTACTATATTGATATTTGCATAACAAAATAATTGTTTAACGATCGTCCCCGTAGCAGCAAACATCTCCCTTAATTATGAACATTAATTAATAAAACTTGGTATGTAGCTTCACCTGGTTAAGTTGTATTAATAATTGTATAAAAACACATTTCTTATCCTTCTTGTTGCAGCAAACCTGCATACTCACCCTTCAGTGTTATTCTAATGGAGAATAAACAAAATGCTATGTATCACTTGTTTATTCATTTATTTTTATGAAACTTGGCGAGTGGCTTTATGTGGTAGTAAGAAACATATACATGCATTGGAAATTCGCTGAGTATGCAGGTTTCCTGCGACGGGGGTGTGTATTTATGTCACGTCATAAGGGCTCTTCCCCATATTCCGTCGATGTTCCAACGACATTCGTAAGGGTAAAGTCACCAATTCTTTTACCACAGAGTGTCCCAAGTTTTATTCTAATGAGCAACTAGTTAGCTGATTTAGCTCAGCAAATATTTTGAAAGAGGATTGGAGGTAAAGGTGGGACCTTATATTGAATTTAAATTATTACATGTAATAGACGTATAAAAATCGTAGGATGAACACATCATGGACAGATTATTTATTTGATAATTGACTTACTTATTAAATAACAATATTTAACCACAGTTAATAATTACATTATAACCACGATTGATTTTATGTTTTTTATCCGTTCTATAAAAAAATAGAGAATTGAAACATCGTATTTTAAATTTATTTGTTTCCATAATTGTTAAATTTAAGAACTATTATTTAAGGTGTAAATTGAAATTAAAAGTAATACTTTGTAGAAAGGTACGTGTTTTATTACAGTCATTTATGGTTATCTGTATTGGCCTAATTTTTACTGTTTTTTACAGATTAAAATTTAAATGATAGGCCTTGTGCAATTCATGGAACTGGACGTTTGTATTTTTATATTGGTTGCTGTCAACACAGCAGACGGTCCTTTGGAACCATTGCTGTAAGGTGTTATAAATTAAGTCAGCCGAAAAAATCGGATTATACAAGTCAATGTATTTATTGATCATGTGGTGTATTTATGTGGCGAAATGCCAATTCGTCTTCTAAAACTTCATTTAGGCCTTTGTCCAAATGGTCTCAAAATGTCTTAGTTGACTATGCAATTAATTTAAAACTCTGACAAATTGTGGCTTTTATTTCCGGAATGCGAATACTTTATGAAAACGAGTATATCGAAAATACTGCTTACAATTGGATAGCAAATGTAAACAACTGTACCATGATATAACGAAGTTATCAGCGTATTAACGAAGTTATCAGCGTATTAACGAAGTTATCAGCGTATTAACGAAGTCATTGTTAAGTGTCATTCCTTTAATACCCTATTAAATCGTATTCTAACCAGAACGAAATGCTAGCCGTATTTTCTTAAGGACGTTTTTCATATACGCATTTCTATATAAAGTAATTTATTTATTGTCCAAATGGTTCCTAAGAAGCATTTG
Source organism: Allygus modestus (assembly GCA_963675035.1). Taxonomy (NCBI): domain Eukaryota; kingdom Metazoa; phylum Arthropoda; class Insecta; order Hemiptera; family Cicadellidae; genus Allygus; species Allygus modestus. The sequence goes on along the minus strand of OY776112.1, from coordinate 393,219,777 downwards.
GATTTCACTTATTTTATACAATGAAGATCAACATTTAATGGGCTTTAATATTTGGAAAATGTACACTTTATATTTGCAAAATCCTATTTAAAAAAAACAAGTTAGAACATTACGATAAAACCGATTAGTTTTAAAATGAATTGTAATACACATCTCGAACTTTAAAACAAGTCACTGTCCTTTAAGTTAGTTTGTTTTACAACTTTGGTATTCTCACTAATACAAAACCCTGTAACGGCTAAATATCAGTAGTATTCATCAGTATTCATATTATTTAGTTACCTTAAATCTTAAGTTGGTAGTTAAAATGACTGAATGGAGTACCGGTACTAATGTTTTCTTAACAGTCTAAATTGACCTTAATATTAAGAACAAGTACATAAATAAAGCTGCCATCTCGCGGCGCGTCTTGGTAACCTAGTTATCAGGGCGGAAAATCCCCTCCGTCCATCCCACTATCCGGTTAGTTGTCTCACTTTGTTTAATCTTTTTTATAAATGTTTATTTTTACACAGTAAAATTTGCTATCAAGAAAAATATATATGTTACATTTAAAAAAAGGTTATTCAAGTACAATCAGCATATAAAAATGTACTTGGCATTATTTAATTTTCTTATATTACACTTATTACAGGCTTGGTTGAACCTGGAATCTTGAGAAACTTAAAATGATTTTAGGAATATAAACGATGAGAATGCAATATACAATAGATTTCATTTTGAATTTCGAATTAATAATTTGCTTTTACTACAGTGTCTAAAAATATTAAGTTAAAAAATTCATACAAAACACTAAAATTATAAACCCTTTCATAATAGTGCTCCATGAAATATGTCTGTTTATTTTTTTTTAGCAAACTCTAGCATTATTTACTGAAAAATATCAAATCTTCATAGAATAATCTTCAATATTAATACATCTGTGAATTTTAAATGTTAAAAGGCTCAGGTTGGTTGATACAGGTTATACCAAGTGTGTGTAATGAGTACAATGAGGGTAGTGAAAAAAAAACAAACATAGTATGTTTCAACGCAGACAATAGAAAAAATTATACTTTGATGTACTAAAGTCTAATATTCCTGCTCAATCCATCTCTAAAATTCCTAGCAAGACTTTTTGTGATTAATAATTCAAACAGGGGAAGTTAATATTCCTTATTGCTTACTCAATTAAGTCAAAAGACTAAAGAAAATGAAAACCCACAAGGGAAACGGAATGGAATCCATCATTTAATAATTAAAGTAGCCTCTCAATAAGAAGATTAATTAAATACTAATATCTAAAAGCAATCAGCCTTTCAATTATCTTAGCCCCAATTAATAACAGCTTTAATAGTCTCTTTATGCCAAGTTGTTTTATTAATGTAAGAGTTGATATGTTTGTCAGTTTAAGTAATTAATTACTATTTTTAAATACTTTGACCGTGTTTTATTATTTAAATATGTTATACACATATATTTTATTTTATTTAATTTTGTATAATATGTATTTCCTACTCTGAATGAGAAATTTTAAAAGATAAACAATTTTGGATATTTGATCAATCACAGAATGATGGGATATGGCTTACATTAGAGGTACTGGCCCAAAAAACTTAGAAAAAATAATTAGAGTTTTGTTAAAAATTAAATTTTTAGCCAGAAATAAGGAAAATTTGTTCCCATAAAAGAATAGGGTTGTGAAACATCTGTTTTAATAGTAATTAAACGTGTTTTAAATGACTGCTTTATTAACGTCTTAACATGTAATGATTATTTAAAATTAATTGATTTTCTTTAGCATACAACCGTAACAAATATTTAAATGGTTATATGGTTTAGCCATTTGTTTAAGCCACTAGCCACTGGCTTAAAGTTAAGCTAATAGTTATATACATAAATACAACCTAGATTAATTTATTAATCTGAGATAGGTTAGTGTTTATAAGCTCATAAATGTATGCAAACTGGTTACTAAGAAACCATTGGAAAAAATGGAACGTTTGTAAAAATTGTATTAAGCTATATTATATTTTATAAAGATGCAGATACTAATTTTTTATTGGTTTGTTTAAAAATTAAGTATATTAATTTTCAGAAGACCTATGATTTTTGGAAATACCAACACTTTGCTACTAAGAATTATGCTTTTAAAATGTGATAATATCCGTTTATTTATGCTATAATATAAACTGCTTCTTAGTATATAACAAATTATTGGTCGATAACGGTGAAGTTTCGTGCCAATAGATTGTCGAGTGACGTAGACTTCTGTCGCCAGAACTGTCAAACAGAGAATTCCCGCATGATCTACGACACAGGGGATGGTTGGAGTGCTTTACGAGGTGGAGTTTGTGTACAATCGAATAGTTTTATTCCAAAATGTTTACGCTGATTTTAAAGAATTAGTAAGGGAACAATTATAATTTTTTATAATAATTGCTCTGATATAGTTACATTTTCAGGTTTCAGGTAAATGCAAAACAACCATTATATTTCAACTAGTAGCCCGTCGTGGCTTCGCTCGCGATCATAGTGTAATATTATATTTTAAAAGTTAGATACATTTTTTAAAGGACATCATCACCGGAGGGGACCGAGCTTTGCTTTAAACGCCAGTCGGTTTGTTAAAAATGCCTATCTTCATGCTTCCTCTCCAAGGCGAGAACATTTACTTTGTTTATTTGCTAGTTTCGTTTTATTTTTGACATGTCCGCTTTATATTAAATTATTCTATCTTAATTTGTAATGGTTCTAGAAATGTATACATAACCTAATAGTCTATACATTCAATTGACATATAATTTTGGTTTTCCTGGATTGTATTTTTTTTCTGTAAAATATTAGGCGATATAATTTCTAATCACTATTCTCATAAAAATCACGTGCTGACAGTGAGTGTTATTTTTACAATTGACTGGTTGTTTTTGAACAGCTGTTAAGATTCTTTGTTTTTATTTATAAATCTTAACCCTAACCCCGATGTTGTTTTTTTAAAACAAATTGTTTATACTCAACTATATTATTCCGGAGAAGAGGCCTGATTAGAACTTATTTCTTTACCTACAAATTTGATAGCTACACATTTGGAGGGCCCTAAAGCAGTTTTGGAACAGGTGTAGGCAAAGTTCATGGTTTTATTGTGGTGTATCTATATTTTTAACAATGCAATATGTATCGGTCCAGTTAACTAATAATCGTCAGTGTTGTTTGAATTAAAATGTTACAGGGCAGCGTAGCAAAGGACATAAGGGACGGAAATTCCTATTTCTGATTATGGTACAATTCTATTGTCTGCTGTCTTCTACCAATTATTTGTTTAATCGGTCTAATAAGTATATGATTAACATGGAAATTTTGAAGGTCTTAAAAGCATATGGGCTATATGGGCCGAACCTCATTGGAACGGGAATAAGCTCATAACTGATTTTTTGGATGGTCCTATCTTCTTCCAAATATCTGCTCAGTAACTCATGTAGTTTTTGCATTATGGGCTTAAAAACACATAACAAATTCAGCATTATGATAACAATGACTATCTAGTCAAACTGAGCTTTAAATCCCTACGTTGCAAGGGCTTATGAGTTCCCTACCCAATTTTTCGTTGTCGTACCGTTATTTTATATTGTTTAATATACCATTGTAGAGTAGTTAGTAAGCATGTGTTTCCTCTATTCTGTAGTAAAAGATAAATTACCTGCCTAAATGCTCATTAGAACAAATATGGTGCATTCTTCAGTATAGATTGCGTAACCTGTTCCCAAAGATCTTCTTTGGAGCAGTGACGGACCAATGGGCATAACCCTAATGGCGTACGTAATGATTTTCAGAAGCATAAGAGTTCCCTGCCCCACAAGAAAATGAGCAAAATGTTTAATTATATTCGGTGTAGTATTTTTTTGTGGAACGCGGAACAAACCTGGTTCATAAGCAAACATATAGATGAAAAAATATCTCCGCTGCATACAACATGTCACTACTCAAAGCTATGTAGAACAAAAATATTATTTTTATTTATATGGATAAATACTTGCCATACTTGTAACACCTGGTATTGCTAATAACCTGTCAATAATGTGTTAAAAGCTGCAATTCAAATACAATTATTCCCCATGTTGATCTTATGGGCAAAAAAAGAAACGTTGAGGGCAGCCCGTGCCCTTGAGAATTAAAATATGGAAACTTAAAAACCGTATTGCAAAACTACGAACTGAGATAAATTTGTTGACACTTCAAACATTAAAATTGGTCAGTAAATAAGGGAGGAGTTGCGTTTACAAAAAAACTGCTTCACGTATTATATGTAAGGATATATACCACACAAATTAAACAATAAAAGGTAGGAGAGGTTATTATTAAATATGTTAGTGAGAGTTTTATGTGAGAATATATTTTTGGAGGGGGTACACAAGGTCTGTCCACAATTCTGTGTTACAATGTCCCGGATGAGATGCTTCTGGTTTATCTAGGCACCTAAACCATTACCCTGAGGCACAGTCAGTGCTGTGTGGTGAAAAACTGTTAACAGTATTTATTTATTAGTAATTTTGTTGTTGTAATGCCCCACCATAAATAGGTAATTTGGATAATATCTTTACATTTATGGTTAAGAAAAGTTATAACCTTTGTTAACAATTTAATCTATAATTCCTATAAATCTTAACTAATAGTAGGCGTATACGAGGTGGGAGTAAATTACGTGCTGTGTTACAAGCGTAAGGAGATAAAACAATTGTTGAGCGAAAGGTCTTAGACAAGCATATCCTATGTCGTGGCGGTGCGACTTATGAAATGTGTTATGCATCGGGGATTTCCTTTTATATTGTATACAATAACTGCAATAGGAACGCAATGTAAGGAAACCAATAGTTTATAACACGATTACGTCAAGAACTATTCTCAGTGTTTTCTGGTGCTTTCAAGTGGAGAAGTTACAAATATGGCTCATATTACGGATAATGTAAAGTACAGTTATAGATTTAAAATTTGTCATATACACCCCAAATAGTAAAATTCTTCTATTTTCCTCTTAATTATTTTTTTGCTTGCAAAAATCAGTTGTGATTGATAAACACGCAAAGTATTTGCATACAAATATTGACTAAAGAATATAGCAAAATTGATTTAGTATAAAATGATTTAGTATTAAGTAAGTTATTGTTAGTCCCGAAGCCAATAACGATTAAAATACTCTGAATCCGTCTCGTACTGTTTCCAAGTCTAGTTATGTATTTAGAGTAATTTTAACTGTACAAAAAATCCTTTCTAGCATTAAACAAAAATTGTCATTTTTTGGATACAGCAAAAAAAAACTACAATATTCAGCCAATAAATCCTTTGGGCCAGATAATTTTATTTTAGTTTATTTCCTCAGTAAGCGTAAAAAGGTATTCCGAGGGTAAAAAGCTACTTTTTATCACTAAAGGTTTTGACCGTTTTACTTTACCATCATATGTGAGAATGCCTCTAGCACATCAACAATTTTTGAAGTGCAAACAGTCGATGCAAGGCAAAACCCATTTTGACTTTTCATTGAATAGTTACTCTGCGGGTAGTATAGTGAAGTCAGCAGGTCACGTGGCAGAGTCAATGACCTCATAATTGAGCAGCGGGTAACCGATATTAGCTTTGGTTTGCGTTATCATATTGATAATTTGCGGTTGGTCAGAACACCGAGATAATTATTACAGTTATTTGTATTTACGTAGATTCAGTTTATTTAACGAACCTTTGAAAATTAACAGATATATTCATAAAAGAGCTACGACTACATTTTTAACATTTTGCTATACGTAACAACATTGCATGTTTAATTCAACAACCAATATTCAATATTCACTTGCAATATTCACCTGGAATGTTAGATGTTACACATAAAATATTCATTCATTTAGTGAGTTGACCCACAACTCTTAAACAATTAAAGTGCATTTTCATAATTTTTCTCATAATATTTGTCTCGCGTTCGATTGTTTAGTATACACATTTTAAACTGTGACAACCATATGCCGGGCAACACACGTTTCATCAGTTGCGGCTGGAGATGTGTCGTAATTTACACGATACCGGTCCTGCAGGAATATTTACCTATCACAGCTGAAGGTGTCAATGTAACTGGATATTGAAATTTAAAAATGTCTTATATTAAAAATAAGTAATTCTATTTTTCCTTAATTAAAGACCGTTGGAAATATAAAATATATTTGATTCTATAAAAACTTCTAACAAGCCGAAGCTTTTAATTGACCAATGATAAAAGTAATTAATAATTGAAGGACACACATATTTTGTTAGAAGGTTTTTTCGCCTTTTAAAGTTTATATTCAACTAATTTTAAGTCATTTGGGTTGACATTAACATTTTACCAGAAACACTCAATTCCATCACGCTCTTAATTCTAAAATATAACCATTTAAACAAGTTAAAATAACACCATTAATAAGTAGCATTTTCTATAGGACTGAAACCATTTCTACATTTAAAAACCTTATTTATAAAATATGCTATCTATAAAATACTAAGTATTATTTCCATATTGTTGAGATATTTTACGTCAGTAAGTGATATATCCATGAATAGGGAAAATAGCATGTGAGTGAATTAAACAACTATGAACAAATACGTACCAATGAAAGCTAAAAACACGAAGGCATTACTCCACGAAGCAGAGAATTTTCCAGTCTGGTGAGTCGTGCTCACTTTCCACCACCGGATGACAGCAAAGATTCCCATGTCAACCTTCCCCTTCCTTTACTTCTGTGTTCTTTAAGGAACTCTACAGTATTTTTGGATTGTTTGTAACAGCTAACCTAATATTTCTCGAGATATAATTAATAATAAGCTTATAAATAACATTTTATTATTATTCTATTTACTTTAAGACAGACTGGTTGCTGGATACTATTGTTAAAGTTTTGCGATAAGAGAATAATTTATTTTATAGCTGGAGTATTTAATTTAGATGAAGTAAAACCCAAGTGAATTTTAAAACAAAAGATTTTACTTTAAATTTGTTATCTCAGTTTGTATACATTATTTTAAATTGATAAGGGTTTATGTAAACGATAAAGAAACCTAAATATAATTATAAATTTAAATAATAAATCTACCATCGTTATAATATTTTATCTTTGGACAATACAAATCATTCGTCCTAATAAATTAGACACCATTTGTAACAATAATCAGGTCATGATTTTAGCAGCTATGGTCACCCGATTGACTACTTCATAGTATAACTGTTAAAATTAAAAGCACAGCTTAATATGAACAAGCTTGTTGTTTATAGTAACAAATTTCACGGAGGTCGCAACGTGTGTGAACCTCTTAGTACGAAAGAACCTAAAACATAATGATCACCCTCGTCAATATTATCATTAAATAATTACCATAAAGTAAGAAATTTTCAGTTTATATTTTGCATAAAAAATATGTTTAGCACATACCTATCACAACGGCTAAAACCAGTGCGTAATTAATGCTTTATACGATAAAATTGCATTATTAAAAGGTGCGGTCCATAATTAAAGGAGTATTATGATTAAAATATGATAAGTAGGTAGGGTTTAAACACTTCGTTTTTCAAACATAATTAAGTTACAAGCAGATATTTAAAGTTTTAAACCTCCACAACTCCAATAATCACAAAATGTATTTTTTTATCAAGCAATTTATACGATTCTATGGCACAGCGATAGTAAAACTGCTAAATTTATTAAACAAGAAAATCGTCTCAATCTGATGTTACTGTTTACAGAATTAATTTTAATTTGTAAAATGTTTCTCTGGGTGTCATTTTCATAGTTTCCCCAAATAACCATTTGAATATTGCAGCAGAATAAAACAATATAGAGCTAACCTTTACAAAATTTTCTTGCTTCTTGTAAATTATTTTAGGGATAATTTGTAGTTTCAAAAGCCCGCAGCCACTTCCGGAGCACAACAACCGGCGGAAGTGACGCCTTCTCACATCCGGTGAGTTACAACCTTCCATGTTATTGAGCTTGGTTACAACGTGCGATGTATCTCCCTGCCGACAGATCTGTGGGTTATAAACACTACAAATCGTTTACGTTTGCTTTTTAGTTTAAATACCAGTTGTCCAAATAGAAAATAATGTAAAACTCATAACAAATTGCATCGGACTCTTTTATAAAATGATTTAAACTTGTTTTGAAATATTAATCTTTTTATTCCAATTTATTTGCGAGAAAAATATTTTTTTAGTGAATCAGGTTGAATATAAAACTAACATGTTTTGATAATAAAAAAGTATCCGAAAATAAAAATAATTTAACGTCTGGTTGATAAATACATACAGATAGAATAGATGGCTGGTAGATACCATAACGAGTTATTGATCAACTTGTTTAACAAGTTACTAATGACTGAATTTATTTGGTACAGATAAACCAATATTTATTAATATATCAACGAAAAACGTATAATTTACTCAATAATGTAAACGTAGAATGTCGTATATTTTATTTTTTTAAATCATTGAGTTTTCAGGTATTGCTTTTTATACATAAATGTAAACATATTCCGTAATATTTGCAATCGAGTGTACAATATTTCCCAAATATACTCATACCAAAGTAGAAGAAATTAAAACCTGCAATAATTTTAACTAGGCCTAAGTTATGTTTACACAGCCCCTCTTAAAACTTTAAAAGCAACCCATAAAACCCTACATTTTAAACATCCAGGAAAACTATTCCACCTAGTATATAATATCCCTTTATATGAAACTCTTATCAATATATGTATATAATCTTAGCCCAACACTTAAGATATTTTGCAACTTATCTGAGCGGTATAAGTGTTCTATGCATACCGAAATAGGTAGAAAAGATTCGTCATACAAAAATTGAAGATAAACACATTTATAGGAGGCAGATTAAAACATTTTCTGAGTCTCATTTGGTGGGCCGGATGCAGATAATGGGCTTGGTGGATCGCACAAATGCTTCAACTCACAAAGTCTTAAACCCCTATGCTGCAATATCATTAATCGAGAATGAGTTATGGGTTAAAAAAATAATATTCATATAAAACAATAAGAGGGTCAGCTTTTTTATTAAGGGTCTCTCTTCAGCTTTTTAAACGGATGGGATGATAAGCTTAATAAAGCCTATATAACAACAATAACAACAATTTACATGCAACTCTTAATTCTCTTCTCATTAAATAACTAAATCTTGTACATTGTTTGTGCTAAATATATATTTGTATGTAATGTGATAAAGTTCAGAAAAATTTCAACCAATGTTAAATAAATTAATCATTACAATTTTGAAAATTTATTTTGCTTTTGATATTTAAGCTGCGGGTATATTTATAAGGAACTTTTCAGTCCACTTTATAAGCAGTACTGTTAGGAGTTAATTTTATTGTTTCAAAAATAGCTTCGTTGACAAAAATAAATATGCTCACTTTCTGGACCTAAGAAATATTGTAGAAAAACACCATTTGTAAACAAATATACGACTGCTTTGAAGGAAATGCATTGGCTGATCTTAAAGGGAGTATTAATAACAACATTATAATATGAAGATGGTGTACGTTTTTGTGTTGGAGTTATTGTTCTTATTGCCATTTTCATCACTAATGTTAGACAAACTAATGAAACAGTTTTTAAACATTTTGAGTTCAAATCTAAACCTTCTTACAACTTAGATCAGCGTAATACACAAAGTAAATCAACTACAAGGTTTTTTTCACAAAAGAGAAAGTTTTACAATTGTAGGGCTACTAATTTGTTACAAATTTTCCCAAAAAGTAATCAATATTCGAAATATACTACTTTGAAATTTGTGTTTGTACTTATTTATTGTATTATTAGTGAAGAGCAACTTATAAAGATGAATAACACGAAAACATTTTTTCTAGGTTATATTATTTTTTCACAAACATAAACTGATGAGTTACTGTCAATGCTTTATAACTGTTATTAATAAACAGTTATAATGTCCAATAAGTAAACATACTAAGAACGCCTTAATGTGTTCTAGAACAAGGTAATTTCAGCAATTATAGATGAGATATGCAATATTTGGATACCGTGGTTTGCCGTTATTGCAAACCACTGTTTCTGTGGTGTCACATTAACAGTCCAAAATGAGCCAATACTGAGCAATCAATAGCAATAGTTAATGAAAATTCAATTTGGAAGTTTATTGTTTATGAAAACGTACAGAAAGGGAACGTTATTATTCTAAGAAATAAAAGATTCTCAATTCGTTCAAGTTTTGTGCACTTATTGCCGCCAGATTACAGATGATATTTTGATTTTAATCTTCTTTAATCTACCCCTTCCGCATTGCTAGGAAAGAGATTGCAGGGAACCTGTTTACAGCTGCTACATAAACCCTTTAATTAAAGTTAAGTATATTATTAAAGAGGCAAATATTATCTAAAAATGTATTTTTGTACATAAAAAAGTGGCATTTACATGTACACAAATATTTTTTTCAAACTACAACTTGAGGCTGAAACGTTATTTTGAAATTCTAAAAAACAGCAAGAGAAGGTTTCTTCGACCACATCCCGTTTATTGTATTTTGATAACATAATTATCATAGCCGCAAACAGAGATCCTGCGGATCTCTATAATGCTTCTTTTCCCTATCTTAACAATACATTTTCACGCGGCAGCACCAGTTTTTTCCGTAAGGTGGACCTTAACGCAAATTATTTTCTGGCCTGTTATAAAGTTGTGCGAAACGTTTGTCATGTTGGTAGAACAACATGAGTGACCGTTTTGGAACGTGTGTTAATGATTGTTACATGTTTGGGATAAAATGTTGATGGTAAGCCTGCTCCAAAAGAACTATTTTAATCTTGAATCACAAATAGTTATACTAATAAATTACGACGTCTATAACAATTTAAATTAATTTAAATATTCCGTGAATCATCACTTAGTGATAACAATCAAAACCTAACGTTTGATTTAAATTTATCTAAAGGGAAAAATATATAAAATTATCTCATAGTTCAATCACTTCTTTACAACATGTCAATTTATTAAAAAAACATGTTTTTGACGTTTGAAAAGTTATTGTTTGGTAATTACATTAGTCGATGTGCTAAAAATCACAAATATTCTTTGTTTAAAAATCATTGTTGATGATGGTGAATTTATGTTCGATAAGATATTGTTGCGGTCATTTGCCATTGCTGATTAGTAAAAACAAATAATTCAAATACTATTACAATCAAACATCACAAAACAAGCTATTAACATGCCATAATGAATTTAAAAGCAATGGTTTGTTGTTGTTTAGTAAATTATTTAACATAATAATATAATTGACTAGTATTTGAATAGGGTTAGGCTAAAATACTTCCTACAGTTTGAATTTATATTTGTTTGCATACATTTTTGTTTTTGTATTTCTTTTCGCACGAGGCGAGGTAAAACGGTATGTGTTCTGGTTCTATGTATTTATCTGTACATTTGTCATTGGTTGGTGAAACATGGTTAGCCTATTTCAACAATAAACCAATCGTATTATTAAACCATGTGTACAGGTTAGCTGCGAGTGATTATTCAGATGACGGAGCAAACCGGAGGTAATATCGGTTTACCGCCACGCAATCATATGGTCAGCAACATTGACATTTGTCATATCAGTTTTCGGACAAAATAAATCAAACCACTATATTTTTGTTTCCAACAAATACAATGCAAATACTAATCTTAAACGACATTTTTTATTTGTCTACGGTGATATATATATGTATTTACTGTTAGAGAACAACGATCACAACATCTAAAACTATTGCGATGACCTAGGGAATGGAACCCATGATCTCAATGCAAGCTTATTGGAAATTATAGTAAAGACAAAGCTAATCTAACCTAACTCAACAGAGCGCTGCATGGTGAAGACGCTGTACGACATAGCTGCCGACAGCGCTCTGAGGAGTTAGGCTTGGTTAGGTTACTGTCAGGATAATTGTATAGGATGTACGTATGATTGTTCTGTTTAGATACTAAAGTGCACCTCATAAATCAGTAGACAGTTGTTCAAAATTATGGAGACATCCGAAAACAGAGGCGAAGATTCTGTCATTCTTTCATTGAGCCTAATGATGATCGCTGGGACCGATGACAATCGTTTGCCCTATACATCTTTTATGTATGTTTACCATGTTCTATGTAAGTAAAGTGTAAGTAAAAATACATTTGGAACATAAATTAGGTGTTGATAAACGTGTTTAATTGCATACCGTGGTTACAACAACACATGTAATGTTAATAGAAAGTGTTTAAAAATACAGGGTGTTTTTTTAACGCAACCCAATGTTAAAGGGCTGAAAGTCACTGTTTGGGGACAAAATAAGTTTATATGTTGGCAGTCCTGTTTCCTTTACTTTAATGTCTATCAGCCGATATGCATTTTTGTATTTTTGTTTACATAATTTAGGGTTACTGCGAAGTTATTGTGAGTAACATACAAAATGGTTTTTTCCCAAGCTCAGAGGTTGTGTATTGTTGAGGAGTATATTAAAACTAAATCATTCGTTTTATGTCAAGAGAGGTTTTCGGCTACGTTTCCCGATGTGAGTATACCTAACAAATCAAGCATTTATAGACTCATTAAAAAATCTAAGGAAACTGGATCTTTAGGAAACAAAAAACTCAACAGGTAAAGTACAGTCCTTAATGAGGAAACTTTAGAAAATGTTAGGAGTATTTTTTAAAACTCACCGAACAAATCGTTGGGAAAGCTAAACCAACAAAAGCAAATATCTCTATCACAAAAATACTAGTTTTGACTCCATACAAGATTAATAAATCTCATAAAAATTGGCCCCAATTTTCCTGATAGACTACGCTACTGCCAGTGGCTCAAGTGGTTCACGCGCAACTCTGTAACAGTTTTGAACAATGTGTTTTTTTCTGATGAAGTTTGGTGTCATCTGAGTCGCTACGTAAACATTGAAAACAATCGTTATTGGAGCACTCAAAACCCTCATGTTGTACACCAACAACAAAAAGTGACAACAAAAGCGTTGATAGTCAAAAGATTGGAATATGGTGTGCAATTTCTCGAAAACGGATTATAGGACCAATATTTTTCGACTCTACATTTAATTCTGCCCGTTATCACGATATTATGCACGAGTTTTTGGCTTTATTGGAAGAAGACGAAAGGTACTGTTAGTTTCAACAAGATGGAGCAACGTGCCATTCATTATATGAAACTACGCATCTATTAAAGAGATTTTTTGGAGACAGACCCATTGGCAAGGGGCTGTATCCACCAAGAACCCTAGATTTGAGCCCACCAGGTTGTTTCCTGTGGGGATATTAAAAAAAATGCATTTGCAAACAACCCGCAGAACATCCAGCAGCTGAAAACAAACATTAAAGATGTGATAGGAGAAATTAATAGAGCTACTTTGAAAAAAGTGTTCAGAAATTTGAAGAAGAGGGCTCAACTATGTATAAATCATAATGGTGGTTTATTTGAACACTTAATTAGGTTAAAATGTGTTAAAATGTAAATAATATACTGTAAAAAATGTAAATACCAATAAATGAATTCGTATTTATTCCAAATACTTGTAGTTTTTTCATTTTAAATATGGGTTGCGTTTTAAAATTACACCGTGTATATACTTAGTTATTGTAAAAGATCTGCAAAAACCTTATTCAAAAATGTAGGATTAAGAAACTCCAACTAAAACTATTATTTAAATATTTGTAAGACAATTATTCTTACATTATTTTTGTTTTATTTTCTCGCAGTGTGAGCCTTATATAATTTACAAGCATAAACCTTCCGAATATCCCCTCTTCTCCTTCCCCACTATAATTCTCCGTTAATGAGAGTGAGTTTGCACGACCTACGAGATAGATTGCCTTGTGATAGGTGAATAACAACTTCCTTGCCACTCTCCTTCATACGCGTATTACAGACCCGATCAAAAATGTGGCAGCCTCTTGTGGAATTACAGTGAACATTTCAGTTATCTTACAAAGTAAAATCAAATAAAATCCTAAATATTTAATCTATGAACAATTTCTCTTGTGCAATATAAAGCCATTAATTAAAACCAAAAATAGAAGCAAGTTAAGACAGACAACTTTACAACGGAAAGGTTTTTTACGCTCTGTTTACAAGGTTTTATACATGCAAGACAATATGTTTTAGCTTTAGTCAAGTATTTACTGTTATAGAAAACTTATACATCGTGCTTACTGGTCTATGAAGCACGATTTCGACAAATCAGTAATTTTTTACCCTACCATTATCACACTGATGCAAATGTTAAAATAGTAAATCCAAATCCGTCACAGTGTCTATATCTATGAAGTTATTAACAATTTAATCAAACTGAGTACAAGGACACAATAGCTTTTCTGAGTAAACATTTATTTAGTTTGTTTAGTTGTACTTAATTTTGTTTTAAAACTTTGCTATCAAATATTATAATTCTTTACGTAATACCTACACGTTAACTGTGATTTAAAAACGCCATCTCGTAAAATGTGAACATGTTACTATATTGTGTCCAATTTTATGTAATCTGTTTCATCCGAATGATAATTCAACACCCTAAATTTTGAGGAACCCCTATAAGTATACGTTCGTTTCTTATTTCCCAGAAAAACAAAATATTTTTTTATAAAAAAGTTTAAATCGACGAAAGGGAGGTCTCGTGCCAAAAAAGTTATCGAATGACGAAGACTCTTGTCGCCAGAACTGTCAGACGATGAATCAAGATATCATCCACGTTGACACTACTTGTTTAACACTAATCCTTTTTTTTCTAACTTAGACTAAGTAAGAAAATGTCTAAAGCTTTGTATCCAGTGTAATAACTCCAAGTTTGTGTTATCCAGACCTCTACTACAAGAAATTTAACTTAAAATTGACGAATTTTCTTTTGAAAACTACCTAATAATAATTGTAACCTTAGGGTACGTATTTGTTACAGTTTAGTTAAGTATTGGTTACAGTAATATTACTATAGTCTTAAATAAGTTACTGATGTGAGTTTACTAGTAATTTACTGATTATTTTGAAAATAGGTCTACCACCACGAAAGTTATAAAAGCAGTGACAGTTATGGAAATATAATTCACCAGGTAATTAAAAATGATTGAGTTTGTGTCGCTCTTTGTTAATTACACTCGTTATTTAATTACTACATTTCATACTATTTGACTGACTGCTTATTGTTCTCTTGCGACTTTAATCAACCTTCATCCCCTTCAGTCGGTTAAGTAATCATGAAGTCAATATCAATTTTCATTTACATCTATAAGTAATATGGTACAAGCTTTGCGTAAAAAACTGGCCCTGTAATTATTTATAAAGCCATCTCTAATCAAAATAATTTTACATTTAGCTCATTTTAATCATAAATAAAAAAATGTACCTCTTTTAAAAATTATAATGCATATTGATATACACTATCATAAATCTAAAACCAGATTGTATCAGGAGACTTTTTCCTATACAATTATTTTTGTACTAGGGGAAAACTGCATTAACATTAAATAGCATAACCGTTTTTGAAAAACCTATTAAATCTTTAGTTAAAATGTGATTCAATTGGACACAGAACTTAAACACCAATTCTAAGTCCTGGATAAACATTTTTAATATAAACTATATGTTTTTATACTATTTTTATGATATATTCGAAATAGTAAATTTACTATTACAAAATACCTAATACCGGTAATACTAATGTTATATTTTACGAAATTGTTATGTCAGGTAACGTATATTTTACGTACGATATTTCATAGCTTGTTGTCTTTTTTAAAATATTTTGGACTGTATAAAACCTATGTTATCAAGCATAGCAATAATTCTGTCCAAGAAAGTTATTTCTCACAAGCGAAATTAAACCTACACTATCCAACTCAATGTATCGTATTATAGACAGATGAATCCTTAAACAAAACTAACTTCAATTCGAACATTTAAATTGTCCTCTGTAACATGTCCTAAGTTAATAAAATACTATCATATGCTAAATAATAATTTGGAAAATAGCACTAGGCCAAGAAAAATTCTTGATTTCCTAAGAATACGGAGGAGGCAGAAAAAGCGTACATATTATGTGACTAATATTACATGCAGAATAGAGTAATATCTCCTCAAAAAATATCAGAGGCAGCGATAAGACGCAGTAAGCTTAATTATTACGTGACATAGTAGAAATATACATTGGGTTTCCGTAAGAAAAAAGAGTTAAGTATTTATAAAAGAGTATACACATAAAATAACAACAATTAATATGGTGTCAGACATATACTGACACGATTAAGTACTCACATAAAACATGTTGTGGATGTTTTAGAAAATATCAGTTTTTATAAGACATACGTTGCAATACTATCCTGTTCATTTAATGCAATATTTTAATGTTTAAATGGTTCTGATTCTCATTGCTTGGTGCTTGTTTATTTTACGTGGATTTGAATACCAGGAACCTTTGGAATAATTTTGAGATCCTCATGGAGAAAAGTAACTTCAGCGTAAACTCACAATCGTGAATGTAAAATTGTATTCAGATTCGGTCTATTATGCGGTTCAACTCAAATCAAATAAGAATAAAAATATTTTACTGTCGATCAGCACAATTACAAGTTATGGCCAATGTCAATATATTGGGTTTTATAAAAAATCAGAAACAATAATGCAGCAAGTATTAAATCGATACACACAATTTACACAAAATCACAATCTCTATATAACAATATTTTAACTCAGCAAATTTAAAAACTCATCTATTGAATAAAATTAAATAATCACTTTTTAAAATCATTAGAAAATAAGGGAAAGAACAGTTTGTGGACGTTTATTGTACATTTTCACACCTACAATAACATGACTAGACTGAGTGTTTGTAAGCCTACAATTCGGTACTCAACCTTTGTTCGACCTTTGTTCCTAGTGCAGTAGGTGTGAATTTGTTCTCTTAAACATTTTTAATAGTGTACAAAATGAGGTCATATATGTATAAATTATAAACTGTTAAAATCTGTATTTTCTTGAAAAAGGGTCTGCAATATCCAAATGCAACCCGTGAAGAATTGTTAAGATGTCTAAAAAACATTTTCTGAATTAAAAGATTTTTTTTAATTTGGAGGAGTTTCCATAAAAGATTAAGCTATATCTTATTATTGATTGGAAAAAAGTAAAAAAGGACGTCAGCACACATCTAAGTTTTGTTTATGACGATGACTATGGCCTTAAAGTCTGAAACATGTCGGCCTTAAAATAAAATAATTTAAAACAGGGTACTGTGTTTAAAATGTTTAAAGTAATAACTACATTAGTAGCCCCTTTTACTGAAAATTACATGTACATACACGTATATGTTGTACAAAAAACTGCAATAAAGTATTCCTTTTTCATTCTCAAAGATGCAACAAGCGCAAATTCATCACTATATCTAATAAGTGTATACGAAACAAGGAATTCCTTCATTATTTGTAAATGAAATTGGCATACTACTGCAGGTATGGTAGTGCCCAACCTAACCTAAAATTGTATGGCACCTGTAATTTTACCCTACCTTTTAATTTATTTTAAAGTTAGAAAATGAAAAATGAGAACTTAGGTTATTCTGTGCTAGAACCTAGGTTTTAGATGCTTTGTAAACTAAATTTGATTTTAACCTAGACTTCAAATAAGCGACGATATTCCAATATTGACTCATTAACAAAGTTACCTTTACCCAGCCACAGTGTTCGCTTCATTACGCAAAAGGCCGATATGAGAGCCTGCGGTTCTGTACCAAATTGCTCATTGCAGGAAATAACATCTTGATTTCTCTTATTGCTTTATGATAACGATTTTTATAATTAATCCTAAAAATTAAAATGAATTTATCATCTTTAATTCTGTTATCGTTGTTGTTTATATTTAATAACTACTAAACATCCCTCTATTTGTTTTAATGACGGTTATACATTACAGTGTAATTAACTATAGTAATTGGAATTTTGTATTCTCACATACGAATGAAAATGTAAAAATATTGTTTTTAACACCTGAAAAATAGATTAGAGGCAATTAAAATGACAAATTCTTGATGAGCTAAATAATTATTCCCAAATCGTGTTTTCTTCTCTGACTACTGAAAAAGTTAATAATACAAATTTAGTCATTTGTTATCGGGGAAAGTTAAGTTTTGTCTCAAATGTTTTTGAGTAAGAAGGACCTATGGCGCCGGCTGTCAAGCGATGAATTTCGCCATGATGTATGGTAGAGTCCCAATACATGTGTATCTTTCCCCGATAACATTTATTTACCAAACACAGCTATAAAGAAATGTGTACCGTCTTAAAGGTTATGAAACAGTATTATATCACAGTATTATTGCAGTTTAATTTCCTGGTGACAAAGAATAAATTCCTTTCTTCATAATGAAATACATTAAAATTAGGTCTAGTAAATAATTATTTCTAGCATTGTACTTCCAAATTATTTTCAAATCTTAAATAATGCCTATGAAAAAAATAGCTAAAATTATGCATCTATTACTTAATTTTACATTCAAAACAAAACTTTCTTTTAAATATTATTGCTTGCAACTAGATTATTAGTTGTGTACTAATATAATATTTGTAAGACAAACTTGCAATGGAAATTGAGTGGAGCTGCTTAACTCGTACTATAAACTAGTGCTATAACTTACTAAGCTATAACCTAGATGTAAGGTTATATGAGATATAAGGAAACTGAAAAATATTTTTTTAATTTGAAACATAAGCCTTCTATAGTCTCACTTTGGCAACGAAAATAATGTAGCTGATGCTGGAAAGGGAATTACCAGTATGATTTTCCAGATGTTTAAAAATATCCTACAAAATCATATGTTGAACAAGCAAACAAAGTTATTCTCAGGATTCAATCATTATAGTAATCTGGACAAAAATCTTAATTGTTGAAGGAAATGTAAACATATCAGAATTTAGCTAACCTTTTTTCGTAGAAGTAGCCTATAGCGGTCAAAATCTTTGATTTTTCCGAGAACGGTTTCAGATTAATAAAAACTAAGGCGCACTTTCGTGGTTGTCGGGACGTAGTAATCGTTACTACACAAACATACAAAACGCACACGATTAACATTTACTACATTAGAACCGAACCGGCAGGCCTGCTGGCACATTTCACTTTTGTAATTATTGTAGAACGTACAGTACGAAACCTTTTGATCTACACACATCTGTGGATTGTTATTAATGTGAAACTGGTCTTGCAAAAATCAAAAGTTTTGACACCTACAGGCTACTTCTTCCAATAAATGGTAAGTTTCTAAGATACTTCGTAAGGTGTCGTGGCTTCAGAAAATATAAATTTAAACGTAGGGTAAATGGTATGTTTGTGTTAGAAAGAAAAAAAACCGAACACCTTTTGTGAAATATAATCTGATATGCTAATGCAAAATGTGGTGTTACGATAACAGTAAAATCAATAACTTAAATGAGTCCGGATATTAATTTGTAATACAGTTTTGATTGGAGCTATTATTTGAAATTATGTTTCATTCGTGTTCAAAATGTTGATTTTTTATTATCAATACCCATTACCTTCCGGAAAACATTCTGGTGTGTTCTACGTACAAATTTAGAGGTAATTGGATATTGGTTTTAATCTTATAACATTTAAAAAGGATAATAAACCATATGTTTAGTTAAAAATGTAAAAATTATAAATTAAAAAGGTTTTCTACAAAGAATTTGTGAACAGTATAGTTCAAATTCAAAACGAGCATGAATTTACAAATACAGTTATATTGTAGATTTTACCATATATTGTACAGTAACAGAACAATGTATTTTCCGTTGGAATAAATTTTACAACCAATTGTAAATTGTATTTTAATAGTTACTAAAACAATGACAGGTAACTTTAGTCAGGTCGTTGCGCCAGTTATACATTTAAAATATTTCTGCTAACATTCATCTTTAATGTGGCTTTTGTGGTTTTCAATCAAAAATATCTTCACAATTTTTTTTCATGCTGATTGAGTTATTTTTGTATCCTGAAAGTAAATAATTTTGGTTAAGTTTTGCAAAATAATTGTTAGTTTATGTTATTCCTAATAACAAATTAAATTTATCACACAAAGTTATACAATCATTACAATGATGTGATGATTATGACAATATCATTTTCCGTGGCTTCAAATTTATTTGATATTTCCTTAAGCCCACAGCAACTTCCGGAACACAACAATGGTCTACCGGCGGAAGTGACACCTTCTCGCATCCGGAGAGTTACAACCTTCCATTTTATTGAGCTCGGGTACAATGTGCGATGTATAACACTGCCAACAGATTAGAAGTCTATGTAATAGACCGTAGCAAGTTTATGTTATAACACTTTCGATTAACGATGTAACTAAGACGATACTAATTTGAATAAAGTGTAAACAAATGAAACCCCTTTTGTTTGCATTGTTCGACCGACACATACCAATTCTTTATATTTATTTTTTTATTTATTTGGACTTTACCTATCGCTTCTAGTGTTAAAACTACACGACGTTTCGGGAGGTAAGAACTCCCCCCGTTATCAAGCAAACCCTACTTACATCTAAATTTAGATGATAATGGGAGGAGTTTTCTTACCTCCCGAAACATAGTGTAGTTTTAAACACTAGAAGCGATAGGTAAAGTCCAAATAAATAAAAATAAATAAATTCAAATCCATCTTTATTATGAGTTTCAAAAATGCTTTATAGTTATAATATAAAAAAAGGCATAAACAAGTTTTTATTCTTGCAGTATGTGAGAAATGCGTATGTATGCCTTTATTCAAAGGGTTTTAAGTCAAATTAAATTAATATTTGAATCCTTAAAGGACAAACAATAGTATTTTAATGTAATACACAGGATTTTTGCATGCAATTTTTTATTTATTCCTGTTTTTATAAAACCTCTATTATTTTTTATTTATATTTATTGAGAAAAAAAAAACAGAATGCCGCTTTAATGAAATGATACTGCTTGATTAATGTATTATTACTTGTTAACAATCAGTAAAATAATCCTAAGAATATAAATGGTCACTGTAAAGTGTGTATTTACTGATATTTACTGATGTTCTCAACATTTCCGAGAAAATCACAATATTTTTTTTAATCTATAGTATTAACATTTTGATATAGTCTTGATTTCTTTTGGCGATATTTGACTCCTAAAGCTATTATTTTGTATTCATGTTTGGTATCAATGAAAAAATCTTACTCTTTAGATGTGCCTTTTGAGGTTTTGAAAAACCTCAACCCTCAGAGCTTTGCCCCATAGGCTTTCAAGGTTCCAATGTTAATTCTATGGAGTTATGTTTAATTTAGTTAGTCAGCTGATTACAACTTAAACAAACTTTGAAGACGTCTGGCTCTAGGAGTGCTAGATCCCCGTGCAGAGAATGGGAAATCAGCTAGTACGAGATAAAGAATTATAACCGGAAATTACATCATTCCGAGCTATGCAATATCACTTTGAGGTTCTTCCAACAATATTTATATTTCTATGGACGACCTTAAGAGATCTTCCATGAGACCTCTATGAGATTTCTATGGGACCCTAAAAATGCCCCTATAATATGTCCCTTATATTTAAAAAACAAAAGAGATATTAGTTTTATACTATACAAAACTATAATGAGAAACAAATATTATTTCGAAATATATATAATAGGCTATTACTCATAAATTATATTACATGATTACCATTATATAAAGTTATGGTATTAACTTAACATATTTTATAATTAATACTGCTATTTTGAGAAGTTTTTAGTGTCAATAGACTAATTGAATTATACTTGAATATTACTGTTTAATGTGTCACATTATATAATGCCTGGTCTAGTTTTCCAATGCGCCCACTCCTCTCCACTACCCCCCACTCTAAACATCCCACCCCTCTCCTCATCCTCGCCAACCTTACAACGACATTCCCTCCTGTTAATGAGTGTGACTACACAACCCCATGCGACAGATTGCTTTGTAATAGGCGACTTATTTCCACCTACTCGTTTACATTAACTTCGGCCAATAATTTACACTATAAAAGAAATAACTATAAGGATATACTGGATAGCTGAAGGCAATTAGCAATGAGCAATAAATATTTATTTACGCTACTGTTTAAGAACATTATATTCACCAACAAATCAAAAGGATACCAAAAGTGAGATTATATAATTACCACCTTATCATTACAATTTTTCCAAAACATAAGTATAGTTTTTAAAACTTAAAGCTTACTATAGTTCCTATCTAAACTTGATCCTATTTTGCACTCCAAACTTCTTTCTTTCTTTAGGGTTTGGCCACGCGTGGCTGTCTAGTTACCTTTCTGATAAGTTTCTGGTGGTAGACCTTTCATGTGATGATGCTTCGAATTTTTTGCAGTCAAAGAAATATTTTTCTCGTGCAGTTACCAAAGGAAAACTCGAAAATCTTTATTAATGCTCTACCTGGCGCTATTAGGAATGACGTTAAAACTAAAAAAAAAAAACTTTTGTCCAATTACCTCTTAATTGAGAACTACTATATAGAGTTAAGTATTTTAGTTAATTTATGACGCTATCACCCTGTGCATCAACTGTCACAATAAATATGTTCGATTCTGTTTCTGATATCAAATAAAATAAACTGAAAGTAATAAAACTACATTTTTAACATATTACTTTAGTAATATCTCGAAAAACAAGAAACCCGAAAATATCTTTTTCTATAAAATGAAATCGAATAAATTCAAGGAACACTTCCATAGGCACAACAACTTCACAAGTTTAATATGAAAATATAAATACTATAGTCATATATAAAGTATTAATGAGGTTTAATTTAAATTTTAACAGTAATGTGCGAGATGATTTTGTGGCTTAAAAATATAGAGTTTACTTTTGCCAAATTTAAAATAAAATAAGATCCAAACAATTTAAATTCAAGGAAATGGGTATGAAATCTCTGTTGCCAACAGTAGGTGGTTTATAGGAGTAGCTATAGATTTTAATTAGAATTGGACAAGTCCAAAACAAAATTGCTAAAGGAGTGTTGATGGTAAAAAATAAACTACAATTTCGCATTTTTAGCTTACAAACACTAAAATTAATTCTTAACATAAAATAACTAAACACCGAGTATTTCGCTTTAGCTAAAGCATCTTAACGTGGGTAACATGGGATCCCTATTAAACTACTCGACATATTAAGAATACAAAAATATGCTGTGTAGACCACACTAATAAAGAAAAAATGAGACTGACATATTCTATACCTTTCTTGAATAAAGTGCACGTTAATTAAGAATATTTCATTTGATTGCTATTAAAACAAACGTCTCGCTTAGGCAATTTTAAGTTTGTCTAACAAAAATTAGGATTTTATTTGACAAATTATAAGGTGCAGTAATAACTAATAAATTACTTTTCATTACAGAATAAAATGCCAAATAGTAGAATTTTAATAATTACCGAGGTCAGGGTTCCTCATAATAAGGTATCAAACATATCAAAGACATGAAAGTTGTGGCCTAAGGGATCAACATGGAAACATATAAGATACATTTTTATATAGGCCTACGGAATAATTGTTATTCAATGTATTATGAAGATTGCATCCATTTCCGCCTCAGCTTTGACAATAACTTTGGAAATCTTCTCAATCCAATGTATGTTTGGGAAGCTGTGTTAAATAATATATAATGCTAAACGTCACTCATTTTAAATATTTTTAACTAGTAGAGAGGAGACAAGTTCGGGACCGGAAAGTGATTAAACTGATATTCGCAAACAATGTCGTCCGCTCTCCACAGGCCAATATGCCCTTATAACCTGTGCAAACTTGATATCCGTTAGTGGAAGACATTGATGACGTATTAAAACGGGCATTTTGTCATCCCATCACACGGTGGAATTAGTTGCCACACGAAGTTTCCTATATTTTACCGTCTAATTGATGTTAACCTTAATAATCAAGCGTAATGGGAGTAACCTATTAATTCTCTTGAGATTATTTTAAATAGCCATTTATTAGTCAATAGTTATTTAAAATACTTAATTTTACCAGCATTAGATTGGAGCAGTTTGCAGTTAAATTAATTTATGGAGATAATATCCTAAAAATATGTTTATATATTATTTATTTTCTTTATAACTTTGGACGAAATTGGTGGGATTATTGTTTCAATATCATATTCGAGTATGGTTTGTAAGTTTTTGAATCGTAAATTTATGTTTTTACAGAGGTTTTAGGT
The DNA here is from genome assembly GCA_963675035.1 of Allygus modestus. Classification (NCBI taxonomy): domain Eukaryota; kingdom Metazoa; phylum Arthropoda; class Insecta; order Hemiptera; family Cicadellidae; genus Allygus; species Allygus modestus. The sequence goes on along the minus strand of OY776112.1, from coordinate 393,195,543 downwards.
TAGTAGTCACATTGGTTTTCATTGCTGTTATTATTAAGTGTAAAAAACTTTTATTTTAGTACATATAAGCTGTGTTGATATTATATATGTTAAATAAAAAAGTGGAAGTGAACTAGGCCCCACCCTCAGACGCACAGTCTTCGTGGGGGCTAATTTCCAAGTATTATTACTGTGTTTTTGTAGGTTGTGAAAACAAATAATTTGAATTTGTATTTCTTATGGTTACCAAAAGATGCATTCCAGGTACTGCTATATACCAGTATACCTAAAAAACCTGTTTTTTATCATATGCCAGCATGACTGAGTTAAGTGAGGTTAGGTTAGGGTGTTAAAAGGTGGTTATAAAATTAATAAATTTAATGAAAACTGAGTTATTATTATTATTTACCCCTACATAGAGTAATCATAAGGAAAACCAAAGTATACACATTCACGTTCACTGACAAACAGTAAACCCATCATGACCTTACCTCCACTAACCACCACAGCGCCCAGTTACAAATAGGTGGTCGTTACTGTGCAAATAGTGGCAAGAGACCGAACTAAAACAATAAGTGGCAATGTCGCTGGTAATAATTACCCTAATATTACTAATGTAAAATAAACTAATAACTCAAGCAGGACCGCGCGCCCGGTAGTTCATTAAACAACTCTTTATAACATTGCTGCGCTGACAAAATAAGACTACGGCGATTAAATTAGCCACTACGAGTCATATTGTAAAGTCAGCTTTAGTAGTGTCGTTTTTCAATATAGTAAAGTGAATAAATTAGGACGTTAATATAGAAAAGAGTTTAATACCTGCTAGCGAATATAAGGAAAGACTCATTTAATCTATTAAGACCCAAAATATCAACAGCAAAAGACGTATATGTCAATTTAAAAGGGGCCGGTGGCAGTTCTTATTAGGATGTGATAATTTGTGTGACTACCTAACGCAATATAGTTAATCGCACAACGAAATAACCAGCTAATTTTATTGCTATTCAGAACAAATATGTATCGAACCCAACAAACTCCAAAATACAACAAATTCTAAAATACTGTCTTTTTCTTGTTTTAAAACATTTCAGGAGCCAAAGGAATCGTTGATGTAAGAATCTCGGCTGTCAACCGCTGGTGGGAATGGAGCACAACTCACCAGACTGAAAAATGCTCTGTTTGGGAGTGTTTTATTATTTTATTTTCATCCATTATGCACTTTTAATACGTTTCCTCTATTTTTAATTTTACACTGAAAAAAGATTATTGTTATATGAACCAGAATATGGTATGTGGAACAATAAATTATTGTAAATATGGTCCCAGCAATGTGTTTGGTAGCAGCTACAATCCTGTTATTGTCAATATTTTATTGTAGCGTGCAACATAAATTATTGCAAATATACAATAATGAAATTGGAGCCCAAGCAATACATCTTGCTGTCAGAGCAATAATTATTGTCAATAATACTATACATTATGAGAATCGTTACTAGAGTTTATAGTATTTATAACAATAACTCTTATTTTTACTTTTACAATAAGTTATTGCTGCAGCTATAAGTTCGGTTGACTCTCCACTCAGAATGTATAGTAGCTATGGCAATACCTTTTTTTATTTCTACAATAAGTTGTTTTTGTGGTTACTACAGTGGAGTGGTTACGTTTACAACACTACAGTTTAAAAACATAACCTGAAAACTAACCAAAATCAGTTACATAAAATTGCATACATGAAAGCTGCAGAATTATGGGGTTAATACACCACCGTTCGCTTTGCTTTAATCATATTTTTGATTATTGTGATTATTTAAGGCTTAGTAACTTAATCTCAGTCTCTTTGTTACTTTTACCTTGTTAATATCCAACCTAGGCTATTGAAAGCCTAAAAATATTCTGAATTCATGTTGAAACTGCTGGATTTTACTTGATAATACTTTACTGGATAATACTATACCTGTTCAATATACTTTTTGAGGTTATGTCATTGCATGTTTTGTGGCTACAGCCACATCTTCAGTTAATCCTTAGGTTGATACTTCATTTTATTAAAACATTACTGAGACAGTGAGACACTTAACACATACATATTGCAGTATAACACATTCCGATACCGATCACACGATAAACTATAACATTGCTTGTCTCGGTGCATTAACGCTTCAGGGCAGGCCGGTGACGACTCATTTCCACTTTGAGACATTGTTGTGTAATCAAAAACAGAATCTGGTATAATATAACAGAATATTCTTGCTAAGCATTTCTATTTACTATACTACTATCGTTATGATGTATTAGCAACAATAATATGTTGATGCAATTACCAGCCTTATTGCAAATAATTTAGCAAGAATATTATTGTAGTTTTGACAGACGCGATGGTAGGACATTACCATAACTACTGTGTAAATTAATATAAATCTTGTAAACACTACCAGAATTGCATTTACTATGCAATATTGTTTGGATTACTATAATATTTCTTTCAGTGTAACACATCTAGTTTTTAGACTTTTAGAAAATATACACCTCATAACAATATATATGTTTCAGGATAGTATGCTCTGTAAATGAGGTTTGAAATTTGCCACAGAGAATGAATAATTTTCATTATCAAAATATCGTTAATGCTAGTTTTGATAATATAAATTTTTTGATAAGATTTTGCTTTGAAGCCGATTCAATCCAAGTTATTTTAATTATATTATTACTGAAATTGGCAATTTTAAACTAAAAAATCACCATTATCAATAATTGTTAGTTAATTTTAACATTGTTTATTAAAATACTAAAGTTTTGACTTGGTAAAAATTAGTCTAGAGGATAAAGCTAGTTATATTCAACGTCGAATATAATAAAAATAAATAAAGTTTTACCACCTCCTTACAACAAGCCTTTTGATGTAAAACAAAAATTAGCAAACTATTGTTCACTTTGGGACATGTCGATGAGTTAAGTTTCGATTAATTTATTCAACTTCGATAACCTCAAAAAGTCATAACCACTTACTAATTAGGTAATTAGTGCGAAAATAGTAGTTACTATGGAGAAGATAAAATACTCCACAGTAACTTATTTAGATGTACAATATTGCGCATGGTGTCTTTTACCATACAAATATTTACTTTCTAAAAATATTTGATCAATAGTATTTGGTTGAAATATTGATAATATATTATAAACATTTATTTGAATACTTTTATCCAATGGAGAGGGTTAAAAAACTACACACAGTTTTTTTGTTTCTATGTATTTACCAAAACCTTTTGAAATGGTTGGTCTGTCTGTGAAAACACAAAATTAACCATAACGAAAACATGTCTCACACATAGCTTCAAAAATTAATTATATGATAGAGCAAACGTAAGTCAAAATCGGTTTTCAGTGGCGTAATCATATGATCTACAACTTTTCACATGTCATCCCCATTGTGCTTAGTAATCACCGGATGTCCAAACGACGAAATAAATATAATTACTTTATTTATTTTTAACTCTACGGATGCATTGAATAAACATCTAAACAAATTTGTGCTTATCTACAGTGACATATTAACTTTGCTTGATATGTTGTAACTATGCGTAGCTTTTTATTTTGTAACTATGTTGCAATTGTTATATGTTCGTAGAGAAGTGCGGTCCAAACCTTTCAAAATTAAGTTGGCATCCTTAGATTTGAACCTGTGAACTCATGCACTGTATTGCAAGACGCTAACCTTAAGGATAGTGAGGCGCCCAATCTTAGAGAGAGATAGACTGGACAGTTGTAGTATTTTTAACCAACTTTTGCATTGTTTGTTTTTGTATGTAGGTTTAAACCTTCCAATATAATTTTGATACCACCAATTAACTGATGCTAAAAGGTTGCAAACCTTTCGGAGTCGGGTGAACACAAACTCTACCTCGTGAAGCACTCCTACTATGGTCTGAATCGGTGATCATGCGGGAATTCTCTCTTTGATTATTCTGGCGACAGAAGTCTACGTCATTCGACAATGTATTGGCACAAAACTTCACCGTTATTTAATTCATTTTTAATATTATTTTTGCTTGTAAATTGCGATTTAAAACGTCTTTTTAAAACAGTGGCCTTATGTGTTGTGTTTTAAAAACGAACCTTTTTTCAGTTATATTTGATTATACTGTATATGCAATTTTATTTTAACTCCTTGGGGCACGTAACTCTGAAGTGATAAGCTGTCGTCAGGTGCTTTAAAAAAGTAATAGTTACAGTTGGGATTTTCAAGTTTAATTGGTTTATCTGTAATAGTTAAACAATATTACTTAGTGTTAAATTATCAAGACAAATATTTTCCTAAATGTGAAACAAAAATTTAAAGCTATAATTTTTGTCATTTCAACCAGGTTAGTTTTAAGCTTAGTATTTAATACGTTTATTTATTCCTAATCAATCACTTATATTTCAAAACAAATAACAGCAAAATCATCGAACTTACTAAAAATAAAAAATAAGCATTATTAAAAAAGAAGAATTAAAAACAAAAACGAGTTTGCACGCAGCACGCTGACGTGAGGGAAGTGAATTTCCACATAAAAACTCTTAAAACTCAAAATCAGTAGTCAAATTTTTATTGAAATCTGAAAACTTTGATTTTTTGGCTGTTATGATGCTCCTGGTTTCATTTACTTGCAAAGCTGGGAATACAATTTTGCGCATTATAAGGTTAGGAGAAGGTCAAGACAAGCTTGAAAGTAGGCGTGAGGTTGCTGGGGGTAATAAAAGTACTCTAACAAAGGAATAACAGGCTTTTCTAGTGTAAAACCCCCATAAGACAACGTACTGTGTTTAGCCGATACACATTTTCCTTAATAACTCGGTGAATATTTATGCTAGAATGACGAGAGAGGGCTTATAACTTTCGCCTCACTAATTCCCATCTTTTTAAATGCATTAATTTTACATCTGGGGATTTTCTGACCCTTTTTGGGCCCAAAAATCCAAAATTTGAATGATTAATCCCCAAAAAATGGGTTTAGAGTTTTCCGATTGTTTTGCCCAACGAACTTGTCCAACAGAGTATAGAAAGGAACGTCCCTACCAAATTTGAAGTAAATCGGACAAAAAATGCGACCGCTAGAGTGGATACACATATATATATATATATATGTCTATATATATATATATTGATATTTTACTTGAGTTCACGAATAGGGCTACTAATAATGTTATTAGATTGAAAACAAAATTTCCAAAGTACCCTTTTTTTAAACATTTTTATTACACTACGCGTTTCGGCTATAATGCCATTTTCAAAGTGTATAAAAAGTATAACCTTAAAATAAAATAGTAAAATTTAAAATGAATAAACATATGTTAAAATATAGATAAAGTAAAAAATAAATAAAAAATATTCTTGAAACTCAGCATAGTTACAAAAATATCTCAGAAAATATGAAAATTCTAAATATTGCACAAAAAGGAGAAAAGATGAACATATTAGAAGAATACCAAATCTACAAGAACAAAAAACATGACCCTAATAATATTCTAAATGTGATAAAGAATGAAATCCAAAATCCAATATTTGAAAAAATTGAAGAATTAAGAAACAAATAATAGCTTGATGAACGCTATCTACCTTGATAACCCTATTTGTCTGTATATTTTTTATTTATTTTTTACTTTATCTATATTTTAACATATGTTTATTCATTTTAAATTTTACTATTTTATTTTAAGGTTATACTTTTTATACACTTTGAAAATGGCATTATAGCCGAAACGCGTAGTGTAATAAAAATGTTTAAAAAAGGGTACTTTAGAAATTTTGTTTTCAATCTAATAATATATATATATATATATATAAAATTTTGAACGACCCCCCAAAACGTGTTCAGGGGGTCACGTTAGGAACTTCTATGGTGGTCCCGGGCTTAAGTTTCACCGTGCGGGTCATGCTAATAGTTCACTTTCCAAAGGAAATTCACTAATAATATAACTTGGATCAGGTAACCCAGGCAGAGCCGATAGGCACGTCTTTCACGAGGGAATTTTGCGCAGGTCAACGGAAGGAAGAGAACTAGCGGGGATGGAAAATATAATAATGTATCTTACTTTCCTTCTAATGTAATTATAACATAAATGAAAACCAATTTAGAAGTACTTTGTTCTGATATTTATGATCGTTGTACATTGAGATTCTCAGGTAAAGGTTGAAAAGGTTGAGTATCTAGCCTGATATGCCAACCACCCTTTCCCTTGCCCCCTCCCGTTACACCCCGCCCACCCCACTCACCGTTAATGAGTGTGAGTTTACGCGCCACCATGCGACAGATTGCTTTGTAATGGGTGAGTAATAACCTCCCTGCCTCCACCTTTCATCACATTACCTCTATCGCGTATTATAATAACAATATGTTGCTCAAGCTATAAGAGATTCCTGGCTTAATAAAGATGATATTTATAGTCAACATTTATAAATTGAATTTAGAGGAGCATATGGGCCTATGTAATAAAATAACTTCTCTTTGTATCCGAGGCCTATCAACGTTTTGTTTCCTAGATGAGTCTGAAGGTGGGTTTCTGTTATGCTATGCGTGGGTTGACTTCAATCTTAAAAACAGACCTAACAAGCCTATTGTCCTGAAGAAGCATAAACTATCACAGATAAAGGATGGTTTCTTAAATCTCGTTAGATCCTAACGAAAAATTCCTGATTTTTCAAATATGATCAGGAATTAAAAATGTCGTTCTCGACCGTCTAAAAAGTTTATTACGTAGACATATTTCATTATTTGGCTTATATTATTTATCTGAGGATGAAAATTTTACTAAATTTAGTTTATCATGACAAAAAGATTGATTTGGATAATAATGTTTGTTAAAATTCGGTTGCACAGTCTCATGAATAAACGAAATATAGGTTATGTGTTAAAAACTGTGATTATGTTAATAATCTTAGGAAAATAACAGGATTAAGTAATATGGAAAATGTATTTTTAGTAAATTAGATTTACAGAACAGAATATCCCAATTTATTTAGTAACCATACAATTTATTAATTTCTAGTATATAAAAAATAAATAACTTTTTTAAATTCAATAAGTAAAACGTATGACATGCTAAGCTTAATTTTTTAGTTAGAGTATTTAGAATCAGGGGATAGGTTTTGGAAGTTTAGTTAGTGTTACTATTCATGTATTAGGTGTCTTAGACAATGATTTAATGATTAATATTTAATTAAAAACATTTAATTCTTAAAATACAAAAAAGCCTTGGTTAAATTAAGTTAACAATTATTTAAAAAGTTTTTTTAATGTACATTGGACTAAATCAAAGACAATAAATGGGGCTATGAACGTCATTGTTTCCTTTCATTTGTCGTAAGGGAAAATTTGATGTTTTCAAAAGCCACAGGCACATCCGCACCACAACAATGATCTACTGGCGGAAGTTTTACACCCGTGAGTTATATGTTACAACCTTCCACGCTATTGAGCTCTCGAAGAACGTTCAATGTATCCTCCTCCAGATGGATCTTTTTGTTATAAACATTCTGCGTCATCACGAACAAAACACTGCTAACTCGAATGAAGGGATAGTGAAAGAATATCATTATGATTCTATTAGTGTTAGCCATTTTAACATTGTTTTTGAGTTGTTTTCTTTAATTGATTTTGTTCATGCAATGTTTAAAACGTTTTAATTATTAAGGTAATAAAAAATAGACATACAATTATAAAATAAAATAAAAAAGGCCTAGTAACGAATGCGTCAATGTCATGCAATATTTGGAGTTCTGAATGTTAGGTGATTTAACACTCTTTATTAATCTATAAATATGCTTTCTTAAGAAAATAATAGTTTATTATTTGTATAATAAGGATTAAAACTGAATTAATCCTGCAGCACGATACTTATCATAGTAAAAAAAAACATTAAAATGTGTTTTAAGTGCACTTTATTGAAAATAAAATACATAAAACTAGTTTATCTTTCACGACATTATTTAAATAAAGAATAATTTTTAAAATCACAATAAATAAATTACATGACTGCCTCTGATCTATTAAAACAATTTTTTATGTTTTGAAACTTTACCTTTATTAAATTATTTAGTAAAATATTACATGTTTATTGATTACTTATTTCAAGTAATAATGTGTATAAAAAGGTTTATTTATTGATAAAAATAACATAATTCATTCAACCGGTAATTCTCTCACCGGATATGGGACCGGTATGACTGGTTGAAATCTATTGCCTTGTACAATATTTTATGTATGCCTGCATTTCCTGTAAATGAGTACAGTATTTAACCACTCTTACTTATTGACGCATAAGTAAATATATTTTGAAGTGTTGTAAGACGCCTTTTAATCACACCCAAGGGTAAAAATATAAAGGGTTCAGAAGTCATCGTATCTTCACTTATTTTTGTAACAAATATATATAATACTAATAATATTATGTTATTCAGAAAAAAATTAAACAAGATGAAACAACGATTGATTTATTTAATTGAAAACCTAAAATATTGTAACATATTGTCTATGTAGATAAGGAGAAGGAATAACTTTGTTACGAAACTAAATATTAAAAGCCCAAAGGAGGCGGAATTAAAAGTGTCTGAGACTCATTTAGGCGGGCCGGGTGCGGGTAATGGGCAAGGCTTGGTTGCCGCCCAAAACGTTATCTTAAAACTCAAAATCTGTTACAATAATATCATGGCAGATCGCTCTTAAAAATAATTGATCGTATATAATGCCATTAAAAAATGTGTAGATGAAATATAATTTCACCTATTTTTCTGGAGCGACGATAGATAAACCGACAGTTATATTAAGATATACTTTTTACGAGGAGTGAAACAATCTAATTATTGAAAATGTTGCACTAAACTTTATACTTATTATATAAAGGTAGTATTTTCCTGTGTTGAAGTTTCTCCTTGACCTAATGTTCTTCCTGGATCGGTAAATTAACATTAAAATAAATGAAAGAGCTGTAATAAACAAAATGTACATTGCAAAAAACCTTTCATTTCGTACAAACTGACTTTTATTTTTGTGGCCATACTTTGTATTAATGATTTCAACTATTTTCTATGGTAACTTTTATTGTATAACACTTTTTATGTTCAAGTGACAAATTTGGCACTTGAAAACTTGGTCTAATGACAAATTGTGAAAAGTTTTAGTAGGTAGGCGAAGAATCGACAAGAATAAATACTAGGCACCTTAGATTTGAATGGCAATATTTTTGTAAATTTATCCGGATTATGACACAATTACGATATCAGTAACAAAAAAAAACAAAAAACACAATATTGTAAAACAAGCAGTAAATGGAAGACCAATTAGGATTAATTTTGTAGAAAATTATTGTAACAATTAATATTTTATCATGGGAAACACATTTAACAGAATTTGAGATTTAAAAGTACAATATAGATTTAATCTAGATCGGCAGTAAGTTTAAATCATCATATTATTACAAACAATAAATTGCACGAGAAATAAATACCTATCCCTGATGTGTAATATTTTGTAAATGACACTAAGGTGTTGTTTTTGTCTTTAAGATACATTAGTACCATTAAAAAAATGATCGATTGAATAAAAATATGTATATGGGTTATTCCCAGAAGTTGAGATTTTCCTGTCTACTGAGTTGTTTGTCCTCTTTCCTCAGGATGACGGACGAGATTCTTACATTATCATCTTTTGCTGTATAAAATGATTTAGGAATTCTTACTTTAAAGCTCTGATTTGATTAGCACTACTTTACTTCGTAGGTGTAAACGTTTATGAGTTGTCTTTTTTCTCCTTATGTCGTTGAAATATCTGTCGTTTCTGATACCGGTGTCAGAAACGTAAATTCTGTGCTATTTACATACGTTACATGTATTAACGAGAACAAGTGTTAGAATACTACTTAAGTGCGCCAATTTCTAACGTCAAACCAGTGCGAACGGATACTAGATTATACTATGGGGAATAAAGTACCAATATTTTGCTAGAAATTCTCTGACCACTAAGAGTTCTTATTGCTGAAAAAGTACGGATTGATATCTCATTTCCAAAAAGAAGTTGAGGCCTCTTTTCCTTTGTAATTTGTCAGTCCACACGGGCCTCAGGCATTTGTTTGGAATATATCAAGGAAAGCCAGGAATGAGCAGCTACAGTGCTAGCTAGACAGTACTGATAACATTTACTTGCCAGGACTAAAATTTAAACTCATGCTGAAACGGCTCCGAAGGCGTTAACCACTACGCCAGTGACTCTCCTAATCAGTATTACCTTGTATAGTATGACAGTCCATACTATACTAACTTTTATATATAACCTGAAGAAATAGATTCAGATAATTTATTGAAAACCTTTTTGGTATCTTGTCATAGTTTAAAACGGAAAGCAATAAACACATTAAAATTGGTTTCGAAATTTCACCTCAGTTTGATAAATTCCAAAGTGAAATTTCGATTTGCTAGTTATATTATATATTCGACCGAAAGGTAAAGTAGGTGTCTTAGATTGATTACAAAATAAGTTTTAGTTGTTCCCTGCAAAACCAAAATGATGCATTTTTACAACTATTAGTTTTTTCTTATCTCAAGAAGACTTACTAATAGTGTCACACATTAAACACGGTTTATTTTTATCAGTGAGGTGGTAAAATTCACTACTGATCCCACTTTTACTTACTTAGGATTTTACCTTTAATTATCTACTTAAAATATTTAATAGTTAAAAAATGTTAAAAATACACGCACGAAAAATTTCACTGTAAAATAAAAAATATTATTATAAAAAAGGGTACTTTTGTTAAAATATGAAGATTAGGGAGCCCTAATCAACCATTAGGACATATTACTAACTCATTTACTAGTACTTTTTAATGTTTCTAATCACTTGAAAGAAATATATGTAATTAGCTTTAACTACTATTTAGTCGCGTTGATCCGTTCTAAAAGATGTTAAGCTGGATATCAGGATATCTTAATGACTACAGCACACACCAATCTCTTCCGGAACACAACAATGATTTACCGGAGGAAGTGATGCCCTCTCACATCCGGTGAGCTGCAAACTTCCATGTTATTGAGCTTGGGTACAAGGTGCAATGTGTCTCCCTGCTGACAGATGTAGGTTAAAACGCCGGAGTGTTCTGTTACATGTTTGTATTACGATAAAATTGTGACCAACTCAATTGTTTGAAAATATAAAGTAATTAAATAGTTTGGTAAAAAAACGTCAATTTATATAACTTATTTTATTAAAAATATATCATAAACAGTAAGCTATATTCAATGATATAAATAGAGAGTATAAAGAAAGAATAAGCAATCTTGGCAGTAGAAACATAAATTTCAAACATAAATACAAAGAATTCAATTAGATAATAATGTCTAAAAACACGCATAAAAAAGCATAAAATATAAAATTGGTCTAAAAAGTCTAAACCTATAAATTAAACAACTATTTCTTTTTTTTTCGAATTTTGAGTTCTCAGTAATACGATTATTTTAGGAATTAATCGTTTGCCTGTAAATACATAACACGAAGTATAATAAACGAAACAATATCATATACAAACGTATATCCTTTTGAATAATGCAACTAATTTGTGCATATTATTTTCTTTTATTTATATTTACATATATTGATGAGTGCAATAAAATAAAATAATATTTCTTTAATTTTCATGCAAACTAGTGAAAACTATCAGTAGAAAAATTAACAAGGGTGTGTTCTCTTTCTATATAAAAAAAACTTTTATATACAAAAGAGGTCTTGTAAAAAATCCACTATTTTGCAACGTATTATTTATCATAATTTAACTAAAACAATTGTGCTATGGCAAAATATTTATAGTATTAATGCCTCAAGATCTCTCGACAAGGCAATACGTTGCACATCGGCAGATTGCTGTTCTCGAATTCTCCGTTTTTGAAAATTATTTAAGTAAAAGTAATAAAAATCCTAAAATTATCATCAATGAATTTAAAAACCTCGCACGTATGATGACAAAACTAAATAATTCATTGACAAAACTAAACATCGAAAAATTATAAGACATAAGAAAATTAAAAGGCATTTTCGATTCTATGGATATCTCATTCATGTAGAACGATGAGAATGAAAGTTGTAACAAAGAAGTTACAAGTATTCTAACAAAAGATTGTAACCGAGAAAAGGCGGAATTAAGCGGTCTGCGGCTCATTTGGGGCCGGGTGCTGATAACGGCCCCGTACTGGCTCAGCCCGGACGTTTTAATTTCATATCCCGAAACAAACTTGGTCTGTAATAGATAAACGGGCGGTATTTCACAGAGCATGTAAATAACTTTTCATTCCTAGATGTTTTTGGTAATATTCAATCCTATTAGTAAATATTTTACGAAACATTTGGGAGTTTTTTCATGTATACAGTTTAAATAATACTGCCAAAAACAATATGCACAATAGGTAGTGTTTTGTATATAAAAGTAATTTTTGTAAGTCAACGTTATATTGGTTGAATCAGTTGTGTTCCAGTCAAAATATGATATTTGATTATGTGTCTGTTATTATTTTATGTCTGTTAAGTTGTAAATAACTCTTGCTTATGTTCGGTGCTTACAAAGAATTAACGGGCATAATTTACTTAAAAGAGGTACTTAGAGGTAGGAGCCTAAGTAAGTTACGTACTGGTAATCATCCTCGCAAAAACATATTCTTCTGGCCCAATTATTCAATCCAAATTTGACTCTACGTTATATTTTTTTAAATCATGCGTATAACTTTTGCTTTACTTTAAATCTTTAAAAAATCTTTTAAAAAGGAATGGTTATTTTATTTAACGTACTCACACAGTAAACACAACACTGCTTATCATAGCTACTCTGCATGCTCCAGTCTTCTATTCGATTACAAATCAAATTTTTAGAGCAAACTTTATTTTAGAAGTCACACAAAATATCGTCCACTTTGATATTAGAGTAAATAATAGAATAGTGGTATATAAACAAATATTGTTTAAAAATCAGAGTATAATCAAACTATTACCTTATAGGATCCCAGGTTCTTAACGGTGCAGGCTAGCTTGACACTTCTCCCCGCTGGCACTGTGATGTTCTCAATTTGGTCGACAAACTCAGGATCTTCAGTTTGGCCTGAAACATATAAAAGTGATTGATAAATTGGAGTCCTCAAGTAAAACATATTTATTTACAAACAAAAAACAAATACTATGCCTAAAATCTGTAAAACTTTGTTTATGTCTTAGTATATCCCTAAAGACGTAAATATTAAAATTACTATATGTTTATAGTCACAAATACAAATAGTCTAAAGAATAAGTAATGAACAATATTTGTACGCTTGGTAAATTCTAACTACATTCGTACTTTAAGAGTTATTTAAATTTAAAGATACTTGAGGAAAACGTGGCAACAGAGAGAGGGAAATACGGAATTATAAAGAGGTTAAAACAACATTTCATAACATTCCGAGTGAATTCCTCCCCTTGCAACAAACGAAAACCTGTTAACAACTCAAGAGGGCTTTACTTGTTATCTCAGGGAAGATATTTAAACTTTATGTAGCTGTCTTGTATTTTGGACTTTTTCCGTGAAGAAACATACCTGTTTTTTTCTGAGGAATAATCTTTATAAAAAATATACATACAGAGGTACAAGGAAATGTATTTAAAAAAATGTATTACAGGATAAGAGCTTTTTTTCTAAAACTAGCTTATAAATTTTTATATTTTACTGCTTTATATTAGAACGCGTCAAATTTCCCTAATAATATAGAAGATCCTATAACAATTGTATGGTGTTACGTACACATAAAACAGGCGTTCTTTGGATATCATCTCACATGTAGTTGTTGTATCACTAAACTATAAGTACTGATAGAATACTATTTTCAATTATTCCAAATTAAAATCTTATTATTAAATGATAATCATTGTAATATTTCAGTGGCTGGCTAGGCTGGCTAGTAATAGGTCTTTTGGTTGATCAATGCCGTTCAGAACACTACAAAGCAGTCAGATATGCGAAGGTTTAGATTAAAATTGAATGTTATAATAAGAAATATTAGAGAATCCGTGAAATCTGCTAATAGGCTAAGTCCTATTAACATATGTATTTCTTTGTGAATAGCAAAAACTAATCAAGTTCCACCAACAGACGTAGTAAGCATTGCGAAAACTATTTTTGAAATTTGTCTTTGTAGTTGTTTACGGCCGACAATAAGTATAAGGAAACTATTAAATTAAAGCATAGGTGCAACTGTACATCAAATTAAAGGTCTTAATTAGGAAACCACAATTTGGAAATCCCAACCTCAAACGGACCACTGAATCAAGAATGACAGCCAGTCAAGCATTTCGTCAAGTGCTATTTGCAAAACCTTTAAAATGTGGTTATATCCACTAGAATCGTCACTTTGAGGTCCGGTTTGTGGCATTGTGTCAAGTTAGATTAGACCTTTTAAATTGACTACCTTAAGACATACAGCACATCCGATAATGGTTGTTCATTAGAGCGAGTATAGTATATCTTAAGGAGATTTCATACGCCAGCCTAAAGCTTGTTTAAAGCATTGCACGCACTGCCCCAAACCTGGTCACAAATCGCAATTTTAAATTTCTGCAAATAGCACTCAAAGAAAAGTTGAATACTAGTTAATACTTTTAATTTGATGTACAGTTTGACCTATGATTTTATTAAATATTTTGATCATCCTACTTATGGACAGTTGGACGTCAAAACAACCAAAGAAAATTTACCTCTTTTTTGCGATGCTTAAAACACATAATATGATTGAATCCAGGTAGGTTTTAACCATTAAAAAAGACACAAAATAGTGTTTTACGAATAATGGACCTACACTATAAGGAGACTGCTAGATTGTGTTTTGTGAAATGTTGTTAGTTTGGTCAAGTTAAATTCTTATTTTATTTTGTTCAGTTATATTTCTAGTTGTTAGTTATCGGTGATATATCATCGTTAAGTACGTTACTATTTGTTAATGTTGTAAATAATCTAAACATGTTCTTAATTCTTTATATTCCTGATTCTATATATTGTTGTTATTGGCGGATTAGGAAACCCCAGCTTTTCTGCTAGTCACCTCTTCCACAAGCGGGAATATTGCGAAGGTTACCGGAAAGATAGGATATAGCAGGAAAGGAAAGGATGGCAAGGGACGGCAGCCAAATCGACCCCTCAGAGGGCCAATTCCCGTGCCCCTGTGACAGCTGGGATGAGGCTCTCAACAGAGGACCCTCATTTTGCCCTCCAACAGGTCAACTCAACTGGCAGGGTATCCATGTACAACAGCCAGGGACCATTCATTCTCAGGTTGGCAGGAGGGACCAAACCCGGAGACTGTCCCTAGCCCCTGCAAATGGAGGGACCAAAGGTGAAAGGGAAGTTAGTCATAATGGACAGCCAAAAGACTTACCATATGTAATGACAACTACATTTGCTGTACCCAATGTCAGCCTCAAAACTGGTATAGACCAGTCTTAAGGTAGTCCTGGGACATTCTATATATATAAAAAAAAAAAAATGAAACAACAAACAAAACACATCCTTTGAGAGCGCAACTTCTCTTATTTTAAACAAGGTGTCAGACCAAATCATCTGTCACTGAATAATGAACACCAGGCCATTGGAGATTTTAACATGAAACACTAGTGAAAAAAACGAATGCAATTGACTCCCAGTAACGGTGTATCTTTATAATATTTACGTGGGATGTATTTTGAATGAACATTTAATTTTTAAATGCTGCTTTTTTATCTAGTTTGAAACTATTTAAATGTAAGCGAATTTTTTAGTCAGGAACGAACAATGAAAAATTGTACTTTTACAAAAATATTGATATAATGATGTCATATCATGATAACTAGTTACATTGTATAAATACAAATTTAAACAGATGTTTCATCATTGATGAAAATTATAAATTAAGACCAGCCAATAACCACCTAATCTTTGACTAATTAAGTATTAATCTTATCTCGTAGGTGTTCCCCAAGCCATGATTTTATTTTTTTATTAAAAACATTTTGATGTCAACTTAACCTTTCCCACGTGTGGCACTGATTTAAAGTATGTGTGCCTGTGGAAAAGACGTGTGCAGGATAAGTTCCCGTTAATTTTCAGGATATTGTTAACTGAAGGCGTCGTGAGATCAACCAGTTAATTTATCCTTTATATTTTGACAAAGACTCATGCATTATAAAAATAGAAATAGGTGATGCTATTATTAATTTCATTCTTGATATAAGTTGTCCATGTGATGAGAACAAAATATTCTAAAAAACAATGACTATTACATTTTGTTCACTCTTACATATTTTTTATTATAACAAATATTACAAAGAGAATACGTTTGATACTAACATAATTTAGTCCAGGGGTATGTTGTTTGCCAAATTGTCTGACACAAAAAGAACGAGCCATAAAACAGGTCTGGCCATTAAAGTGTTTAAAAAATTTGAATTTTTGGTTATCATCTATACTTTTCCCTGTGAAATGACAATAAAATATTCAGAACAGTCTAATAAATTCCAATAGCAGTTTTAGTTCAGTTAGAATATCAATATTGTATTTAATTTATAAGTTATGTTGCTCTTATATATTCTGTTATAAGCAATATTCTTGTATGGTTAAACAAACTTAACCAAAGCCGCTTTGCCAAGATGATAAACACTTAGGCCCTTGCAGCGACACGTACTCTCTACGAAGTTTGCAGTCTTGGCAGGGGAAAAATGAATCCATCAATTGGAAATCCACGGAATTTCAAACTTTCAATCAGCACGTTTAAGTGTTAATTAGTTATACAAAACGTAGCAGCAGTTCAAATTTATAAGCTATATAAATCTCTAAGACATATTATAGAACCAGTTTTATTAATTTATATCGTTATTATATCTCTTGGTAAACAAATCAAAATAAATTTTTACAAACTTCCGTTGATAGGTTTTACAGCATTATATGTCTGAACCACTATAGCTTTATCATGTCAAATTGAAAACCAAAGGAAATTGAAGGAGTTTGTTGACAACTCTTGATGATGTCTTCTTAATGGTGTCTTGTTACGATAAGTTATTTTCTAAATATTTTATATAAATATTGTAAAAAATAGTATAGTATAATAATATATTAAAGTACAATAATACAATTTAGTTATTCATGATTGTGTTTCCAATTTTAAATTTTGGATAATACATTTATTTTAAACGTACATAAACAGCTAATTTGTATTGACAAAGATTCTGCCCCCCTATGTTGAGAAGTTTGCTTCAGGTTAAAGTTCGTCCAAGCAAACTTTCACTGTAAATCAACATCTTTTTGTGGTTGATGAAGTTGTATAATTAGTACGCCCCACAGACGATAAAGTTGCGAGAACAAGTCTCAAGATGAAATGTTTGTTATCCTCTGGATTCACTCCCTAACAAGCATTTGTATACGAACTGTCCCATGCCAAAAGTGATTTTGATCATTACATTATGGCTTGGTTATTTATCATAATTTTAGGTTATACTACGTTTTTGTACCTGATTTATAAACATGCTTGACGATAGGTACTGTGTATAATGTATATTTTCTTCTCTAGGAGTACAACTTTATTCGACTAATTTAAGTTTATTTTTTACATTTAAATAGAATTTGAATTTTGTTGGATACTAACTACCGACTATGCTCAAACAGACTCGTTAAAATAATAAAATCAGGAATAATAAATTTAGCTTTCTGACGTACATGAAGATCTATATTTGAAACAGAGTACTGTAGTAAAAACTTAATTTATCAATCGGTAAAAAGTGTATTTGAAATTGTTTATTTTTTTACTTAACAAACATATTATTAATAATAATGATGAAGTTTAATTTTCGCATAATAATTTGTTGAATTATTTTAATAATCGCGCCTAAGACAACAATTACACTGATTAAATATAATTCATCTTACCAACTTATTTGTTAGTATTCATCTTGAAATACATATTGATAGTAAAACCTCATTTTATATAGTCATAAAGGAATGGTAATATACGGTTTAGGTACGCAGTCATGTGCAAGAGGGAACCCCCCCCCCCATTACTACCCCTATCCTAAACATCCCTCTGTAAATCTCTGATTTCAGCTGATCAATGACGAAAATGGATTCATTATTAAAACCGTTCTTTCATGCGGCTGATTTGTTCACAAAGATGCCACTAAGTCACTAAGTCTCGTTCTCTAATCATAAAACAGTTCTTCATCCGATTACTGCACATTTGTTAGCTTTGTTCCGAATGCCGTCATTTTCAGAAATTACGTTTCACAAAGAGAAATTAGCGATGCTTAAATCATTTGCTAATTGTTTCCAATTTAGATAATTAGGGATAATAATACGTTTTATTTGGAACAAATAGAGATATGATTAATAAAGCTTTTGTAAATCTTTCTACTAAAATGAAATATTCGCTTTGCAAAACATTGTAAAAAATATGGAGGGACGGTAATTATAATTTATCAGATTTTACTAAATTATATGATGGAGCTAATTTTGCTATAATAACGGTTACATTTTGTTCTATGTCCTGCCCCTTGTAGTTTGTCTCTTCATGTCATACACAATACAGTTCACACAAACGAATTGTACGGGGTAATTGTCCTAAAATTTAACTAATACACGCGAAAATGAAAATAACCTAAGCCTTATAGTATTATCGTGATACAATTGTTTAAAATAACTGTATAATATGATTACATAAAATATGAAGAAAATCAACTCAATGGAGTCGATAATAGTTTTTTTCATGAAAATAAAAGCTAATAGAGTTTAATTGGTCTTCGACCGGCAAACGATAGAGGTTTACAATCGGTGATGATTATGCGAAACCACGAACTGGATTGTTATTATAATGTGGAAAATCTTATTACCTTTATCACATCAAATAACACTTTCCTTTTGCTTACCTAATGTTATATTTTTTATTCAAACGGCATATATCAATGTGATTATTGAAATTCCTATAGAACATTGAGCTATTAGTATGACCTGCATGGTGACACTCAAGCCCGGGACCACGATAGAAGTTGCTTTGGCTTCTTTCCTAAATTTTGCGCGAGAAATAATTATTCCATTAATATTGAGCATTTTTAGAGTAAATAAATTGTTACTGTCGCTTTGTAAGCAACAGTAATTCTCCATTTGTAACCATCAAAGGGATAAATATTTAATTAGAAATTCTTTAAGATTTGAACTCGACCGATCAAATTCGTCAAGAGAAATTTAGTATTATCGTTAGCACATTTGTGTCAAACGAGGCAAGTAACATCGATGTGACGTCATACTTCAACTACTGTAATGCACTGTTCTACTTTTTAATATTCATATTTTCATGAGGTTGACGCCTTATTTTTCTCTTTCTGGTCTGGATGTTGTAATTATGTTTATATGAAACTTAGAATTTTGTTTACATTTTCGTTAACGCATGCTCATATTATCTCGATCCTTTATAAGTTTTACCTATGAAACGTTTTTACTATTTGAACATTTATCTGTAGACTCTTTAAAATAACAAAAAACTTTTAGCTTTTGATTAGCGTGTTATCTTTACAGACAGAGCTGACTCTGATGAATCTTGCAGGACAGTAGGGGAAGTATGGAATTCCCCTTCTACTACAGTCTCCCTCACCTGGTATTTTGAAAATGACTCGATAGGATCCTTAAAGGTAAAGTTTAAGTTCCCGCTTCTTCCTCTTTGGCGCTATCTGTTTCCTCTTCTTAAGGTAGCCAAACAAAAATAACAAACACCCGTAATTAATTGATGACTATGAAATTGATGTATATACTTATTATTGTTTTGGTGCAATTGTATTTACTTAGCTTAGACACTTTTAGAATGCTGAAAAATCACAAAAATCCTCAACGTATGATAATGTGCAATTGATTAATGAACTCAAAATTTAGGTAATAAGAGAAATATAACGAGCGAACAATTTTCAACGATAAATACTACCTTTACAGTAAACATTTTGATTGGTCTCACGAATAAGGTAACTGGTTGATTACCTAAAGTAATTCAATTACATTTCCATTATAGGTGGCTAAAGAGACACATCCCTGTGATCGCCACCTCTCCCTTAGTAATTTTGGATATCGATTACTTGTCCCTACCTCGTAATAGATCAAAGGAGAGTATTTAGTAAATATATTAATATTATTACATGTAATGTATAAAATAAAAATTGTATTTATCTCAGGAGTCATAAACCACTACAGTTATTTTTATCAGATGGTAAGTATCTTACAGTTCTACATCATAGCTTATGCAGATGATCTATAAAATTGTCTCTAAATCTGTAATTCATCAAAAGACTTTACACTATAAAGCAATTTTACATCCCTCCCACATATTTTACCAATTTAAAAAGCTATCATATATAGTTGCAGTTACCAAATTTACTCTCAGGTACAAATATTTTATTCTTTTACATTTTTTTAGTGTGTCTAAAGCAGCTACTATTTTAAGATAAAATACTTTTCTGTTAATTTACTATTATTATCTAGAAGCATATTTCATTTGAGGGGTTTGGGACGATTTCCCTTAAAATCGTTTGTGTACTCAAAACAAAAATGCCGCTAGCGTTGAAATAAAAGAAATGTTCGTTTAATGAAAGGTTTGACGAACGTTTAAGCATTTAAAACTAAATTGACTGTAAAAATAATACAGAACCAACATGTACAGTTGCCGTTATCAATAAAGCTGCAGCGACGAGAGTAGGCCACGTGATCAGAATGCTAAGTAGCTGCGGGTGAAGTAGACTGGTTGGAAACATCTGGGTGGGAGGATGAAAAAATAACTCTTTGATATTTGCAAAATTGTCTATCTATTATAACTCTGATAGATTCATAACACGATTTTTAACACCGTTATAAATTCTGAATTGTTCTTTCAACATTTATTTTCTACAGTATATATTCTTATTTATTATTTATACAGGTGTCAGGTAAAATGAGTTATACATTGTATGCCTCTAAAGAAAAATGGGAAGTTAAATGTAAGATATTTTGCAATTTTACTCCGGTAAGTACAAGTCTGTTTACTTGTGCTTGTTACTAAATAAATCATACCTCTAATTCCGAGAAAGATAATTACTAGTTATTTAACGTACCTTTTACAAGTGACAGTTACAATTTTAGTGTTTAATTTTAAGTCTGTAACTTTCACCATTTACAAATTGAGGTCATTTTTTTCGAAGAAAACATCTTAAAAACTATATATGGAAAAAGGTATTTTTTTTTAAATATTTGCGATTTGTATAAATAAATACGCTTTATACTATTTTAAAATAAGGAAGAATGTTTTTACAAATCAACTGTAACTTTTCAGTTATATGCCATCTGTTGTTCAAAATTATGATTATTTTTGGCAGTTATACTTATTAGTTCTAAAATTTACGATTTTTAAGATACTTAGCTTTGATAAACGAGATTGGCCACCGTTTTAAAAACGTTTGGCCATCGTTCCGCCGCGGGTGGGGGGTGGTTGTGAAGCATAACTTCCATAAGGAGTATTCGACGATATACATGTCTTACAGGAATTCACTCATTTTTGCCACTAGTCTCTTCCTTAGTCTGTTCGCCGTCAACTGTTTCAAAGGCAACGATCATGCTAGCAGCGAACCCCTTCTTTGACCCTCCCTTGTCTTTTTTGTTTGGCTTCGGCGGCATCTACTGCCTCATCGAATTGCACTAAGTATTATGTTGTAGTTAATATTTAAGTAGTAGCGTGATTTGCAATTATGACAGGCTAGGTAAATAAATAAGTGGTAGGTCATCAGCGGCCTTCGCCATGACTTGAGGGTGTCTGATAGTAGTTTTATAGGCGGCAGTCGTTTACGACCGACCGGCTCTTTCATGCAACCAAACGACCACGTTTCTCACTTAGTAATTAATTAATCAACTTGGAAATGTTTAGTAGTAATAAGTCAAATTAACTATCAATTCTAGTTTCCAAAATGCATATTTAGTTAGATTCACATATCTTCAGTTACCTGGTGATTTCACTAGTATTAACCTTGGAAGGTGTGTTAGGTTTAGGTTGGTTTCAGTTATGTTAAATATTAAATCAAAGCTGGCTGGAGCATCTTTCTGGTCCGGGTAAAAGATCCCCGTCCTCTGGACCCCAGTAACGTTTCCACATTAAAGGTAATCAACCCCAGCAAGATTATAGCTTCACCGCATGATCCGACAGTCTTAGGTAGCCCCCCGCAGTCCATCAATCATTTACATGACCCCCACATCCATCAGGTATCTTAAATTGGTTACATGTACTCGAAAATAGTCTATAACCATACAGCTGAGGTTTACGAAAACTATCGATTTCCTTGAAACAAAACAAAAAATGACCAGCTGAATTTGCCTGTCCTAACCATTACTTTTCCTGTACAAAAAATACGTTGCCTGTCCCAAAAAAACTTTTTCTGTCCTAAACAATTGAAGTTCACGTTTTACTCAACAGGAGCACCAGTGCGATTTCGTTATTTTTGACGATTCTGTGTTCAAACAGCTGACTTTGACACTAAAATGAATTGTAAAACCGTGTTGTGTTTACTTATACAAAATTACTAGACTCTGAAATATCAGATCATTTCTGTTTAAGTTTAATGTGGTTATTCGCATCGTGATGAAAAGTATCGTTCACTACTCGTCACAAAAGTCCTATTTCGGGGCTCGATAGCATTTTTCACGCTCGGCTTCGCCTCGCGCGTAAAATGCTATCTTGCCCCGAAATAGGCCACTTTCGTGACAGTGAAATATACTATAGCTAACAGTTACTATTAACAAGTGCGTAGTACCCCCAGATCTATCGTGTTTTGCTACTGTTTTTTTTGCCAAAAATGTATTTAAATATAACACTTTGACGACACGATATTTCTTATGATTTCGCACAGTTTGAGGAAAGGTTTTTCTAGTAGAGAATTTTATATGGCTGTGTAATAATGGTCAAATAGATAAATGTGCTAACTAATATAAGATTCATAAGAATTCTTTTAATAATGATTTGTATCTGAATCATGATAACTCAGCTTTGACCTGTTCATTTTTGTATTGAAATATTGAAGTAACCTTCCAGCAAAACTACTAATAAACGGGCAGAGAGAGACTTGGCCACATTCTTGATTGAATTGGAATCAAATCAGAACACATCAGCAAGAGCGAGCGAGATTATGATAAGTTTTGACTTAGTTTGTATGTAATTGGTTTATTACATCACAATGGAGTACCACGAGTTGTCTTTCAGATGGGTTTTCTGAAGTTATGTCAAACTCTTATTGCTTCTTTCATTAAGTAGAATTAGATTAAGCCATTTTTACCACTAGAAAAAAAATTAAAACTAATTATATTCATACTGCAATGTGTAACTCACTTTATAATGTAACACTAAACTATTTTCTCGACATAATTGAATCCATCTAAAACATACTTTTTTGGGTAAACAAATCTTATTCATAAAAATTTTACAACAGCCATTTGTAAAACAGTCCATTTCATTAGGGCCCAATTCAAAGGACCTAAGGAGATAAGGTGTTTTCAATTTGGGAACGCTTCCAAAATTTGTAAACATTTATACTTTGTAACTAAATATTATTCGTTTAGTCTAAAATGGGCTAAATTGATGTGAATAGCAACAGCAACATTCTAGCTCCATATTGGAACTGAATCGACTCGAAACATCTGTTACATGAGAGTGGAATTACGTATCCATTAAACGTAGTCCTGTAGAAAACCAAGTTCGTAAAGCTTTCAGCACAGGTATGATAATTTCCATAAGAGTAATATTCGCAGCAAAGATGTCGTGCGATGTCGTCCAGCTGATGCATAAATCAACAACATAGTATAAGTGTTGCCAACCTTATAGGGGATAGTAATGGTACAGCTGTTTTTAAATTGTCACTGGACATGCACAAAGAAGGTTTAAACCCTTAATCCATTAACATAGGTACAAATAAATCAAAACAATAATTAGTTTCATAAAATAACGGCTGATAAAATTAAGTAATTAGTTAAACGACGGTTATTTTAATTACAATGATGAGGAAAATATGGTACGCATACGGTAAATATCGTGTTTCCAGCAACACTGTAGATTGGATTGGTGGTCACGTGACCTTACAGCTGTTTTTACGATGTCTCTTCCGGTTAGCTAGAAAACCTTAAATATACGGACTGCACATACCTTACAAAGTATCTATGGACCTCAGTAGAAAACAACATTTCCAGGTTAATAAATAAATTAAAAGCCAGACACTAATCTGCTGAGGTCTACAATTATGGTCAAATATTAAAATTTTAAGAGACTTAACAATACCCTTGTGTAACGGTTGTTAGTTTACCAATACATTTATTCCTTTTATTAAACATGTTTCTATGTTTTGGAAAAATCTCCTTTCACGCTGTATATCACGCAGTTACGGGTTTAAAAAAAACAATTTGCGTAAAAAAAATATATATTTTTATGAAGCAATGTTAGCAGCTAATGTAATATTACTTGCAGTTTAGCTAAATTTAATCAAATGACAGGTTGTCCAGCAGTAATATTTACAACAAATTTAATTTATTTTTGCTTCCAAGGAGTAATTTTTGATATGCTTTCTTTGACAGTTTTGCATTCCCAGTTTTCTTTCACAAAACAACACTTTATTAAAATGTCTCAAGCTATAATAACTGTTGAAATTTTTTTAAATAAAAGAAACACTGTTAGGATTTATAATGTTGCTAATCAATCCATAAACATGTTGTTTTGTTAAACAAAATAAATACCGTTTAATACATGGCAAATGAGTAATTTGTTCTTAAAATTAAATACATTTTTAATGCCAATGTTGTATATAAGTTTAAACCGTCAAAAATGATAAACAATAAATACTAACCACAGTAGTAATATAAAATTAATAAACAACAAAACAACATCAATATTATAATAATTGTTTATGTCTACTATAAATGCATAAACAAATTTTAGTTCGTCATCATCACGACCCTGCAATTGTGTAGTATCATAAAACGTTATTTTATTCAAACGACTCAGTAAACGATCAAGTGGTCAATTACCACAAGTCAATTACATTTCAATTACAAGCGGCCAGAGACCCACTCTGTGATCGCTTCACCTGCCTCGTTAACCGGCAACGGCTAATCTTTCCTGAGTGATATATTCGTTGATAAAAGTCTCAAAGTATTATTGAAAAACGTTTATTAATAATAGTATGGTACAATACAATATACAGTTAATTGAAATTGGTATAATAAAACTAGAGGTTATCAAAATTTGAGAACATATATTTTCAAATAAAAGGGACTTATTAGAAGTTTTTTTTCTAAATATTGAGGTTGACACAATAATTAACCAAATTTGAGGGGTTTGGACAGCTTTCCTTTAAAAGCGTTATAAATGTACTCTTAACAAAAATACCACTGCCGTTGAAAAACCAAAAAAAGATGGCCTTGAATGCCAAAACGTGTTAATAGTGGAACAGAAATAAATCTTTAAAAGGGTACTTATGATGAATACAAATTGTATGAATAGTAAAAATATGATATATAAATATATATACTAACACATATTCCTTATTTGAAGTTGAAACATTTTGAGAATTTTGTTTTCACACGGATAAGCGACCTTATTTTAATTATAACTATTTCGTAGTATTAAAATTTACAAAATATTTGTTCATGAAAATTAGGTTTATTGTTGATTTCTATTATAATACAATTATTCAGAGGATCATGACCGTATTAATGCTTGTTACTATAAACATTCAGTTATATTGCCCAGTAATCAATATTTGTTTGATTACTTGGAATATTAAATTGATGTTTCTACGATTTTCTACTTGAATTAATTTACACGATATTTTGGAAAAAAACTTTATTTTGAATACTAACTTAGAGACAAAAGTTCAGGATTTTTTAATAGTAGAGCTCCAGGGTTGACGGGACTTAACATCAGTTACTACAAAGAAAACACGGGAATGAAGGTTGTTTATTGTTTAAAGGAACCCCAGATTTTAGTGTAAACAAAATGTTTTCTAGAATTATAACTCACATTGACATTTTAAAAATAAAATTTTTACGATCCGATATCTAAACGATACATTGCTGTAGTATTAATATTCCCGAAGGGCTTACCTCCAAGTGTTGCAAAGAAAACATGTTTACATTTTCCCTGATTAAGATTTAACAATAAAAAAAAAATGCCAGCGTATCCATTATTCTTTAGAAAGATTAAATTTATATAAGATATTTCGTTTATCTGCACTCCAAATGAGACGCAGCCAGATGGAGAACGCAGTCTACAGAACCACTCACCTTCCACTGATAAATATTCCCGCCACATGCGCCTCTTCCCACGTCTGTGGCCGCGTTGATAAGGGCGAGTGTGCGGGTGATTGTGGCTTCTCTTTAGATTTTATTGAAACGTGGTTCAAGTTGTACACTGAACCTGCAGTACTTTTCATTATGACCAAATTTAATATACTTATAAGCAAATCTATGTCCATTTGTCTATTCCAGTAAATTGTAAAATCATATTTACACGTTTATCAATTACAAAAAATCGTAAAATCAAATACAACAATACAAACCAGCTGACAGAATATGAAGTAAGGGAAGTAGGATTGCCAACTTATAAACTTGTTTTGACATCCAACGAATTTTGGTATATGGAATTTATTTTGGGCTAAGCAAACTAATTGCTGATAGGTTCTTATTACTAAAACATCCTGAAAGTAATGACTAATTAACTAAGCAATGCAATCAGTTTTTTATTGTAATTACTCCAGTTGATTTCCGCTCCAAAACTCGTGAGCCACGTTTGGTTGCCATGGCAACGTTTGCCTCCCACTCTCGACTGGCTCTTGTGTTACGTAATGAATTGGCGCCCTTGAAAATGAGCAGCGGGGAAATACCTTGGCGTAGATAACTTATGTAAAATATGTATTAATACAACAATAATGTATAATATTTTTAACATGCAGTGATTTTTTCTAAGAGATACTATTATTTTACTTATATTTTATATAAATACGGGTATTTTAACGAGAAGAATATGGGCAGAAAGAAAATTTGTACCGAGGAGTTGAGGTCATTGCCCCATAAACAACCTTCGGTTGGAACGTTAACGATTATGAGTTGTAGACCCAGGTTAAAAGCCGACAATAATTAACATTAGCTGTCGTAATTTTGAAAGAGAAAATCGTATAAATTGGGTGTGACATGTCTAATTTGCTTAGGTATTATATTTTTAGAGTACCAAGGGTTTACTCTAAGGTTAGAGTACCCTTAGGGTATTTTAATATTCTATTATGCCTCGTTAGTAAATACATTACTCTACTTGATTTTAAATGTCTTAATTATTTTTGTATAAGTAATATACAGTTATAAAATCATATATTACTACATATTTAACTAAGCCCTTTCCAAACCAGAAGGTAAAATTACTAAAGATTCTAAATAGAATGTTGTACAATATTATATCATATATTAATATTTCACAAAACTCGTTTAAAAAAATTCTAACGCCACTATATTCATTTGATGTTCGGAAACTAATGTGTAAATTTCAAAAATAGTATATTGATAACTAAAATTAATATAAAAACTATTGTGTTTGCACGGTGATTTTATAACAATTAAATTACTACTTTGTTAATAAATAATACGTTTGTTAGTCAGTATTAAAGTTATTTGGTAATTACTTATAAACTGATTCCAAAAATATGCTTTAAAAAGCTATTGGCCTGCAATAAGTTGTTAGTTCACCAAAATAATCTAAATTAACGTGTTTCCATCCTAATTAGCTAGTATAGAGGGTTCATTATTGTCTAATAAAAAAATAGGAACTATTCAGTCATAAATTACCTTATTATCATTTATTGAAAACTAAGTAATCTCTGTACAAATGATCTGTTCCATCTTCTTTGTGTCCCTTACTTTAATTTAAACTATACTAATGGATTTAAAATTAGCAAATTTAGGTTTGCATTAGTGTATCTGTAAAATACTACATCAAATTCAAATTAATTTAAAATTAGTCATATTTTAGTTTAAACTAAATAAATATAGCATTCAGGTCAAAATTATAAAATAAAATTAAGAAATATAAATGGAAATTGTTTTGTTTTGTAACATAGAAGGGAACCACATAAAAATTACATACCGCACTTCATGATATTAGGCATACACTGATTCAGAAACAACACATATCCGTATTTTCCTCTCTAGAACCCACCAATCCTCGATTTAGATTTTAAAAAATCAAACAAAACTATTTATTTCATACTTTGTGATTTGAAAAGTCAAACTCAATACTCTCTACGCTCAAATCAGTGTGCAGTTGTGAAAGTAGATAGATAATTGAATATCTGGGCTTTAATAAGTTCCAAAGTACCTCAAAGCAAACATTTTACGATTTAGTAACACCAGAGTTACTAGCCTGAGGTCGTCCTCTACGTATAGTGTATTGTTCCATTAGCCTAATGAGTAACATTTACAACGAGAGTTTGAGGTTTATAACTCGATGGTTTTGGTGATTTCATCCACTAACAGCTGAGGAATATATATTTTATCATTATTTAATAAAATCAATCTCTTTTCTGGCTTTATTAAAATATTCTAGCCTCAACACCAACATATACCTAATTTTAAATCCATTTCAGTACAATTATACCCATTATTTTTTGGTTGCTAATATTTTACAAAATACAAAAAGACATACGAGATTAAACAAGTAAAACTGTACATCTGGTGACATCATATCTGAAGTTTCAAGCTTCAACAGTTTCTCCACCTCGGGGTGTAATAATTAACAAACTTCATTAGCCACAGAAAAGATGCTAATTTATCGTCAGAACTTTGTTTTGGAGCTCCTTAAAAATAAAGGTTAATGATCCATGTATAAGGAAGTTGTTATTTGTGGGACAAGTATATTCAACAAAAATGATTCAACCATTCCCCAGTGTATTCAATCAATTAGGAATGCTTTAATGTTATTTGCAGAGTTCCCATTATAGCAAAGTTTAAAAGGGATAGAAAAATAGGTAAATATAACAGTTATGCGGTGAAAATTATAGACTTCCATAATTATTATTAAAATATATAAGATTGATTTTTTATGGGTTTGACCATGTTGCCGAAAAGATGTTTATGTCTTCTGCCGACGTTTCGGAAACCTCTAAACTTTAAAATAAAATAAAAATACGTATATTATTGGAATGCAATAATTTATAACTACAGTTAAACATTATAGTATACAGTACCTGATATGTCGATTTAATCTGGGTTTGACTGTGTTGTCAAAACGATTGTCCCTTTAGCAGGAAACCCGCATATTCAGCCCTAATTTAATTATTATGGAGAATAAATAAAGTTTGATATTTCCCTTAATTATGAACCTAAATTAACTGGTTGAGTTATATTAATAATTGTATAAAAACACATTTCTTATATTCCTTGCGGCAAACTTACATAGTGTGCCCTAATGTTATTCTTATGGAGAATAAATCAAATGTTACATTTCACTTATTTAGGAATTTATTTTTATGAAACTTGGCAAGTGACTGCATATAGTAGTGAGACACATATATATGCATTGGAAATTTTATGAGTAAGCAGGTTTGCTGCATCGGGGGTATAGATATTATTACACGAATTTCTGTATTTTTTTGGCAATTTTCGACTCCTAAACCTACTATTTTGCATACATATTTGGTACCAATCCAAATTTAATACCCTCTAGACGTGCCTTTTGGAAGTTTGAAGGCTTCGCCCTACAAGACTTCAAGGTTCCAATGTTAATCTTATGGAGTAATTTTACTTAGGTAGTCAGCTGATTATAATGTCAAGTGTTTAAAAACATCTGGCTCTACACCTGCTATATGGATCTCCGTCGGAGAAGGACATTAACTAGTTTTGTATTAACACTCATAACTTATTATTATATTACGTATAATATGATGATCATAACAAAGAACACATTCATACAAATTAACCATATGTCGTTATCTATGCAAAGTTTCCTAGTGTTCTAGTTTATTTTCAAGGGATCCAATTCATTACGTAACACAAGAGACAGCAAGAGTGTATCGGAAAACTTCGCCATGACAACCAAAAGTGGGTCGTGAGTTGTGTGAAACTGGAGTAATTGAAAGAAACAAATTTTATGCTTGGGTAAATGATTTAGAAAGGTTTCAGGGTGTGAATAACATATTTAAAATACTTGTTAGGTTAATGTTTATGAAAACAATTAAAATATATTTACTTACATTTTTATACCGGTATTGACGTGACAATAACAGTTTAGTTACAAATAGATATCGAGTGAAATATACAGTATGCATACAATGCTATTCAAGCAACACACTTGAGTCGCCTCTTTCCCCAGGATCCAAAATTGGTATCCTTTAAAGATTGGAGTATGCCGCACGAGAACGACATCACACAAAGTATCGTCACAGGTTGAAGCTTAGACTTGACTTACACTCTTCCCGTACTGCGTCGTTCGGATTTCGCCACCATACATTTTTTTGTATATTTATTGTTCAGCATATATTAAACCTCTTGTCAATACTTAAATGCGACTTGTTATCCTCAGACAGCCTTTACTTAATTGATAAGAATATTCCTGAAAACAGAACTAAGGGATCCTCAACAACAAAATAAAACAAATCTTACATATAACTATTACATTACTTATAATTATGTTATAATAGTTGATTATTGCTACTAATAATATTAGATGTATCATCATATTTAAAAAAGTACCCTTTTTATAAAAACTTTTTTTCAGATTGACATGTTTCTTGCGCCAAATTTTCTAAGTATAATTGTTAATTACATATATTTAATATATATTTTATTACACTCGAATGTTTACATAACGTGATGAATGAACTCAGATATGATAGAGATAAGTTATTGATACTAATATAAGTCCTACTCGAAATGTCGTGACAAAATATCGAGAAATGACCTTGATCCAGGGGATCAAAAGAAAATATATATTTTTAATTAGGTACCTTTACGCTTTAGGATAAGGCTTTATTATAACACAGGATAAAATAAACTACGTCCGCAACACTAAAAAATATATTTACACTTTACAATGTAGAGTAATATACAAAAAAAATATGGTACAAGGATTTTTTGTAAGTCGAAGCGGCAGATATTTACCGCCTTTTATGCAAGTACAGTATAAGTGTAAAAATATGTTGTAGTGATGTGAGAAGTAGTTTATTTTATCATGTTAATTTTAACAACAAGTATTATGCTACTTAAGAAATTATTTATACCTATAAAAGGCAAAACCCTCACTCAGCTACCCACTCATCACGAATTCTCCAACTTTCCATTTACCTAGAGAGTTGAAATTTTATACACTGATTCTTTAAGCATAAAATAGGAAACCTAAATGGTTTTGATCCTGATCTAACCTTAGGCTCTGCCAGACACCTCGACAAAGTTCCCATGTATTACTTTTGGACATTCATTTTTGTTTGAGCTGATAAAAATACAAACAGCTGATCTTGATTCGTAATAGATCCACTCGCCAACCACAGAATGCAGTACACCCAACTGTCATAGTTTTTATAAATCATTTGTGGGGCGAAACCTTCGGGTAACAGCTAGTTTGCTTATAAAATAAGAAAATAAAAGAAGTAAATACTCGTATTAAACCTGCATATTTACGTTACAAAATATATGATGATATAACGCTAAAATTAAGCTAGTAATGAGGCTCTTTCACACCAAAAGTTCTTTTAATATCAAGATTGCATTTGAGAGTACATTAAACCTGCTTCAGAAATATTGAATTACACGCAATCCGCATCTATACTTACCCGATCAAACAGGGAATGCAAGCCTTAATGATTTTATTAATACAGGATTGTTACTAGATTATGTTTTATCACACGATCGTTCATACAAATTATTTCAACAATCATAATACAAATAATTTGAGAAACATGTAGAACTAAATTTCTGCATTTTATTTTATGGAATTACCCTAAAATATTAGTAGGATCTGTTCTTAAAAAAGGTAATGAAGGAATTAATCCCAGGCTCAGTGTGCGACCTTAACCTGAGTTTCAATCAAATCTAAAGAGAAGTCACAATCATTTGCACACTCGCCATTATCAATACGGCTACAGACGTGAGAGGAGACGCATGTGGCGGGAATATTTATCAGTTCAAGTTGAGTGGTTCTGCAGACTGCGTTCTCCATCTCGCTGCGTCTCAACTGGAGTTCAGTAAATGCAATCTGTTATATAAATAAAACCATTATCTAGAATAGTGGATAGGCTACGTTGTCGATGTTTTTATTTTTAAATTTTAATCAGGGAAAATGTGAAAATATTTTCTCTGGAACACCAGCAGGTAATCCCTTCGGGTTTTATTAATATATTTCCGGAAATGCTATTTTATCATTGAAATGTAGAGTAGTACTAAATAAAATAAATCCTCATACGAATTATTTTTGAAATGTTTGGATGCATTTTCTGTGTTATAAAATTGAAAAAAGAATACAATATTATAGTTAATATACTCATAGGTTATATACAAATAAATTATTCCGCATAACACTAAGAACGCAATGTAACGAATGAGAGAGACAGCTAATTTAAGTCGCGTATTAAACAAGGCTTGATTAGAGGTTAATATTATTTTATATAACTTGTTTTTAAGAAGCACATAATTTCATTAATTTTTAACTCAGTCACATTATTTACGAATTCAACGTAAAGTCTGTGGCAATAAAGTATATATTTTCAAATTTCATCTAACTACTGTGTAAT
Source organism: Allygus modestus (assembly GCA_963675035.1). Classification (NCBI taxonomy): domain Eukaryota; kingdom Metazoa; phylum Arthropoda; class Insecta; order Hemiptera; family Cicadellidae; genus Allygus; species Allygus modestus. Next base: position 393,162,745 of record OY776112.1, on the reverse strand, counting down.
AGTGATTTTGTTGCAGCACGGATTGTCAATAGTCAATATAACTTATTTACTTAGGTCAATCAATCCTTTTTTACTCTATTCTGAGTCTGCCTGCAACCGTGCCCGAGAAAACCGGAAATAAAAGTCCAAGTGGTAACAATCGTTGTGATGTGCGTCCGTTTGTATGTTTTTTTGTTCATATATACGTATCTTGAATGTGAATTTTAAATATTTTAATTTTATTCGATGAAGCTTCACGGCCGAGTGATTTTCTGATGGGTTGACCTACACGACACCGACCAAGGCGCTGAAGATGGTATGAATGCCGAAATACGAGTGTGCCAGAATAGAGAAAAAAAGGATCGATTGACATAAGTAAATAAGTTATACTGTGTAATTCCTATAAGAGAAAGTAACATCAGACCAATTACTCTTAAATCTTTAAAATGAGACACTCTCTTAACAAAGTTTAACGTAATCTTGTATTAATAGCTTTAAATCTTCATCAGATAAGATAATTTACGTATTTTTGTAGGATTCTATTCATAAAATCAAATTGATTCCTTACTAGAGAATTTCGGTGTTCCAAAATAATGTTTTCCAAATTCATAAAGCAGCCTATTCTTAAGAATTATGGATTACTTTTTGTCATGGTGTTTTCTATGGTTCTAAAATAAACTACATGATTGTCCATCAATGACGTAAACTCGGATGATGTGATTATGTTGGTTATACACGCACTGCAATATATTCTAAACCTAGTAGAAAACTTAAAAGTTTCATTCTAGGGGGAAACCATCATGCTATCAGATATTAATATTTTATGTAATGTAATTATGACTGTATAGTAAGTTTAATCTCATACTTTTTCATGGGAACACGAATCTATGAAAAAATTGGTGTCTCATACAGTTGTTTTGCAGTTGTAACAAATTATTTGTAAAACCCAGAAAACAAACGGAAAGAACATGAATATGTACGAGAGTAAACATCAAATGAATCGACCCAGAGAATGGGTTCACTGTTGTAAGATATAACATAAAGACAAACAAACCAAATGAAGGATATAGTACTTTCCTTAATTTTAGTAAAAGGATATTAAAACCACATTTTACTACAACTGCCATTCAACAGCTGCGCGAGACTTGGCTACATTCTTGATTGAATCGGAATCAAATCAGAACACATCAGCAAGGGCCAGCGAGATTAGGATTAGCATCAAAGTAGTTATCGCGTGATTGGGGTATCATATCGCAATGGATCATTCACTGAACTTCGTAAGTTATTTATATTCTCTGGTATATGAGTATAAATACGTATTTTGTTGCCAGATCGATCACATCGACAAAATGCAGAAGTAAGTAAAATAGTTCCGACAAGTCTGAAATAGTTTGCATATTGAATACACAAATAAATCTCATCCAAGAGAGCTTTACATACATATCTGAAACCAATGAAAACAGTTGTTATATTTTTTGTTTTTATATATATTTCTGTTATTCAATAAATCCGTCTCCATATTCTCAGAAACCACCTTTGGTCTTAGAGTGCCTTAAAAACTTACTTATAACTGTAACGTCAATAGTTCTTAGTTGGAACAACGTGTATATTTTTCAAAATAAAAATTAGTCTTTATTATTGTACAGTGTTATCTATTATATATTTATGTCTTGTAAATACGATTTTATTACATATTCAATACCAATTCTCATGATTCTCACATAAATTAAATTATGTTTGAGTTTTTAAACAAACAAAAATAATAAAACATATATAAGTAAAAATATAAATAAAATATAATTAATATTTTACTTATACGAACAAGTTAAGCTATAAAACAAAAACTATAGTTATGAATAAAATACACGATATTTATCTGTTGCATAGGTGACAACCTAAATTTTGTAAGCTTTATTGAAGTTGAGATTAATTATAGGGTTTTTACACTTAAACATGCAGGGCAGGAAGGTATTATTTGGCAAAGCAGGAAAGTATTTGTGATATAAAGATTGTTGAAGCGATTGCAGAGTGACTCTCTCGGGCTGCTTGTAATTGAAATGTAATTGACTTGTTGTAATTGACCACTTGATCATTTACTGAGTGGTTTAATTCAATAATCTATTAGGGAAATGCGCAACGTTTTGAGGAGAAAGAAAAGTATGGATTAATTTGTGTTTGCAAACATTGAACTTTATAAATATAACTAAATTTTAAAAATGTAACTTCATTTAATATTAGCTAAAACTATAATCTTAGATTGTTTTGAGAGGCATGTCTGTCATTGTCAATCTCATTACTATTTACATGTTTTCCTTAATTACAAAGATTATTAATTTTTGCCAATTATAAAAAACCTGTTTATGAAAAATGAGTTGAAAAGAAAATTTATCAACATTAGATGTTATATATGATAAACAATTTTAGTCAAAATAAAAAATATATAGACAGCAACCAACAATGAATTTTAAAGATAAATGGGTTTAATATTTTATAAAGAATTATATAAATATACATGTAAGGAACTAGGCATGTTCAATTTTGGTAAAAATGAACCTATAGAAATAGAGTCAAATATATGTATTATAAAAATACATATATTATTACATTGAAGCAATAGTTTTTAAATTAATTAATACATTTTTAGAGTTTTATTTAGCTAGAATACTAACTAGACACAACGTTTTCATAGTAATGGTGTTACCAATATAAGCATGAGCATATAAGCAAATGAGTATTTAGAGGTCTCTTAGATTGATAGATTATATTTTTTTTATTAATTATGCCAGATAATATTTTACACGGTAATACATTTTTAAGGGGTTTTGGACTTGACGGATAACTGTTTCCTTAAAATAACAAAGAGAGCTAATATAAAATTACAAGTCAGAATGAAATGAATAAGATATTTAGATAAATGACTAGGTTCACTTGATGGTCTATTGCGAAATGACAAGCCAGTGACTGGATAACTACGTTGATAGTAATCCTAATCTCGCTCGCTCTTGGTATTGTGTTCTGATTTGATTTATACTCTATCAAGAATTTGGCCAAGTCTAGTACTGCCTTTTAAGTAGCATTTTTAGCACCGGGTGACTAATATTTCCTGACTAAATATATTAAGAGAGATGATATAATCATAGTAATTGTTCGGTCATGCTTTATTTGGGTTTGATACCAGTTTAAATTCACTAAACTATTCATTTGAAGGATTACAATTAGTCATGATTATTTCTGAGTGACAATAAAGTGTTTTTCACAAGCGGAAATACTACAAAGGATACTGGAACATTCATGGACTTATATTTTAAGTTTCATAGATTCCACTAATTATATAGTGCAGTTATTTCTCTGCTACCATGATTTTTTGCTACAGCAAGTTTTCTAAGTTGTTTATAAGATATGGCAATGGGTTTAGAACTAACACAATTGCGTCATCTATATACCAAACTCTATCCTTAGGTGTTTTTAAATTTACCACTAGTGATTTTTCACAAAAATTAAATTTGCTCAACCATAAAAAATACAATTCAATCTATAATTCTGAAATACATGTTATTTTAAGTAAGTAGATGTGAATTACCGGTTTAACATCACTTCCGGCGCTTTTTTCCCATGTTATTCTTATGGGGATCAGTTTTTGCACCGACGCCCGATCCTACCCTACACAAATTTTCTTTTTGGCCCCTGCCTTATTTTCCCCCATTTAAAATTTGCATTAATTTTAATACATCCTTTGCAGAAATCCACGAGTTCAAAAATAACTCCACACCAAATAAACAACACATGTAAACAACTTAGAAGTTATTGTGTAGTAGTGGATAAACAGGAAAGAGGCATCACTTCCGGCGCTTTTTCCCCATGTTATTCTTATGGGGAGCCGTTTTTGCACCGACGCCAGCTCCCGCCTATAGAGCTCCCGCCCGCTGGCCTATATTAAATATACCCTTGCCATAAATATATTGTCCCTCCTCTTTTTAAAAACTCTGGTGTCTGATTTGTTTTTGGTGTTTTAATCCCAACTGCCGCCAAAACTTGGTGTTTTAATCCAATTTGCATTCATTTTAATACATCCTTTGCAGAAATCCACGAGTTCTGGCTACTTGGGAACCCGAGCCATTTGACATATAATAAATCACCCTTCCTCCTAATTACCTTCTCTACCAAATACATGTCTTTATATTTAGTCTTTAACAATTCTTCTGTATAAAATCCTCCTTTGATTATATTGCCATTCTCATCTTTCAAAATATAAGTCACAGGCTTTGTTTTCTTAACTTCTGCTATTGTAAAAAGCTCTCCCGTCCAGTTAGGGGTATATCCTTTACTAAATACATGTTTATATTTAGATATCCTTACACTATCCCCCACCTTATATTTTGGCTTTTTAACTTGTACTTTAGATGCTAACCTTTCGTGTACGTCTTTAGAGTTCTTAGCACTTACTTGGTTAGGTTTCATCCCTATGGATCTATGTACTTTATTATTATATATCCTTATTAACTTTGGAAGTAAATCCAACCACTTGTAACTCCCTTGTGCACTAAACTCTCTATACAACCAATTCTTTAAAGTTCTCTGGAACCTTTCCACAATAGCCGCCTTAGTTGTAGAGTAAGTGTGGTAGTGATTAATATTTAGAATTTTCATTAGTTTGGTAAAATGTTCATTAAAAAATTCTTTTCCGTTATCAGATTGAATATTTTTAACTCCCTTTGGGAGAATAGTTTTTATAGCTTCTGTGACTACTAATCCAGTTTTATTCTTTAGTGGAGCAGCATAAGCTTTTTTAGAAAATGTGTCTATTAGAGTTAAAATATATTTATTTCCAGAATTCTCTCTAGCATAATTCCGCATATCTATTAAATCTATTTGAACAGTTTCGTTTATACCCAACACCTTAAAAGACCTTCTAACAAAGTTCTTTCTCGCGGGCTTATGCAGTTCGTAAGCAATTTTTTCCATTTTTTATTCTTTATTTTTAATGTTAACGTATCTGCCAGTCTCTGTCGTTTCAAAAACACCTCCATTGCTACCAACTAACATACCATCACTCATTCTTTGATATACATAGTTTTTTGGCAAATATGCCCCTCCATCTAAAGTCTTAAATCCGCTTAAAGACGTAGGGTCTGCAACCAACAATTTAGGATTGTACATCATCAAATCGATTTCATTATTGTCTTGCATAAATTTATTAGTTTTATTGTTAAACCTTAATGCGTGTGATTTTAAACAAATATCAAATTTAATATTGTCTTGTCTAAAAGTTTTAATATTATCGTCATACCTCAAAACCTGCGACATTAAACAAACATCACTCCTATCTTTGCCTTCAGGTACATTCTTTATTAATTTGTCCTCTGCATCCCACATATCGCTATCTAATGTTAATACATTATAATATTTATCCCCCTGTTTTATTATGCTTTTCTCACCTTTTGTTAATATTTGCTTAACAACAGCCACATCATTTGGCAATGTCCCAGGTAAAATGTTTGTTAATTGCTTATTTTTACCATCAAATTTAAGACCGTCTAAAGTCACAGTCTGATGTTTTGTAACACAATCGTTCTCATCAACAGCGGGTTTAACACGAACTAGCCTTTTATTATTAAAATCCCAAAAGTTTAGATCCATTTTTGGTACTTGAGAGACGTTTACAACATCATCGCTTTCTTTACCAGCCAACAAATTACTAATCTTTCGCTTTTTGGCATTCCAAATATTTCCCTCCGATTCCAAAAATTCATAATTATTTTTGTCTTGTACAAAGACACCATCTTTTCTTATTAAAGTTTGCTCTAATGTGGGCACATCGGTTGAGCTTTCACCTCGTTTAACATTAGTAATTTTGCGTTTATTAGCGTTCCAATTATTATTCTTGGATTCTAAAAACTTATATTTAGTATTACCTTGTACAAAAGCATCACCTTTCCTGGTTAACGTCTGCCCCAAAGTCGATACATCATCAGTAAACTCCCCACCTTTAACATTACTAATTTTATAATTTAAAGCATTCCAACCATCATCTTTTAGATTTAAAGTAGTTTCTTTGAAACTTCTAGCTTCTGGTTTACTATACGGGTTATATACGCGATAAAATTTATCTATCATATTTTTATTTAATAAACAATTCCACTTTCCCTCAATTCTTCTATGATAGAATCTATCTCATTATCCACTCCAGAATTTCCCGCCAATCGGCTTAACCAAAGCAGTCTTAACCTATCTACAAGCTCATTAGGATCATCCCAATAAACATAGTCTATTTTATTACCAGTTACCTGCCTTAAACCTTCACCAACAGTCTTAAACAGGGGTTTAATTATATTAAGATATTTAGTGTGTTTATTGCTTGACATCGCCGCACCTGTTTTATAACCCTTTAAATGTGCATTTGTAGCTTCCAAAATCTCTTTATAATTTTGCAAATCAGCCTGACTATAGTTTACGGGTTCTTTTAAAGTTAACAATTCCCACAATCCCTTTGTCCCTTTATAAATTTTTTCTCCAACTGTAACATCATCATTGGCAATTTGAACTTCCTGATTCCCAATAAAAAATTTATTTCCTTCTCGCCTAATACCATATGTGGTGTCTGTCATACTACTTCTACTAAGGTAATTTCCTAAATAGTCTGATGCTAAAAGACCAAAATCTAATTTGTGTGGTGTTATCTGTGTTATTCTTGGTATTCTAGACGGGGTCTTTTCTAAAATCATTGGGAGAACTGGCCTCTCTGTTTTTGTGGCTAAATTTTTTAATTCTTGCAAAGGCTCTATTAACGGTTGGAATGTTTGGAACCTCTCTTCAGCCTCTAGAAATTTACCACGTTTTAACGCCCTATATTTTTCTCTTATTTGTTTTGCAGACTCTACCAATTCTTGTTGAATATTTGTTTTCATTTTATTTACATTTTATTTATCTCATTTGTCAAAGGATTATACTCAAACACTTTATCGTGTATTATTAGGCAATATGCAGATGTGTTTGAAGGGACATTTTCTGCAGTTTCAATTTCTAATTTAATATCTACAACCCCCTCTTTGATTGATTCATTCTGCCTAGAACAATCTATTACAATTAGAGGATATTTATTTATAAAGTCAGCTCTGTTAAACATAGGATCGGGGACGGTGTTGTAGTAACTCTCCCTAAACCTCACAAACATCTCATAAGCTTTAGAGGCATCTCCATTTTCAAAGTCGAGATTTAAATCACTATAAGGATAATATTCAGAGTTTAAAAACACTTTGAGATTTTTCAATTTACAGTGATCAAATTCATCAGTTCTTTTTCGTGCACTGTTGTCCCTACCTGTTTGGAAACCAAATATAACATACCTGGGCTTCTCCAAACTCGAAGACGTCTTAACTGACCATGTGTGTCTCTTGGTTTCGGGGTATGATGGGAGTTCGTGTAGCTCCAAACTTCTAAATGCAATTTGCAAATTTTTATTTTGCAATAACATCTTTTGTAATTGAAGCCTCTCCCCATCAGATGGTACCACGTGCGGCATCACCCACTGAATCGATTTAAGTGTAATTTTAGGAATAGAATCGACACCAGTTGGAGCATTAGATGTTGTTAATATACAATTTAAGTCGTTTTTGGATCTTTTCAACACCAATTCTTGTTTAAAATTTACTAAAACCTTATTAAAATCCTCAAATACACCCATTAACAGCTCTAACGGGACACAAGTACTAAACTTGCCGCTTTTATGGAACTCTTTTAAATTTTCATCAGAATCAAATGCTACATTTGACAATTTAGTTGTTTTATTGTAAGAGCACAATATTTTCATAAGACTGGAAATTCCCGGATTTCTTACAATATCTATTTCTTTACCAGCAACTTCGTATCTAATTTCGTCAAATAAGAATGCAAATGCATTATTTATAAAATGTCCTTTATCATGATTCTCTATTTCTCCTTTAATATACAAATAACTTCTACATGGGAGTGTTAGTAAATCTTGATTATTTATGCATATTCGAATTTCATCGGAATTATTTATTGCTAAAGTGTTGTGTGGAACATAGGAGTGATTTGTAATTTTAACCAGGCTATCATCGTATTGGAATTTTCCTGCAACGTCTAGAAAATCTTCCATTTTTATTAATAGAAAATTTTAACTTCAACCCAATTGATCGCAGAAACCTGGCATTTTGGACACTCAGCCCGTTCTTGTAAATTCTCATATCTTTTTTATATGACAAGTAATTGTAGTTTCTTCTTTATTAAAGTCAATTGGCTTGTCGTGTTGATCTGCAAATGTAATGCTAACAACATCTAAACTTCTCTTATTTACAGGGAAGTATATAATATTTCTGGGGACCTCAATAATCTTGTAGCCCGGAGGAGCTTCTGGATAAAAACTGTGTATGGTGTGTGATTTGTCACCATTTAAATAAGACCCATTCGCAATATTACATTTTACTCTAATCACATTTACATTATTTATGTTGATTTTATTTACGGATTTAAACGCAATATCTGGAGTAGAAAATCCTTTAAATCCCAATAATTCAGACCCTAAACACGGTTTTGTAAAATCAAACACATGGCCAGAATGTAATGTGGCTTTCATAGTTTTATTATCGGCTATAAGTACAAAATCTGGGAGTTGCTTTTGAATTTCCTTCGCAAGCTCAAACACTTCGTATGTACCTTCAGCAATTTCAATTACATTTGGAGCTTTGTGATCGTAATAATACACATCCTCACCCTCGTCTATAGTTAATTTTGTGTCTTTAAGTTTATTTAATTTTGGAACTAGCCCTTTGTAAAATATAAGTTTGACTTTTGTATTAATTAATGCTACTTTATTTTGTATAATAACTTCAACTTTACCATCTAATGCCTGGTTTAATTCGTCAATTGTAACCTCCCCTTTTGGGGTTGTAATTTTGTGCATTTTGTAATATGTTAAAGTATTTAGAGGTTTTTTAACATTAAATATAGAATTATAACTTTGAAAATCTACCAGCCCAATTACATAATCACCATTTAATTCTATAGGAGGAAAGAACACCGACTTCAACTCTGGCTCTGTACCTGTGAATGTTATAGTAAATGAATCCATTTTTATAAACTAAAATTTTTCAGAAATGATAAACATAAAATTCCACAAATGGAACTGTTTAAATCTTGTATTTGATCAGTTGTATAGTAAATTTTAGATGGTACAAAATATTCAATTACCTCTTTTGGGGGCTGTATTCCGAAAGGGTCAAAATATATTACAACATCTTTATTTTTACGATATGCTGTCCAATGTGTGCCCCTGTCACTGTCTAAATTAATAATTCCACATTCTCTTACTTTTGGGGTCTGTTTTCTTAGCTCGTTTTTTAGGTACACCCCTCGAAAGTGAGGCACGTCTCTTGCTGCCTCTAACAGCTGAAAGTTGTCCATCTTTTTTATTAAATTTTAATCCCATTCCCATTTTTGCCTTAGCCTTCATCAAATTTGTCACTGCATAAGCTGCTGCTTTTTCGGCCAGACTGGCGTCCTTTGCCGAAACCCTAGTCCAAGCCTGGTCCGCTAATCTCATATCTGCCTTGTTCCGGGCGGCTGTATCAGGATTATTCATGTAGAATATGTCGTGCTCTTTACAATAAGAGTCTAGCTTATTTTTTGGAGGTACATTTTTGGCTAAATTTTCACGCACGTTAGTTCCGGGCCCGCACCATTTATAATTTCCAGGTAGGTGGAGTGGGAAAGGAAGGTTGTTTATAAGGGTATTTAACAAGCCACGGCCTCTATATGGCTTTAAGAATAATCCCTTACCCTTCTTACACTTTCTCTTTGCCATTTTTATTATATAAAAAAATTAACAAACATAGCACATAAAGAAAATACACCATTATATAAAAAATGTCATTTATTCAACAAAAGAACAAATTTAAAATTGCACATAAAGAAAATACACCAAAGAAGTTGGGCCTATTTCCTAATAATATTCGCTGTCTTATAATAGGGCCCAGTGGTTCGGGGAAGACTGTTGTAATTTATAACTTAATTGTAAAAAAACAAGGATTAAAGTTTACAAATTTATATATAATATCCAAATCTTTAGAACAAGAAAAATATAAAAAAATAATTGAAATATTCCGTCTGTGTGATGAAGTTAAATTACACACATATTCAAACTGTGAAATCACACCAAATGATGTAGAATCACACTCAATAGTTGTATTTGACGACATAAATAGTCCAAATATCACACAATTTTTCTCAATGGGCAGACACAAAAATATTAGCAGTTTTTACTTGTGTCAATCTTACAGTAAAGTAAACAAACATTTACGTGACAATGTTAATTTCCTAATATTATTTAAACAAGACGATTTAAATTTAAAACATGTGTATAACAATCATGTGGGAAATGATTTTTCATTTAACCAATTTAGAAATCTCTGCCATCAGTGCTGGGATAGGTCTAAATATGGCTTTATTGTAATAGACAAGGAAAGGCCAAAGAATAATGGCAAATACAGATTTATGTTTGACCAATTTTATAGTGACCAAGGGCAAGGGTGTTGATGCCATCTAGAATAAACCTCTTGTCGTCATCAAAAGAGAGCACCTTTTTGTTCATCGTTAATGTTTGCAGACGGTGGTTTGTGGATTTAATTCTTGTAACATTCTCGTAGTAATCTTCTCCGGTTGCAAGACAGTGTAAGTAGTGTTGGTGTCTTAAGAGATGTTTAACTGTAGCGCCGTCAGCTCCTTTTGCCTTCTTAACCTCTAGCTCATTTTGCTTTTCTTTTTCGTATAACCACTGTAGAGGAATGAAAGAGTATAATTTTGGCCTTAAACCACAATATTCATACATAATTTGACCATTTAATTCGTCTTTAAACTTGCCCGTAACTTTTTTGTTTTTATCAGAGTATAAGAAATGGTCTTTACTATATGCAGAGGTGTCAAAACGGTCCAAGTCACATTGTATTTCCTTGTAAAAGTCCTCTGTTACTATAGAATACATCAGAGAATCCGTGTCTGTCATTAAGAACTTTTTATTCTTAAATTTTGACATATAATTATAGTGGAAATCATACATTATTACTTTGCTGATATCCAAAATGGTCATTCCTAAATATATTGGTTTATCAAACTTTACAATTAATTTATTTAAATGCACAGCATGCAACTTGTTATCGAACATTTTGCTGCAGTCAAATCTTGGCTTTGTAACATACTTTGTTAACTTAGACTCGTCTACAAGATGTATATCACGAAACTTGCGTTGGTTCATAATTGTTCGACCAAAGAGACTGTTATTTAACAGTTTGTAAAAGTCTTTTTCAAAATCATGTTCAGCTTTTTGTCGCTTTTCAATATTAAAATTAATATAGGGCGCGAGCCAATTCGATTGTCTGAATTTTAAGATTCTGTGGTATTTTGTAACTACCAAACCCAATTCTTCGTATTTTTTTAGTGCTTTATAATGTAGAATATATTTGGTTTTGTCATTTAAGTTTGGTATTAATTTTCCATTCATTTTTTCTGGTGCGAGCGGGTAGTCGTTGTGCAAATCGTGTAAACTTTTATCGTATTTTAAATCAACTTCCAAAATAAATCCAAAGTTTTCATTTTTATTGGCTTTATAATCTTTCTCGTTTGTCCATCTAAAGCCATCAACGGGCAACGACTCGCACATTGCTGTAGAGTATAGCGAGTTGCAGTCTAAGTATACAAGATAGGTGCTTTCTTGATTTGGGTCATAATGTTCGCCCATGTACTTATTATTGGCTTTAGCGTAGCGTGTGGAAATCATGCTTACACCGCCTCTAATGGCGTGTTCTATAAACAAATGCATGTCAATGTCACTAAATAACTGTAATTTTATGCCGGTCATTCTAAGACACGCCTCCCATGTTAGTCCAGGCAATGAGTACGTGTGGACGGGGTCGAGTTTATAATCCTTTAAACTCAAGTCCCTAAATGTCTCAAACACATCAGCCAATAACAACACATCTGTTTTAAGGTATAAATCGTGATATTCTTTTAAATTCTTTATATTAAAATGATTCCATACGTTTTTAGCGTGTTCATATTGTGCAGGAGATATACATTCTTTAGTTAGGCTGCTGTAAAATGCCTCTATGGGTGGTAGGGGCTCTAAAAACTTTTCTGGTCCTGTCATGTATTCGTATGGAAATTCGCCCTTACATTGTAGTAGTGGATTGTCTATAAATCTAAATGTATTTAAATTGGAAGCTAATTTGCTTAAGGGAAGAGACAGAAAGTTGTAGGAATCCAAAAATACCAAATCATCAACAGAGAACGATATATATTTTTCCATGTCTTTGGCTATGCAATTCAATTTGCGATTGAGTTTTCCCAAGTGTTGCATTATTAAATGACCATCATAGTTTTTAAGGTTGTGGAAGAATATTGGAATTTTCTTGGTTACTTTATAGTTTAAATTGCAAGCGTTGTGGGAGGGTCCTCGGAATTTGCCTGTTAGATGGCAATGGTCGCGCACTTTATCACCCAGTAACAGCTGTTGGCATATGTGGCAGTATTTAGAGTTTTTGAAGGATGCCTCTTGCTTTGGAGTCATTACAAGGGGAACATATACTTCCATCTGACTTTTAATAAAGTCATAGGTTTTAAATAACTTTTCGAAAAACACATCCATTACATTTTCACCGCTGTACAACTCTTCGTAAATAATTTTAGAGTCTCTCACCACAACATAAGCAAATCCAGAAGGCGTGTGTTTGCCGCAGTTTATAAAACATTCGAAATCTGCATAAATCACAAAGGGAGCTTTAAGTTGATATTTGTAATTCGTAAATTGTAGTGTATCTTTTTCAGACATTTGTACTCTTTGAGCATCAAAGGTTTTACAGTGTGTTGTGTGACGTTCCAATATATCTTTGGTGCCAAAATGTTGCAAACAGAACTTGCAAAAATATTTCTTATGGTCATCTTTTGTAGAATTAAACATTAACTTGTCAAAATCACGAATTAAACAGTAATGTGATTTCTGACCGTGTTTTAGAAGCAGCAGATTGACGTGAGTATTGCCGTTTAGTTTAGTTGTTCTCAGTGGATATATTGTTTTTCCTTCAATTCCATATACATTAACACTTATGTTATTTTGTTTTTCAAATTTATCAATGTCAGATATTTTTACTGGATATTTTATATTTGTCATATTTAACTGGCCCTCATAGGGTTCGTAGTGAACTACTCGATTTGCATTTTCTTTACTATTCCTTGGTCTTAAGCTTGCTAAAACACTCCAGGTGAAACATTTATTGTCGGTGTTTTTAATATTTAAAACAGCATGTTTTGATTTTATATTTTCTGGCGTGGGAATGTATGATTTGGGAGTTAGGGGCTTATATTTGTAAACATGCAACTGCCAGTATTTGGTGCGGTCATATATCCATCCACTGCCCTGAGCTTGATACTTGTGCATGGAGGTATCGATTTTTAAAAGTGAATTTTCAATTTGAGTCTTTAGCTGTGCTTTCTCAATTGATAAATTAGTTAAACTTCGAAAATCAGCAATACATTCTTTGTCAATGATTAAATCACCATTATTGTCCACTGAGTGTTTGATGAATTTTACTCTCCTAATAAGAATCCATTTGATGGGTAGAGGACAAGATTGGAGAGTGTCTAATATATCCGCGGACTCGCCGTAAAACTTAAACACATTATAGGGTCGCTTGTCACATCGTAGGTGGTGGCGGGGTTTGTTCCGGGTGATGACTCTCTTACACACATTACAAGTATTGTGGTTCTCTAGCATATGCATTTTAAAATTGCTATTGTCAAATATTTGATGACATATTTTACAAATTTTAGGAATAACTTTGTGAACAAGTCGATAATGGCGTAATAAATTGCTTCTGTTGGAGTAAGACGTGGAGCACTGTGCACAGGTCAACATTTTTTGTTGGAATGAGGGTGGTGATTTTGGGGCTTCTATATATATCCTTGGTTGAAAATTTTAAAATTTTATCTTTTTTAAATAATAAAAACATATTTTTTAACTCTAAAATAAGACATTTTTGCAGTTTAATTACTGCAAAAATTAAAAAAATTTCCAATTTGGTGGTGCAATATTATTTTTTACATACACATTTTAGGTATTAATACACATTTGGAAATGGTGAATTGGAGATTTACAAATATTAGGCTATTTCAATTATGGATTAACAGTTGTCCCTAAAGACATCACACCACTGCTAACACCCACACAGAGTCCTAGGTGGAGAGGCCGTGACTTAGTGTGTTAGTATGTCAGCGTGTGCAGGCAGCGGATCGTTGCGCGTGCAAGCGGCGGATGTTTTAATCGGTTGGCAGTTCGACCGTAGTTGGAATTAAAACACTACAACAATCAAGAAGTTGGCGGCAGTATTTTTGGGGGAATTTATTAAAACACTAGGACAATAACATATCCAAATTGCAGACAAATCGGGCAGTAAATAAAGAAGTTGGCGGCAGTATTTTTCAAAAATATTTTTGACCGTTATAGTGAATTTGGGAAATGTAAGTGGAATTTATTAAAACACTTGCCTAGGACAATAACATATCTAAATTGCAGACAAATCGGACCATAAACACCAAAGATAGTTTTTTAGCCTGAATTTGAAAATTAATTTTTAAAAATATAGAGGAGGGATGGGGATGGGGACAATATATTTAATATAGGCAAGGGTATATTTAATATAGGCCAGCGGGCGGGAGCTCTATAGGCGGGAGCTGGCGTCGGTGCAAAAACGGCTCCCCATAAGAATAACATGGGGAAAAAGCGCCGGAAGTGATGCCTCTTTCCTGTTTATCCACTACTACACAATAACTTCTAAGTTGTTTACATGTGTTGTTTATTTGGTGTGGAGTTATTTTTGAACTCGTGGATTTCTGCAAAGGATGTATTAAAATTAATGCAAATTTTAAATGGGGGAAAATAAGGCAGGGGCCAAAAAGAAAATTTGTGTAGGGTAGGATCGGGCGTCGGTGCAAAAACTGATCCCCATAAGAATAACATGGGAAAAAAGCGCCGGAAGTGATGTTAAACCGGTAATTCACATCTACTTAAGTATTTAGAGGAATAACATGGGGAAAATGAATGTTCTTCTTGTGAATCAACTTGGATCTACTCCAAGTCAAGTCATGTATGAAAAAGTCAAGTCATGATTAAGATAGGATAACTACTAAACGTGTAATATGCACTTTACAATTTTAGCAATAGTGTTTTTGAAGAACGTATGTTACAGGCAAGGCCAAATAATATTGTTCTGTATCAGGAAATAAATATTTCTTTAAAAATTAAAATACAAAAATAAACCTACATATTGGAATTTAAACATCAGTTAAAACTAGTTTGATATTGGAAAACTCACAATACATTTAATTCAAAAATTACAAAATTGAGTGCGCGGTCACGTAGTCTATAGATAAGCCCAATCATTTATTCAAACTCACGGATTGTGGAGTTGGCGGCTGCTAAGCTTGGACTCTTTATTATACAAAGACGATTAAACCGGGTTTGAGGATGGTATAAACAGGGTTGGACCAAAGTCTTACCAAAGAATATTTGATAAACGTCTTAATATACAATTTAAAAAATACAAATATGACGATAAAATAAGTACAAAATAATAGTAAAAGGAAAAGAAAAAGATTTTATATTCTTTGTACATTTTCCCAATTGGTTTATGTAGGAAATAAAATTTGTTTTTGCACACTGTTTAGAAATTTCTTAACTTTCTATCAAACGCCTAACTCAACAATAACATATCCGGGTAGCAAAAAACTACCAATCCAATATTAAAGATAC
The DNA here is from genome assembly GCA_963675035.1 of Allygus modestus. Classification (NCBI taxonomy): domain Eukaryota; kingdom Metazoa; phylum Arthropoda; class Insecta; order Hemiptera; family Cicadellidae; genus Allygus; species Allygus modestus. Next base: position 393,146,952 of record OY776112.1, on the reverse strand, counting down.
AAAGTTTTACTTATCAGAATTAAATAACTAAAATAATAATTAACATAACTGATAATGTCCAGCTGCGTCTTAAGAAACTTTTGCCAACGGATAATTTACTCATAATTTTCATCTCTTATCCGAACACTTTTTAGCGTAACTGTGGGAACTCTTCAAACATTATCGTATCCAAGATATTTCTGTGGAAGCAAGCGGTTTCTCTAATTATGACCTTTGTTACTTGCCTAATGAAATAAACGTTTGACATCGGATCTTTCTCCTCAGCTGAAAAAGTCAGCTTTATAAGACCAGCATATTTACAGAAAGTTATTACATTTATTTATTTATTAAATAAAAAAAACTTAAGTACTTTAAATATTAAATACCTTAATTTTAAAAATCTAACAATACTATATTTTTATAATTATTTAAACATTGTTTTACATAACAATTCAAATCTAAAATTGAATAATAGCCTACCTTCAACATTTTAAACTATTGGGTTTTTACTTCTACGTGATAGGTTGCAGATATATTTTAACACTCTACAAATATATTTCAGTTCATCCAATTTATTTAATGTACACGTGCATAAACAATAACAATAAATATTAACAGGAGATTAAATCTGATAATTTTATTCTAAATACAGTACATGATTATACACTATCAATGAACTCAAGAACACATTTCGGCCGATAAATTAGCATTCCTTACTGTGGCTAATGAAGTTTAATAATTATTAAACCCCGAGGGTGATAAGGTGTCAAGCTCAAAACTCCAGCAACGATGTCACCAGATGAACTGTTTTACTTTTAAAATTTATTCCAGTTTTAAACTTCCTGGAGAAATAGTTAATCTGATAGCGCATGAATTTATTTTTTTAGCGTTTATTTTAATTTATAAACGGATTTAAAACTAAAGAAGTATGATTTTTAGTAACGTCCAAGAGGATTATGTAGATTAGGGAAAGCTGACTTTAAAAAAAGATAAATACAATCGTGTGCTTTGTGTAATCATCATCTATTAGTTTACCAGCCTCAGATTCCTCGCCAATGTTTCACATTAGTCTAATGAAACAATACGTTACACGTACATTTACAACAATCTCAGGCCAGTCAACTCTGCTTTTACTGATTTACAAAACATTAGCTTTGATGTATTTTTGAATTTAGCAAAGCCCTAGAATTTAATTAACTAATTACTTTACAACAAAAAACTCATTTTATTTTACAGAATGGTTAGAAGATCTTAAAAAAGAAAACAGGAAACGGGACACTACTTTAGTAGCTATAATGAAAGATAAATTAATGTTAATAATTTTTAATTGATTAGACGTTTGCTTATATATTTGTTCGCTAAGGGGAAAAGTTTAAGCTTTACCACAGTATAGTACATAATAAAAATGGCAGAGGCTACGTACACGTCCGACGTGAGCCGCTACTGTTCACGTCCGTTCCAAATTATGCACCGTACGTTACTTTTCCTGTGATTTTTAAAACAAATTGAGAGCCAGAAAACCTCCTAACCTAACCTAACGTAACCTAACCTATCCTAACCTAACGTAACGTAACCTAACCCAACCTAACCTAAGCGGTAGCGAAGTGAATTTGCCCTTACATTGGACGTGTACGCAGTCACTTCGAATAAAAATATTTATAACACCTTAGTAAATAACATCCAATTTACTCGATCATTTCAAGTTTTTTATTTTAAATTAAGATAAACTCCAACAACACAAGCTTCTAATGATGAATAGTACAAATACTTTATCTATAGATATTTTATTCCAGGTTATGCAGATTTCTACCGGGAGGTTTCCTCGTTATTATTATCAGTATATACTATAGTATTATGATAAAGAGTAATTTCCTCCCAGTATCAATGTATTTTAATATTAAATACAAAAAGTGTGAACAAAGGTATTGTGTTTATCAGTAAGTACAGCTGCCCGTATTTATAAAGTTAATGCATGAGAACAGGCCCTCTATATGAGAACTTTAACTAGCAGTAGTTTAAACACGTCATTCTAGCTTAACACAGTCTTGAAAAAACGATTGGATATGTACGGAATTTTAAATTGTTAGGTGTATTTATATAACGTATAATTCCCTGTTCACCAAGATGTTTCCTCGTGTTATTGCTGATTTTCAAGGGCACCAATTAATTACGTAACACAAGAGCCAGTTGAGAGTGGGAAGGCAAACGTTGCCATGGCAACCAAACGTGGCTCACGAGTTGTGAGACGAAACTCAACTGGAGTAGTTACAATTAAAACCTGTTTAAGCGAGTATTACTAATTTTAGGACTTGTAATAGTGCGACAACCAGATCACAATGTAGTGACAAAACTATCGTTGAATAAAACAAATTATTGAAATAAATCCCTTACGCTTTTAAGACAGGCTATAGATTGTGCTGCTATGTATTGTATTCTAATAATAGAAAGGCAGTTATAATACTGATTAATCGGAAAAGTGGCGCAACACTTTATATAATAACACAAGTAATAACTTGTAATTTATATAGTTACACTAATTTATGACATTGAATAATAATTATTATCTTATTTTTAATAGAAACTGTTAAGATAAAAAATGATATCGTGAATAATTACTAACGCGAGGAACAGTTGCTCTGTAATCTTGTACTTAAACTTGTTTTATTACCAAGATGCTAGTATAATCATTTTTTGTTTAAAGAGAGGGTAAAGATTTTCCGGTTGAGTCACTCTCCTAATTTCTCTATTGGCTTTTAGATTGCAATAGGAGTGTTAGAGAAACTGAAGAAGACTTCATTCCGCAATTAGACACGCTGTGTCTCAGTTATACTTGGACGGCTGTGTATGATAAGAAAAGTACCTGAGGTAGCTGTTATTCACATAAGGAAAGACACCTACACGTTTAACCTTCCTATAAAGTTTTACGTATAAATACAGTAGATCTAGTAACACATCATTTAAAATCAAATCAACTGTACACGCTCATGCTGTCTAGATATGTGGCTTATACCCTAGCAATATATTTGTTGACCATTTGTCTACAAGCTCGGGAACATAGCGTTTCCTGTATGCTAAGAGTATATATAAGTATATACTAAATTATACCCGGAAAGAAAACTAGTATAGTAGAATTACATACCGCCTTCAAGTCTACCAATTACTTTTCATTCACCAAGGTCTAGTATATATTTTTGTTAGTATTTAAAAAGTAACGCAACCTATTCGGCTCTGAGAGTCTCGGTAAAGAGAAAGGTTAATTTTAGTTCATCTTAAGCGCAGTCTGACAGTTGAGCCAGTAAGATCAAAAAGAGAAGTCACAATCACCTGCACACTCGCCCTTATCAATACGGCTACATACGTGAGAAGAGGCGCATGTAGCGGGAATATTTATCAGTGGAAGGTGAGTGGTTCTGTTGACTGCCACTATTCTCCGTCTCACTACGTCTCAGTTGGAGTGCAGGGTTTTTTAATACTCGTTTACGCAAATATACTCGTTTACACAAGTATTTCTTTAGGAAAATTATAACAAAAAATATAATTCAATCGTAGTATAATACCTACAACATGACTAACAAATTAATACTCCTTTGTAAGGAAAAATAAATAAAGTCCCTTACGTAATTCAAAGCAAGAATCTATATCTGTCAGGAATAACATTTTAATTAGAGTGAACATGTTTTCTCCTTAACGCCCGAAGTTAAAACATGTCAACCCTAAAGGAGTACTGGTATTACACACTATACTGTTTTTTGATTCCAGATAATTGCAACTGACATTTCCTGTTTGAAATAAAAATGCATCGTGATTACAAATATTTACAAAATTTTATGAGGATTGTTCCATTGATACTTAAAAGTTCAAATCAATCGTTTTTATTTATTTAGTACAAGAAATGAATGGTACTATTGATATATATATATATATATATATATATATATATATATATATATATATATATCAATTGATATATATATACTATTGATATATATATATATATCAATTGATATATATATATACTATTGATATATATATATATATATCAATAGTACCATTCATTTCTTGTACTAAATAAATAAAAACGATTGATTTGAACTTTTAAGTATCAATGGAACAATCCTCATAAAATTTTGTAAATATTTGTAATCACGATGCATTTTTATTTCAAACAGGAAATGTCAGTTGCAATTATCTGGAATCAAAAAACAGTATAGTGTGTAATACCAGTACTCCTTTAGGGTTGACATGTTTTAACTTCGGGCGTTAAGGAGAAAACATGTTCACTCTAATTAAAATGTTATTCCTGACAGATATAGATTCTTGCTTTGAATTACGTAAGGGACTTTATTTATTTTTCCTTACAAAGGAGTATTAATTTGTTAGTCATGTTGTAGGTATTATACTACGATTGAATTATATTTTTATTATATTATATTACATTACGATATTATTATATTACGATTGATTATATTATATATATATATATATATATATATCAATAGTACCATTCATTTCTTGTACTAAATAAATAAAAACGATTGATTTGAACTTTTAAGTATCAATGGAACAATCCTCATAAAATTTTGTAAATATTTGTAATCACGATGCATTTTTATTTCAAACAGGAAATGTCAGTTGCAATTATCTGGAATCAAAAAACAGTATAGTGTGTAATACCAGTACTCCTTTAGGGTTGACATGTTTTAACTTCGGGCGTTAAGGAGAAAACATGTTCACTCTAATTAAAATGTTATTCCTGACAGATATAGATTCTTGCTTTGAATTACGTAAGGGACTTTATTTATTTTTCCTTACAAAGGAGTATTAATTTGTTAGTCATGTTGTAGGTATTATACTACGATTGAATTATATTTTTATTATATTATATTACATTACGATATTATTATATTACGATTGATTATATTATATATATATATATATATATATATATATATATATCAATAGTACCATTCATTTCTTGTACTAAATAAATAAAAACGATTGATTTGAACTTTTAAGTATCAATGGAACAATCCTCATAAAATTTTGTAAATATTTGTAATCACGATGCATTTTTATTTCAAACAGGAAATGTCAGTTGCAATTATCTGGAATCAAAAAACAGTATAGTGTGTAATACCAGTACTCCTTTAGGGTTGACATGTTTTAACTTCGGGCGTTAAGGAGAAAACATGTTCACTCTAATTAAAATGTTATTCCTGACAGATATAGATTCTTGCCTTGAATTACGTAAGGGACTTTATTTATTTTTCCTTACAAAGGAGTATTAATTTGTTAGTCATGTTGTAGGTATTATACTACGATTGAATTATATTTTTTGTTATATATATATATATATATATATATTTGCTATTAGAATTATATTAGTTTTAGCTTAAAAATTCTAAATGGATGTATCCATTACTTAACGAACAATTAAAATAATAATATTAATTAAACACAACGATTTAAATACCTTTTACGAACAGAGGATTGTGAACAAAATGGAACCGGTAGCTTTATAATGCGTGGATACGGTTTATTTATTTGTTGTAATAAGACTGAATATATCACTCATGAAAGTATTATCAATTGCCGACTAACGAAGCAGTTGAAGCGATCACAGCGTGGGTCTCTGGCCACTTGTAATTGAAATGTAATTGACTTGTGGTAATTGACCAGTTGAGCGTTTAAATGAATAATTTGTGAGAAACCGGCACTTTAACAGTTTTTTGGAATAACGTTAGAGTTCGTTTGATTTTATAGGTTTTTAAGAGAACATTTATAGTTGATATTAAAAACCATACTACTTACACTTTATTTCACTTCATTCATGTATAAAGCAAGCATTGTATACTTAGTTAACAAATATTTTAGCTTATTTAATTAATATTACACCCAGAGGTAATTCTGTCTGTATCATCGAATATTATTTCTAAAATTGCACAACTAAATTTGCAAATAAATAACCTTAAAAATAACGTTAGCATAAATTTGAATATGCCAAAAATGCTCGTTCATTTTCAAGATGAGCTCGTTCGCTACGCTCACTCGTATATTTGTATATAGAGCTAACTTCGGCTTCGAAAAAAAATACTTTGAGTTGTCATTCAAGTAGATTTGTTATTTCCTTAATGAACATATGTTTATTCCTTTCAAGTATGTTAAGGCCGGTAACACGTGATAGTATTTTACTTTCAGAGAGTTTGTGATGAAGGAACGAAGTGAGAGAATCTACTAGTAGAAGAGGCAAAGGTTCGTTGTCTGTCAGTGTATGTGTGGGTGTATGTATGTGTTTGTGTTCGTAACTCACTAATACACACACACTGACGGCCAACACACCTTTGCCTCTGATTACTAAACTCTCCCACTCCGTTCCCTCATCATAAACTCTCTGAGAGTGAATCGCTGGCCTAGTGGCCAAGGCCCCGGACCCTGGAACCATGGCAGTGGCCCTGTCGTGGGTTTGAATCCCAGCTCTAGCATGTAAAATGTTATCAGTACTGTTCTACTCGTACTGTAACGCCTCACTCCTTGCTTTGCTGGATACGTTCCACGGACGGATGTACAGCCTATGTGGACGGGTGTAGTAAGGCGAAAAGAGACTGCCAACTTCTTAAAAAAGACTCTCGCGTGTATGCCGGCCAATAGATATAATCCTTATAACAGCTATTTATTTAAACGTATTGAATTGAGATAAGACACATATAATATAATAATCCAAATAAAAGATTCCTCAAAAAAATGTTAACTTTGAAGGGCTGTGCTGTAGGGCGCATCCCTTAAGGATTTTAAAAATGAAAATAAACCTGTATTTCAATCGGGTATATAAGGAATAATTCTGTAAATCGTCACGTCAATCGGTTCAGTAATTTTTGAGTTATCTTTGGTGTAACTAACCCGACTTTGATGTATGTATTTTGATTTGAAACTATGTATGATATACAAATTATTATATGGAACAGTATAACTGAAGATAATTACGTAATTTGTATTTTACTAACAAAAAAATCGTTGCTCATCATAGACTCCCCACTCCCCAAGTGGGGACCGCACTGAACTTCATTTCAAGCCCCACAATCAGTTCACCAGGTGAGCTATGCTCAGATTGGATTCGGATCCAATAGGTAGCAAGGTTAGCCACATTAATCTAGATTGTTCAAGACCAATCAATTAATATTTTACTATATAATGTTCATATATATATATATATATATATATATATATATATAATGATCTATATATATATTCCAAATCGTTACATACCTAACATATATTTGGTTTAATAGACCAATACCTTTCTTTTTTATATAATAACGATTCATTAATAATTTAATTTTCATTTGGTTTTGATCAATTGTATTAAAATGTTAGTACATTCAAATAATGCTAATCTATTCATTTTTGAAAAATATACCATCTGTTTAAATAAGGACACAAAAACAATGAATAAATAAATACCAATTTACGAGGGCAAAAATCCCTCTTTTAATAAAAACGAGTTCGCACGCAGCACGCTGACGTGAGGGAAGTGAATTTCCGCATACAAAACTTTTAAAACTCATAACCTGTGTAAAAACATACATTTATTCCAATTTTATTGAAATCTGAAAAAATTGATTTTTTGGGGTGTTCTGATACTCCTGGTTTCATTTACCTGCAATGCTAGGAATACAATTTTGGTCATTATAAGGTTAGGAGAAGGTCCAGTCAGGCTTGAAAGTAGGCGTGAGGTTGCTGGGGATGGTACAAATACACTAACAAATGAATAACATCCTTTTCTAAAGTAAAAACCCAATAAGACAACGTACTGTGTTTAGCGATATACATTTTCTTTAATAACTCGGTAAATATTAATGATATAATGACGAGAGAGGGCTTAAAACTTTCGCTTCACTAATTCCCATCTTAATATAAACATTAATTTTACGTCCGGGGCTTTTCTGGCCCTTTTTGGGGCCAACAAATCGAAATTTGAAAGAATCATCCCCGAAAAAGGAGGTTATATTTTTCCGATTGTTTTGCCCAACGAACTTGTCCAACTGATTATAGGAAAGGAACATCCCTACCAAATTTGAAGTAAATCGGACAAAAAATGCGACCACTAGAGTACACAAACACACACACACACACACACACACACACACACACACACACACACCCACACACACACACACACATATATATATATATATATATATATATATAAAACACGCAAAACTTCACTCTATAATATATATACATATATATATATATATATATATATATATATATATATATATATATATATATATATATATATATATATAATTTTGAACGAACCCCCAAAACGTGTTCAGGGGGTCACGTTAGGAACTTCTACGGTGGTCCCGGGCTTAAGTTTCACCGTGCGGGTCATGCTAATAGTTCACTTTTCCATAGGAAATTCACTAATAAGTCTTAACAAACAACTACGGTCCACTATTAGCCCATTGTAACATAATATGCTAGTTACAAGATAACAACTTTAGAACTAATCACAATGTCGCTGGCTCTTGCTGATGTGTTCTGATTTGATTCCGATCCAATCAAGAATGTGGCCAAGTCTCGCTCAGTCGGTTGAGTGATGGTTCTGGTAAAAGAGGATTTCAATATTTTCGTACCAATATTAAAAGGTTAAAGGGTCTATTCATATTAATAGTTTATATATTGTATAGTTTGATATAACTTCAAAGTGTGTTAAAATATTCATTAAATTGTGGCTTTTTATGAATAGACTGACGTAAAGATTTTATGAATTCAATTAATCAAAGATATTTTAATAAAGAGGTATTTTTATTATGATAGGCTAATACATCAACTACCTCGTCCGTGAAAAGTATTTTGTGTGGTGTGCCTCAAGGTTCAATACTTAGTCCGTTATTGATTTTAGTTTATGTACAATAACATCCATCGATTAATCTACCTTTTTAAATGTAATGCTTGCTTACGATTGTTAAAACGTCAGGTATGAAACAAATTCCCATCCTAGAAACTTGCAAAGCTGATTCGATTCAGACTGATTAAAACTAAAATTGAATAAGGCAAATGCGGTTCACTTTACCTAGCGCACACCAAACAAATAATATTAAAGTTTCAAATTAAGATTGGCAATTATGTTGTGAAACCAGTGTCTTTTTATCAATTGTTTGGGTCTGCGTGTTGACTACAGACTGATTTGGAATGAACATACGGATCACGTCTGCAATAGACTTTGCTCTTGTCTGCCTTGACAAAGTTTCAAGTACCGACGATCTTCATACAGTATATTTTTCTCGTCTAGAGCTCATGCTGTGGTGTGGAGTGTGGAGTGCTCTTTTGGGGAACGTCTAGTTAAAAATAATTTTAATCGTGTTTTCGTTCTAAAAAAGTGGTGTCTGAGGGCAATAATGGAGTGACAAAGAACAAGGCCTCTTTTCAGAGATTTGAGTGTTTTAATAGCGGCTGGTCTTGTTGGATTTGAAGCCTGTGCATATGTAAAAAAATAATAATAATAAGTTTGTTCATAACAGGTTTTCCCCGGCTACCTAACAATATATATACATCTACTTTCAGTAGTAGGAGCACTCAGCCACTACATTTGTTTGAGTGTCATATCACACTTTTATTCGTTTTTTAAGGCTTCAAAAATCAGGGAAGAGCGAAGGACGGCCGCTAAAAATTTTAAATCGTATTATTTGGAGAAATATTTAATAGTTTAGACGATGCTCGCCTGATTTCGCTATTATTTTGTTGTTTTAGCATGATAAATCTAAGTGTTTTCTTGGGGAAATAAATGAGTTTTTTCCTTCAGACCAGCTACATAATATTTATGTTATATTTTTGCCAGCGTGTAATTGGTTGGAGAATTTTCTAATTAGAAACTGGTATGACTTGGTAGCCTTCTACTCTAGCAGGTAAAATTATCCTGCAACTGTTTTCAAACAAATACGAAAAATACTCGTAAAAACTTGGGGTACTCAAACACAATATGGTAGGTTAAACATTTATGTTTCTCGTTGTAAATGTGAGCTTTATTCATTGAAAAGTAATAAGGTTCAGTTAAAATCAGTTTGATATCGTAAAACTCGCAAATAGGCAATTCAAAAATAAGAACATCGGGTGCGCGGTCACGTATAGATAAGCCCAATCATTTATTCAAACTCACGGATTGTGGAGTTGGCGGCTGCTAAACTTGGACTCTTTATTAAACAAAGGCGGTTTAAACCTGGATTGTTAATGTTTATAAATTCTATACATATAGTGAGTGTCACGTAAAGAAGTAATCGGTCTATAAATTTTTAATTTAAACACTAACTAAAATGCAGAATGAAATATATAGTAAGTATTATATTTATTCTGCTCCCCTCAGCCACAGACTGTGCTATTGCGTTTCTAACTAAATAATTTAAATCTCTAAGACAGAGAGTAATAGTAATTTTAAATTTAACATATTATACAGGTTGTCCCGAAATTACTGACCCAAGCTACACCAGGTTATTGTATGGGTCAAAACAAACAAAATTTGTTCTATAATGCATAGTCCTATCTCCCTTAGTTTTCTGTCTATCTGTCTGAGTAGTGGTGAATTACGGGTTTAACATCACTTCCGGCGCTTTTTTCCCATGTTATTCTTATGGGGATCAGTTTTTGCGCCGACGCCCGATCCTACCCTACACAAATTTTCTTTTTGGCCCCTGCCTTATTTTCCCCCATTTAAAATTTGCATTAATTTTAATACATCCTTTACAGAAATCCACGAGTTCAAAAATAACTCCACACTAAATAAACAACACATGTAAACAACTTAGAAGTTATTGTGTAGTAGTGGTGAAACCAGAAAGAGGCATCACTTCCGGCGCTTTTTTCCCATGTTATTCTTATGGGGAGCCGTTTTTGCACCGACGCCAGCTCCCGCCTTACACAAGTTTCCTTGTTAGCCTGTACTAATGTCCAACCCTTGCCTATATTAAATATATTTTCCCAATCCCCATCCCTCCTCTATATTTTTTAAAATTAATTTTCAAATTCAGGCTAAAAAACTATCTTTAGTGTTTATGGTCCGATTTGTCTGCAATTTGGATATGTTATTGTCCTAGGCAAGTGTTTTAATAAATTACACTTACATTTCCCAAATTCACTATAACGGTCAAATTAAAAAATATTTTTGAAAAATACTGCCAATTGCCACCTTCTTTATTAACTGTCCGATTTGTCTTCAATTTGGATATGTTATTGTCCTAGGCAAGTGGTTTAATAAATTCCACTTACATATCCCAAATTCACCATTACGGTCAAATTAAAAAATATTTTTGAAAAATACTGCCAATTGCCAACTTCTTTATTAAATGTCCGATTTGTCTGCAATTTGGATATGTTATTGTCCTAGGCAAGTGTTTTAATAAATTTCACTTACATATCCCAAATTCACTATTACGGTCAAATTAAAAAATATTTTTGAAAAATACTGCCAATTGCCAACTTTTTTATTTACTGTCCGATTTGTTTAAAATGTAGATATGTTATTGTCCTAGGCAAGTGTTTTCATAAATTCCACTTACATATCCCAAATTCACTATTACGGTCAAATTAAAAAATATTTTTGAAAAATACTGCCAATTGCCAACTTCTTTATTTACTGTCCGATTTGTTTAAAATTTAGATATGTTATTGTTATAGGCAAGTGTTTTAATAAATTACACTTACATTTCCCAAATTCACTATTACAGTCAAATAAAAAAATATTTTTGAAAAATACTGCCAATTGCCAACTTCTTTATTTACTGTCCGATTTGTTTAAAATTTGGATATGTTATTGTTGTAGGCTAGTGTATATGCACCATCCACATTTTACAAATATTGCGGTTAAATTTTAAAAAAAATTTTGAAAAATACTGCCAATTGGCAACTTCTTTATTTATGGTCTGATTTGTTTAAAATTTATATATGTCATTATTCTAGGCTAGTGTATATGTACACACCATCCACATTTGACAAATTAACTATAATGGTCAAATTAAAAAAATATTTTGAAAAATATACTAACAATTTAAGACTTCTTTATTTACTGTCTGATTTGATTTATTTTCGGATGTGTTATAGCTCTTATATAGGTAACAAGACCACACTACCACACGTTCCATTACCCCCTACAATACAGTATTTTGTCTTTTTTGTTTGTTTATTTTGCTGTAATCCCAAAACTGACTTTGCTGTTTATTGTCCGATTTGCCTACACTTTGGATATTGTCCTAAGCATTTATTGTCTGATTTATTTTTGGATATGTTATAGCCCCCAACTATTATATCTAAAATTACAATATTATTTCCACCTATAATACAGTTGATGTGTTGTTTGTTTTGCCGCAACCTAAAAACTAACATTGGTATTTGTGTTTTTACAAAACTATATTTTGCGGTTGGATTAAAAAAAATAAATGCAAGCTTATTATATTTGCCACAAGCTTATTATATACATCCAGCTGATAAGTAATATATATCCACAAAATATTTATGGTCAGAACTGCCTAAATTTTGGATATGTTTTAAGCCAATGCGATAGCAAAAAATAAATTTTTAAAACCCAAAACAACTAAACACAAAACACTAATCTTTCTTTGTGCTTGTTTGGAGTAGTCTTTATTTTATCCAACTTAATTTTAATTTTGTAGTTAAAATCAAACTTCCCACATTCTAGCTCCCTTTCCAGCCAGTGGTTGGAGACATAAAGGTTACGAATATTTTCAAACTGTACAATATATCTTTTTCTACCCCTATGTTGGACTTGTTTAATAGCACTTATTAATAATTCCGCACCATATTCCAAATCCTCCAGTCTACTACATTCTTTAAATTTAACATTGCCTTTAATATCTTGCATCTCTATGTCTTCTTGTCCAACATCATCCCACTCATTGTTACGGAAACTTAGGTTTTATATTTTTGGAAAGGAATTGCCATAAAATGTTGCGGTTCCGTTAGTGTTAAAGCTTGCAAGTGGCTCGTTGGTAGGTAGATAAATAATTTCCAAATCACCACTGTATGGCAACACGCTATAACCTTGCCTATTCTTATTTATCTCTATAAATACAGTTTTACAGACACCTTTAACATAGTATACACCCCTCCGTCCATCCTTTTCTGCCAACACTCCCACAAACTTGTTGTTTACTACAAACGCATACACTATATAATGTCCATAATGCTCTAGATCCTCCCAACGTCGCAGGAAGTAATCTTTTAATTTATCCTCTCTTTCCCTTCTTTCTTGTTCTTTAGCCAACTGTGCTTTGTATTCCTCTGCAACAGTATTTTCCACATATTCCAATTTACGCTTATTACCGTCAATGTCTTCTAATTCCAATTTCCTCTTTTTGGAACAACCCTCTAAGAAAGGCTTGGAAAGTGGCTCTATTTCTTTAATAGTGTATGGGTACAGTTTATTGGTCCGGCTTCTTAAAACGTAGGGAGTAAGGTTAGGACTTTCCACTAAGCCTAATTCTTCTAAATTGATGTGTTTAGGTATAGTGGAGAAAGGTGTATTTGATTTTGTAAAACATGTGCCCCCAGATTTGATGTAACACTTATGCTTTACACTTATGGCATCAGGAAACTCCTCTATTACCTCTACATAGTTAGTTGGTAAACAGTTAAAGCTAAATGCAGATAGAGCATACTTTATTAACTTTTCCCTTTGTGTACTATCTTTTGGCAGTTTTAGTTGTACTCCAGTTATCTTCTTCGTATTACTATTACCCCAATATGCGTATTGTAATAAATCATTAAACACTAAACAACAACTGTTTTGTAATTGATTGGCAACTTTCACCCACATCTTATGCAGAGGTACAGCATAGAATGGAGCATTTTGAAAGTACCGTTTGTTGTCTTCTATTAGACTTAAACAATCTCTTAAAGGTTCAAACCCTTTACCAAAACCTCTACAATAGTTATAGATTGTTGCCTCTAACCTTGTTATTCCATTCTCTCTAGCTAGTTTAGACGAGAACGTTTCTTTTAGTCTCGCATCTGGACAGTTTACAAAGTTTATTATATGGTTTCCTATACTTTTAATTACTCCAGGGCTTGTAATCTGGCATATAAATTTATTATATATTTTTACCCTGCTATTTACATTAAACCATGTTAAACAGTCTTTACTAACATTATCTACAATAACATTATATCCATTCTTGTACGCCCCTTGGTAGCAAAAGTTAAAGTTTTCTGTAAGATATTGGCACATTTCCTCTTTATTAAATATTTCAGCCAAATCTAGTGTTATATCGAAATCCATAAGATAGTACATTTCTTTTTCCAGATCTTGCAGTATCTTTGGAAGATCTTCCAACAAATCCTTAATTTTAACATTTGCAAGCTCTATTTTATAGGGAATTGCTATAGGATCATCATACTTTTGTTTAATTTGGTCAATATCTTTCTTTATTATTTGTAACACACCCTCGCTTTGGGAGAATGGTAGTTTGGCCACAACACCATGTCGAGCTAAAGAGAACTTTTTAAATATTCCTCATAAGTAGCTATTAAACAAGCCACATATTTCCTTCTTAACTTTAAATTTATTCCGAACGTCCCCATCACAATCCGTAACATTGGTTATCTTAACTAACATTATGTTATCACAAAACGCATCCGTTATAGATGTTATTTAATTTTGGTTCGCCCTCGCAATAGTTTATATTACCTATGTCTGTAAGAAGGTTATTATTACGCAGATTTTCTAATAAAAACCACATACCAAATCTTTCGTTAGTAGGTTTAATACAATTCCCCAATAAATGGCTAACAGAGCACATTTCTTTTATACAAAAGTAGCGGAAACATGTAAACAGGACAGATTACACTATAGGCATATAGAGGTTGTAAATATATATTGTATATAAACATAGGCGAGTGGTAAGTGTAACATGTAAGTGGACACCCACATGCAAATATGGAATACCCACTATTAATATAATTCCAAATTCGACTAAATAAGTTTATAGTCTCAATATAATTAACATATTAACATTAGTACCCAAATTGTCGAAATTCTATAATTCTATTCTTAGTCCTTGTATTAGGTTTTGTACTATTAAACCCAACACCCCATGCAGTAGAGTAATATATGTATTTAATACAGATACGCACATTCTACAAGACCCATACATCTGTTGTATAAGCAGCAGAATAGACATCTCATTGTGTTGTTGTAAAGTAAAACATAAATGTAAATTGTGCTGGATACAACCGGCCAGATATTAGACAGGAAATGTGTTGGAAGTGTATTGCCAAAGACAAACACCACATAGTGCAGCATGTAATCAATCCATTACTATTTAGACAGCATTGGTACAACATCCGATATATTAGCCAAACCCACAATCAAACTTGGAAAACAAACAGTAAAAGATAAATATTATAGTAACAGAAATAGTAAGAGTATAAGGACATAGTAATATTTAAAGTTTATAAAACAACACAAATGCAGAGACACAATAACACACTCCAACACATTTGGACACAGGCACAGATACTGGTTTACATCCATTTAACACAACTTTACACGTTCTGTCAACTGACACAAAAATAGTTTGTAAATTGTGTAATAAATACATGTAATATAAACAAATTTAACACAATCATAACATTGTCCACATTAACATTGGAAGTTAAAGGGGGGTGTATCGATACACACTATATATATGTAGAGGTAATAGAGGAGTTTCCTGATGCCATAAGTGTAAAGCATAAGTGTTACATCAAATCTGGGGGCACATGTTTTACAAAATCAAATACACCTTTCTCCACTATACCTAAACACATCAATTTAGAAGAATTAGGCTTAGTGGAAAGTCCTAACCTTACTCCCTACGTTTTAAGAAGCCGGACCAATAAACTGTACCCATACACTATTAAAGAAATAGAGCCACTTTTCAAGCCTTTCTTAGAGGGTTGTTCCAAAAAGAGGAAATTGGAATTAGAAGACATTGACGGTAATAAGCGTAAATTGGAATATGTGGAAAATACTGTTGCAGAGGAATACAAAGCACAGTTGGCTAAAGAACAAGAAAGAAGGGAAAGAGAGGATAAATTAAAAGATTACTTCCTGCGACGTTGGGAGGATCTAGAGCATTATGGACATTATATAGTGTATGCGTTTGTAGTAAACAACAAGTTTGTGGGAGTGTTGGCAGAAAAGGATGGACGGAGGGGTGTATACTATGTTAAAGGTGTCTGTAAAACTGTATTTATAGAGATAAATAAGAATAGGCAAGGTTATAGCGTGTTTCCATACAGTGGTGATTTGGAAATTATTTATCTACCTACCAACGAGCCACTTGCAAGCTTTAACACTAACGGAACCGCAACATTTTATGGCAATTCCTTTCCAAAAATATAAAACCTAAGTTTCCGTAACAATGAGTGGGATGATGTTGGACAAGAAGACATAGAGATGCAAGATATTAAAGGCAATGTTAAATTTAAAGAATGTAGTAGACTGGAGGATTTGGAATATGGTGCGGAATTATTAATAAGTGCTATTAAACAAGTCCAACATAGGGGTAGAAAAAGATATATTGTACAGTTTGAAAATATTCGTAACCTTTATGTCTCCAACCACTGGCTGGAAAGGGAGCTAGAATGTGGGAAGTTTGATTTTAACTACAAAATTAAAATTAAGTTGGATAAAATAAAGACTACTTCAAACAAGCACAAAGAAAGATTAGTGTTTTGTGTTTAGTTGTTTTGGGTTTTAAAAATTTATTTTTTGCTATCGCATTGGCTTAAAACATATCCAAAATTTAGGCAGTTCTGACCATAAATATTTTGTGGATATATATTACTTATCAGCTGGATGTATATAATAAGCTTGTGGCAAATATAATAAGCTTGCATTTATTTTTTTTAATCCAACCGCAAAATATAGTTTTGTAAAAACACAAATACCAATGTTAGTTTTTAGGTTGCGGCAAAACAAACAACACATCAACTGTATTATAGGTGGAAATAATATTGTAATTTTAGATATAATAGTTGGGGGCTATAACATATCCAAAAATAAATCAGACAATAAATGCTTAGGACAATATCCAAAGTGTAGGCAAATCGGACAATAAACAGCAAAGTCAGTTTTGGGATTACAGCAAAATAAACAAACAAAAAAGACAAAATACTGTATTGTAGGGGGTAATGGAACGTGTGGTAGTGTGGTCTTGTTACCTATATAAGAGCTATAACACATCCGAAAATAAATCAAATCAGACAGTAAATAAAGAAGTCTTAAATTGTTAGTATATTTTTCAAAATATTTTTTTAATTTGACCATTATAGTTAATTTGTCAAATGTGGATGGTGTGTACATATACACTAGCCTAGAATAATGACATATATAAATTTTAAACAAATCAGACCATAAATAAAGAAGTTGCCAATTGGCAGTATTTTTCAAAATTTTTTTAAAATTTAACCGCAATATTTGTAAAATGTGGATGGTGCATATACACTAGCCTACAACAATAACATATCCAAATTTTAAACAAATCGGACAGTAAATAAAGAAGTTGGCAATTGGCAGTATTTTTCAAAAATATTTTTTTATTTGACTGTAATAGTGAATTTGGGAAATGTAAGTGTAATTTATTAAAACACTTGCCTATAACAATAACATATCTAAATTTTAAACAAATCGGACAGTAAATAAAGAAGTTGGCAATTGGCAGTATTTTTCAAAAATATTTTTTAATTTGACCGTAATAGTGAATTTGGGATATGTAAGTGGAATTTATTAAAACACTTGCCTAGGACAATAACATATCTAAATTTTAAACAAATCGGACAGTAAATAAAAAAGTTGGCAATTGGCAGTATTTTTCAAAAATATTTTTTAATTTGACCGTAATAGTGAATTTGGGATATGTAAGTGAAATTTATTAAAACACTTGCCTAGGACAATAACATATCCAAATTGCAGACAAATCGGACATTTAATAAAGAAGTTGGCAATTGGCAGTATTTTTCAAAAATATTTTTTAATTTGACCGTAATGGTGAATTTGGGATATGTAAGTGGAATTTATTAAACCACTTGCCTAGGACAATAACATATCCAAATTGAAGACAAATCGGACAGTTAATAAAGAAGGTGGCAATTGGCAGTATTTTTCAAAAATATTTTTTAATTTGACCGTTATAGTGAATTTGGGAAATGTAAGTGTAATTTATTAAAACACTTGCCTAGGACAATAACATATCCAAATTGCAGACAAATCGGACCATAAACACTAAAGATAGTTTTTTAGCCTGAATTTGAAAATTAATTTTAAAAAATATAGAGGAGGGATGGGGATTGGGAAAATATATTTAATATAGGCAAGGGTTGGACATTAGTACAGGCTAACAAGGAAACTTGTGTAAGGCGGGAGCTGGCGTCGGTGCAAAAACGGCTCCCCATAAGAATAACATGGGAAAAAAGCGCCGGAAGTGATGCCTCTTTCTGGTTTCACCACTACTACACAATAACTTCTAAGTTGTTTACATGTGTTGTTTATTTAGTGTGGAGTTATTTTTGAACTCGTGGATTTCTGTAAAGGATGTATTAAAATTAATGCAAATTTTAAATGGGGGAAAATAAGGCAGGGGCCAAAAAGAAAATTTGTGTAGGGTAGGATCGGGCGTCGGCGCAAAAACTGATCCCCATAAGAATAACATGGGAAAAAAGCGCCGGAAGTGATGTTAAACCTGTAATTCACCACTACTTGTCTGCATGGGGTTTCTTTAAGCTTTTATTTCTGTAGTGGGTTGATATATAAAATTATAACATTGCATAGTAGTTGGTTTTAGTAATTTACATTTCCCTTATGATTTTCAAAAAATGCGTGATAAAACAAAACATGTTAAAAACTTAATACATACATTTTTATTATATGATTTAGGTAGCACAACCAAAATTTAGTCAATTATTTTTCTGGCGGTGCTATATTTTTTTGGAGCTAACCTAGTTTACACCAAAATAGAGAGGAAGAGGCATTGTTATGCTACGTTACCTATGAACACCATGTGGACTGAGTTTTTTGAGTGATCGACTCTCCACGACGCCACCGTTGGCCGTCTAGCACGTTTTTTCTTCGAGCCACTAACAATGCTGGACCGATAACATTTGTTTGGAACGAATAAAATGGCCATTACGAGATATATTATCCCCCCAGTTTTCTTAGGTGAGGTTTATTGCCGTTGCAATGTTATAGAATATATTTTGTTATTTTTGAAAGCAAGTTTAAAGCATACAATAGCAAAGACCAATTGCATGTTTTTGTTACGATTTAGGCATTTCTTTCTCCTGAAAACGGAATCAGATTCAGATCCCGAAACGTCGCGAAACTGTTTTTTTGTGATCTTGTGACCAGTAATGCAAATATCGTGATAGTTACACTTTCAGTTAAAACTCACAAACACTAACAATTAATTTCAATCAAAGAAGAAAGTTTGCGGCAAAGTAGGTTTTCATCAACTACTGTAGGAATCTATAATAGCTTTTAAAAGTCAGATCTTGTCACACTTTACTCTTCTAAGCGTCTAAAAAAGCTCCGGTCTACCCCTTTCTTGCAGCGCTAGGAAAGCGCTTGGATGGTCCTTTTTAGCTTTTTAGTTTATATAGAATATCTTTGCAGGTTGACACGCCTATGACCCCCCTACCCTTTTCTGTTACAAAATAGAACCTTCTCACATCGATGCCAATGACCCTCAGATTTAATAAACATGTGAATAAATGGATGTTCACTCTTGAACATAATGTTAGTTTAAAACTCTAAAACCTTTATTCTAAATATAATTAATTTTTATCAAGAGGCTACAAAAGGAAGTTTCATCAATAAATTAGCATCCCTTTCTGTGGCTAATGAAGTTTGTTAATTATTACACCCCGAGGTGTAGAAAGTTTTCAAGCCCGAAACTTCAGTAACGACGTCACCGAATGAACTGTTTTATTTTCTAAATTTCAAGATTGTTTGTGAATTAGACTTTTAACACTGTGATCAACTCCTTCGAATGAATTACCTTTCAGAAATGGGTGGGGATCAAAGTAAATATAATTTATAGTGACGTATTGAAAAACAAACACATTGTAGAGTAGACAAGGAAGTATTTTACTTGTAAAGCAAGATAATATATACTCAACCCAGTGTTTTAGTCGCTGGTCGGTGTATCACCTACCCACTGGTTTCCATTCTCAAAGTCCCGTTGCCAATGTTACACATTAGTCTAATGAAACAAAACACTACACTTAAGTACGGCCTTAGGCTCTTTAACACTACGAGAGCCGTGAAACAGTTGCTTTGTGGTATTTTTGAACTCATAGACCTGTCATTTAACAAATTAACTACTTTTACAACCACAAGCTGATTCGGCTTTCTCTGAGTAGCCTTATCAATTATAATTAAAAATAGAATCGTCGATCCTAGAGGGTATTGCTGATATGTGATTCCTTGCTGCGAGAACGAATGAGGCAGCACGGTGACGCTTGCGCTTCGAAATCGCGATGTACCGGGTTCAAATTCTCGGCCATTCTGAGCTGAGTTTGTACGGTTTCTCATTTCACCTAGGTGCTGAAATGGATCCCCAGGGCTGTTTCCCGTCATTTACAGAGTTCTCTATAGTACAAATCTCATCTGATAAAGCAAATCCCTAAACAAATTATAAATACCCCGTCGCAGCAAACCTGTGTACTCAGCGAATTTCCAATGCAAATATATGGGTATCACTACTACCTAGAGCCACTTACCAAGTTTCACAAAAATACATTCATTAATAAGTTATATATAGCATTTTACTTATTCTCTATAAGAATAACATTATAAATGAGTACGCAGGTTTTCTGCAACAAGGAAGATAAGTTAGGGTGTTCTTTTGCAATTATCAATATAACTCAACCAGGGGAAGCTACATACCAAGTTTTATTAATTTAGGTTCATAACTAAGGGAAATATAAAACTTTACTTATCCTCCATATGAATAACATGGGGGCCGAGTATGCAGGTTTGCTGCTACCGGGAAAAATCAATAAAGAACTTTTTTTATAATATTATCAATATACCACAACTAGTTGAAACCACATACCAAGTTTCACCAATATATATACATAAATAATCGAAATATAACATTTTATTTATTCTCCATAAGGATAACATTGGACAACGTACTGTGTTTAGCAATTTGAATATCTCTGCAACGGTTGGACGTAGAACAACGATTAAAACACCAAAATGTTTGTTTTGTTGAGCCAAATACATTAATAAACAGAAATGTGAAGTTTTTAGTTAAATTATCTGAGAAAAATCTAAAAACCTTTTTCCCATAAGATTAACATGGGACACGTTTTTGGGGATTTTCTCCGCAACCACTTAACCTAGGTTAATGATTCAAAATACTAAATTATTTGTTTTTTAAGCTCTATAAAATGGCTATAACCAAAATTGAGAGTTTTTAAAATTTTGGGGTCAAATTTGCAAAAAACTGATTTTTGGAAAATTGTAAACCCCCATAAACCCCCTTCCCATTGTGCGATCCATCTGGTTTTTGAACTTAAGTCATAAATGCTACTCTCCATATTTGTGCCAAATTTCATCAAAATCGGGGTTTCTCTCAAAAGTTATCGGGGTAACGGACACACACACACACACACACACACACACACACACACACACACACACACACACACACACACACACACACACACATATATATATATATATATATAAATATATATAAATTTGAACGAATAGTGTTTTTGGCATCTGGGGACCTCAAAACGAAAAGTTATCATGGTCTCGGGCTTAAGTCTTACCATGCCACCTACGGTAATAGCTTCTTCCCTTCCCTATGGGAGAAATTCGCTAAAAAAATAAATGAACAACGTAAACCTGTTTTAAACTTTTAAAATATATTTAAAAACATTTAAAAATAACCGTTTTCGCAACCAAAATAGACTGCTTAAGTCTGAACATATATGGCTTCTAGGCTATTGTTGTATCTTGTAGAATAAAAGGTTGTCTTCAAACTAATAATGTAAATAAAGAATGGGGTACAGCAACATTGCAAGGCTAAGTATGATTTCTGGCAGTAATGAGTTTGCCGAGACTGATTATTAGTTATGGAGGCATCTGTTTAGGAGTCAATTCATGAGTCAAAAGTTGTATAACAATTTTAAACATATACAGTTTGTTCATTTTTTTTATGCTCACCACTGGGATCTCGTAAACCATTATAGTTACAAGGAAGGTTAAATGAGCAAAGTAGTGTGCAATGGTAAACTAAATAAAATGGCGCAAAGATATAAAATACTCCACCAAACTCGTTCGCTTCGCTTAAAAAATCATTTTTTACAAAAAAATTGATAATAACTTTCTTATTTTTCAACATACAAAAAACATTAAAAATCAAAGTTGTGTGAAATTTTACATATAATTTGAATATGTAGATTACAATTAAATAACATAGGCCTACTCGGTTACTGATATAAAATGGTCAAGTCCAATAATATTTAATGCAAGTATAGTATTTTTATATTTGTATTTGAAAGAAATATTTGTCCTGATTACAAAAATACCACATTTATATGGTATTTTGATCATAAAATAAGTCCATAATTGAACAAAAAACTATGTTTAGCAACCATTTATTGGATATTTTGTACTGGCTCCAGCGTAAAAGTATTAAATTTATGTTTTATAGCTGATTTACATAAAACAGCTGATTCAGGGAGGAATCAGCTTAACAATGTAAGAAAATAAGGTTTTTGTAAAAGCATGTCATTAAATAAAAAAATAAATCTTAAAGATTTTATTACATTTTAAAACAGCTGATTTCTCCCTAAATGAGATTTCTTTGTAATTCAACTGTAAAACATAAATTTAATACTTTAATGTTGGAGCCAGTACAAAATATCCAACAAATCGTTGCTAAAAACTGTTTTTTTCAATTATGGACTTATTTTATGATCAAAATACCATACATATGTGGTATTTTTGTAATCAGGAAAAATATTTCTATTTTAAATACAAATATAAAAATACTATACTTGCATTAAAGATTTTGGACTTGACCATTTTATATCAGTAACCAAGTATATTATTTAATTTTAATCTACATATTCAAATTATACTTAAAAATTCACGCAACTTTGATCTCACATGTATTTTTGTATCCTGAAAAATAAGAAAGTTATAAGCAATTTTTGATTATCGTCAAAAATGTGTTTTTGAGTGTAGCGAACTAGTTTCGTGGAATATTTTATATCTTTGAGCCATTTTATTTAGTTTATAATTACGCACTACTTTGCTCATTTAACCATCCTTGTAACTATTATGGTTTACGAGATCCCAATGGTGAGCATACAAAAATGAAGTCACTGTATATCTATTGACTTTCCAAAATGGTCAAAACAGTTTGTTACTTTATTTGTAAAAACATTACTTAGAACGATTTTTATTACATTCGAATTTGACCAGGTTAACAAACAAATTTAATGTTTTAGATTAGTATGATGGCTATTTTAATAAATATGAGTTTGCTAATAGCTGTTAATAGCTCCATAGTTGTGGTTTATATTAATATAACTAGCTGAACATAATCTATGTTTCATCATTCTAATATACCTCCCAAGTAAGTACAAGAGCAACCAAATTGCCGTTTATAAATAAAATTCTATCAAAAGCGTAGATAAACTGTTTATTCAAAGCATGTACTGTAAATGACTCCACCTGATAAATATAAATAAGCAGGAATAAAACTACTAAACCAACACCTATATTAAAATTAATATACTACTATTCAGTTAGCTATAACTGTACCTAAATACTAACTTTCCTGAGATAAAATAGAATAACACTGCAAAATAGAAATAATTAAGAGTTACATTTGTTTTATTTCATAATAATTTATCCGTCCTTAAAGTTCTGCTGAAAACTACCAGAATTATCTGAGATCTGACAGTTTTAAACTAATAAAATCATATAACAACTATAAAATCGTTTTAACTTTATATCTGCCTCAAAATAAACCAATAATTACAAATTAAATTATTTGAGTTGTTCCTTAAAAATATGCGTTACAAATAAATGATGATAAGAGAAATACATTTACAAGCACTGTCGGTCAATATTCTTGCTAAAGACCGACCACCTTTCCTCCTCAATCATTATTGTACAGCACTCCTTCACTTATCCCAACTTTATTTACATATTTTATGGAGAAAGGTGTCAGTTTAACTTATAATATTGTATATTATCGAAATACATCTAAGCTGTGTAGCCAATAGTGCGTTTTCTCTATTTCGTCTCATATATGTTTATAAATACTTTTCTTTGTGTTAAAATATTTGGATTCTTCTATAAATTATTGATCTATGTTGATGTACTGTTAGTAAAATAAATTACTACTACGTGATAATATAAGTCCTCTCGTGTCCTAAGCGTATTGCGTTTTTAAAATAACTAAATGTTATAAGTACAAAATGGGTGCAAAAGCTATTTATACATATACCTTAGCAAAATATTTAACATTACTACAAGAAATATTGTGATACGTACACTTACCAGGGTTACGATACGATTACTTACCAGGGTAACCCCCTGGTTATAATATTTGCATGTATAATACATGCAAATATTATAACAAAATTTGAAAAGCATATTATTAATAATATTAATATACAATCAAAATAAAATAAGGAACATATTGGCAAGAAGGAGGTCAAAAACAGAGTTGGTTAAATATTAAGCATCCCTTTCTTTGGCTAATGAAGTTTGTTAATTATTTCATCTCGCCCCTTTGAGGAAAGTGAAAGTTCCCGAGTAAGTTCATATAGTAACAATAACATTATATGATTATATCAATCTTTTTTTATGAAATTAGATTTATTTTACCTATACATATACATATATTTATGTATCCGTTACATTTCTTACAGGTTTTTAATAAATAAAACTATTGTTCATGACTGCTGTTGGCCCGGGCTTGTAGACGTAGTTTACGTAATTCATAGATTTTCTAAAGGTTTATTAATTAAAATTTGTGTTCAAATACTAATAAAAAAAACGGGCAAAGCAAGAACATGTCATGGCTACAAAAACTACATAAAACACTGGACAATTCATTACCGTAAGGTTCAAAAATTGGTTTCGGAGAATTAAAAATGAATCATCAAAGGGCGTTGTTAAAACAATGCACTGTCTTCCCAGTGAGATTCTAAAACTATATTTTTCATTGTTGAAGAATGAGTAGGAGGTTTATTAGTCAATGCAATCATGAGATTATGAAAAAATATTTAATTAAGTTTAAGATTATAAATATTTAATAGGAAATACATTTTTCACAACTGTGGATTACCACAAAACGTTTACACGCGAAAGCCTATGTGGATATTTGTAAATTTGAAATATCTAAATAATGCATGTCGGTAACGAAGTCTACGTAACTAATAGATTTTTAACTGCTTTTTTAATGTTTAATACTAAATATTTTGAGTTTTGGCAATTTTCCGGGGGTTACAAGGTCAAATCTACATGCATGCCAAATTCCACGTCCCTAGCTCGTGTAGAAGAATTCGTATACCTGTGTCAGTTACACATCCGGCTAAGTATAAGTTAGATCCAAAATAACTAGATTTTGAAGAAATTTTTTATACGTAAGAAATAAATTAGGAGTTATATTTATAACAATTACCTCGGTTTGTTTAAAATACAACATTTGTTATATTTATTTGTAAAAAGATAACTTTGTATAGACTTTTAATAGACTTTTTCAATACATTTGAATTTGAAGTTTCGGTAAAATGAAATTTATTTTTACTTTAATTTAAAAACATACATTAAATATTTTAGGAGTGTATTCCATTAGCTTGAACTAATATTTTATTCACAACTCGCTACTTCAAAAGTGGTAATGTTGTTGTGTATGAAATCTTGTGGAGGTTTTACATTGTTTGATGACTAATCACCATATATGAACTAACAAGTTTAAAATTTTAACTGTAAACATGAAGTTGACTGGAAAAACTTCTTGTAAACTTTAAATTCAAACCGAGAATAGACGGCAAAGAACCGCAATAACATACTATTTGGCATAAACTACATAATTTATAACTTCCAACATCGACTGTTAGTGCGGAATAGTGCAGATTCTTCGGTGTAATGTAAAATAATCTGGATTTATAACAGAAATCACCCATAGCAAAGATCGGGTCACAAAGCTAGTCTTAAAGTAGACATTTACGCCTGAATACTAATAAAAACGTAGAGAATGAAATTGGACTATCGCAGTTTTTAGGCCACTAAAAATGGTTGGTTTTATTAAAACCTTTTCCGTTAGCCATAAATCTCAATACGCTCCTACCGTTTCATGGAATACGTTGATTTACCTAAGATTTGCAATAGCACTGATGATGATTTGTGTTTTAGTGAATTTCACTTATAGGGAATAAGGTATTACCGTATTCGGCATGGTAAGAACTAGGCCCGGGACCATGATGACTTCTTGTTTTAAGGACCCCAGATGCCAAAAACACCATTAGTTCAATGTGTCCGTGAGCACGAAAACTCTTGTAAAAATGGCCCAATTTTGATGATTTGGAATTTGTTACAAACGTGTAACACAACATTTATAACTTTAATTTCGAAAACCAGACAGATCGATCTATCCAAAGGTATTTTTTGTTGTTGTACAATATTTTTTTTGTATTATTTACATATAATCTTTGAAAAAGACAAATTCATGTGATGGTCTATTGTTATTTCAATAAAACCACAATTTTTACTGGTGGTTCCCGTAGCAGCAAACCTGCGTACTCAACCCCCATGCTATTCTGAAGCAGAATAAGTAAAATAGTATGATTAATGAACACAAATTATTGCAACTTGGTTGGTGGGGCGTATTAAAACGATGCTAGAGCACTAAACATGTTATTTATTCAGTAATTTATAAGTTAAAATTAATAACAACTAACCAACAACATAACACAACCACAAATAAATCTGGTACAAGAATAAATAAATAAAAACATTTTTGAAACTAATCTCAACTTAAGGAAAGAGTTAAAATACAATTAAGTATATATAAATTTAGCATTACGAGTTCTCAGTGAAAGTGTGGTTGAGGGGAGAGTGGAGTACCTACAAAATATGTATGCAAGGCCTTCCATATGATTTGGTATGATATGATATGATTCCATATGATATGATTCGGTATGAAGGCCGAAGAACCCGCTCCTGGTCCCCGCTCCAATCCAATTGAATCTCCTCCTCTTCTCTCCCTTCAACCAAGCTTCTCCCCCTTCTCTCGTCTCTGGCCCAGTAATGGGTTACCGTAACTTCTAGAGTTAGTCAGCTCTGACATAGATCAAAGATTTCTGAACCAGGACAATGCTGTAGACTTAGCGTTCTACTTGTTCCTGGCTTCTAGAATGGTAGAAGTTACATCCCTCGGCCTAATCCTCGAACTTAGTTTGAGGGGTAACCCCTAATTTAAAATTTCAAAAATTATAAACATTTAAGTTTGAAAATATATACGGGGTTTCGGAAATCTTGAATAAGCGACACAAGACGCCATCTCTTTTTCCCCACCTAACGCGTCCCAGCGCGTCACGTCTTCAATCGCGGGGTTGTGGTTCCTAGGTCGTCCCTTCCAGCGTGCGCCCCACTTTCCCGGGAAAGCCAGTTCACGTCTTCTCTCCGCGTGGTTTGGCAATATAAATAATTTAGTGTTGTATTTCTAATATTATTACAAAATAAATTACCAATACGACCATTACATAAAGACTGTATAAATTACATAGCTCAACCGTTAAATAAAATAATGAATTAATTACTAGAATCTGTACAATTTCCAGACGAACTCAAGTTTTCAATTATTAAACCAATATTAACGTTGTACAAATGAAAAATAAAACTTCCAACCAATCCCAATTTGATCAAGTTTTTCTAAAGTTTTCGAATTGTGGAAAATACTGTTACAGTTGAGGAATACAAAGCATAGTTGGCTAAAGAACAAGAAAGAAGGGAGAGAGAGAATAAATTAAAAGATTACTTCCTGCGGCGTTGGGAGGATCTAGAGCATTATGGATATTATATAGTGTATGCGTTTGTAGTAAACAATGAAAACAAGTTTACCTATGTGGGGGTGTTGGCAGATAAAGATGGACAAAGAGGTGTATACTATGTTGAAGGTATTTGTAAAACTATGTTTATACAGATAAATAAGAATAGAGAAGGTTATATGGTATTGCCACACACTGGCGATTTGGACATTATTTATCTACCTACCATCGAACCACTTGCAAGCTTTAACACTAACGGAACCGCAACATTTTATGGCAATTCTTTTCCGAAAATATAAAATATAAGATTCCATAATAGTTTGAGGGATACTACAGATATTGTTCTTAGACAAGAATATATAGAGATGTATAATTCAATGTTAGTGCAAGATATTAAGGGTAATATTAAATTTAAAGAATGTAGTATACTGGGGTATTTGGAAGATGGTGCGGGACTATTAATACGCGCTATTAAACAAGTCCAACATAGGGGTGGAAAAAGGTATATAGTACAATTCGAAAATATTCGTAACATTTATGTTTCCAGCCATTGGCTGGAAAACGAGCTAGAAAGTGGAAAGTTTGATTTTAACTACAAAATTAAAATTAAGTTGGATAAAATAAAGACTACTCCGAAGAATCACAAAGAAAGGTTAGTGTTTTGTGTGTAGTTTTGTAGGATTTTGGGTTTTAAAATTTATTTGTTATAATACATATTATTTGTACAGCAAACATAAAATATTGCAAAGTATAGTATTGTGGCATTGAACAGTAAAGAAGTTGACATTTTGGCACTTTATAAATATAAGTTAAGATGGAATTGGGACACAATTATATGTATTTACACATAGCCTAGTACAACAACATATCCAATAATAAACACTAAAGTATTTTATAAACATATATATATATATACAATTTACAAAAAGTTAAATATTATAAATATAGATGTTTTAGATATAATAATTGGGGGCCATAACATATCCGAAAATAAATAAAATCGAATGGTAAATAAATAAGTTGGCATTTGGCATTATTTTAATTTACAAAACATTGTTTAAATTCACAGTAATATTTAATTTGTAAATGATTGGTGGGAATTACTAATTCATTAGCTTAGGAAAATAACATATCCGAATTGTAGAAAAATCAGACCACAAATATAAAAGTTAGTTTTTGCGTGATTATTGCAAAATAAACAAACAAAAACAATATATCGAATGTATTATAGGGTAATTGGAAATAAAATATGATAATTTTAGTTATAATAGTTAGGGGCTATAACATATGTAAATATAAATCAAATCGGACAGTAAATAAAGAAGTTGGCGATTGGCACTATAGTAATTTACAAAAATATTGTTTAAATTAACAGTAATATTGAATTTGGAAACTGTGGGCAGTATTTACTTATGCATTAGCTTAGGACAGTAAAATATCCAAATTGCAGACAAATCGGGCCTTAACACTAAAGTTAGTTTTTAGGTTCATTACAGCAAAATAAACCAACAAAAAAAAAATATCGACTTTATTATAGGGGGTAGTTGAAAGTATATTAGTATGTTTTTTTTACCTATATAAGAGCTATAACACATCCGAAAATCAATCAAATCGGACAGTAAATAAAGAAGTTGGCAATTGGCACTATAGTATTTTTCAAATTTTTTTAATTTGACATTTATAATAAATTTGGGAAATGTATGTAGTGTTTACATATACACTAACCTAAAACAATAACACATATAAGTTTTAAACAAACCGGACGATAAACACCAAAGTTAGTTCGTTAGCCTGATTTTGAAAATTTATTTGTATAATATAGGAGCGGATTGGGTTTGGAAAATTGATTTAATTTTTCCAAATCATTCCATAATTTCCAATAATTACATAATAATATATATACCAATATTAAATTACAAACTAATAGATAAGTATTCCGATTTATAGGCATGGGTTGGACACTAGTATAGGCCAAAGACGAAATTTGTGTAGGGCGGGTTCGGGGAAGTGTTCAAAAACTGAACCCCATGTTATTCTTATGGTAAAAACGTTGGTTTTTATATCCCACTTTCTCCTATTCTCTCTACTTGTATCTGCCAATCAAAAACATTTTGATGTATAAGACTAAATCACACGATTCCACTGACACACGAATGTGATCAGGTTAACAAAACAATATTTAAAAGATTCAGACTGGGATTAGGTCTATTTTGATAAATATATGTTTGCTGATAGCTGTTTTCACGTCCAAATCGAAAAATTAATTATTTTACTATCTAAGAAACATTAAAAATATATTTAATATTTTTGTATATATAACTATCTGAACACAATCTACGTTTCATCAATATAATCACGTATATCAGATACATTCTAAGTATATATCACCTTTAAGAAACGTATAACATATAGTAGTCAAATTTCCGTAAAAAAAACAAATAAAATAGAAACTATCAAATGCGTAGCTAAACTGGTCATATAAAGCATTGGCTGTTAATAACTTCACTTGATAAACGTAAGTTATGAGGTAAACAATGATTAACGAAACACCAATATTAAATTATAAATTAATAGATAACTATTCAGATTTACCTAAATACTAACTTTTCTGAGTTAATAAATTAAATAACACCGCTGAATTGAAGTACATAAGAGTAAATTTGTTTTATTACATAATAATATATATTTCCTTAAAGTTCGGTTGAAAAAAATACCCGAAACATCTGACATAAAAAATAAGTGAATTTGTTATGGTAATACATTTTAGGTAATAGTTTTAAACTAAAAAAATCATATAAACACTATACAACCGCTTCAACTTGACATCTGCCTCAAAATAAATCAATAATTACAAATCAATGAATTATTTGAGTGGTACCTTGAAGAGACGTTACAAATAAATGATGATAAGAGAGTGACATTTAGAGGCTCTGTCGGTCATTATTCTTGCTAAAGACCGATCATCTTTCCCCTTCAATCATTATTGTACAGCGCTCCTTCCCAACTTTATTTACATTTTATGGGAAAAGAGGTCAGCTTTAATTTGTAACATTGCTTATTATCGTAATACAACTGAACTAAGTAGGGAATAGTGTGTTTTCTCTATTCTGTCCCATAAATTTTTATAAAAACCTTTATTTATATTTAAAAATTCAGATTTTTGTATGGATAATTTATCTGGGTTGATGTAGTGTTTATACAAATAAATTACTCATAAGATTAAGTGATACTGTTAGTTATTTTGTGTCTAAAGTTATTCCGTTTTCAAAAGAACAAAATGGCAAAAGTACGAAATGGGAACCAAAGTTAAGTATACATATCTCTAAGGAAAAATTGAACATTATTGTAACCAATATTTTTGTATGTACAATACGTTTCACTACTAAGGTAAATAAATATTATGAACAAATTAAAATTATATTTCATAAACCAGTTGAATATACAATCAAAGTATAATAAATACAATTTTGGCAAGAAGGAGGTCAAAAACAGAGTTGGTTCAATATTTAGCATCCCTTTCTTTGGCTAATGAAGTTTGTTAATTATTTCATCTCGCCCCTTTGAGGAAAGAGAAAGTTCCCGATTAGTTTCATGTAGAAAGAATAACATTATATAGTTATAACACATTTTTTCATTACATTAGGCCAATTGATACAGTTCATAAATATTAGTAGTATAAAGCACTCAGCTTATTTTATTTATATATATATTTATAAAGTTATCGACTAAACATTTAGCCTGTTGATAGACTTAAGTATTCACGGAAATAATTTACATTCAAATAATTTATCTGATAACTGCACATGGATATTTTATTATTTGAAAAAATGTTTTTAATTTTATTATGAGCATCGAACCACATAAAATTATAAGTATTATGTGCATACTCTATTTCAAAGTATGCAATGTATTATATTTTTCAACGTACAAATACACTAAAAGAGTTGGAATATGATTTAAAAATGATATACCATATTTAATAATAAGCTAACGTGTAATATATAAATAAAACTAATTACAGCTTAATCAAATATCGAATTTTAATAGTGAAATCGAAATTAAAAACTATCAATATAAGAAAATACGGGGAAAATAATCATACGCACGACTATTTATATCTTATTGATATTATACTTGGGTAAAACAAACATTAAAAACAAATATTATTGGTTTCTGTTCTGTTATAATGTAAACAGTTTCCAGTTTAAAATTCAACCCTTTGGTAAAATGTATGAAAATAATAGCCATAAAGTCGGTGGCAGGTTGTATGACTGCATACGTAAAACTATTGGTCCAATTAAGATTTATTTCAGGCCGTCATGTGTTAGCAACTGTTTTATTCAAACTCAAGTACTTTATGGAATACACTGTTTTAATTATATCTCATGATCTAATAGGCAACTGGGACGATCCTCGTAAGGTGGTTTAGTTCCAACCATTAAGCAAATTATTTCACTAACACTTTAAAGGACAAGTGTTCTTTTCATTGATATTCTGTACGGGGTTTTAAAAAGCAAATATAATTAATATATTTAAAATTATTATATATAAACGATTACTTTTGTTAATTATAAGAAATTAAGAGGTGTATTAGTTACAAATTTATGAAACCGAGAATCTTTAACTATAATACTTAAAGTACTTATCAACAACGCATTAAATAAACTATTTATTTTATAGCCCCGGCAATCTCGTAGCTGATGGGATTGACAAATATTATTGTCTATGATCGAAGAGATATTTTTTATATGATCATATGGTCCGCCGGGCTACTCTTGTTTCTTTTTTTTTTTGCAGAAGCGCTTTCGGTGTCTCATCATTCTCAACTAAAACTAGAAACAAGTTCAGCCCGACGGACCACTTATCACTTCGATCGTGTGATAGCTGTGCTCAGACTTCATCATCCCCATTAATTTAATTTTGTCTATGATAACAGTTAACGCTAATAAAAGGTTTTGAAACTAAGTAGGATCCTGTGAAAGAAGGTTTAAGGGGCGAGATAATTATTTAAATTGACCATAACCAATATACAACAAAATTTCATTATGTAACAAAATTAAGAGCTGGATACCTGACTAGCCTAAGGTGGGGCTTTGTGGGGACGTAATACTTTTCCATTAGACTAATGAATGTCATTTACGACTTAAGAGGAATCAACGAACGCAAGGTGATATTTTACGTGTAACCAAAATTACAAAAATCCAATTTGTCATTAATTGCGTGTAAAGATTTAGTCATAAAAAATCCTTGATTGCAATGTTTAGTACTTTCAGAAATTATCACTTAGATTGTTGCAATAGATTCAGTTTTTAAGACCAAATGATTTAATAAACCTATTGGCTGGTTAAGTAACTTAAATTAATTAATTATTGAATGATTGTGGAAACTTTTTATTCATGCTGAAATGGAGTTTGCTAATGTTTCAGTTGTAGATTGAGATACATTGAGAGAATGTTGATTGAGAGTTGTATGTTCGAAATGTAAAACAAACAATGTAACGTGGACAGAGGATATCCTTATAAGTTTAAATTTCACCAACAGTTTGCTGATAATGTATAATCCAAATAACCTAAACATGAGAAGCATTTGAAACATAGTTCTTAATCAATCTATATTTCTTGGTATTTTGGATGAAAAATCAAAAACTAAAAATGTAGGTAAACAAAGACTTAAATAATAAACTTAAGCTGGATGCTACGTACTCTCAAGTAAATCGTGCTTATAGTTTTTTTACAACCAAAATGAGTTTAAAACCAAACAAAAATTCTAAGAACTTAAAATTGTAATTCTGAATTGTATTGGTAGTATCTACCTAATCTACCTCATAAATTGTTTATGGTATTGTTTACCTTACAAACAAACAACATTAAGGCTGGAATTTAATTGCTTTTATTTCAAATAATAATCCTTGCCAAAATCAATTAAATAGTCTAACATCCTTTGAAAACGTGTAACTATTTCTTGCAGTGAAAATACTGCGAATGATAGAAGCTAAAACACATAACTATATATTATGATACCAAAATCCTAAAATTATAGATAAAACTCAAAAGTACATTAACTAATAGGCATTATAAACTAGAAGTAAACATAAATATAATATTTTCTTTATATAACGTTTTTCATTTGCACAAAATAACCATCGTGTTTCTGTGTTGTTCTTGACAAGATAGGTTTCGTGTGAAATTACCTACGTAAAATTGAAACATATTAAGAGCAATAAAGAATGTGTTTACTAAAAAGAGGGTTATTTGAAACGAAGACACTCTGAAGTACGCTAGTTCTAAGTTAGTTTTATTAATACCATTGAATTTTCATGTAAGTAAATTTTGCGTTTCATTACTTTTTTTACATTTATTCTTTTATTTCATTTATAATACCAGAGAGAAAGCTATTTTTCACATTACTGCATTAAATTAACTTGTTTAGGATCTTGCTATTTTTGACAAGAGAATGACAAGAGAACAAGAGAGTGTGGTGGCAGCCTGCAAACGAGAACTCTATCTAAAAAACATCGTAAAACGCGAGGCCACTACAGCATAATACGGAGTCTTTTAATCCAAGTGTGTTGGCCTAAATATTGTAAATATGAGCAAGGTTAATAAACGCGTCACCCGAAGAAGAAGAGTAGGATATCCATACTGTATTGTAAGAGCCAGTTATAGTCATTAAATACTTTTAACTAAGAAATTGAAGCATAAAACTTTGAATAAAAAATGTTTACTGGAATTTGCGTGCATCAAATTTAGGGTAGAATAGTTTCACAAAATTGAATGGTTATATATAAACAAAATTGTACATGAAACCAAATAACTCCGAACACTCCTGAATCGTAACTTAAATTGTGAACATTCTAAAATAAACGTACAGAACAAAGTGCGTGATAAGACAGAGTCGCGCGCTAAGTTGGTCGTTCGTCTTGCTCTCTTGCGATCAGCTTGTCACTTCAATCATTATTGTGCTTCACTCAGCTCGTTCCTCCATTCTTCCTATTTCCTTAACAGTATTTATATGGGAAACACACGTTACTGTCCATTATCAAAATTCGTGAAATTACATTGCTACCCACAAAGTTTACAAACCTAATTTGAATAAAGTTAATTAATTTAAAGTCTAAATCAAAGTGAATTCCCCCTAAAAATTTATATAAATTATTTTTTATAATAAATAAAACTAACACAATTTTTTATGTTAGTTAAATATAAATAAAGTGTTACAGGAAGTGTAAAAGAAAAATATAAGCAGGAAGTATGGAATATATAGTATAAATCACTACTTTATGTGTATGCATTGTTGGTAACAGAGCAAATATTTTAACAAAATAATTTGTTGTTAGCCTTTTTTTGTAATATAAAACGTGCGTTTTCACTGTACGAGTACAAAAACTCTAAACAAATAAAATTCGTTTGAACTATTTAAACTAACTTTCGCTCTATAAAAACTCTATGTTGGTAGGTATGAGTTTATGTATTTAAGAAATTATTACCGATAAGTAATACAGTGATGGAAAATGTCCGCAATAATTTATGAAATACATAACTAACTGTATAGTTACCACATTTTTCAAAATATGGATAAAAATAAAAAAAATCCTAGTTTAAATGCAGTAATCTACGCTTTGAATAGCGCTTATACCCATATGCTGGGTGGTTAATGACATTAATCCTATCGATCCTGAAATAGGTCATAGTCTTTTGTCTACTAAATGGAAAGGGTGGTTTTTCAAATAATTGTTACAGTTAAAAATGTGTACTTATTTACTCTAAAATGGTATAAGGAATGTAAAGACAAATATAGAGAAACAATGAAAATAGTGGTTTTATTCCGTCACCTCCTTTCCTTTCCGTCCTTTCCGTCACCAGTTCTGTAGTATCGTTTATTTCACGACCAGGTTTCAGTACGATGTTGTACCATGATCACGTGGAAGTCGTCCGAGACTCAAGCTGTGATATGAGGCTGTCCAGAAGACTTTGTCGAAAGTTAAAGGAGAAAAACGTACACCACAAAGAGAACACGCACATTGTTACACTTAAACACAAAAAGATTTTAAAAACTTAATCAACAGACGGGTTAAAATATTTTCGTGTTTAAGTGTAACAATATGCGTGTTCTCTTTGTGGTGTACGTGTTTCTCTTTTAACTTTCGACAAAGTCTTCTGGACAGCTTCATAATCACAGCTTGAGTCTCGGACGACTTCCACGTGATCATGGTACAACTTCGTACCGAAACCTGGTCGTGAAATAAACGATACTACAGAACTGGTGACGGAAAGGTAATATAAAACCACTATTTTCATAAGTCTTACCAGTTCAGGGGAAATTATCAAATATGAATAAAAATGGAGAAACAAACTGAGTGAAAATAAAATGGTTCTGTAATGAGTATAGGGAAATGTCGGTATAAATATATTAAATAAGTTTTAATCTTAAAGGGCCTGGGTTTTACTAAGTTCAAAATTCAGTTCACAGTTTTATACATAAGGCTAATGAAACAACACAAAAACCACATAGGAAGGCTTTAGGTTATAAGATCCCTGATATTTAAAGATAAAACGGCATTTGACAAATTAATGTTATATAAATATTATTATTTTGTATTCTTTTGATATTTTCAAAAAAATCTAAGTTGTAGTGGATGGTCCTTGTAGAAGAAAACCTGGAAAAAGTCATTCTTAATGTTTTTCTTGTAGAAAATAAGTTCAATGCCAATAAGTTTTATGCCTCCCTTATTTATCAAAAATTAATACAACTTGATGTGTGGCTTTATGTATTAAGGTTTATTGATGTTGGCATAAAAACCCATTTCTCGTTGCAGTAAACTTGCGTACTTAGCCCTAAAGTTACTCTGATGAGGAACAATAATTACAGTGTTGTATAGCACTTATTTATGAATACGTTATTATGAAACTTTGTAAGGCTTTATGTGAGTGCGAGGTACATGTATCTGCACTAGAGGTGCACTAAACACGTAGGTTGTCTGCAACAGGAGTAACTATGATATATTGCCCGTTTGTTTCAACAACACTTGTTGTATTTATGTGATTGTAATTTCCTCATTTTTATTATTTTATTAACAGCCTTCAAATATCTTTTGTTTATCAAGTTGTAACATTTTAGAAGAAGCATGGTTAAACTACACATCCATGTTGTATAGACAGTAAAATTCTGTAGTAGCTGGGAGCTAAAAGCAGATAGTTACTACAAGCAAATATATTGGGCTACAATTATACACAACTCTAACTCTATGAGTTTCAAAACAAACTTTGGAAGTAAAGGTCGGCAGTAAGTGACACAAATGGTCGTGTACTCAGATAGTCGTTTGTCTTGGTCTTTTGTGATCGGAATGTCTTCTCAACCTGGGTTTTACTTCGCTCATTTGTGTGGGATTACATTCTTGGTTGCAGATAAACACATCTGGAATCGATTTTACTAGATCTAAAGGTGGTGCAACTGAACTGGTTGTTTATTAAGTTAATTAAAAATAACACCAAGGCCGTTTGGAAGTTGAACTTATGTTTTAGTTATATAATAGAATTCAATAAATTCATTTGATGTTTGAAGGAGTTATTAAAACAATAGAAAGTAGAGTAGCTAAATATATTGAGTATGAAAGTAAAGCTTAAAAATAAACAGGTTTCATTATTTTTATTATATATATATATATATATATATATATATATATATATATATATATATATATATATATATATATATATATATAAGTACATTTATACTATATGTCTCTATGTATGTATGTTTTATCTATGTATCTATATATATGTACCTATATATATGTATCGGGATTTGTTGTAATTTAACAACAAAATTGATCTCCTTCGTTATGTGGGGGTGCTAGACGGTTTCTGCTACAAAATCAAATTGTTTCTGGATTTTATTGCTACCGCTGATAGTTACAGTATATCAAAGTTTGATTAAATGTAAAAGACTAATTATGATTGGAGTTGGTTGTATGTATAACAATAGTTCCATGCTCACTCTGTTTTGAACTGCAGAGAGATAACATGTACAGGGTGAGTTTTAAATGAGTCCCCCCCCTGTTTTTTTCTACAATTCTTAATATATCGACTCCGGACTACCCCCGATCATTGTTGACCAACTTATACTTCATTTTGACTTAGTTAACATTTTTGGCCGCCATCTTGGATCCTCCATATTGGATAAAAGTATTTATTTTTAAATGTAAAGGTGGGGTTGGGACCCATCATATAGAAGTATTTTTTTACAGTGAACACAAAGCCGCAATTTGTTTTTGAAAATGATTATTCGTTCCTAAGATATTGGTGAATTAAAAATAAGAATTCTGGAGAGAGTTTTAAAAGTTCCATCCCTAAAACATGCCCATATTCTCATCATTACATGAAATAATTACCATGTACTACTACCAATCATTGTTGAGTGGCATTTGCTTCATTTTGATAACAATAAAACTTTGTATTCGCCATTTTGGAGTAAGATTTTTATTTATTTAAAGGTAGGGTTGTGAACCATCATTTCAAACTGGCATTCCACGCTGAAATGAATGCCGCAATCAGTTTTCAAACATCAACTTTTATTCTCATGATATTGCCACTTTTTTAAATGTTAAACAGATATCTTTCAATATCATGAAAACGAAAGGTGATATTTGCAAACGAACTGCGGCATTGATTTCAGCGTGAAAAACAGTTGGAAATAACGGGTCACAACCCTGCCTTTAATTTTGAAAAAAACATCTTATTCCAAAATGGCGGATCCAAGATGGCACCCGAACATTTTTATTTTTTTTTTAAATGAAGCAAATGCCACTCAATAGTGATTGGTAGTAGTTCATGGTAATTATTTGATGTAATGATGGGAATATGGGCACGTTTTAAGGTTGGGAGCTTTAAAACTCTCTCCAAAATTCATTTTTTTTAATTCGCCAATATCTTGAGAACGAATAATAATTTTTAAAAACAGTTTGCGGCATTGTGTTCAACGTACACAGGTACCTCTATATGATGGGTCACAACCCCACCTTTATATTTAAAAATAAATAGCTTAATTCAATATGGCACATCTAACATGGCGGCCAAAAATTTAATTAAGTCAAAATGAAGTATAAGTTGGTCAACAATGATCGGGGGTAGTCCGGAGTCGATATTTTAAGAAATTTAGAAAAAACAAGGGGGAATCATTTAAAACTCACTCTGTATACAATACTACTTCACCTGTTGCAGGTGAAGTAGTAAAAACTAACTGAAGACATGTCGAGCGTACTTTAATGCGGTTGTACTAATTAATCTAATAAGACCTCTTAAGACAGCGTTTTAAACATTAATGATTTTACACATTCCTTTTCGATGGTATTTTAGCAAAGCAGCTTGGTGATTTAAGGCGTGAAAGACATCGGAAGGAGCCAAGCGCCACGGCAGTCTAAACAGGTGGCTAATTACTTAACATAAACGCTGTGCTGAAATTTTCCGTGTTTGATGACTTTAAATAGTCTTTCATTGAGGTTCAAAATATACGAAGTAAACGAACTGAATTTAAACCCCTTTTAACGTAGTACAATGAAAAATCAGGAATTTAAATTGATTATCTGCATACAAAAGAGAAACATTTAGTTGAAACTAATTGGCTCAGTAACAAAATTGAACAGTGGAAACCAATTAATGAAGATTAAATCATTTTAAACCAAGATGTAAATTAAAACTAAAACATATTATAAAACAAAAATGTAAATCCTGTTCAAATCCAAGCTTTAAATATCGAAGCTTTGTTTTGGCGACAAGTCCATAGTCAATAAAACACAAATTTATAGTACCTAATGAAAATAATTTAAAATAATTGATATGTTTAATTTTTGGTAAACTTTATAAACAATACCTGTTTATAAAGATTTATGCCGATAACATTTAAAATTAACACTTATTTACTGATATTACAATAATTTACAAGTTATATTAAATTAAAATACTGTTAAAATGTATGCTCAAAAAATTTGTTAAAACAAAACTGTATCCCTATATGTACGTGTAAAAAATATGATTTGTTTAAATATTAGCACTTAAGATTATTCAAAATTTAAACCTATCAGACAACATTAAAACATTTATTTAGATTTAATTTGAAAACCATTACTTCTAATATTATATTAAAAGGCAATTGCTATTTTATCTTCAACAAAGGCGTATAATTCAAACCGTAAAATGTTTACAAAACGGTATTCCAACCTTGCTCACATTAGGGCTCCGGCGAACTAATCTTGTTGAATTGCTGCAATTTTTCCCCTCATTATCTCGGGACACGTTTACCCTTTAGAAATACAAATTGTCGAGTCAGATAAGAAGTGACGGAGTGCGGCTCAGGCTGCTCTCAACTGATTTTATTCTAAACATATTTCTTAGGATGTTGTAAATTTTTGTATCTCCGCTGCTAAGTTGGTCAACATCCGAAACGTAGGCTTTCATATTTTGCAACTAAAAATTTTTTATTTTACTTTTAAATGAGATCCCATAAAAAAGAAGGAGACTTAAATTTAAGTTTTTAGATATAATCCAAGAATGCTTTTCAAAATAATAAAACAAAGTGTTACAATACTTACACGAGTTACAAAACATTTAGGAAGAAATGCTTGATCCCTGCACACCCCAGTAAAGCACTTGATGCAAAAACTATGTAGTACTAAAATTAAAGCCGCTTGCAAGGACTCCTCTCTTTATGTAGCGTTTAAACCAATAATTTTGAGTTTTTCAAGGGTTATGGATGTAAGTAATTACAGTACAAGACGGAGACATTCAGATGAACACTTTAAATCACATCTGTAAAGAGCAATACTAGCAATATAATTATTAGGGGTAATGTAACTCGTTATTTGTTTTCTATGATATTTATTTGTATTTGTTAATTTATTTATATGTCTTACCCTTTTTTGCGATTTATGTAACCTAATGTTTAAAAAAAAACCTTAACTGGTCGTCCCCATAGGCCAATAGGTCTGTGCGGCGATCTAAAGACAGTAAGATACCGTTAACGGCTTTAGTCACATGGGCAAGCCAATGGTGACCTCTCGTGAACATGTATCACTGCATTCGGCCGGGATCGAACCTACGCTTGACCACGGCTGACTTGCGAGACCAGCGCTCTACCTCTGAGCTACCGAGTCTGCTAAGTAAATAAAATTACTTATATGTCTAGTGCTTGAACTATTGTTCCTCCTGGTTGTTTAACATTTGTGACAGACCTAAGAGGCATGCAAAGGAGCTCTGGGTATTGTTTCTGTATGTTTAAAACTACAGAAGATTTAATTGAAGTCTACACTGAAGTAAGTGGAGTAATTTCTAATTAACCAGTATTTATCAAAAAAAATCGTACGACAGTTATATATGATACATATACAGGGTGTCAAAAAAACTTCGTAGCGTGCTATGCAGAACCGGATTTTACATACAAAAAAAGTCGAAAATGTGTAGTAACTTTTTTTAGATTTTGGCTTAGATAAGCCGTAATCCGCCATTTTGTATTTTTTTTAAATAATTAATTAAAAAACCCTTGGAGATATTTGTATGAAACTTAGTATAAACTTTAAGTTTTATGTTATTTAAATTTTTCCAAAAATATTTGTTGTCAAACTGATTACATTTTAAAATGGAGGCCATTTAAAGATTTCAAAGTCACATTCCATGAAAACTAGCAGCCAAAACAAAATTTTACAAGACATAAGATTTAAAGATCTTTTTAATACAATTCCAATGACACTTTAACTGTAAAAATCGATTGATAAATACAAAAGTTAAGGTAATTTTTAATAATAAATTCCAAAATGGTGACCATTTAAAAAATTGCAAAGTCAAATAACATGAAAACTAGCAATTAAAACAAAATTGTACAAGTCTTCGAATTTAAAGCACATGTAATTAGACGGTCAAGTGCACTGGGGAATTTGACTTAAAAATTTGTAATGACCGCCATTTTGAAATTTGTTATTCAAAATTACCAAAATTTTTTTATTTATTAATCGATTTTTACAAAGTGTCATTGCATTTGGATTAAAAAGAGGATTAAATTTGATGTCTTGTAATATTTTGTTTTAGCAGCTACTTTTCATTGAATTTGACTTTGAAATTTTTAAATTGCCGCCATATTGAAATTTATTATACTAAATTGCCATCACTTGTTTATTTATTAATCAATTTTTACAACCAAAGTATCATTGGATTTGTATTAAAAAGAACATTAAATTTGATGTCTTGTAACATTTTTTTTTGCTGCTAGTTTACATGGAATTTGACTTAGAAATCTTTAA
This sequence comes from Allygus modestus, assembly GCA_963675035.1. Taxonomy (NCBI): domain Eukaryota; kingdom Metazoa; phylum Arthropoda; class Insecta; order Hemiptera; family Cicadellidae; genus Allygus; species Allygus modestus. The sequence continues at coordinate 393,104,606 of OY776112.1, read as the reverse complement.
ATGGCTGCCATTTAGAAATTTGATAAGTTTGACAAAAAACATTTTTGACACATTTTAATAACATAAAACTTAAAGTTTATACCAAGTTTCGTACACATATCTCCAAGGGTTTTTGAATTTTTAATTATAAAAAAATGACGGATTACGGCTAAATTAAACCAAAATAATAAAAAAATCACTTCAAAATTCGAATTGTTTTTGTATGTAGAATCCGGTTCTGCATAGAACGCTAAGCATTTTTGTGACACCCTGTATATGTGTAGATAATATACATTAATCCTAATTAGTCAAATTTAGGGTTTAGTATTACGGAGTACAGAGAAGAATTGTGTAAGCAAGGGTTTTACCACCATACTTCTTCCAAAATGTATGGAATCTAAAAATAAGTGATGTTTTGATGCATTACTAGTTGAGTATAAAACGCGTATTATGAACTTACCAAGTTGTATACTATATATGTTGTTAAAATTAATTGTGAAACTTCAGCACACTAAGTTTAATTTGGAGTAGGGATTCTGCTTTAACAGTTGGGACTCGAATCCCTATGGGGTTTAAACGAAAAAAAAAAACACTGAAAGCGAGACAGAAGGAAAGCTTTACAAAAAACTTCTTATTAGATTACTCCGATGGGGTGAAAGCTAATGTTCTTTCAACTGGTAAATGAGTTAAGAAGGTTTAGGGAAAGCTTTTATGTTTTGTCCTTGTAATTGTGTAATGATCAAGGAAACAGTAACACCCTAGCTTATGATTGGGAGTCCTTTAAACTGAAGCACAACTATTTAAACTTACATTCTTTATAGTTACTAATATTTGAACTAATAAAAATATACGTTATATCTATAGATACAAATAAACCCATTAAGAGTATATACTTATTTGCGTAAAAATTTATTTTAATCATAGTTAGCATAAGACGGAACGTTCACCAAAAGATACTATGTTTTGATTCCGACATTCTACGTTTTTTATGTTTATTTAGCTGAGACGACATTTGATGAGTTGTTTTGCTGAAATAATAATATTTATTGTATGCACTTAGGAAGAGCAAGGACAATGTTAATTATTTCTTTGTAGAGTGGAAAACCCCTATAATTTGTTAATAATGTCATTAGACCACCTTTGCCTATTGATTTATTGTACGATTGCACAAGTGAAATACATTATCTACGGGTTTGGTTTTATTAAAACGAATTCTAATACCCTTCAAATATCTCAAAGATATGTTAATTTTTTTAACTTTAGCAAATATAAATAGGGAATTTAACAAGTATCTAGATTCTGTATTTATATATTTAATGTAATTAGTTTTATAATAAGACAAAATTTAAGGTTTTACACAAAACATTTATTTCCAGACTTAAATATATTAGGAATGAAAGACAACATATCAAGCTGTCTGTATCACAGTATCATGAGTTCTTTCAGAACGCTCCTGAAAACATAAAGCTTAAAATCTTCTTATATAACTGTCGTCAAGTTTGCCACATTTTAAAAGTATCACTTGTCAATCGTGACGCTTCAGACTAACGTTCTTGGATGTAGGAAAGCATCAAATGATATATGTGCATATTACTCGATATATGTTTGCCTCATGTCATGAAACTTTGAAATACAATGTTACCTATTGTATATCTTTAAATCATTTTGACATTCCACAGTTCATGTTAAAAAATCTCCATAAATAAGTAAAGGTAAGTCTTTGATGAACTTTGCTCATAAAAATAAACACGAGGAAGCTCTGTGATCTGTATGAACAAAAATGAAATCCCTAAAATCCAAGCTGTTTTTAACTGGTTACAAAACAAAACAAATGTCGTAAAAATACTTTACTTGGTATTTTACCAAAACTAAAAAAACAGCGTAATAGTTATTTTCATTGTATTTTGTGAAATAAGAACCTGTAAAAACTTATAAGTACTGATTATACAATGAGTATGCTCATTATTTACTCCTAAGCAATATTTAAACATAAATGAAATAATACTTTCATTAAATATTTCATGACCTACCCGAACAAATACAAATTGATTTGCGTATTTGACAAATTAGCATGTTCGCAACGAATATTAACTTTAAATATTTACTTTGGCATAATTTACTTGAAAAATTGTGTAAACTATTTTCAAATATGTCATGGTATTAAACAAACAGCTTAAAGAATAACAGAACCTCATGCCCAAAGAATTATTTTCTGCTTTTGTTTATTTTTCTAGGCAGTTAATGTATGTAAAATATTCCTAAAAGTTACTTCTCCTTTATCAGTTACTACTTACCCTTAATCCGTTCCAATTTTCAAAAACTGTTTACCTGAAACAAAGTAAAATATACAAATTTCCTATCTTGTAAGTCTCTAAATGTAAACTATTTAAATTTATTACAAACAAATAACTGTTATCACTTGACAACGATATATTGTATAATATACCAGAATTATTCAGTCCTAAGTAGTATTTTCAATCTAGTAGTCCCATATAACAACCAACAAATGAATAGTGGTACATAAATGTGAGTATAGCAGTTTATTAGAAAACTATACATTGAGATATAGTAAGAGCAAGTTAAAACCAAAGTGACCATTTAGCTGCCATTTTAGCAAATTGGCTTTAGGATTTAAGGGTTAAATTAAAATAGGGAGGAAGAGTCAAGGATTCTGGCAACCCAAACAGGGTGACTAATTACGGGAGCAAACGCTTTCACGCTGGCTTGTCAAGGGCTTCCGGTGGTTTTATGAAAACTCCTCTCTGTTTATTTCCAACTGAATAAATTTATTATTTAAAATAACACTATTTCAATTTTTGGATAGTTCTAGTTAGATAAACATTGCTTTTAAAGCACTACTTTTTACTTAGTTAGACTCCTCAATTTCGTGCGTATTTGTGAAAGTTATAAAATTAATTTTCTTTCACAGCAAATAAGTTGTTGGATGATTACTGGTGCTTGATAAGTAACGTATCTTATCATAAGTAATAACTTGTTATAACATTATTTAAATCAATAATTTAGAGCGTTGTTGTTATTAACGAATCATATTAAATAAGTATTCATTTACTGTGAATTACCTATTGCAATCTAAGGAATGCCAACACGTAAAATGCAACAACAGCTAACACTTAATTTGATAAACTATACCGAATGAAACCTCCTCTTAATCTTACGTTAACCAGAAAAACTCCTAGTAAATTTTCAGTGGAAGTAATGAGCTGTTCCAAAGTGCAATTTTCCAATAGCATTTCACTTTATAATTTAATTTTTAACTGATAAAAATAGCTTTCTTTGGTATAAACTTTGTATATTTATATTGACATTTAATTACGTTGTTTTGATTTAATATACCCATCGTTTAATTAATTTAAAATTAAAGATTTATTTCCTTTTGTGTCAAATATCTTCAATTGGTTGTTTATCTTTAATTATGTGTGGTAGGTTATCCATCATAGTGCAATCCAATGAGGATGTGCACTGTAAAATGGACTTTCAACCATCACAGCGTATTTGTATTAGACGTATTCGTGAGACACGAATTTCGTATTTTAGCTCAGATATCACTTAAGGTATAATAAGATGTCCTAAAATAAGTGCTTGTCCCATTATATTTCACTGACTATAAACCTTGCTGACAACTAGTTTTTATAGATGCCTGAATCTCTGTAATGTTGTTCGTAATTTACTGGTCAAATATCTTAAGTTTTAGTGTTTTGTAAGTGCCAGTTGAAAACCTTTGGTGAGTTTGCCTCGGCCAGTTTAACAGTCGACTCAGGCTGTTATTCGCCTCTACTAGGTATTCTCAACACGTCTCGCATCCTTCACCGAAACTGCAGTTTACTTCTCCCTGAGGAGAGGTCGTGTCTTTATTTACTTTTTGGATCAAAATGTTCATAACAAATTACTCTCATTCTTTCTGTCCCCTTGTAGTTTATTTGTTACCTCAAATAATATATGTCGACAAGGCATTCCAAAACATAATATTCAACTGTCGAATTTCGTTAGATTAATTTATGTTACAATAAATATAGCTTTGAAAGCTACTTACATACGTCTGATTAACTAATATTTAATGGCTGGATAGTAGTAATCCTTTATTAAAATGTTTTGATATTGAAAAAAACAAGGCGAGATAGAAACGATCGCTTAAGAAAGAAACGAGTTCGCACGCAGCACGCTGACGTGAGGGAAGTGAATTTCCACATAACAACTTTTAAAACTCCAAATCAATGTAATAACATACATTTATTCCAATTTTTATTGAAATCTGAAAACAGTGATTTTTTGGCTGTTCTGATGCTCCTGGTTTCATTTACCTGCAAAGCTGGGAATACAATTTTGTGCATTATAATGTTAGGAGAAGGCCTACAGGCTTAAAAGTAGGCGTGATGTTGCTGGGGATGATAAAAGTACTCTAACAAAAGAATAACAGGCTTTTCTTGTGTAAAATCCCTATAAGACAACGTACTGTGTTTAGTCTATGCGCATTTTCTTTAATAACTCAGTAAATATGTATGCTAGAATGACGAGAGAGGGCTTAACACTTTTGCCTGACTAATTCCCATCTTTTTACATGCATTAATCTTACATACGGGGCATTTCTGACCTTTTCTGGGCCCAAAAACTCAAAATTTGAAAGATTAATTCCCAAAAAAGGGTTTAGAGTTTTGCGATTGTTTTGCCCAACGAACCTGTCCAACTGATTACAGAAAAGAATGTCCCTACAAAATTGTAAGTAAATCGGACAAAAAATGCGCCGCTAGAGTGCAAACACACACACACACACACACACACACACACACACACACACACACACACATATATATATATATATATATATATATATATATCGCAATGTTCTCTGTATATATATATGTCTCTCTCTCTCTCTCTCTCTCTCTCTCTCTCTATACATATATATATAAAATTTTGAACGACCCCCCAAAACGTGTTCAGGGGGTCACGTTAGGAACTTCTATGGTGGTCCCGGGCTTAAGTTTCACCGTGCGGGTCATGCTAATAGTTCACTTTCCAAAGGAAATTCACTAATGATTGATGAAATATGTTTTACCATTGCGTATACACTAACTGAAGTATTTACTGTAGTATTTAAGTATTTACTCTGTATACTCAATGGTTTAACACTGTGTTTATGTGCCTTATACGTAAACAAAATTGGGGTCTCAAAGTAACTTGATAGTTTTTAACAGCAGTTCATTACTAGTTATTTTAAATTGGCTATTGATTGTTGCTTCAATTACAAACAGAATGTATAATTATATAGAAGACATAATGCAGTGTTCAACATCATGGTTTTGTGTAGGTTGGCAAGATTGAATTTTGAGAATTTTGTGTTTTTACATAAAGAGACCTCCAGTTTAAGGTGTCCAAAACACCGTACATAGGCAATGTCATATGTTTAATAGTATTTAGTTTTTGGCGGGATTCAAACCTATGATTTCATTAATGTTGTTTAAGAGATTATTGCGGACATTTTCCATCAATGGTTAGTAGAAACAAGTTTCACGACGTTTCGGGATCTGGAATCTGATCCCGTCTTCAGGTGAGAAAAAGCCTAGAGTATGATAAAATTGTAAAGGTACAATCCAGACAAGACTGTAAAAAACACAAAAAGCTAAATCAGAGAACTTTGTCAAAATAGCAAAAGGAAAAAACAAACCAAACACAAAAGCCAGGCACAACACAGAACACACGGTGCGGTACAGGACTGCACGGCGCGACTACTCGAGCGAGACTGATTTTGGTATTTTCTAGGTTTTTTCTCACCTGAAGAAGGGATCAGATTCCAGATCCCGAAACGTCGTGAAACTTGTTTTTACTAATCAGTGATGGGAAATGTCCGCAATAATCTCTTAAACAACATAAACTCACCATCACCAACAATGAATTTTAAACAAAGAATGGCGTCTCGCTTGAGTAGTCGCGCCGTGCAATCCTGTTCCGCACCGTGTGTTCAGTTTTGTGTCTGGCTTTCGTGTTTGGTTTGATTTTGTTCCTTTTGATATTTTGACTGTTTTTACAGTTCTCTGTTTTAGCTTTTTGTATTTTTCCAGCCTTGTCTGGATTGTGTCTTTAATATTTTTTGAATTTTGTTATGTTCTAGGTTTTTTCTCACCTGAAGACGGGATCAGATTCCAGATCCCGAAATGTCGTGAAACTTGTTTTTACTAATCCGTGATGTAAAATCCCGTAATAATCTCTTAAACAACATAAGCTCACCATCACCAACAATGAATTTTAAACAAATAATTTCATTCATGAAAGAAATATGCTCTAATTACTTCACAAATCCCATTCAGCGCTATTGTGAGGACGCATGGCCTTTCTAGTCTCTGGGTCTATATTTTTTTTATATTCGCTACTGGCTTCCTTAAGAGCAAAGTGTTTTCTAAAAAAAACACGAGTAATTACAATGTAAAAGAATCGGAAAATGAATAAAGTTATCTAGCAATAGTTAAATTGTAGGAAAAATTAGAAAACAAATTCAAATTGCTAGGAAATCAAGAGAACTACGTGTTTTTATCATAAATGGCAAGACCATTTATATGTACATATTTTAGTTATTATATTAAATCCCAGTTTTTTCCATAACATTATTTTATATTGTCAAAAGAAGAGGTAACAATCTATTAATATAACATATTCATTGGATATTGTAAATTAAAGTTCATCAGGTTAGCCATGCACCCTAGAGGATTTAAGTAACCCTCCCTCCCCTACGCACACCCACCCGCACTCTCGCAGCTCGGCCTCCCTGTCGGCAATTGTACCTCGGTGATGATACTATGCCTTGGTATGAAAAACAGGAACTTTGAAACTCTTAACTTTTAACAATTCTTATTACATTATTCAAATTGATATTGAATTATTCAACTTTTACATTATTATGTTTTCCAGCCTGTTACGTATTTTATGTGGGTAAGTAAATTATTAAAGAAATTGTTTTCTGTGTTAGAAAGTTTAGTGAAGTATAACAGCTTTGAATTTTTCGCTATTAAATATTGGCTACAAAATACATATTCTCCAATAAATATTTATAAAAAATATAAAACTGTTTTTTAATGAATAAAACTAAAATCCATTCAGTTTGTTAATGTCGGTAGTTCCGATTACGTTTCGTAATTTTTGTAAATAATCAAAATATAATAATAACAAAGGTTGTTACTTATTGAGGTAATTATGATGTTACTTAGATTTCCATTAATGACGGTTACCATAAAATATTAGTTTATAACTGATTCGACTATCAAAAGAAGCAGCTCAATATATCTACATAGAAATGTACGAATATAGGTTTTAAAATAACTGCTGGAATGGACCACACGTTTATTGATTGGGAAAATAATTGAGCTTAAAATGCTTTACATTTGATTACCAAGTGCATTAGTGGTTTAATGGGCAACCAGCTGAGTGCAAAATTTAAATACTTTTAAATTTAATTTTCCATTGCCCATTTTAAATGTATTTTACAAGTCGTTATTTCAACCTACTTTTGCAATCTTCGACTTGTTCTTTCTAAGCCGTTAAATGGGTTTATACAGGGTGTCTCACGTAGGCCTAAGGTGTCTCAAAGACAAGACTTTGGAAATATATTTAATTCTTTAGCAAATTAATCTTATTCGGTAAATTATCTCTATATGAACGATGTATTTATTCTGCATAATATGTATTAGTAATATTATCTACATTTATGAAAGAGTATAAATACACACACACACACACACACACACACACACACACACATACATATATATGCTATATGTGTGTTAATTTTTGTAGACATATGTTTGTTCAAAATGTTCACTTGGATGTTAAAGCCTGTTGGTGGAAACTAAATGTTCTTTGGATTATTATTTTGTGTTTTTGCCGGGGGCTATGTAAAAAACTGATGATACTTCAATATATGACTTATATTCCCTTCCCATTTATTCCAAATTTAATTTCGAAAAGGTAAAACAGAACGATGTCATAAAACCGAAGCCAGAGGCTATTGCTTTAGAAAGTCAGTTAACATTGAAAACATTCTTTAATTACCTTTTTGTGACATGCAACGGGAAGCGTGTGTCTCGTTAATGCAACATGATGTAATCAAAACACAGTTTGGTATATTTTTTGATTTAGAACTCTTAGTTTTTGAGGATCTCGACAATTTTTGTTATAAATCTAGTAGAATATTATTTCGATGTACCTTCATAATCGATCTCTAGCATGAATGATATTTTCGTTGATGTAGCAAGCATTTTCGGGGGTTTTGTTGTTGAAAAAATAATTCCTTTGAAGATCCCCTTTATTCAGGTTTTCATCTACTTGCTCGTCATGTAATGGCTCCAAAAAAGTTCTTAAACCTATCAAAATATGCGTAATCTAATTTATTCTTGGTTACAAAGCAGAAATTTTTAAAATTCTCAATTCCATCCAATTCATTCTAAGCCGAGAGTAAAAAAGAGCAAAGCCGTTTTAGAATGATGATTTAAAAGCGAGATTTTACCTTTGACCCTAATTTGGATCAGTGTGACGGATCGGTGAATGTATTGGTTTCTTTCAATCATCTTCGCTGTGCATTTACCTCTTTATATACAGTGCATGCATAACTATATTTTGATGCACTGCCCTCCTTGTTAACTATTTCATCTAAATAAATACTTCATCGAATAATTTAATTTTTGCTTAAGAAATTTGGCTTTACAAAATGGAGTTTCTTAATAAGATTATTCTATAGTAAAATAATCCCACAAAACCTAAGAAAACAAATGGTTAAGTAAGTTGGTAGCAATAAATTTATTTTCCGGTGATTAGTGTATTTAAAATTTTGTTTTATAGTTTATGAACTTCATTAAAAACTATTTTTGTGCCATTATTGAGCGTTTTAGAGAGATAAAACTAATTGTATCACTTATTATTGGAGAATAACTAAAATATGTCGAGAATTATCTGTTAATGAAAAACCCAGCTACGAAGTGACGACTTGTTGCTGGCACGAAGTGAGGAGTCACATGTCTTAAAATCCCAAAACAATTAATAATTAGACAACCGTAACCTTGAAAAAGTAGCTTTAATGCAATTTGAAATGTCAGTATTACATCCCTGTTTCTATAATACTCGGTTGTTGCTTTGTTGCAAACACAAATTTATATTATATTCTAAAACAATAATGAGTTTTCCTATTTTAGCAACAACATTGCTTTTTGTAAATATTCTGTATATATTAATTTGTTTTGTTACTAAAATATTTAGTTATCTACCTCCGAGTTAAGTGTTATCTAAATTAAAAACACCCATTTTAAAAGTTTTTTTAAAATTATATTATCTTGATATGTAATATGAAACTAGAAAAAATGTGTACTCGGCATAAACAATTGTAATTGCCTTAATGTTTTTCATTGATATTACATTTACTGGAAATTAAATATATATAAAAACCTCGGGGACTATATTTTTAGTTACATTTTAAAGACACATTTAAAGTACAATTTAAAAAGTATACAGAAAATCATATGTGTATTAATGTCCGACAATACAAAGTAAAAAATAAATAAAGTGCCGGCAAATATTCAATTTAAAGAAAATAGACTATACTATACTATTTTGAATGCAAAACAAGCCAATGAGTTGGAATTAAATATCTAAATACTTACAAATATAATTGTTATATTCTATTTATGTTATTTGTATATATTATATTACAAGTAAATAAGGATTAAATCATAAATTCATAAGTTCATTTACAATAAAAATGGACCAAGTAATTATATCCTACATTATAAGTCTTGAGAAGAACAAGTGAATAAGTAAGTTACTACCAATAAAGATATTTTCCGGTATTTTATATATTCACCACAAATATTTTATAGTACATTGAATTGTATCCAAGACTATGTCCTTGCAATATTTACATAAATCTGGAACCAGGAAGATTAAAATATGTTAAGTTTTTTAGCTGAAAAATAAATAAATATTACCAATCATACATTCAAACAAGTTGTACCAAATATAAATTACCTTTTCAATAACTATTTATCATAGTAATTCATGCTTATATATTTAATAGTTTTAAAATATTTATTTTTAGAAAGAATACAAAAATCCATGCTTGCACTAGTTTAAAAAGTAAGGATTTCATACGAGTTGGTCTAAGCCTATTACATTCCTGGTCACGCTATCGTATTCAAATCACAGAGCAGTAAGGACTATCACGTATTATCAGTTAGCCAACTGGTGCCTTAGTACATTTATGCGATCTGCTTTAAACAATTGGTAAACGTATACAATTAGAAAATATGGGCGAAGCCCGGTAGATGTTTGAGCACGGGATTTGGGTTCGTAAAAATTGATTTTGATTCCGGGTTTGATCCCTCCAATCACATTTATTCCATTATTAGAATGAAAATAACGCTGTGGCTACGTACCCGGCAGCCAACTCCCCATAAAGTACTTAATTTTTCTCTATGCAACATAGCCTTACATACACATCATACTATACCGCATGAGTCATATATCCTCTGAGTTGACAGTTGCTTTGTATTTCTAAAGAGCAAGTAACTGTTTATAAGATGACTGATTGGATTTGTATACTTCATGTAAATACCATAGTTTGGTTTCATGTTGTTATATAGTTCGACAATGAATGATTTAAATATATGTTTTGTGTTTTAAGTCAATTAATTCTATTTAAATGCACTTTACTATTTATTATCAAAACAGCAGATGTGAAATAAATAAGTATATTGAATATTTATATTCAATGCTCAATCTTCAGAAAACCTTTTTATAAAATTACAAAAGTAATAGGCTAATAACTTAATTACAATGTAATTAGTAAATATTGCATACTTATAGTTGCTCATGCAATTAAATTTGTATTCTTATTTTATTATAACCCGAAAAGATAATTAAGGGATGTTTGTTTCGAGTGAAATATGCAATCCTCCGCAATAGCCGCCAGCCATCCGGTTAACATGGCCAGCGTTGAAAATGTCAACGTTGTTGCTTAGGAACATGTAATTGCGACTTTCACCTTTTACAAAGGGTGCGGTAGGTTTGATTTTATATTCATGTAATTTAATTTTAATAGTCAATACATGTTTCGTTTGTAGATATGTAAAAAAGAGTAAACAACCTTGTTATTTTTATTGTAGTTACTTGTAAGGTATAATATATTTAAATACCCCCGTAGCAGCAAACCTGCGTACTCAGAATTTCCAATGGATATATATGTATCTTAATACCACATAAAGCCAGATGCCAAGTTTCATCAATATACATTCATAAATAAACGATATATGACAGTTTAACTATTCTCCATAAGAATAACATGGCGGCTGAATATGCAGGTTTGCTGAAACAAGGAACACAAAAATGGGGTTTTGTACAAATATCAATATAACTCAACTAGGTAAAGCCACATACCAAGTTTTAGTTTTATTAATTGATGTGCATAGTTAGCGGAGATAATATTTTACTTATCCTCCATAAGAATAACAGGGGGCCTGAGTACGCTGATTTGCTGCTACGGGAACTATCGGCAAAAAAATTGTTTTTTGTGCAGAGATCAATAGACCACAACAACTTTAAGCAGTGTACCAAGTTTCGTCAGGATAAGTTGATAAACCAATTGACGTAGAGAAATGATCAAAACACCAAATTGGTTGTTTTTTAAAGATAAATTCAATTACAAAAAATGTTAATTTACTAAAATATTATATGTAAAATAATAAAAAAGATTTTTGGAGTACAAACCCCCCCGAAATACCTTTTTGGATGGAGTGATCTGGCTGGTTTTCGAACTTAGTCATAAATGTTGCTTTAAATGTTTATACCAAATTTAATCAAAATCGGACCATTTTCACGAGAGTTATAGCAACTACGGACACACACACACACACACACACACACACACACACACACACACACACACACACACACACACACACACACACACACACACACACACACACACACACACACATGTATGTACAGTTTTGAACGGATGGAATTTTTGGCATCTGGGGACCTTAAAACCAAAAGTTATCATGGTCCCGGGCCTAGGTCTTGGCATGTTGACTACGGTAATAGCTTCTTCCCTATGGGGAAATTTCTTAATACATGTCTTACATAAAACAGATGAATTGAAGGGTGATATGCCATTTATACTACTTCTCATATAAGGATCAATCATAATCTATCATGAACCTAGTATCGCGTTCATTTACAGTAAAAAGGTTCCAATAAAAGGCAGTAAAGGGACTTTAAAACTTTCATGGTGCGATGGAAGAAAGGCTAGGAGTTATATTGTTTTTATTTTAGTGAAAATGGGGGTTTTATATAGAACTATTATACAGACAAAACATGTTTTTTATATTAATATAATTTGTATAATATTAACATTATGAATATTATAATAGTTTATCCAATACTGCATATACACAAATGTCCGTAATGGTATACTAACGTGTTATACAGCCAGTACGGTAGTAATATCACACATTACGGTAACATCATGCACGTTAGTTGAATAACGGTTAGCTCTAGGTATACCGTAAGGCATTCAGTGCTCATTGTCTCATTTGTTGACCCATTCGTCGACTTTTATCAATTGTTTGGACTGCTACGAAGCTCAATCGTCAAAACTTACACTTATCAAATCAATAGTCACACTCAATTTAAATAACCTGTGTATTAGCTACTTGTACAGATATTGTTGGTTTCTCGAGTGTTCGTCCATTGTGCTTACTTTATGAAATAGACATAAAACGGATCAGGCGAAGAAGTTTGTAGACGCTGACGATAGTGATCGTTGAAGTCAACCTATCGTAATGAATTGTTTGTGTTCTTTACCTGTAACCCAAAAAAGAGGTGTAGCTCATAAGGTGTCAATAGTGTTCCAGTTAAATTATTATGCTATTGAAGATGGTACTCAACTTTGATATTACGAAATATCTATTTTTAATTGGTAAATTCTTGATAACATACCCCAGAAAATAACCGCGTTTTATTTATACAATGCATTTTTTCGGTGGAACTTATTTTAAATTAAGACCCGATATTGCTAGGACCTAAGTACCAGGGTTGTGCATACCTGCTTTGATACATTATTATTAACCTTAGACCTTTGTGGAAAAAAATAACCTGCCAAATAAACAAAACATACGAGGTCTGCCAGATCGACCCTGATCAAAATAGAAACATTTTGAGAAGGTTCGAAACTCGACTTAGCTGCCATGTATCACTGGGCTACTAATTAATGATGCTTACCTTAGATAGTAACAAGGCCAGGGTTTGGACCGTTCCCTATCAAAACGTTAAAAAATGTCCCTGGCGTAGATAGACCAAAAAACTTATTTATTTCACCTATGTTTAAGTAGATGTGCTCTAGACAAAGTTGATAACACACTCAAACTAAATTTTCCTTCAATAAGTATTATGCCCTGTAAATACATTATTTAGGTTTAAAGAGAGAAACTATAAGAAGTGTACTTGAAAACTTTATTAAATGTGGTTGGATGGGAACATAATTTAGTAGAGTACTACAGTGATGGAGACACAGTAGTAACATTATAATACAAGCATATCTGACCCCATACCCAGGTCTAATAGTAGTTAACTATGACAACGTAGTTATGTAATGGATTGTCATGCATTACACATTAAACTAGTGACCTATTAGTCGTTTAAATATTTGGTAGAAACCTTCTCAAAATGTCACTTTAGTGATCTGATTGAAAGCTATAATCCTACAAAAACAATATATATATTCGTGTTACAGCTGAACCTAAAGGTTTTTGATTATCTTACATACTTAAAATTGTGTAAGAGGCGTGGATTTTGTTTTCTTGACTTTTGTTTTCTTTTTTATTGATTCGAAATTAATCAATAAGTTATTTAAATTGTAAAATTTAGGTGATCTTTGGTTGAAGATTAAATGAATAACCTTTCTGTCTTACCTTAGCCTTTTTTATTGTTGTTTGTATCTACCAACTCTCATAAAACTATGATAAGAAGTTGAATTTTGTTTAAATGGTATATATTCTTTAAATATTTGTACATTAAAGCTATTCATTGATAGATTAATTCTCCCTCCCCTCTCTATTTATCATTATTTTTTTATATTTTTTTCACATTTCCTCTCGGATTAAAGTCTTACTCCTTTTAAAGCATGTTTACATACCTTCCTGCCGTCAATCCTTCGTTTGCCAGCAGATTACTAGTTTTGTAACTTCGTCTCATAGTCTATAATCTAGTGTCAAACATGAAAAGTAAAACATAATATCTCAGTGACTTACAATCTTTTTTCGTGTGTTAGGTCTCGCTGACTAGACTTGTCCTTGGCCGGCCAAACTAAATAAATGTATGTTTTATTCGTATCGCTCGTTTGTGTTGTGTTAATGTGTTAAAACTGTGGCAATGTGTTCTAAATAAATTGTTGACACCATAATTGATCATAGTCCCAAAACTACTGATCTACTAGTAAACCAAGGATTGACGACGGAAAAGTTTGTAAACCTGCTTTATTTCGAGTCACTCTCTCACACTGAATAGTGAAACATGGAGCTTGTCAGCGTTAAAAACATTCATAAGCAATGTTTTCCCCAAACTGTTTTCTGATGGTGTTCACCTAAGATCATGGTTGACGCTGAAAATTCTGGGATCTACTAAGTTTAACAGGAGGAAACAATCGAATGGAAATCGATTATAGTATAGCTATTAGAAGTGCAACAGAGAAAATTAATGTCAAAAATTATACTATAGTATAAAAATTAAAATGTTTACTCAGTGGATATATAATAAGTATATTACTGCTAAATTCACTTATATATGTTTTTTAAATCTCGGACACGTTTTGCAATGACAACGACTGAGGAACCCTACAGTGGTAGTGGAGGGTTCAGCGTAGGGCGTGTTGCCTCACGATGACTTCCCCAGCTGCCGCCTGCTTGATATGCGTCATCGAACGTCTAATCGCTGTCTTGTGTCAGTTTATTAGTTTCACCCTCTGTTCTGGTACATCGATTATTTCTCCAATTATATTTCGCTTTATCCCATGTAACTATAAAAGAGTTCTTACGTTTTATATGTAATAAACAATTGAATAAAGTAATAATTTGCACTGATAATGAAATTACAATGGCAAAACCTGTATATTTAATAATGTAAACTTTATTAGATCGTAAAAAGAAAATAAATAATAACCATAATATTCCTAACTCATTTTCTTTGAATAGGAACATATATTTTTATACTATATTAATACACATTTTTATACTTCATAAACATGTATTCTACATAAAAAATACAATTATTTCCGTTACATTAACAACAATTATGATTAATTTTACATGTTTATTTACTTACCTGAGGTAATATGTCTGAATAATACATATAAACAAACTCGTTGTCGTTGCTGTTCAATAAGTATTTTTAAACTTTAAAGATACCTCCAGGACATTTTCTGATCATGACAAGTGTCCTATACACAAATACTACTTCTTGTCAAACGATGACATTATAAACTACTTACTTTGCAATAAGAAGCCACTTTACAATGCTGCGTTGTTAATGTATTAACTGTTTAATTATCACGACAGCTAGGGCAATCAGGCTTTCGACGATACATCAGCGATTTTGTAAAATTGGGTTTATATTGTACACGACCGTTTTCTACCTATTTTTTGAACAGCAATCAAATTTTGTTCAAATAGCTTGTTTACACTACGTAGGCTCCAGGGTAAAATAAATACAATCAATGTATAACTTAGTTAATATATTTTAAATGGTTTCACAAAAACACGTTAAATGGTTTCAGAAAAACACGTTTAAAAAATATCTTCATCCACAGGAAGACCCACCAACAATTAAGTAGGCATAGAAATAGTGCAATGCAGCCAATAAACAAATCTCATCGGTTAACCGAGTTTATCCTATCCGTGAGGTTCATTAATAACCGTAATTGAAGTGTGGAAAGGTGAACCGTGAATATTATTAATATTTGTTTATATGTTAGTTTTCGCCTGTTGCAAGGAGTTGTATTTACACTAGAATAACAGAACTCATGATGAGTTTTTCCTCTATGTGACTCGAACGGGCAACAAACCACGATGACGCGTCGATTCCTCGTAGATGGTGATTGATGTACGGTATTTTTACTTTTGCTACTTACCTGGGACTTTAAAATTTTAGTTCTTAATTTTGGTTCAGACTAGATACGAAATACACCAATAACCTCAAAGTTTCACTCCAAACCAAATTTCGCAGGTAGGACTAAACCTAAGTTCAGGATCACGACCCCTGAAATTAAGAAATTGTCAAGGAACACACATTAAAGTAAGTACGTATACAATTGTTTGTGTGTTCCATGACATGTATTAATTTTATAAGTAATTCCCATAAACGGACTAATCACATGATTTATTTAATGAGTTCCGACCAGAAAAACTGTAATTCAAAAGGCATTTGTTTGTTAACACCCTTACGAAACATTGTAATTAATTATTTTTGTTCCTTATCAAAAATTATCATCAGGTTTTCGTTGTTTCTACATCCAATCATGCATATGCGAAAAACAAAATAAATAATAAAACGGGGGAAAACTACAATACCTATAAGGACAAACACGTAAAAACTAATGTTTACGAATCAGTTTTATTACCATAAGCTTACCATGAAAAAATATTAAAATCTAGTTATTTACTATTTCCTATTAATGCCTGTACACATTGAAGCAGACGTTTTACAAATAATCTTGCATGATAAACAAAAACAACAAAAACTTTTGAATATATAAATTTAACAATAACTGTTTATTAAAGTATAAAGCCTGTATGAAAGCATATTTAATGTCTGACATTCTTTTTCCTCATTTTATATCAAAAATACCCAAAGCACGTGGGAGCACATGTCTTTCATTCCTTTCATTACGGTATCTGGGACATTGAAATATTCATATTTGCATCCATCCATTGGACCATTGTAATTTTTTTCAGAAGAAGACACATTTTTATTACTTAAAAAACCTCTTATAATTGTGGTTGACATTGATTTGTGCTTTAAGTTTAAAGTTACAAAGCAGATGTAATTTAAGAACGTACGTACGTAATTATGTTTAAGAGCAAACAAGTTGAAATAACCGTAAAAAATTGAAAATGGTGTTTTTAAAGTATTAGATTTACTGATTTAGTCGTGTTTTAACTGACTAAGATGTTTTCATTTATTTCTGTTTAGGGATTTCAAAGCCATCTTTTAATACTATCACCAATATAAATTCAAAATTCAAAATTCATAACCACACCAACACACGTTTTAAAGTTTTGACGTATTAACCTATCAATCAAGTATAGAGACTATGTAAGACTATCAATCGATATAGTCTTTACACTAATATTTTCATTAATTTGCTCCATTTTATATATATCAATTTAAATATATATACTCAATCAAAATTTCTATGTTCAGACATTATTTATCAAACCGTATCCACCTTCTTAGTAAATTAACATGAGTTACTGCAATTACTCATTTTGTACAAAATAAATAATAAAATTTAAAAAAGGTTTCCCAGACGGACAACATAAAGGAAAGTATTGGTACTTCAAAAGACATAAAAGAATGTTATTGTTAGGTTTGGTATAATGGGAGAAATATCGGGAATATTGCAGGATCAGACAGTGGGGAAGGATGAAACTGTCGTTAGCTTTGTTGGTCGAGTCCTCACAATGGTCTTGTGATCTATCTGTTCAACTGCGGGGAGAAACAGAGGGCGTTCAACTGCAGTATTACCTTACACAAACTGTTAATGTTATGTATTTCTCATTGTTTAATAGGCAGAAGTAAACTAGCGTATCAGCAGAATAAGGTGGATAACGTAACTATTTTCATGAATCTCTCGTATAATAGTAGAGAACGTCGGCCCCCGAACAGCAATTCACAGAGTATAGCAGTCTTTGTAGAAAATTAACAACTGTTCCAAAAATCCCGCAAATGACAATTGTTGCTGTTTAATTCCATCAAAATTATACGGTTGTTTGATGAACTTACTTTTCTTGATATTTTTTACACACGCATCTACGACATTGTTAAATTTAATGTGTAGTCCTCTCTTCATAGGCGGGACACCTCTGTAAGTGTTGTTTGTGTACTCTAAAACGCTTTTATACAGTAGGAAATCATGAAATACGGCCAGTTTTAAGCTGCTATAATCTCATATGGTGATAAGGGTTCTTATTACCATATAAGAGTGGTGACAGAACTCTATTATTATTCTAGATTCCCACTTATAATCTAAACCAAACCAATATGTTTAGAAACACAAACAGTAATCTTCGTATCCCAACATACTACTACTAGTTGAAAACGAAACATTAGACAAGTGTAAGTTCATACAATGTGATGTAATAATTATAAAAATATGTCACGAATCAAAAGTTAATAAGAACTACGTAGATGGATCTCAAATTTGCTAACTGTCCTGGTTACTAAAAGTCGTAACAGTAAAATTTATTTATTTTCTTTCCAACATGTTTTACACGCATATTAGTTAATTACCACAAAATATAATTTCTTATTCTCTGCTAATGCCTTACATAAGCTATGAGGTGTATAAGAGAATATAATACCATAATAATTGATATGTCTTTTATATGAAGGAAGGCAAATAATAATGCTATTTAGACTACCTTATTGATAATACATTATTGATAAAAAAATCCTCATAAGTAATTATTTATAAAATATACCATTTTAAAAATATGTATTACAAACTTTAAAAACAAACCAATTTAGTTACTATAAATAGAGAAATTAGAGGAAACAACACGATTGTGTTCCGATAAAAAACCCTAGCCCTGACGGATGATAGTCTAGGGATGCTACAAATGTGGTATTCCTTTCTTATAAACCAAATAAATCGTATCCTGACTGGATTTTACACCTTACACGGCACAAGCCGTGAAGTGTGGTGTTCCGTCAAGGCCGTGCTACAAACGTGTTATTCTTTTCTTATGGAGCAAGGGATGTAAACTTATAAAGTTATTCAATGTAGCACAGGCCACAGATTAGATGTTCGATGTCGCATATCAAGTAGGGCGGCAGCTGGTGTAGTGATCGTGCCTTGACAAGCGGTCGTCGTCCTGTAGCGCCGTCCGCACCAATGCCAACGTTCGTGATTGAGAGTAGAACCAGATCTAATTAAACTTATATTTTATAAAAATATACAAAACAATCAATTAAAGTACAAATTATTAGTTAAATTTTAATATAGAAATAAACCATTGAGGAACTAAACCTACTTTTAAATAATAAAAGAAATATTAACTTGAAAAATACAAAATAACATGTATACTGCAAAATTTTGTAAATAATTCAATTTAAAAACTTTAACGGCCATACTCGTGTTATTATTGTTATTATATTATTTTAATAATTGATGGGTTTTTGCTTTACGGTGTTAGTTTTCTTAAATTGTTATTTTGATTCATACATTGCATAACCAAGGTTCTTATTCCCTAAATGTGTCATGAAAAAACATTTTCTATCAGGGCTTCGCCTCATATTAGAGTCAAAGGTAACCTTACAGGTAGTAAGATGAGGTAGTAAGATGATTAGGTAGTAAAGGTAATTTAGGTAGTAAGATGATTATAATGCAACATTTTCAAAAAAATCTGGCTCTATGTTTGTGAGAGACCAGTACCGATAACAAATCATCTACTAGCATTTTATTAAGATATTTACGAAAAAATATAAACTCTAAACCTTGATTTTCGTGAAATATGTAATATGAGTTAACCATATACTTTCACAAACAATGCAGCTTCAAGTAATAAAAGTCTTAATATATGTGTCACAATATCTGTGTAAACCTTAGTAATATTCTTTGTAATAGAGTATTTTATACAAAATTTAAAAACTAATACAAACAATATTAAAAGTTTGGAGAGGTGCAAAAATGTAATTTTGTTATTAAATTAGCACTCACTATGTAAAAATATAATATTTAATAGAGTTGTATTTTTATATTGTATATATAATAAGGAATACACGTACAGCCGCATTATAATCCTACGCTGTCGGGTTTTTAACTCTCAGTATATTCAGTTTCCTAAAGACCCAAACATGTGGTGATTTCAGAATCAAGGAGTTGTCAAAACTGACACATTAAAGGAGACGTGTTGTATCCGAAATGGGAACTTCGCCCGTGCGAAACCCCAGCTGATGCTTTCCATATTATTTCTTGAGATTTTCCTTTTAAAAGCAGGGTGCTTCTTACACCTTTCTTCCACAGGATTTTGTTATGGCCAAGAGACACACATTTATTTAAAACTACAAATTCCTTATGTATGTTAATTTTTCTCAGGGTTGTTATTTATTTTGGTTTGAAGCACTCTTAGTTTCGAATTATTTGAAATAGTTTGCAGTTTAAATTGGTTGTATAACCTATACATTTTTAGTTTTAAATACCACCTCTTCATTTATTATCATCGAAAAAAAAATAAAGAGGTGTATTTACAAATTGAATTATTTTAAAGGTTTTAGTAATTTGTATAGTTTGAAGATGTCACAAAACTTTAATATTACGTAGCATTATCACCAGATATACAGTAAAAATATATATCTCTATTATTAGAATAGAATTATGCGTCTAAGATATCCTTTTAGATATGGTTTTACTTATATAATATTGTATTATTTATTCTGACTGTGGATAGAAAACCGAACTTAATATCCAAACCCCCTTTAAATAGGCTAGGCAATGAGGTGTATTTGGAACACTAGTACAACAATAGTTAATTACTCCATTTTAGAATTTAAATATAGCTCTGACTTTACGTCATTTTAGGCAAACATATATACAAGTATTGAAGGAGAAAGGGTTTTTCATATTTGTTGGGAATTTTATAAAACATCTTCCAAAACTACTCTTCATATTTTCCGACATCAAATTTTAACAATATTATTTGATAGGTAATTTTATATAAAATACACTTTTTGCTTTAAAATACTCATACTCTACAAACATAACCAAGTTTTACTTCTTTGAGAGACAAGTTACTTTTAGAAGACAAAGTCTGACCTCAAATTACTGTACTCTTTTTTAACATTGTAATTTGAAGACAAAAATCGGTTTTCGATGTAGAAGTAAACCCAAGAGAACAATACCTCCGTCGCAGCAAACCTGCGTACTCAGCGAATTTCCAATGCATATATATGTGACTCACTACTACATAGAGCTATTTACCAAGTTTCACAAAAATACATCCATAAATACGTGATATATAGCATTTTATATATTCTCCATAAGAATGACATTAGGGTTGAGGACGCAGGTTTGCTGCAACAAATAAGATAAGTAATGTGTTTTTTTGCAATTATCAATACAACTGAACCAGGTGAAGCTACAAACCAAGTTCTCTTAATGTAGGTTCATAATTAAGGGAGATATACAACTTTACTTATTCTCTATATGAATAACAAGGGGGCCGAGTATGCAGGTTTGCTGCTACGGGGACTATCAACAAAAAACTTGTTTTTTGTGCTAATATCAATATACCACAACTAGTTGAAGCCACATACCAAGTTTCATCAATATACATCAATATAATAATCGAGATATAGAATTGTATTTATTCTCCATAAGGATAACATTGGACAACGTACTGTGTTTAGCACTTTGAATATCTTTGCAACGGTTGGACGTAGAACAACGATTAAAACACCAAAATGTTTAAACATTAATAAACAGAAATGTGAAATTTTTAGTAAAACTATCTGAGATAAACCTAAAAGCCTTTTTCCCATAAGATTAACATGGGACACGTTTTTTTTTAATTTTCTCTTTAACCACTTAACCTAGGTTAATGATTCAAAATACTAAACTATTTGTTTTTCTAAGCTCTATAAAATGAATATGATCAAAATTGAGTGTTTTTAACATTTTGGGGTCAAATTTGCAAAAAAACTATTTTCGTAAAATTGTAAACCCCCATAAAACCCCCTTCCCATAGTGCGATCAATTTGATTTTCGAACTTAAAGTCTCCACATTTGTGCCAAATTTCATCAAAATCGGGTATTTGTTTCGAAAGTTATCGCGGTAACGGACACACACACACACACACACACACACACACACATATATATACATATATATAAATTTGAACGAATAGTGTTTTTGGCATCTGGGGACCTCAAAACGTAAAGTTATCATGGTCTCGGGCTTAAGTCTTACCATGCCACCTACGGTAATAGCTTCTTCCCTATAGGGGGAATTCGCTAAAAACACATCAAATAACTTATTTTAAAACTTAAACCTTTAAAATCAGGAATATTAAATAAGAAGTGAATACAATTAATCTGTAATACTTCGGTTTTATAAAACAACAAACGTTATAATTTTGATAGTGATTTGATTCGTTGTTTAAAAAAATCTAACTTTTCAAAAATAACCTTACAGTGTAAATAATCTTTACTAAAATTAATGGCAAATTAAATTATATGTTGTTTTTGGTTAATCAAGTAAATATCTAAAAGCATTTATTAGTTTAATACTTTTGGATTTTAAAACAGCTGTAATTTGTTTGTTCAAACTCTCGCCTTATACTAGTTAGGATGTTTTGAAAAAAAATATTGGCCACACAATTAACAATAAATATAATAAATATTGAATGCTTGACTCAAGGCAGAAGGACTCAAGTTGGATTCATAAATAAAGAGACAGACAAAATAAAGAGGCTTTAAAGCTCTCAGACCAAGACAGCTGTTGATTCGTAAAGTATACGAAACATCAATAAGTTATCACTGCAGCCGCACACATCGCAGAAGAAGGTATTTTAAATTATACTGTGTTTCTTCATTCATCCGTATTTGGTATACATGAAGAAGAATATGATTAGCTGGATCGTACGGGTTTTAGGATATATTTTACATTGTTTATATTTTAAGAGTTTTATAATCTATAACCGTGCGTTGGAAGAGAGGTTATGTTCATAAAACAATAGAAACTAGTGACTTCAGTGGAGTTCTTCAAATAATTCGTCTATAAATTAAACGTTTGGTTAAGCACAGACATTATAAGAAACGATGAAGTGTAAACATAAAAAAGCAAATTATAGAAGCTTTTTAGTTTTATTTTAAGGTTTTTCATAAAAAATAGTTGCTGGGGTCCAACCTTGAACTATTCCTATATTTTTATAATTGAGGAAATTCTAGAAAATAGATTCAGAATGTTGAAGGAAACCTGAAGAAATCGTTGAGATTAATGAAATCCCAATTTGATTGCATTATGATGAAACTAAAAACTTAATGGTATACATGTAACGGTTAAACAGTTAGTCTCACGCAGATTTCAAGCTTAAATATTTGTAACTGTACAAAAAAGATTTTTATGTCACGAAATTCATATTATGT
This sequence comes from Allygus modestus, assembly GCA_963675035.1. Classification (NCBI taxonomy): domain Eukaryota; kingdom Metazoa; phylum Arthropoda; class Insecta; order Hemiptera; family Cicadellidae; genus Allygus; species Allygus modestus. Next base: position 393,081,214 of record OY776112.1, on the reverse strand, counting down.
AAAAGGATAGTAGGTTCTGAAATTGAAACAAAGTTTATTTTGCAGGGTAAATGGAACTGCATAAAAGTATACAGAGACTAATTGCTATTCAAATATATTATTTCTGGTCGTAAACAATCTCTATGACTTCTAAACGCCCCCTAGCATTACTTGTAAATATTGACTAATATAAACCAACAAGCCTCTCGTAACAGTAAAGCATGTAAAAATAAACTTTAAATGTATTCATAAGTGGAATAAAACATACCTAGCATTTAAATGTTAAAATATATATTTTTGTATAATATACTCTAAAAGAGTAAGACAAAAAAGTGAACATCGTTTTATTTATTTAATAATAACATGACAAACAAAGAGAGTTTGAGGACGTTTGTTTTGAGTAAAATATGCAGGCTCTCCAAAGCGTTAGCCTCCAGCGATCTTTCAACACGAACTACTGTGAAAATGTCAACGTTTTAAAGAAGAATAATATAATTGTGAATTTCACTGTTTATTAAGGCTTGTGAATCATAACTAAACCCCACGATTAAAAAAATCAAATTGAAGAACTGTTTATATTATCGTGCTGTAATAATATTACCCAAAGTAATTATATTACATGTTTTTTTACGCAATCTAAATTATTTTTGTTGAAATCCATATTTGGTGGTAAATTAAAAACTTGGATTCCAAGATTCTTATCTTAAATTATTCTTAATGTGTATGAATTTACTGTTATTAATAATTTTGCTTTGTACTTTTACCATAGATAATCATTTGAGCTATTTTAGTGTTAAATATAAATATCTAAAGATAAACCACAACAAACAACGGAGCAGAAAAAAATCACTATTGGAATTGACTCTTACATGGACAAATTAATATCGATATTATTTAAATTTCAGATTTTAAATGGAAAACTAATAGCAAATAAAAATAAAACCTCTATTTATCCAGTTTACATATCTAAATATAGTTGTTTTAATTGACAAATGTAACAGGTGTCTTATTTCCGTTTTACACAGACTAAGTATATTGTAACTGTATACTATTTGCATTAGTTCTGTGTTAGGAAGTAGGTTTTAGTCTGTTTAAAGTAGGAATTTGCTCTAAACCGGAAGTTTAAGAAAAACAGGACATCGTCCCAGGTGGTTGATGAGGACAAAAACTGTAGGGAAAGGAATTCCCGTCCTGTAGTGCAATCCATCAATCCAGGTAATGGAAAATACATCCTAACCGTTAAAATACAGCATGATTCAGATGTATTTATGGTTTTAAAAATAAAGTAAAGTTTTGAACTTATTTAGGCATTTATTACTAACAATACTTATAATAAATACACATAGGTTTCGTATAAAAAAATTACAATAATACTGCTAACATATTTCACTGATACTATGAGCTAGGTGATATTTATAGTCTGTCGAATATTTATTTTGATGGAAAATATATTAGAGGTAATAACGTTACTTAACGAAAACTTAAGTGGGAAGTATTTTTTGGATTGGGAACTTGTAACTAAGTTGACATACGACAAGCCAAGTTTTGAAATATTAATAATTTACCACATAATAATAACCTTGTTCATATTTTTTTCCGACGCTGTAGCTTGAACAGCTTGTAACAGGACAGTTTAACTGAAATACATTTTGTTATGAATAAGTTCTTCACAATTGGATTTTAAATTTATTATAAGGCCTGACGATCAACGGAACAACGGACTTACATCAAAGTGGGAATATATGAATAAACATATGTCAAAGTATCATGAAAAATCAAATCTGTATCTCCAATAGATGAACATTCAAACTCTGTAGGCACATTGGATGAAGTCCTAAGAGGTTTTTTTTAAATATTTTCTGAATTTTGACCCATGTGCGAATCATAATATACATCAACATTTGCTACATGAGTGAGTTTTGCTATTAAAACATCTTTCAATTTCGTACGGCATATTTTAAGTTAGCGTTTAAAATATAGATATCGAATGCACAGTTGTTATGCAATCAAAGTACATGCGACTATCATGGTTGATAAACAAGTTACAGCTATGGTTCGCACTGCAGGTTGCGATTGTTATCCTAGGAGGCACTCCAGTATATCACTGATTCACTGGCTCATGTGTCACTGTGCAACTCGTCTGTCACCGGTAATTAATGTTGGACCACCTTCTAGCTTGGAAGATAATATTTTAACTAGCTTTATTGCTTTCATTTTGTCATAGGTGTGTGTTTGTAGGGGGGAGAGGGGTTGTGGGTGCAGTGTACAGGGCTCAAATATAAGCTGAAGCGGGCTATTTTCAGAATATAACACACCTACACTGAAAGAAATATTATAGTAATCCAAACAATATTGCATAGTAAATGCAATTCTGGTAGTTTTTACTAGATTTATATTAATTTACACAATAGTTATGGTAATGTCCTACCATCGCGTCTGTCAAAACTACAATAATATTCTTGCTAAATTATTTGCAATGAGGCTGGTAATTGCATCAACATATTATTGTTGCTAATACATCATAACGATAGTAGTATAGTAACTAGAAATGCTTGGCGAGAATATTCTGTTATATTATACCAGATTCTGTTTCTGATTACACAACAATGTCTCAAAGTGGAAATGAGTCGTCACCGGCCTGCCCTGAAGCGTGAATGCACCGAGATAAGTAATGTTATATGTGTTATATGTTTATCGTGTGATCGGTATCGGAATGTGTTATACTGCAATATGTATGTGTTAAGTGTCTCACTGTCTCAGTAATGTTTTAATAAAATGAAGAATCAACCTAAGGATTAACTGAAGATGTGGCTGTAGCCACAAAAAATGCAATGGCATAACCTCAAAAAGTATATTGAACAGGTATAGTATTATCCAGTAAAGTATTATCAAGTAAAATCCAGCAGTTTCAACATGAATTCGGAATCTTATTTAGGCTTTCAATAGCCTAGGTTGGATATTAACAAGGTGAAAGTAACAAAGAGACTGAGATAAGTTACTAAGCCTTAAATAATCAAAAAAATTAAAAATATGATTAAAGCGAAGCGAACGGTGGTCTATTAACCCTATACTTCTGCAGCTTTCATGTAAGCAATTTTATGTAACTCATTTTGGTTAGTTTTCAGGTTATGTTCGTTAAACTGTAGGGTTGTACGTAACCACTCCACTGTATTAACCACAAAAACAACTTATTGTAGAAATAAAAAAGGTATTCCCATAGTTACTATACATTCTGAGAGGAGAGTCAACCGAACTTATAGCTGCAGCAATAACTTTTTGTAAAAGTAAAAATAAGAGTTATTGTTATAAATACTATAAACTCTAGTAACGATTCTCATAATGTATAGTATTATTGACAATAATTATTGCTCTGGCAGCAAGATGTATTGCTTGGGCTCCAATTTCATTATTGTAATATTTGCAATAATTTATGTTGCACGCTACAATAAATATTGACAATAACAGGATTGTAGCTGCTACCAAACGCATTGATGGGACCATATTTACAATAATTTATTGTTCCACATACCATATTCTGGTTCATATAACAATAATATTTTTTCAGTGTATTTTTCGTTCATTGGATATACTCTTTAAATACCCCCGTCGCAGCAAACCTGCATACTCAGCGAATTTCCAATGCATATTAATTTATCTTAATACCACATAAAGCGACATACCAAGTTTCATCAATATACATTCATAAATAAACGATTTATCACTTTTTAATTATTCTCCATAAGAATAACATGGCGGCTGAGTATGCAGGTTTGCTGAAATAAGGAACACTAAAAATGGGCTTTTATGCAAATATCAATATAACTCAAGTAGGTAAAGCCACATACCAAGTTCTATTAATTTATGTTCATAATTAAAGGAGATAACACGTTAATTATTCTCCATAAGAATAACATGGGGCTGAGTATGCAGGTTTGCTGCTATGGGAACTATCGGCTAAAAAATGGGTTTTTGTGCAAATATCAATAGACCACAATAAAATGAAGCAATATACCAAGTTTCGTCAGGATAAGTTGATAAATAAGCGAGATATACAATTTTTCTTATCCTACATAATAATAACATTGGACAACGTACTGTGTTTAGCACTTTCAATATCTCAGTAACCAATTGACGTAGAGCAATGATTAAAACATCAAATTGTGCGTATTTTTAAGCTTATTCCAATGACAAAAAGTTCAATTTTACTTTTCCAAAAATTGTATTTAAAAAACTCAAAAAACCCATTTTTGGGGTACAAAACCCTCCCACAATACCCCTTCGAATAGCTCGATCCGTCTGGTTTTCGAACTTAAAGTCATAAATGCTGCTTTACACGTTTGTACCAAATTTCATCAAAATCGGACCTTTTTACGAGAGTTATCGCACCCACGGACACACACACACACACACACACACACACATATATATATATATATATATATATTATTTTTAAAAGAAAATTACCAGAGTACCCTTCAAAATTCATTTTTAATTCACTGACACGTGTTTCGAGGTTTACCTCATGATCACAGTGCAGCTAATAACCCCAGTTATTAGCTGCACTGTGATCATGAGGTAAACCTCGAAACACGTGTCAGTGAATTAAAAATGAATTTTGAAGGGTACTCTGGTAATTTTCTTTTAAAAATATTAATTATAACAGTAGCCCTATGCAGTGAACTAAATAATATAATATATATATATATATATATATATACAGTTTCGAACGAATGGTGTTTTTGGGGTCTGGGGACCTCAAAACGAAAAGTTATTATGGCCCGGGCCTAGGTCTTACCATGCCGACTACGGTAATAGCTTCTTCCCTATAGGGGAAATTCGCTAAAAGCTAATGGTTTCAAATCAGTAATAGTTTAGATCCGAGTAGTAATAGTGTCTAGGAAACTTCAAACCATATGCCATCATACTCGTATTTTCACCATAAACTCAGATCCGGACATTTTAACTAAAGCAAACATTTTTTATTTGTACATTTATAAGTTTTAAAGCAAATTTAAAAAATAATACTCTGAGATATCAAAAAAATAAAAAAATCCAAACTTTTTACAAGTTAGCATACTTGTCAAGCGATAAGTTGAGAAATAATTAAATTAGGTGTAATTAATTGGGTTTATGATTTAAATTAGAAATCAATTGTATGCTAACTTTTGATCACCGCACCTGTACCTTACTCAACAGCAATAGAATTAATAGTAATACTACCATCATACACATATTACCATAAATTAAAATCAGTTTAATCCTTAGCAACCCTTCCCTCTAATTACTTAAGAAATTTCCCCCCAAAAGTAGTCATAAATATTTCACAAGTTGCTCCGAGATTGAATGATACAAAAGTTACGAAGTAAGAGAAGAGAGGGACAGTTACGCCCGGGGGTTAGAAGGGCCTACAATGGTATTAAATGGCCGGCTTTATAAAGGGAGACCTCACGGCCGATAAGTGATGGTGAAGTCACAAATCCTCAGTAATGAAACTGGATTCGCTCACAAGGTGGATCTGGCGGCGACTCCATTCCACCACCCCACAATCGTTTACTTTTTATGTTGCTGTAGTAGGGTATTTATGTTGATACATGTGAGTTCTATTGTTATGCATTTAATTTGCATGTACTGTTTTAACAAGGAAATTGTGTAATTATTTACAGTAAACTTTATAAATAGGTAAATCTGTATATTTTATATTCTTGTTGCCATACTTGGAGTTTTCACAAATAGTAATTACTAAAATTTATATAGTTATCAGTTATTACTTATATAGTTATTCATTGCTACAACCGATGTCTTCTTATTTGTAATATAACACTACTTCAGTACAAGAACTTGTTACAAGTACCTATTAAAAAAACCACATAAAGGCTTGTCTAAAAGGAAAAAATGTAATACAGATAATCTTTAATCGTGCGGTCAGCAAGTTTTTTTAATTATTAAATCATTATCTTGAGTACGTCAACAACCATATGTTTTATCTTTAAATTGGTATATCTTTTTTAACAAATTATAACGTTTATATATGAATTGTTTGTATAAAACCTACTGTATAAGTTACATCAAAATGCTTTTGCTACCAGGAAAAGTTAAAAAATCTAGAAAGGGGTCTACACAAAAATACATTAATTTTAAAAGTATTTCAGTTTTTTTTTCTGAAGATTTCTAGACATTAGGTAGAACCAAGTTTTGCAAAAGGTTTAACGCCAAAACATATCTTGTCAGAACTAACATACAAAACAAAATATGAACCGCTTTGACATGTTCACAATAAATTGTCTGTATTAGGGCCGTATTGTTTGCAATAAAGTCTTGTGAGTTTACCGATAAAAAAGTAAGAATCTTAGTCTATCGGGTTGACTGTACATCCGTAACCTTGAAATGCAAGACAAATGAATGTTTGACAGAAAGTTCGCTGCTGCAGCGCGGCTGTCATCAGCATCTATCAGTCTCTTGGCCGGGGTTTATTGGATAACTTCTGCAATCTCCAACGGCCAAATGGGACCTTCTACAGAGCTATCAATAAAATAGTTCATTTGTTGGACAAAACTAGGTCTACTTTATACGTAAAAAAGTATACAAATGATTCATCAACTACCACTTTTAATCTAGTCACTATAGGACCAACAGTCTTTGATCAGTTTAAAATTTATGATAGAAAGGATGTGCACAAAAGTATTTTTATAATGTGGACAACTTGCAGGTTGACTGTTTAAAATGCAGTGCATATTTTAAGGAGGACGGCGTAGTAACCTAGTTAGGTTGAACAAAAAACTCAATGCATAAAAGGTATATTAAAAAACATTTCCTTTGACAATTTTTGATACTTATTGTCCGATTTTGTGATCGTTTTAATGCATACAATTACAAATGTTTTGTGTATGCTGTGAGCAGTTATACGCACTCCAGAGTAAGAAATGAAAAATAATTCATTTTGTAAACTGATCAGTGATATGAAAAAAATTTTAAAAGATGTTAAAATATTAAAAGCTTAAATGAAATTACCGTAGAATTTAAATACCATAATAGGAACTCACTGTATACATTTAATGTATATATATGATCATAGAAAAAGCCTGAAATTTTGCATGCAGGTAGCTTATAGCTTGTAACCCCCAGGAAAATCGCCAAAACCGACATTTTTATATTTGAACCCCCTTAAAAAAATATTTAAAACCCCCCAAAAAAGGCTTATGTAAAAATTATAGTTTTTGAGCTATAGTGCGCGAACGGATGGTCCTATCAAAAAATGGACACCACCACGTGCCACGGATTTTGCAAGATCTACAATTTTGGTCCTTTGACTTTTTGGCGTATCTCGCTCCTTCACCCTTAGGTAGCGCTAGATTTTTCAAAATTAAAACAATTTCGACGGTTATTTTCGTAGTTTTTAATTTCCTATCACTTTAATTTTGTATTTAAAGGCTTGATATTTGACACTGAATATATTGACACATAACCCTTCACGAAACACTCGATAAACTAACATGTTTTAATAATTAAACATCCCACAAAAATTAAAAACCCTAATTATTCCATAAATGACAAATTGCATTATCGACTTACTCAGGTAATTCTAGATAAGCTAGAAAAATGGAATTAGGCCTACATGTAGCTTGTCCATTGAAACCCCCACAAAAATTGCAAAAAGGTATAATTTTTTTAACCTCCTCAAAAAAATTCAAAATAGAGGAAATTTTGAACATCTCCAAAATAATGCATTTTTTGTGGCTGTAGCGGCCGAACTGTTGGTCCTATCGAGAAACGGAGACTACCACGACACACGGATTCTAGACGATCTATAAATTTGGTCCTATGACTTTTTGTCGTATCTCGTCTCCTTCACCCTTAGGTAGCGCTAGATTTCTCAAATTTCGGCATATTTTCTATATTTTGTGGCAGTTTTTTATTTCCTATCACGTTAGTATACTTGATGGAGGCCTAATATTGGGCACGCAGTATGTCTACATCACACTTAGTAAATATCAGCAGTCATATGACCAGTGTTAATGAATTAAAATTGTTGAAAAATGAAAAACTCAAAATATTTTAAGATATGACCGTTTTCTTGGTATAAGTAGTAATGCACTGGGGGTTCTGTGCCAATTTATATTATTGGACATGCACGTGACACCAATAATACTTAAGCTAGAGACGAGAGATTTGGCATGCATATGCTTTGCACCATTTAACCTCACAGAAAATTCCCAAGCATTATTTTTTTTGGTTTTAACAACCTCAAAACAATTCATAATAACGGTTATAAACAATCAAAATGTAGTGTTGTTTAAACAGTTCTAGCAGCCAAACGGATGGTCTTATACTTAAATATCTGCTGATTTGTCTGTTTTCTTAGTATAAGTAGTGGTCTTATTGGGCTTCTGGGCCATTTGAAACAACACCACTTCAACATGAGGCCAAACAGCGACCTGGGGGCGAAGCCCCCCACAGGGGTCTGGGGGTAGAGCCCCCAGCGAGCGAAGCGAGTGTATATATATATATATGATCATAGAAAATGATTAGAGTGCATAGTTCAAATTAATAGTTTTTATAAGTAATTTAATACAACCGAACACAATATAGGGCTCTTATATTTAGCCAATGATAAAGAAGAAACTATAACGTATAGGTCGGTGTTAATGTATATATTTGTTTAGTCTTTTTAAGTATCAACCATTGTACTCGTAAGGACATTACAGTTAATAATTCCGTTTAAAGTTTCGAACCGCTGTCCTGGTTTATCCTCAGTATTAGTTATAAAAGTAACATTTGGTATGAAAAATACCTGCTTTTATCGACGATTTTAAATATCAATCTCAAACCAGCTATTAAAGAATAAAATGTAAAAAAGTGTAAATGAATATAAACATTCAACAAAATTACAAAAGATGGAAACGTACAAAATACATTAATACAACATGAAGTAGATCAATACTTTAAACTTCATATATGCAATACCCTTTTTCAAATTTGAGTCCAAAGATAGGGTTTTAGATGTTTTACTCGAAATAATTGTTATGTTTGTATTGTACTATAGCAATGGGCGATCTTCCATTTGCCCAGCGGCATGAGTGGTTGTAGAATGACATGAAAGCCATTAAATCAGTGATGTCTTATAATGAAAATAGCCTACAATGTGATACATAGCTTTAGCTTGTGTGCCAGTTAAATCGATGCCTGCAGTGTGAGCCATATAGTTTGATTGTGTACCAGTTATACCACAGCCTGCAGTGTAAGCCATAGCTTTACGTTATCTGTCAGTTATATCATAGTCTGCAGAGTAAGCCATAGCTTTAGATTGTTTGTCAGTTATATCACAGCCTGCAGGGTGAGCCATAGGTTTAGGTTGTTTTTCAGATATATCACAGTCTGAAGTGTAAGTAATAGCTTTAGCTTGTGTGCCAGTTACATGACAGCCTGGATTGTAAGCCATAGCTTTAGCTTGTGTCAGTTATATCACATCCTGCAGGGTGAGACATAGCTTTAGGATGTTTTTCAGATATATCACAGTCTGAAGTGTAAGTAAAAGCTTTAGCTTATGTGCCAGTTACATGACAGCCTGGATTGTAAGCCATAGCTTTAGCTTGTGTGCCAGTTATACCACAGCCTGCAGGGGGTGACATAGCTTTAGATTGTTTGTCAGTTATATCACAGCCTGCAGGGTGAGCCATAGCTTTAGGGTGTGCCAGTTATACCACAGCCTGCAGTGTAAGCCATCGCTTTAGTTTGTTTGTCAGTTATATCACAGTCTGCAGGGTGAGACATAGCTTTAGCTTGTGTGCCAAATACATCACAGCCTGGATTGTATGCCATTACTTTAGCTTGTGTGCCAGTTTTATCTCAGTCTGCAGTGTAATCCATAGCTTTATGTTGTGTGCCAGTTATATCACAGCCTGCAGGGTGGGCCATAGCTTTAGGTTGTATGCCAATTATATCACAGTCTACAAAGTGAGCCTTAGCTTTAGTTTGTGTGTCACTTATATCACAGTCTGCAGTGTGAGCCAAAGCTTTATGTTGTGTGCCAGTTATACCACAGCCTGCAGTTTAAGCCATAGCTTTAGATTGTGTGTCAGTTATATCACTGTCTGCAGTGTGAGCCAAAGATTTTTGTTGTGTGCCAGGTATACCACAGCCTGGTGTACGCCATCACTTTAGTTTGTTTGTCAGTTATATCACAGTCTGAAGGGTTAGACATAGCTTTAACTTGTGTGCCAGTTACATCACAGCCTGGATTGTAAGCCATAGCTTTAGCTTGCGTGCCAGTTATATCACAGCCTGCCGGGTGAGACATAGCTTTAGGTTGTTTGTCAGTTATATCACAGCCTGCAGGGTGAGCCATAGCTTTAGGTTGTGTGTCAGTTATATCACAGTCTGCAGTGTGAGCCAAAGCTTTATGTTGTGTGCCAGTTATACCACAGCCTGCAGTGTAAGCCATCGCTTTAGTTTGTTTGTCAAATATATAACAGTCTGAAGGGTGAGACATAGCTTTAGCTTCTGTGCCAGCCACATCACAGCCTGGATTGTAAGCCATAGCTTTAACTTTTGTGTCAGTTATATCTCAGTCTGCAGTGTAATCCATAGTTTTATGTTGTGTGCCAGTTATATCACAGTCTACAGAGTGAGCTTTAGCTTTAGTTTGTGTGTCAGTTATATCAGAGTCTACAGTGTGAGCCATAGCTTTACGTTGTGTGCCAGTTATACCACAGCCTGCAGTGTAAGCCATAGCTTTAGGTTATGTGTCAGTTATATCACACTCTGCAGTGTGAGCCATAGCATTAGCTTCTGTGCCAGTTACATCACAGCCTGGACTGTAAGCCATAGCTTTAGCTTGAGTGTCAGTTATATCCCAGTCTGCAGTGTAATCCATAGCTTTAGCTTGTGTGCCAGTTATATCACAGCCTGCAGTGTAAGCCATAGCTTTACGTTATCTGTCAGTTATATCATAGTCTGCAGAGTAAGCCATAGCTTTAGATTGTTTGTCAGTTATATCACAGCCTGCAGGGTGAGCCATAGGTTTAGGTTGTTTTTCAGATATATCACAGTCTGAAGTGTAAGTAATAGCTTTAGCTTGTGTGCCAGTTACATGACAGCCTGGATTGTAAGCCATAGCCTTAGCTTGTGTCAGTTATATCACATCCTGCAGGGTGAGACATAGCTTTAGGATGTTTTTCAGATATATCACAGTCTGAAGTGTAAGTAAAAGCTTTAGCTAATGTGCCAGTTACATGACAGCCTGGATTGTAAGCCATAGCTTTAGCTTGTGTGCCAGTTATACCACAGCCTGCAGGGCGTGACATAGCTTTAGATTGTTTGTCAGTTATATCACAGCCTGCAGGGTGAGCCATAGCTTTAGGTTGTGTGCCAGTTATACCACAGCCTGCAGTGTAAGCCATCGCTTTAGTTTGTTTGTCAGTTATATCACAGTCTGCAGGGTGAGACATAGCTTTAGCTTGTGTGCCAATTACATCACAGCCTGGATTGTATGCCATAGCTTTAGCTTGTGTGTCAGTTTTATCTCAGTCTGCAGTGTAATCCATAGCTTTATGTTGTGTGCCAGTTATATAACAGCCTGCAGGGTGAGCCATAGCTTTAGGTTGTGTGTCAATTATATCACAGTCTACAAAGTGAGCCTTAGCTTTAGTTTGTGTGTCACTTATATCACAGTCTGCAGTGTGAGCCAAAGCTTTATGTTGTGTGCCAGTTATACCACAGCCTGCAGTTCAAGCCATAGCTTTAGATTGTGTGTCAGTTATATCACTGTCTGCAGTGTGAGCCAAAGATTTTTGTTGTGTGCCAGGTATACCACAGCCTGGTGTACGCCATCACTTTAGTTTGTTTGTCAGTTATATCACAGTCTGAAGGGTTAGACATAGCTTTAACTTGTGTGCCAGTTACATCACAGCCTGGATTGTAAGCCATAGCTTTAGCTTGTGTGCCAGTTATATCACAGCCTGCCGGGTGAGACATAGCTTTAGGTCGTTTGTCAGTTATATCACAGCCTGCAGGGTGAGCCATAGCTTTAGGTTGTGTGTCAGTTATATCACAGTCTGCAGTGTGAGCCAAAGCTTTATGTTGTGTGCCAGTTATACCACAGCCTGCAGTGTAAGCCATCGCTTTAGTTTGTTTGTCAAATACATAACAGTCTGAAGGGGGAGACATAGCTTTAGCTTCTGTGCCAGCTACATCACAGCCTGGATTGTAAGCCATAGCTTTAGCTTTTGTGTCAGTTATATCTCAGTATGCAGTGTAATCCATAGTTTTATGTTGTGTGCCAGTTATATCACAGTCTACAGAGTGAGCTTTAGCTTTAGTTTGTGTGTCAGTTATATCAGAGTCTGCAGTGTGAGCCATAGCTTTATGTTGTGTGCCAGTTATACCACAGCCTGCAGTGTAAGCCATAGCTTTAGGTTATGTGTCAGTTATATCACACTCTGCAGTGTGAGCCATAGCATTAGCTTCTGTGCCAGTTACATCACAGCCTGGACTGTAAGCCATAGCTTTAGCTTGAGTGTCAGTTATATCCCAGTCTGCAGTGTAATCCATAGCTTTAGCTTGTGTGCCAGTTATATCACAGCCTGCAGTGTAAGCCATAGCTTTACGTTATCTGTCAGTTATATCATAGTCTGCAGAGTAAGCCATAGCTTTAGATTGTTTGTCAGTTATATCACAGCCTGCAGGGTGAGCCATAGGTTTAGGTTGTTTTCAGATATATCACAGTCTGAAGTGTAAGTAATAGCTTTAGCTTGTGTGCCAGTTACATGACAGCCTGGATTGTAAGCCATAGCTTTAGCTTGTGTCAGTTATATCACATCCTGCAGGGTGAGACATAGCTTTAGGATGTTTTTCAGATATATCACAGTCTGAAGTGTAAGTAAAAGCTTTAGCTTATGTGCCAGTTACATGACAGCCTGGATTGTAACCCATAGCTTTAGCTTGAGTGTCAGTTATATCCCAGTCTGCAGTGTAATCCATAGCTTTAGCTTGTGTGCCAGTTATATCACAGCTTGCAGTGTAAGCCATAGCTTTAGGATGTGCGCCAGTTATAACACAGCCTACAGTGTAAGCCATAGCTTTAGCTATTGGGCCAGTCATATCACAGTCTGCAGAGTAAGCCATAGCTTTAGATTGTTTGTCAGTTATATCACAGCCTGCAGGGTGAGCCATAGCTTTAGGTTGTGTGTCAGTTATATCACAGTCTGCAGAGTGAGCCAAAGCTTTAGGTTGAGTGCCAGTTATACCACAGCCTGCAGTGTAAGCCATCGCTTTAGTTTGTTTGTCAGTTATATCACAGTCTGAAGGGTGAGACATAGCTTTAGCTTGTGTGCCAGTTACATCACAGCCTGGAGTGTAAGCCATAGCTTTAGCTTGTGTGTCAGTTATATCACAGTCTGCAGTGTGAGTTATAGCTTTAGCGTGTGTGCCAGTTACATCACAGCCTGGAGTGTAAGCCATAGCTTTAGCTTGTGTGTCAGTTATATCACAGCCTGGAGTGTAAGCCATAGCTTTAGCCTGTGTGCCAGTTACATCACAGCCTGCAGTGTAAGCCATCACTTTTGCTTGTGTGTCAGTTATATCACGGTCTGCAGTGAGAGTTATAGCTTTAGCTTGTGTTCCAGTTATATCTCAGCTTGCAGTGTAAGCCATAGCTTTAGCTTGTGTGCCAGTTACATCACAGTCTCCATTGTAATTTATATCTTTAGCTTGTGTGCCAGTTATATCACTGTCTGCATTGTAATCCATATCCTTGGCTTGTGTGCCAGTTATATCACAGTCTCCATTGTTTCCATAGTTTTAGCTTGCGTGCCAGTTATATCACCGTCTGCATTGTAATCCATAGATTTAGCTTGTGTGCCAGTTATATCACAGAATGTAGTTTGTGTCATAGTTCTATCTGGAGTGCCTGTATATCGGTCGGATCCCGTTTTTGCCTGGATTTGAAAAACAATATAAATTTGAATTCTATAGGATGTAAATTGTTTCGATATGATGTTTAAAAACAATCAATAACAAGGTTTTTACGATAATTAGACAGGTTTATTTTGATGAAGATGCATTTGTTTACTTTAAACGTAATATTATTACCATTGAAGTGACCAAATGCTTTTATTAATCCTTGCCGGCTAATTCTTTCGCAGTAGCTTGTCAGGTGTGTTGTGTTGAGGAGTTTAACGATTGGCGCATTTAATGTTTAACATAAACTAACGTTGCACAGCGCACTGAAAAATACTTTTTAGTTGCTTTTTAACACAAGTTGTATACAGCACACAGCATATTACAGTTCGCTGCGTCAGTTAAGTTAGGTTATGTTACTGATATATGTATGAAATAACAATACCTAAAATTAATAATAATTATGCTAACAATGAGCCAAGTCCATACATCATTAGTCTACCAATCTGTGGTATCAAATGGATCTGCTTAACTGTGGGACTTTTTATCTAGATTATTCAACATTACGAACATAGAGAAAATCTTGTTTATACACTCCTTAACACATACTCATAAAACTACTCGTAAACCGAACTTAAATTAGCTGTTAGCGTTGCTTTGCCGGTGTTTAGAATCAAAAAAGGTAGTATGAAATTGCGATGTGGCGAGAATTTCTTAAAACTAGTTTGTATTATTTCTTACCCGTTATAATTCTGTCAGGAATCAAAATAAAATTGATAATATTTTCTTAAACTGAGATACATATTAATTTATAATGTAATGACTTAATATTTGCGATCCAATACATTTTGGAAAAAATAGAGTACAACTTTCAACGTTTTATAAAAATAGATTAGGAAAATCAGGTCAGATTTTATAACACTCATAAAAAATTCTCGCTATAACGATACATTAACAAATGTTATAACTAAACTGTGATGGGTGGACCAACTATTTGTATAAATCAGATGGTTACCAGAATTGCAGAAAGTCAGATAGCTCAATTAACCAATACCTGAAACAAAGATATAAAGAGTAATTATAAAATGAACTAAGAGTGTATACATACAGTGATAAAGACTACCAGTCATGTTGAAAAATGCTCAATAAGTCAATTCAGTTCGGATTAATATATTGACTGTAGATATTCACTCCACATTATGTTGTACAGTACTGTAATGATATAGGATATTGATCAATCATGTACATAGTTATAATATACGAGTATAACAGAACATACGTCAGAAGGGTCCACAATAGTATTAAATGATCGGCTCTGTAAGGGGCGAGACCCTTTATGATCCGGTAAATGATCAGATCACTAATCCTTGGAGGAAATGAGACTTGATTCAATCGCAACATGTATACTATTACGATTGATGTATCGTTCGGCAATTTTTATTTATATTATTTTGTTTATTGTGTATTTAAATATACTTAAATTAATTTTTTTTTACTGCACTTAGAATTCCAGTAGGTTATTTGTTTTTAAATGCAATCAAGTTTTTTAAAGTACAAACTATATAATAATATTATATACGTGGTGCTTGTAAATGCTTAAATGTATGAATATAAAAAGTAAGAATATTTAAGTGCACAATAAACGCATTAATATAAAGAAAAAACTGCCGAAAGATACTAAAATCCTAAAAGTATAGGGTGTCCAAATACTATTATATGGGTTTGGCGCAAAAATAGAATTTGGTGGAAATCATCAAAAGGAGCAAACAACTTCTCATAAACTTCTTTATAAACCGTTCCGCTTTTCGGTTGTCTGCCTGTATGTGATTTTTAATCAATGTGGCAATCTTAGGAACCACTTGAGGTACTGACTTTAAACTTAGCATGTTTATAATACTATATTAGGGCTAATTAGTGAATTTCTGTATCTGTTTAGTCAACAGTATAAATGAAAACAAGTAATTTCGTAAGTTAAATAGTTTACAAGTATTACATACATTCGGACCATTACTTATGAGACCATTTTGTTTCTAATTATGACCGATTCTAATTAAAAAATCTATAAATTACTAGGTTATATTAGAATTGCACATCCGTGGTTATTCATATATATATATATATATATATATATATATATATATATATATATGTATATGTATATATAATATATAAATATGTATTAAATATAGATTTGTTTTGTTTTAGCAAAACAAAACTTCTAAAACAGGTATATTTTAAAAGGTAGTTACGTTATAAAATAAGTGCATTAAAATTAGTATCAGTTAGTATAAAGGTTTATCACTCATGTCACTAGTATTACATATGTCATGTATACTATACACTTGGAAATGGTATGTAAATTATGACTAATCTACATGTATAGTGTATAGTGTCAGGTAGTCATACAAGACAGCATGGTTATGGCTCTATTAGTGTTGGCTGAATGTAATGATCCCTATATAATATGTGACAGCTACGAGCTTTTTGATGCTTAACGTATTACCAATATATATTTTTGTATAGAACCGTTGTTTAACTAAACTGATATCTTAAACCATGAATTACGTTATATTTCACGGTAAAATATTGCATCAGCACAATTCCTTTCTATATCGTGTTAAAGGTTAAGGATTTCACGTATTACAAATAATTTTTAAAATTGAATTAATATCAAATAATATTAAAATCCTTTTTTAGCCATGACTTGGAACCCTGGGTAATCCAGGTATATTGATCCTTGGAATTTTACACCCCATTATTGTAAGATATAGTTTTAAATTTACCTTTTATCCCAAAATAATTGTAGCTTTTGAAAAATATGTTTACAATTTGTTTGCTTATGTATTTATGTAGTACTTATATAGTTTTGTAATCTATGCTTATGTAATTCGTTGTAATAAAATAACCCACGTTAAATACTTAACAAAACTCATAAACATGTCTTTATTTGAAGCCTTTAATATATTTTTCCTTCTTACACTCTTACACTGGTATATAATTCAAACCTGCTGTGGGCAACTATCTAGTATAACGGTAATCATCTTGCATTTCGGGAAAGAGGTCACGGATTTGATTACTACAATAGCTGAAAGCCAAATAACTTGGAGCGATTTGGACCGTTATCCTTTAACAACGTTTGAAAAATTCCAGTGGAATTAATGGCACCAAAAACAAAAACGGCTACAGCTTTCTCCAACTTAACAAATAATAACTGACAAGGAAATTTTGTATAATTTCTTACTATGCTTAACTAATACTTTATTAAAATGAAAAGCAAATAATAAAAAATTGCTTTTTAATAAAATCAAAAGCTGATGATAAAACAAAAAAGCTGCAAACAAAAAAGCTGCAAACAAAAAAACAAAAGCTGCAAACAAATATAATTTGCGGCGATGTTTTTTAACTACAATTTTGATCACTAATATATATTAGTACTGATACCATTTACCAGTATTTTAAGTATCATATTTTTCAAGTATTTCACTTAACATACCTTTTTAGATATTAAATAGGGTATTTCAGCTGAATAACGTAGTGTAGCGAATATAACAATTTTATTGTATACATGATAAGAATGGCAATTATTATGGAAGGTATTCAAATTTTAATGACATCACAGTTATAAATACGACTTATATATATTTAGGTACGAGAGTACCTTCGTGACGATGAAAACCAATTTTCTCAGTAAAAAAATGTATTGTACCATCACGAACACCAGTTCGTGATGGTACAAATCGAAAAAAATAACAAATAAAAAACAGCGTTTTATTGGAAACTTTGTGAGGGTTTGACAGACTTAGACGTTTATGTTCCCGGATTACTCGAATATTACATCATCCTCTAGCCAGATATATTATTAGTGAATTTCCTATGGAAAGTGAACTATTAGCATGAACCGCATGGTGAAACTAAGCCCGGGACCACCATGGAAGATCCTAACGTGACCCCCTGAACACGTTTTGGGGGGTCGTTCAAAATTATATATATATGTGTATGCACTCTAGCGGTCAAATTTTTTGTCCGATTTACTTCAAATTTGGTAGGGTCGTTCCTTTCTATAATCAGTTGTACAAGTTCGTTGGGAAAAAAGATCGAAAAACTCTAAACCCCTTTTTGGGGGATTATTCTTTCAAATTTCGAGTTTTTGAGCCCAAAAAGGGTTAGAAAAGCCCCGGATGTAAAATTAATGCATGTATTAATATGGGAATTAGTGATTAGTGAAGCGAAAGTACTAAGCCCTCTCTCGTCATTCTATCATTAATATTTACCTAGTTATTAAAGAAAATGTATATCAGCCAAACACAGTACGTTGTCTTTTGTGGTTTTTACATTAGAAAAGCATGTTATTCATTTGTTGGTGTATCTGTATCATCCCCAGCAACCTCGCACCTACCTTCAAGCCTGACTGGACCTTATCCTAACCTTATAACGTGCAACAATGTATTCAAAGCATTTCAGGTAAATGAAACCAGGAGCATCAGAACAGCCAAAAAATCAATGTTTTCAGATTTCAATCAAATTGGAATAAATGTATATTTTTACACTGGTTTTGAGTTTTAAAAGTTCTATATGTGGAAGTTCACTTCCCTCACAACAGCGAGCTGCGTGAGAACTCGTCTTAATATTTCTACAGGTGCAGTAATGTTGAACAATGTATTTAATTCAGGTTTAAGCGGCAATAATTAAAATATAAAGTTATTTGTGAATATATTAATTTAAAGGCCGACAGAAAATAATGAGGTTATCCTTAAAAACCTCTAAGACTTATAAAAATTTAAAATAGCTGATGTGAAAATTTGTTATTAATCTACTTTTGTCTTTTATTTAGTATATTACTGAAATGGAAAAAAACCAATAAAAAGTATTATTTTCAAAAGTAATTGTTTCATTGCAACAGTTTCTTTCTTTGACTTTGAAGTGACTCTGATAATGTGAAATGTAGATTTAAAAAATAAATCACCATTTCAACATCCAATCCGTATATAATCTGTTCATTTTATGTTTACTACTAAATCCAATCATAACAGTCACCAACCTATTACTCGTTTACCTATTACATTCGGTCACTAACTGTTGCTGATGTAGGACAAATTACTATTGGTTTATATATACTAAACTGTTACACCATGAATAGATAGTAACTCATTCCCAAACTATATACAGGCATCTACAATAATTAAAACTCATACACATTGTTAAATTAGTTATGCTACAAATACTGTATATACGTCAGTATGTGCACATCAATTAGCGTTTTTTTCAATATAAAAGAATTTGTTTTATCTACAACCTATACCTTCTATAATAAATAAAATTTAAATTAGCAAAGACTATTGTACCCATATCGACTCTCTGCTTCTTCGATTTCAAACATTAAAATTCTCAACCAAGTGGATACGGGTGTGGTGGATAGAGAAAAATGAAAATTGAAAAATAATTGAATTTTGATTTGAATTGTTTATGTTTTTACGGAGGACCTTTTGCGGAATGAAATATGACAAAGAAGGTGATACAATGATATTAGTTTTATTTTATTTACATCCAAGAATCAGTTCTGCTTTGACTTACCATCTTCTTTAACACACTGTCTTCTTTCACTAATTATTCTGTTTTTCTATACACTTCAAATAACAGTTTTTAATTTGCACAATATAATAAAAATAAATGTTCATATTAATGAAAGATTGCGGGATGAAATATGCGGTGAATTAAGGTAATGAAAAGGAAGCTGTTGTATGAAAACTCAAGAGGGAAATGTAATGTGAGAATGTTTTATTTCGGTTTGAAAACAATGATTAAAATAAACAAAAGTCAGCTGATTGAAACATAGCAGATGATTTGAACAAGAAATAAAAAGGTATGAAGGGAATAAATACAAATTATTTAATTGAAAGTATTGAAAGCTGTTGTAATGTGATGTTACCAACTATCTGAATGAAATAAGAAAACAAATATTTAAAATATATTATAACAAGTTCATAAATCTTCACCAGGGTAAATATTATATTTAAAACGTGCATTTTACGTTAATAATAGTATTTTAATACGTAATACACAAGTAATTATATTTAGTGATTAGATCTTCGGAGCTTGCCGTTAAAGGAATCTCCAAAAAAAAGGATGAAATAAAGCAATATGTCAGTGTACTGGTGGACTTCGGGCCTGAATGAAATACGTGAGTAAAGTGTTAACCGAAAAGGTGGGAGGTTTAATCCCTGAAACTATCTCTGGCATTAAAGAAGAGTTATATCCTTTTGCTAAATTTTTATTCGGTTAAAATATTACACAATATGTCCCATTATGCAACTGTCAATTGCATTTGCAAATGCATTGATAATCTACATAAGTGGTAAATTGTAATGATTCGTTAAATTCACATAACAAAGAAAATATAATTTGAAAATATAGATAAAACTTGTATAAACTTATTTGTCTTTACACACTTTTTGTAAGTTCCGATTTGAAACGGTCCAAACCCTAATTTTGTAACGATCTAAGGTCGACTGCATCTTAGAAGGTATCATTCATTGATTTACTTCACCTAAGCATTGCAATTGGCTTGAAGTAACTTTAAATAGTTTTATAGCAGAGGGTAAATTAGTGTTAGCTACAAAACCCTTACCCTACGATAAATGTTGTAACACAAGCAGTTATTACCTAATTCACTACAATATGAAACAAGTAGCCAGGCATTCTGTATTGCTCACTCTTGTAACTCTATTAGTTTCTTGTTGCTCATCTAGTAATATTATTTGATCAAATATTAAAATTTCAAACAGTGAAATTATGAATTCCAATTTTTAATTGGTGATTTCTGGCAAATAAATAATGGCATAATACATAATGTTAATGAAAAAGTATGGAAAAAGAAAAATAATTTTCAAATGCCCATATTTGAGTAACCTACATTAAAACATTCTAGAACGATATGTGTTATATAATAATGTGCTAAATAAAACACGGTTAGGATATGTACAAAGAACACTCTATAAGCAGCAAATTCTCCCAGTCGAGGTAACAAATAAAGGCAGTGTATATTAAAGGGAGCGTTTCGCATTCTTGTCACCAGACCCCGGGGACAAGGACGTCACATGCGTGGGTTTCACCTGGTCTTTTATTCGAAACGGTTTTATCATTACCTTCATGTTAAAATATTAAACACGAACATTTTACTAATGCTGGTCACTAAATAATGTCAATCATTTTGTGTGCTTTTACAAATTTTTCTCCCATAAAAACTTGTTATGGATAATTTTTGAAAATTAAATATGATATTTTTGGATATATTTCCTTTGAAGTGCATTGTTTTAAATTTACATCGTTTCACTTAAGCAACCGATTACGAAAGCTATTGTCATATTATTTAATACGATTTTTATCAATTATACTTCTCCACCTCTTTACTACGTGGCTTTGTATGGCCTTTCTCTGTATGTTGTCTGTGGCCTTTTTATCGACGCATTAAATTAAGTGTATATTGGAATGTTCTCAGAGTTTACAGAACTTTAAAAATATTAGCTTGTTATACTTCTTCTACTACTGTCATTAATTTTCCTTTACTTCGTTCAAAGTCATGTGCATATCAAAATAAAGCTCATGTTTTAAAGAGTAATGAATTTTAAATAGAAACGAGATCGCACGCAGCACGATGATGTGAGGGAAGTGAATTTCCGCATTAAAACATTAAAAAGATCAAATAAAGGGTTTAAACCAACACTGGTTGCATTTTTTTGAAAATTGAAAAATTTTATTGTTTGGCTGTTTTGATGCTCCTGGTTATATTTAAATTCACTAATAGGATACCAATGTTGTACATTATAAAGTTAGAAGGAGGTATTGTCGGGATAACAAGTTGGTATAGGGGTATAGGGGGTGATAAAACGATGTTAAGATATGAAAAAGCCTTTTTCAGTATAAAATACCCATAAGACAACGTACTGTATTTTGACAAGTAACATTTTCTTTAATTACTTGGTAAGTACTCGGTATGCTAGAATGATGAAGGAGGGCTTGAAATCTTTGGTTTTTACGTAAATAAGGTAATGTGCAATAAGTGTACATTTGGGGCTTCTTTGACCCTTTTTGGGCCCAAAAACTCAAAATTAAAAATCTTAAAATCCCCAAAAAAGGGGGTTAGGGTTTTCCGATTGTTTTGCCCAACAAACTTGTCCAACTGATTATAAAAAGGAATGTCTCTACCAAATTTGAAGTCAATCGACTAAAAATTGCGACCGCTAGAGTGCGAACATACACACACACACACACACACACACACACACACATATATATAAAGTTTTTAGAGACCCAAAAAACTTGTTTAGGGGATCACGTTAGGAACTTCCATGGTGGTCCAGGGCTTAAGCCTCACCGTGCGGGTCATGCTAATAGTTCACTTTTCCATAGGAAATTCACTAAAAATGCAAACTGTTCTTTAAACAAATTTAAAATATTTTGTTCATTATTTTGAAACGAAAGAATAAATATTAATTCCAATTCCATTCAAAGGGGTTGTCTATCGTAGGACTTTACAATGGTTGACAACAAGACATGTTATTTATTCCAAGATTCACACGGATATACCTTAGTTTGTGTAATACACTGCATGCACGAGTCCTAACCATATTTCATGTGTAATTTAACCATATTTTACATGACCATAGGGTCTATTAAGTGAAAAAAATTATTGTTAAATTTGTCTAGGTAAATCCTTTTATTGGTAATCTGAAACATCTTATGTGCGACGTCCTATATCTGTCCTTTTTTCCAAAACTTGCTCTAGACGGAAATCATGTACCGGAAATTAACGTGTTTGAGATCTTTCGCCGTGTTTTTGATTCGAAGTATTCCTGTGTAGACATCTAGTTAATATTTAAGATTATGTAAGATATAGATTAAGATATAGATGTAAGATATAGATCTAGATTGTAATACGTTTCTTAAAGGAATGTCGAAGATGGGTTTTCATCGGTTCATGGTATGGTTTAGCCAGAAGTGTTAAGTCTTTAAGTTAAAATCTTCCCTCTTCCCTCTTTCCTCCACTATCCACAGTTCAGGTCAAAAACTTTTAATTTTACTTTTTTCAATCATAGTCAAGTTTACTAAAGATCTATGAAAATCAATAGACAGCAGTCGTATCCTTTTAAAAACAAAAAACAACACGTTAGAATTCACTGTATGCCTCTTTCTAAGCAATCTTTAAATTTAAATACCTCCGTCGCAGCAAACCCGCGTACTCAGAAAATGTCCAATGCATGATACATGTCTTAATACCACATAAAGCCGCATGCCAAATAAAAAGATATTCCCAAATAATCAACATAAACGATTTTAATTATTCTCCATGGGTATGAGTACATGGGTTTGCTGAAACAAGAAACATAAACAATTGGTGTCTATTCAAATATCAATATAACTCAACTAGGTGAAGCCACATACCTAGTTTCATCAACAACCTAGATTACCGATGGATGATACCCGCTTGATTACCGCTAGGATAGAATAACCTAGATTCATAAATAAGCGATATATCCCATTTTGATTAATCTCCATAAGAATAACATGGGTGATGAGTACGTAGGCTTGCTGCAACAAGGAACGAAAAAAATGGGTGTTTAGGCAAATATCAATATAACTCAACTAAGTGAAGTCCTATACAAGGTTTTATTAATTTATATTTATGTTCATAATTAAGTGAGACATAGCATTTTAATTTTTCTCCATAAGAATAACATGGGGGCTGAGTACGCAGGTTTGCTGCTACGGGAACCTTTAGCAAAAAATCTTTTTTAGCAAATATCAATAGACCACAACCAGATAAAGCCCTATATTAAGTTTCCTCTGTATACGTTCTTAAATAAGTGAGATATAATTTTTTTATTTTTCTCCATAAGAATAACATTAGACAACGTACTGTGTTTAGCACTTTCAATATCTCGGTAACCGATTGACGTAAAGTAATGATCAAAATACCAAATTGTGTGTTATTTAAGCTGAATCCAATGGTAAAAACTAAAATTTGGCTATTTCAAAAATTATATGTAAAACAATAAAAAAAAAACATTTTTGGGGAACAAAACTCCCCCCAAATACCCCTTTAGGTAGAGCGATATGACTGGTTTTAAAACTTAAGTCATGAATGTTGCTCTACACGTGTATACTAAATTTCTTCAAAATTGGACCTTGATATATATATATATATATATATATATATATATATACAGTTTCAAACGAATGGTGTTTTTGTGGCCTGGGGACCTCAAAACGAAAAGTTATTATGGTCCCGGGCCTAGGTCTTACCTTGCCGACTACGGTAATAGCTTCCTCCCTATAGCAGCAATTCGCTAAAACATATTGTAGCGGTAAAGACAGTGCTAATGTAGGCACGCGGGTAGGTATGGCCAACACGAGGCCACAGATTAGTGTGTGACAATTACTCACTGTTAGAGTAACATACATCCGTCCTTCCTCTCCAACCCCATTGTTCTTATACGTTTAGGGCTTCCATTCACGGTGTCGGCCACTGTTCATCCACTACTATACCTGTTTAACTGCTTTACACTACAAAACTTGTATTTCGTGTTATTTTATTTACACACCGACTAACTAAACTAACTCTGAATCCTTCATATAATTATATCCTATAATTTATAGGTTATAACAAATATACAGTATTAATTTTTTCTGCTCAACCTTACAATGTAAATTCAACCTGTCATTGAAACCATGGCCTATAAAGTATTAAGACAAATAATATAATTATTTTATTAGTTTAATATTTAAAACAATAGAACGTAGACATGTAATATAAGGGTTTAACGTTAGTTTATAATGTATTTTATTATTGTAATTATTTAAATCAAAGTTTTTGTATTATTCTTGGAGACTATTCACACACACATATTTCACGATCGTTTCAGCACTCCTATTCTCATACTGTATTATGCTGTGACAAAGTTTTCTCTATGGATGTATCATATTAAATTAATAATTGTTTAATGGTATTGCCGAAGTGGTTTGTGTCCAAAAGACAACTAAAAGATTTAGAAATACTTGAATTTGGTTTTAAAATAAATATAATAACATGCAAGTGTTTCTGATAATACTATTTGAACTACTACGCTAATTGTGAAAATAGCAGAACCAGAGAAAGAACACTTTCCGTGAAATGTCGGATATATTTGAGGTAGTGAGAGAAAACGGTGTATATTAAAGGAGTGTTCCACGTTCTTGCCACCCGAGACCGCTGTCAGGATAATGCGAAATCCTGGACGACTGGACGTTTTAACAAAAGACAAAAACTTGAAGTAAATTGTCATCGTATATCCCGTGAGCTGTATAAAACACCATTGCGACACTAAATAGATTTAAATTTGTAGTAAAGTTAGCTATCAAAATATGCTTTGACATTACTATCAATAGAAATATTTTTGGATTAAATTAATTTAGGGACTGG
Organism: Allygus modestus; assembly: GCA_963675035.1. NCBI lineage: Eukaryota > Metazoa > Arthropoda > Insecta > Hemiptera > Cicadellidae > Allygus > Allygus modestus. The sequence continues at coordinate 393,055,887 of OY776112.1, read as the reverse complement.
TTTACGATAGTCTATGTAAGTAGTGAAAAGTGATTTTTTAAACCTCAACAGAAAATGAATGATTATAGTCTGTTTCAATTATTTATGATTTATTTTATGATGATCTTAAAAGAAAAAAGAAACTTGTAACTACAATATAACAAAATTTAATCCGTAGGCAAAAAACACAACTGTTTTGGAATTTAGTATTAAGAGAGAAACATACTACATAAGTGTATATAAGAATAGTAAATGATAATGGAATGTATTTTTTGTTTTTTTCATCGATAGTATTGCCTGTGTCTCCTCTAGTCACACGTTTATAGTTTGGATAGCGAACGGTCTAAACCCTGGTCTTGTTACTGTTTGAGGTTGACATTTTCTTAGAAAACATAATTAATTAATAGTTCAATTATTTACTTTTGGCTTTGAATGTGGTATACCAATTGTGTGCGTGTGTGAGTGTGTCTGTGTCTGAGAGAGCACGTGTTTGAGTTCGTGTGTGTGTCATTTTCATGTCTCTTATGGCAATTTTGCCTTTTTAATTTCAAAATATTGTTTTTTATTTTATTACTTTAAAAAAATCACTTACCCTATCAACTGCTGTAATTTTGATATACAAGACAAATATGTTTGTTTTTTACCTGTCTAATTGTATTATACAGTTTAAATAATACGGGAGTGTGTTTATTGTGTGTGTCGAGAGTAGCTGTAGACGTTGCATCCTTATTTGTAGACTAGTACTGATGAACTCGTCCTCACGCACAGGCCTACATGCCTATGTGAGGATTTGTTTCCAATGTTTCAAAACTTGTATGTTACCGTACTGCTTGAATTGGAAATAAATTTGAATTACAAATGTCAGCTGGGTCCTGTTTCAAACCTTCCCAAAAATGTTACCAGGTGCTAATCAGGATCGATCTGACGAACCTCGGATCACGAAGCCAGCACCATAACCACTGTACAACCCAACTTACAAAAGCTTACTGACTGTGTTTAGAGATAGAATTTCTTAAACAGGTAAAATGGAAACATGGAAATAAACCTGTGAAGAGTGGAGATAAAAACTGCCAACTCTTGACGGAATGACTTTGATAACTGGGGATTTGTTACTCCATCAGTTACATGGTCCAGAAAGGGCAACCTCCACAAAGCTGCTCATTTAATGCCATTGTAGGTCTTTTGATGTTCTATCATTTATATTTTTCTCCTTCTGTATCTTTTATCTCAGATTTGAAGGATTTCTCTTGCACTGCTAAAGTTAAAAAGTATGTTTGCTAAATGTATTACGTGTTGTGTAATCGGTGACGTTAGCGTAGTAATAATATGGATGTGGACATATAATGAATACGTAAATGATAAAAATGTGTAGGTCTCAAATAAATATTACATAACAAAATTGCTGTTTTACATTTTTCTATTCCCAGTGAAGTTATCAATTTAGGTAAATAAGATTTGAGTACTTAAAAAGTGGGTCGAACAGTATTAATTTGAAAATAAACACAAACAATTACAAAATTATAAGAAACTAAAACAAATTAATTCTTGTCCCACAAAAATATTTATAGATTTATGTAATAACTATTGATTACAATGAAATAAAACATTCTATAGTTATTACATAACAATTTATGCAAATAAAGCGACAACCAGTAACGTATAAACAACATAAATAAGTACCGTTCAACACTAATTACACGGAATATACCCCTATATTTATGATATTTTAAATGCAAAGACATTTTTAATCAAACAGATCAATTTTAAAACTAACAATTTTACAATTATAAACACAAACAATTACAAAATTATAACATACTAAAAAAATTAATTGTTATCTCACAAAAATATTGGTTATAGATTAAATATTTCTTAATTCTTTAGTTTTATTTTGGACACAAACCACTTCGGCAATACCATTAAACAATTATTAATTTAATATGATACATCCATAGAGAAAAATTTATGTCACAGCATAATACAGTATGAGAATAGGAGTGCTGAAACGATCGTGAAATATGTGTGTGTGAAGACAGTCTCCAAGAATAATACAAAAACTTTGATTTAAATAATTACAATAATAAAACAGATTATAAACTAACGTTAAACCCTTATATTACATGTCTATGTTCTATTGTTTTAAATATTGAAACTAATCAAAATAGTGATATTATTTGTCTTAATACTTTATAGGCCGTGGTTTCAATAACAGGTTGAATTTACATTGTAAGGTTGAGCAGAAAAAATTAATACTGTATATTTGTTATAACCTATAAATTATATAATGTATGAAGGATTCAGAATTAGTTTAGTTAGTCGGTGTGTAAATAAAATAACACGAAATACTTAAGTTTTGTAGGATAAAGCAGTTAAAAAGGTATAGTAGTGGATGAACAGTGGCCGACACCGTGAATGGAAGGCCTAAACGTATAAGAACAATGGGTGGTTGGAGAGGAAGGACGGATGTATGTTACTCTAACAGTGAGTAATTGTCACACACTAATCTGTGGCCTCGTGTTGGCCATACCTACCCGCGTGCCCACATTAGCACTGTCTTTACCGCTACAATATGTTTTAGCGAATTTCCCCTATAGGGAGGAAGCTATTACCATAGTCGGAATGGTAAGACCTAGGCCCGGGACCATAATAACTTTTCGTTTTGAAGTCCCCAGACCCCAAAAACACCATTCGTTTGAAACTGTTTATATATCAAGGTCCGATTTTGATGAAGATTAGTATACACGTGTAAAGCAACATTCATGACTTTAGTTTTAAAACCAGTCATATCGCTCTATCGAAAGGGGTATTTGGGGAGGGGTTTGTACCCCAAAAATGGGGTTTTTCATCTTTTTCCATATAACTTTTGAAATAGCCAAAGTTTAGTTTTTACCATAATATAATTACTTATAATTAATAACTGTCCAGTTATTTACACAATAATACAGGTTTTTTAGCTTCCAACTGCGAATTAGTTTGTGAATATCACCTTTGTTTGTTTATGTGTATTTATTACAGTCTGAATGACCTTGGTCCAAATCTTATGTTCCATGTTCAATTATTGTATAAATTGTGGGACGCAGAATGCTTTTAAGAATCTACACATAAAATAACTGTGTTGTTAAAGTATATAATTTTGAGGGGAAGTGATGCATTTCCAGCATGCCGATTAGTTTTATGTATAAAAACGTATACGAGGGGGCAGTGACCATAGTGACCATAATAAGGTCTGTCACGATGGAGGGGAGATCCCCCAAATCTGAGGTAGAGAACTCGTTAACACTCTCCCTCCCCGTCATCCTCCCCTACATTCGTCACTCTCCCCTTCCATAGGGATTCAGAGACCTTCAACTACCAACAGCCCATCAGACCTCTCTTTACTTGACCCAGAATTTTGAGCAACTAAAATATTCAAAATATTTTATCAAGACAATTTTCCAAAGTAACAGTTGCAATACGTTAACTATCCAGAGATAACTGAACTTTTTCGAACCAGTGGCGATGATTTTAAAATATTCTTGACATTTTTTTAACCTTACCTATTACTTGAAGTGTAAATAATTACATTATGATTCGTGACATTGCATTGGTCCTGATGACATAAAGAGGAGGAGACTAGTTATTAACCTAAATGCACGTTAGTTACTTTTTACAGCGATTGGAGTTTCTTTACCTCCCGAAACTTAGTTTAATTTGAATACAAAGAACAATAGGTAAAGTCCAAACAAATTTCAACTAAATAAGGTGTTTTGTTTCAATTTTATGTTTGATTTGTTTATGTTAGCCACCTTTTAAGAAAATATCACTTGTCTCGCCCAAAATGTAATTGAACGTAGAATTTATAACAAGTCTCTCACATATTTATTTTGAAACACCTATTTTTTATATGTAAAGTTTTACAAAACAACCATTTGTGGGATTTTTTTTAAAATTTAAAACTTGACTGAAACTAAAATTATCAAAAAGATTGAGCTTTTACATAAATGTGTTATGTCCACAACACTGAAACCATTTAAAAAATAGGAAACAGTTTTTACAGCTTAGGCGTTTATCATTTCAAAGATTAATTGATAGCATGAAAACACCCCAAAACTTAAAAAAAATCCGAAATACAAGTTGTAAATTAAAATATTGGTAAATGATATTGCAGAAGAATAAAACCTTTCTATATCCAGGCAAAACAGGTTTAAGTACTGTTTTGGTAATCCAGTCGTGTTGGCTCATTTAGAAGACAAACAGTCGCCTAATTCCCTTAACAGCTTCAACCAGTGCGGACTGAAGCCTAGAACTGAATACATCATGTCCTCTTATTTACTGCTTTAAGAAAAGAACAATGCGTGGCACCATTGTATTTCAATATTTGTTTTAATTGTTCCTAAAATAAATAAATTTGGTTATCAAGTTGCATTGTATTGTATTACCGTTCCAAATTCAGAAAAAAATACGTACCTAGTTTAATTTGTTTACCAATTACTCTTTTATTATTTAATGCATACATTTTGTGTACCCACCTACAAACATACATATATATGTCTCTCATACAAGTTGTGTATAGTATTTCAGAATAACGTGTAACAATAACAAATATTTAACATTTTTTAGCAGCAATGTTATAGAAAATTCCGTGAAGACACTTATTAAAATTGGAAATAATTACATCTGCTGTCTCTTGACTCACCTCGGTCATCAGACCCGTTTCAGTCTATATTTCAGTAATATTTACCACGCTATATTTAAAATAAATGTCCTCTTCTATCGTCTGGTATTAAGGTCGACAGCGTTCCACAAGACGACGAAGCCTAAAGTAATCTGTATGCAAATATAATCACCGGTCTGTCACCCGACAACTTTTCCAATTTATCAAAGCACATCCCCCTACAATCCCCCTACATCCCCCCCCCCGCCCGGACACGTGTTCCCGTGTAGCGGTTACTTGGGCATCTCTAAAAAATATGTGTTTCAGAGAGTTAGATCTACGCTTCCACGCTTTATCACTGAGTCTTTTTTGTATCGCTCTGATTCCGTTGGAAAACAATAGTGTGGATTGATATCTTTGTAACTTTGAGCGTAACAAACCCTTATAAACTATTACATATTGTGTACAACACTATTCTGTGTTATTATTGTACACCGTCTACCATAAATTATACTGAGGTCATCCTTATAAGTAGATATAGTTGCATATTTCAAAGGACATGTTTATTAGTGAGCTTGACTTCTATGATCTACCTAGGAATTCTTCTTATTAATTACATTGAATTCTTATCGTTTAATTCTTATTAATAATTTAATTTTTATTAATTATTTAATTCTTAGTTAAATGTTTAATAGATATTACATTTTCTAACTCAAAGAAAAACATACTAACGGTTTTACCATTGTTGGTGATATAACACCTTTGTGAAAAGTCACCATTTATAAAATCCAGGTTCACCTTTAATATGCGAATCATATACATTTTACTACAACATTTTCATAAGTATTAATTATATTTAATACAGATACTCCTGTTTCATAATTAACATTTTGAGTCACCCACGTTGATTTTTGACTTCTGTGATTTAGTAATATTTTTCATCGTCATTTGTAGCAGAAATTTACTCCAATATTTTTAAAATAAAATAACGCCAAGGGTTGGGGGTGGGGTTGTTGTTAGTCAAGCAAGTTGTTTAATTGTCACAGCCTTACCACAAAGTGGCTGCAGTGGGATTCCTGTCATCCCAACCCCTCCCCTCATCTCAAACTTGCCATCATTATAATCAGAAGACTGTTTAGGAACAGCAAAACGTCTTTATTTCATATTTTCCAAATATATAATCACGCATATAAATTATATTTTGTAAGAACAATTTTTTTAATACTCCTTAAACATGAGGAAGTGTAAATGATACAATAATCGTGAAACCTTCACACATCATCGTGAAGAAATCCCGTAAAAGCTACTCCAAAAGACTTAACTATTATATTTATACGGATTGAGCCAAAAAAATATGACGCTTACAAAATTAAATTTTTTGAGAACCAAACATAGTTTATTATTGCAAATTAAAATAAAATATTTACATGATTTTTCCATTTTATTTATGGTAGATAATGTCTCTCAAGTGACGTTCATTCACGTCTACACAGGCTTCCCATCTTTTCTGTAAACTTGCAGTTACTTTTGATAACATTGGTCGAGGAATAGCAGCAACCTCGTTTCTTATGCACTGCTTAGGTTCAGCTATATCGTGGGGCTTCAGCACAAAAACTTAACTTTTCAGATATCCCCATAAAGTCACACGACGTAAGGTCTGGGGACCACGCAGACCACTGAACATGACCAAATCGTGAAATCAAGTGTCACGGAAACAACTGACGTAAAACCGCCATAGAGGGTCCTGCTGTATGGCAAGTGACCCCATCCTGCTGAAACCAGATAGCTTGAGTGTCAATTCTTGAAAGGCGTAACTGCGGCACCAAAAAGCCCCTAATCATTGCCACATAGCGGACTGAATTGACAGTGACAGTCCTTCCCTCATTGTCCTAAAAAAAATATTATTATAAATTATTTGGGCCCGATTATCCCAAAACGCGCCACCCCGCACCAAACAGTCACTTTCTCTGCATGAAGCAGGCGTTCATGAATTTCTTTTGGATTTTCGGATGACCAGTACCGAAAATTTTGTTTATTCACTTTACCTGACAATTCAAAGTGTTATCGGACATTATCAAAACTTGAAGGAGGTTTTCTTTATTTACAATCTGTAATAATCTCTGACATAAGATAATGCGTGGTACGAAGTCTCTGTCTTTCGGTTTCTGAGCCATTGCTATTTTATAGGGGTCATTCAAGTCACGATGTAAAATTCTACGTAGGGAAGTGTACGATATTGTCAATGATATTGTTTACGGGCCGAACGTTTAGGACTTTGCAGTACACTTGCGCGGACATTTTCAATGTTTTCCAGTGTTCGAACTGCACGGGGCCTCCCACTTGGCTTTATTTTAAGAGCCGAAGCCGTATTCCGGATATTATTTATCCACTTTAAAAGCGTATTTCGTCAAGGAATGTCACCAAGTCGAAGTAGAAGTGAGCACGATGTAGAATTGAGCACGAAACCGTCGTTGCGTCGCAATTACGGAATCATTATTTTTGAAAAATGTTTCAATCACGAAAGCATGATGATGCACTTGGCACTGGTGATCCATGGTAACTAACCTCAAAATGGCATTAACCAAACCATAATTGAATGCAACAATGAACTCTGTAAAAAATATAACAGCTGATCAATCGCCGCATGAAAACAGTCAGGTTTTTATTGCTCACCCAACACGTAATAATTCCAAGGAAAACTACTGATATAAAACTTCAAAAACATTTTTACGATAAAAGCCAATACCTATTATTTTCATATTTAATTTTAATTTGTTCATATATAAGTCATAATTCTATACCAAGTACAAATTTATAAGAGCCATACTATGTTTGGATCCACACCAAGTTTCTGTTACCTGTTACTATAACAAACCGGATTAATATTTACTCTTGCGAATCAAGAACAAAATAAGTTCCCTGTAAGGTCGTAGCTCAGTTAATATATTCAAAAGTCTAATTTAATACGATTTTTAAAAAGGGAGGAAACATTTATTTTAAACAAACCCGTTAACGTTTCTCTAGTTCATAATATTCAGCGAAGGCTAATGCTACATGACGGCATCTGTGAGGCGCAAGCAGAAACTAATATACATGCAAATACATCTGCTTCGTCTTGCAGACAGGCGAGTAGACTTTGCTTTGGTGAAGGTAGCACAGAAGATATTTAGGAATTTAGTTGACACAATTACAGTGTTATGCATGGATACAGATGGATTGGTGGGTTTTGAGGAGGTCAACAATTACTTTCTCAACAACTTATATATACTTTTCCCTTGCATATGGGCCTCGAGCCTGTACGTGGTACGTATCATGACATGCAAGGGTTGAGCCGCTACTACCGTTTTACTAGACGGAATTGATACAGTTTTCTATCACTATACTAAAATTCGAGCCCACGACAGGGCCGCTGCCATGGTTTCAATGTCCGTAGCCCTGACCTCTATGCCAGTGACTCGCCAACAATGTTAAACAACAAAGTATATTAAATGAGTAAAAACTTAAGCTTTTATATTGCTATGTATTTTAGGGATTTTATCGTCAATAGTAATACATTTAATACAAATAAAAAATACGGAGAAGACTTTTTTTGTTATGTATTAATTCAACAATTAATTTTCATCCGATGTAACAACATTAGTTACAAAATCTTACATGCTTAAATGTGTGTAACAAATGGTTCAATAACCACTTATACCCTAAATTAGGAGTATATAAATAAGCATGATTAAATCGTAAATACGAATTCAACCATAGACTGGTATGATTGTGACTCGAAAAGAAGCTATTGTCAATCCGAAAAGACTCGAAACACAACCACTAATAAATTAAACGAGTTCGCACGCAGCACGCTGACGTGAGGGAAGTGAATTTCCACATAAAAACTTTTAAAACTAAAAATCACTATAAAAACATACATTTGTCCAATTTTTATTGAAATCTGAAAACATTGATTTTTTGGCTGTTCTGATACTCCTGGTTTCATTTACTTGCAAAGCTGGGAATACAATTTTGCGCATTATAAGGTTAGGAGAAGGTCCAGACAGGCTTAAAAGTAGGCGTGAGGTTGCTGGGGATAATACAAGTACTTTAACAAAGGAATAACAGGTTTTGCTAGTGTAAAGGCCCATAAGACAACGTACTGTGTTAAGCCGATACACATTTTCTTTAATAACTCGGTAAATATTTATGCTAGAATGACGAGATAGGGCTTAAAACTTTCGCCTCTCTAATCCCCATCTTTTTACATGCATTAATTTTACATATGAGGCTTTTCTGACCCTTTTTGGGCCCAAAAACTCGAAATTTGAAATATTAAACCCCAAAAATGGGTTTAGAGTTTTCCGATTGTTTTGCCCAACGAACTTCCCAACAGATTATAGAAAGGAATGTCCCTACCAAATTTGAAGTAAATCGGACAAAAAAAATGCGACCGCTAGAGTGCATACACACACACACACATATATATATATATATATAAGTAGGGGGAAATAATGCCCCCTACTTATATATATATATATATATATATATATATATAATTTTGAACGACCCCCAACACGTGTTCAGGGGGTCACGTTAGGAACTTCTATGGTGACCGTGTGGGTCATGCTAATAGTTCACTTTCCAAAGGAAATTCACTAATAAACACATCATCAGTCTTCACTCTTACATGCGACGTTTCGTGAGACAATAAACAACGTCCCGCGTTTACAAGTGTTTATTTGCGACGTGGCGGATTCCTTATTTGTTGTTGTTGGCACTTTTAGCGAATTTCCCCTATAGGGAAGAAACTATTATCGTAGAGGGCATGGTAAGACTTAAGCCCGAGACCATGATAACTTTTTATTTAGAGGTCCCCAGATGCCAAAAACACTAATCTTTCAAATGTATATATATATATATATATATATATATATATATATATATATATATATATATATATATATATATATATATATACTACCGTTACCACGATACTTTTGAAAGAAACGCCCGATTTTTATGAAATTTAGCAAAAATGTGTAGAGTAATATTTATGACTAAGTTCGAAAACCAGATCGATCGGACTATGGGAAGGGGGTTTTATGGGGGTTTTAAATTTTCCAAAAATTGGTTTTTTGAATTTTCCCCTTAAAATTTGCAAAGCACTCAATTTTGGTTATAGCCATTTAATAGAGCTTAAAAACAAATAATTTAGTATTTTGAATCATTAACCTAGGTAAGTGCTTGCGGAAAAAATCCAAAAACGTGTCCCATGTTAATCTTATGAGAAAAAGGTTTTTAGATTTTTCTCAGATAATTTTAATAAAAACTTCACATTTATTTTTATTAATATGTTTAGCTCAACAAAAAAAAACATTTTTGTGTTTTAATCGTTGTTCTACGTCCAACCGTTGCAGAGATATTCAAAGTGCTAAACACAGTACGTTGTCCAATGTTATCCTTTTGGAGGATAAATAAAATTTGATATGTCGATTATTTATGAATGTATATTGATGAAACTTAGTATGTGGCTTCAACTAGTTGTGGTATATTGATATTAGCACAAAAAACAAGTTTTTTGGTGATAACCCCCGTAGCATCAAACCTGCATACTCGGCCCCCATGTTATTCATATGAAGAATAAGTAAAGTTATATATCTCGCTTAATTATGAGCCTAAATTAATAGAACTTGGTATGTAGCTTCACCTGGTTCAGTTATTTTGATAATTGCAAAAAAATACATTACTTATCTTCCTCGTTGCAGCAAACCTGCGTCCTCAACCATAATGTTTTATCTATTCTTATGGAGAATAGATAAAATGTTATACATCACTTGTTTATGAATGTATTTTTGTGAAACTTGGTAATTGACTTTATGTATTAGTGAGCCATATATATATATATATTTATATGCATTGGAAATTCGCTAAGTACGCAGGTTTGCTGTGACGGGGGTATTATTTTAATACGTTGTTAAAATAATAACTGAAATAACAACTGAACAATGACAGACCATTATTTCGTAATACCCTTCCGTTATAAGTACGTGTTTTTTTCTACGTGGAGGGAAAAATGTACAAAGCAAAGTCTTCGTCAAATTGAATAAGAACTCCATCACATATGCTAATGGCCCAATTAAAGCTAATGACAGCGATATCAGTATTTCTATAACAAACTGCAGCTCTTTAGAATGTACCTCATTAGACCTTTCGTTATTTCCTGAAAGCATTAAGCATTTTCTCGTTCTGCCCTTAACTTCTCCAAACAATTTTACAATATATAACAGAATGTAATAGTATTTAAACCTTTAACAATTCTTGATCATATATTTATTTGTAGAGTCTTTGGTATAAATACAGTCTAAGCTGTCACTTTAAATGTTGTAGACTATAAAAACTAAAATATTTTTTATATTCTTTCAACATTTACCATTTTTATAAACTAACAACAATATAAATTAATGTAATGTATATTATTTACGCCAATATAAATAAAACAAAATGCGGGTTGAACAATTCTGTTTATTAATGGTACCCATATACTTTCTCGTGTCGCAGCATTCGTGCAGTGTTAATCACTCATATAATTACTACAATTTGAGTATGTCTTGAATTGTAAGCTTGGACATTTAGACTAGGTTCAAACAATTACCTTTACAATAAATTAAACCAGATCTTCAGAACCTAATAAAATACTAAATAATAACGTTAAACTTGGTTATCTGTAAGATATTTAATTTAATCCACTGTACTATTTACTTTTAAGTCGTCCTCTTACATTGGTCTTACCTATAATAAAGAGTTATACTTTTTCAAATGTAGTCTAATGTTACGGAATGAATATCCTATAAAATTAGTATAGCTTTGAATTAAATTATCTCAGAATAGACTATCAGTTCCAGTACTTATTTAGGGTGTGCCTCGAGAAGAAGTAACAAATGCAGTATTTAGTAAAACTCATCAAAAGGAGCAAACAACTTAAAATACACATTTTTCTAAATGGCTTCGTTTTTCGTCTGTCTGACTGTATGTGATTTTGAACCAATACAGCATATCTTAGAAACCACTTTAGTTACTGACATAAAACCTGGTATGTTTATTATACTAGTTTGTTAGTGTGCAGAGTATACATAATTTATCAGAATTACAATGATTTTACTCATAAAATCTGCAATTGCCAGTTACTGGTTGAACGATCTTTAAAACCCCAACACCATCCTTTTAAAGTTTAAAGTCAGTACCTTAAGTGGTTCCTAAGATACCATTCAATGATTAAAAATTACATTGAGGCAGACAGATGGGAAACGAAGGAGTTAAAAAAAAAACTAAACGATGATTTTTACTCCTTTTGATGAGTTCTACCAAATCCTGTATTTGTGCAATAATGTCGCGCGACACCCTGCATATTTAAAAGGTTAGTACAATTAAATTTGTTTAACTTTATCATTTTGACTTTTTCTTTTATTAAATTTAAAGTAATCTAACATGTTAGCTTTAAAAAATTAAAGTGCTTTAATTAACTAAACTGACGGTTTGATTCCACAAAAACAATATTTGGCAGCTATTTATTTCACCTTACAGCAATCAGAACTTCTTACTATTCGTGGCATACGTAATTGCTTTCAATCGTAGGAAAATAATATTAACTTACTTAATGCAGTTTAAAATTAAAGACACTTACATCTTAAATTTCCAATAATACGCCTGAAGAAATTCACCCATTAATATTACAATTATATATTAGAACATATCCTGCTTTTCTGTTTATAATTTGTCTAGATCCATTTTCGAAAATCCTCCTAAGGATTGAAAGAAATAAAAAATCATGTTTTCCATAACAATTTAGCAAAATGTATACTATTTCGTTATTTTTAACTTTTATAAAGAAAAATATTGTGATACAACTATTATTTAAACTAAGTATCATCATACAATTGTTATTAAAATGTAAATGTTCACCACACAGGATTATTTTCAATACTATACTTATTATTCCTTTCAAAGTAAATGCTACATTTACAGACCCAATTTACAGCTGCAATCCTGATAACACAGGAAGACTTAACCAACGCCATTGCCTTACGGAAGGAGGGTGCGTCGACCCTCTAATCTTAACTACAATCGAATTCCTCAACATTTGAATAAGCCCCGATAAGCAGTACTTTCCCCACACCCTGTGAGTCATATTGTCCGTCCAATTGATGTGTTTATAAAAACCTTAATCGTACTTGCAAACTTGAGATAAAGTTGTAAACATTTAAGATCTGTTTTGTTTTCTTCAGATATGATTTTTTAATGACAAAAAGGGTGAAGTGATTATATAAAGCTATTCCTATAGCAATTTTTTATGCCATTGCCACGACATATATTACGTCGTAATGTGTTACAATTTGTCATAATCAATATTAAAAAACATGTTATTCATAGAGAAAGAAATTTTGTGATTTTTAAACTGAATAACCTAAGCAATATGTCGTATTTAGTGATAAATATGATGGTTAAAGCATAATATTTGATGGACTATTATTTGCAGTACTCATGATAATTCATGTATTGGCTCAACAGTCTCAACTCTTAACCATTCTATAGTGGCACATTAGTGAGAATATCTGAAATCGTACAGGTAATCCAAAGAGTACGAGTTTATTCAATATTTCTATAGCATATATACTTATATTTTGTATTATTACATTATATTTTCATATTAAGGGTGATTCTAGATCCTGCGATATAATAAAATTTCTATATTCATCGGGCTTTGAATTAAATTCAAAGAGATGTACTAAAACATGTACTGAAGCAATGTACACTGAACATGTACACGAAGCAATTTCTAAATATTAGGTACTAACTATTAATCATCTTTATATGGCTATATGTAATTGTCAATTTATTATTATTTTAACAATATAATTGTACACTTTTTCCGATACCATTGTAAAATAATTGAATGGATAGTCCCTAATTTACGATGAAAATGCTTTTTCTCAAATAAATATGCATTCAAGCATATGAATAGTGAAACTAAAGGTAAAACCCAAGTTTTTTACGTGAAGGTGAAGAAACCTAAGTCACCTTCGCTTAGAATGCAGACTGATACAAGGAATATCTGCGCTAACTGGGATAGAGTACTCAAGAAGAAGTGGGGGGAATGTATTAGGCCATCTGACATCTTACCACTATATTGAAAATACGTTCATATATCGTTCCCTCAGTCCTTATGATTTGAGTAGATGTCATGTGTAAAATAGTGCGATCACTTTAAACAATATTTACAATTAAAAACGTATTTTTTAATAATATCTTATTTCGGATATTAAAATTATATCAAATGAATATTATGTAGGGCTTAAAGGTAGGCAATTATGGAAATGGTAGGCATTAGGGCATATGTATCGCTATGGTAATTCATTATATGTTTGATATTGTATACATTGCTATTGCACCCACTCACATTCCTAAATATTTTTTACAGGGTAGTTAAGGAAAACCATTTTAAGTTAATATCTAGTAATTTTGAGATTCTGCAACACAATTACAAAAGGAAATTGTGTGAATAAATAGATAAATTGTGTATACAAAAAAGATGGCTTCTACCAACTTTGTTGTATATTTACCTGCTTGTATATAAGTACGGTGTAAGTGCAAATTTATATTGTAGTGTTGTGATATGTAGTTTATTTTATCCTGTTTAAAACATTAAGGGAACATTAAGGGAACATTAAGGGAACATTAAGGGAAAAATATAAGCAGGTAATGTGTAGTATATATAGGTAGAGTAGCCATAGCATAGAATAGGGTAGATAGAACAGCCAGAGGTTTAAAACCACTTTAAATATCTTAATTATTTTTTATTGTTTTTGCCAAAATTCATTTGGTTAAAAGGTATATTAATGGTATTGAATCTGATATTTTAAAAGTTCACTGATTGATCTTAAAACTGTACAAACCATACTATTACATACGAACCAAAATTAATAAATGTTTTCTTTTAACAAATCATTATCAATTCTCTAATTAACAGGAAACTTTGATGATCCTTTCTCTAACATTTATTTTACGTCACAATGGTGCCAAATAATATTAAAAAACTGTTGCATATTGAATGCAGTTTCTACGAGCATTTTACGAATGTTATTACTTTTCACTGGTATCGTCAACAGTATATCAGTTAGAGAGCTCGCCAAATGGAGGGACTGGTCTAACAGATTCAAAATTCAGACTGCGGTCTGCCCTAAGTTCAGTGATTCGGAAATACGCCCTATTACCATTGCAAACTAGTGTCTGTATTTCGGAGGATGGGATCATCGACATTGCCTAATAAACTGGGGTTAGTTCCTAAAGTTCTGTGAACATTTTCAAACAGAGTTACTTGTTATATAAACATAGACTGCGCATACGCTTACATGAGCCTGATATTTAATTTATAAGAACATTTCATAAAAATAACCCAATGGATTTGGCAATGGTTTACCCTTTTAGCGAATTTCCCCTATAGGGAAGAAGCTATTACCGTAGGTGGCATGGTAAGACTTAAGCCCGAGACCATGATAACTGTTCGTTTTGAGGTCCCCAGGTGCCAAAAACACTGTTCGTTCAAATTTATATATATGTATGTATGTATATATATATATATATAGTATGTATATATATATATATATGAATATATATATATATATATGTGTGTGTCCGTTACCGCGATAACTTTTGAAAGAAACACCCGATTTTGATGAAATTTGGCACAAATGTGGAGAGTAGCGTTTATGACTTTAAGTTCGAAAACCAAATCGATCGCACTATGGCAAGAAGGGTTTTATGGGGGTTTACAATTTTCCAAAAATCGTTTTTTTGCAAATTTGACCCCAAAATGTTAAAAACACTCAATTTTGGTTATAGCCATTTTATAGAGCTTAAAAAAACAAATAATTTAGTATCTTGAATCATTAACCTAGGTTAAGTGGTTGCGGAGAAAATCCAAAAAAACGTGTCCCATGTTAATCTTATGGGAAAAATGTTTTTAGATTTTTCTCAGATAGTTTTACTAAAAACCTTCACATTTCTGTTTATTATTGTGTTTAGCTCAACAAAACAAACATTTTGGTTTTAATCGTGGTTCTACGTCCAACCGTTGCAGAGATATTCAAAGTGCTAAACACAGTACGTTATCCAATGTTATCCTTATGGAGAATAAATAAAATTTTATATCTCGATTATTTATGAATGTTTATTGATGAAACTTGGTATGTGGCTTTAACTAGTTGTGGTATATTGATATTAGCATAAAAAACAAGTTTTTTGTTGATAGTCTCTGTAGCAGCATACCTGCATACTCGGCCCTCATGTTATTCATATGGAGAATAAGTAAAGTTGTATATCTCCCTTAATTATGAACCTACATGAAGAGAACTTGGTATGTAGATTCACCTGGTTCAGTTGTATTGATAATTGCAAAAGAACACATTACCTATCTTCTTCGTTGCAGCAAACCTGCGTCCTCAACCCTAGTTTTTTTTTTATTTATTTTATTTTTTTTTTTACGTAGGAGGAACGCTTAATGCGCGAACCCAAAGGAACAGTGTGGGACTCCCTCTTACGAGGTATACCCACTAAACCTCCTACGGAGCCGCGGGGGAAAAACCAGGCCGGAACCCTTATCGGACAACTTCGGCACTGGCCCGCGTGTCTTGCGCCCAGACGGGTCACGTCACCGTTTCGGGAAACTTAGAGGTCACCTAAGCATCCCTCGTCTCGCTTTCCCCGAAGAACGGATTGCACGAAGAGCGCAACCGCTCTCCAGGAGTCTTCATCTCGAAGCATCGCCCCCACCACGACGTCCGGGGACAGATCGCCGACAGCAGAGACGAGCCTCCTCCTGTCTTCAGCGAAACGACTGCACCGGAAGAAAGTATGATGAGCATCATCCACCTCCTCCGGGCAGTACCTACACTGAGGTGACCTCACCTTCCCCATGCGGAAAAGGTATTCCCTGAAGTACCCGTGGCCCGTCAGGAATTGACACAAGAAAAAGTCAATTTCCCCAAATGCACGGCTCAACCACGGGCTTATGTCTCTGATGAGACGAAACGTCCATCGCCCTTCCAGTCCACCGTTCCAACGCTCTTGCCAAACTCGCAGAGTTTCGAGTCTGGCTTCCACAGCAGCTTGGTCTCTTCCGAGATCAGGAGCACGGCGAAAGATGTTCTGCCTCTCAGCGGCGAGCAGATCAAGGGGAAACACTCCAGCCACAACCATTACAGCCAGTCCAGACACAGTGCGATACGCACAGGCAACCCTAAGAGCCGCCCTGCGCTGAACGGAGAGAATTCTCTTGCTGTGTTTTTTGACTCTCATGGCACCCGCTCACACTTCTGCGCCGTACAGGAGAGTCGCGTTGACGGTGGACATGAGAAGTCGCCTCTTGCTGGACCTCGGGCCTCCGACATTCCCCATCAATCTGCTGAGCGACAGAACAACCCTCGTCGCCTTGTTGCAAACCGCCTGGATGTGCTCCCACCATGTGAGGCGGCGGTCAAGCACCACTTCCAGATACTTCACCGCAGTCTTCGTCTGGACCTCCACGTCACCAACAGTCATAGGGATTACTGTTTGGATCCTCCGTCGCGTGAGCATGACGATCTCGGTCTTGGCGACCGCCAGCTCAAGTCCATGACCGCTCATCCATCTGTTGACCCGAAACATCACCTGGTTGAGGCGAAGCTGGGCTAACTCCGGATTCCGAGCCGTGATGACTGCGGCTACATCATCTGCGTAGCCCACGAGATAGGCTTGTGGTGGCATCTCGAGGCGAAGCACTCCGTCATATGCCACGTTCCAAAGGTCAGGGCCAAGGATCGACCCTTGCGCCGCGCCGGCGGTGACCACTTTGGAACGGACCCCTGCTTCTGTGCTATATAGCAGCCTGCGCTCCTTCAGGTAGTCCTGTACCACGACCAAGAGATAGTCGGGTACCCTGAAGTCCCGCTGCAACGCCTCGAGCATGTCCACCCAACGGGCCGAGTTAAAAGCGTTTTTAACGTCCAGGGTGACCAGCAGCACGATCGGCCTGGCCTGATGGCAGGCCGTGTCAGCCCGCTGGACGGTGCCCAGGACTTCAGCCACGGCATTCAAGGTTGAGTGGCCCTTCCGAAAGCCGTGCTGCCGGGGGGACAAGTCCCCAGCGGCTTCGACGGCCAACCTCAACCTGGGTTTCAGCAACCTCTCAAAAAGTTTACCCGCCGTGTCCAACATACAGAGTGGTCTGTATGCCGACGGGGACTCCGGGTCACCTTTGCCTTTGCTGATGAGCGCCAGTCTAGCTGTCTTCCAGCGTGACGGAAACACACCCGCCGCCAAACACGCGTTGAACATGCGCAGCAGCAGATGTGGGTGACTTCCCGCCACAACCTTCAGAGCCTCAACCGGAATGCCATCAGGGCCTGGAGCTCTGTTGTTGTGCATGGCAGACGACGCTGTCACGAGCTCCTGTTCCGTGAACAAAGGAACATCAGGCACCGGCCCCGTTATTCTTTCCTCTCGCCTCACAGGGTGACTTGGGAAGAGAGC
Source organism: Allygus modestus (assembly GCA_963675035.1). Taxonomy (NCBI): domain Eukaryota; kingdom Metazoa; phylum Arthropoda; class Insecta; order Hemiptera; family Cicadellidae; genus Allygus; species Allygus modestus. The sequence continues at coordinate 393,037,730 of OY776112.1, read as the reverse complement.
ATCGACGATGGCCGTGATCGTGCCTGCAGGCATAGAGGCACTGCTGGCCCCCATTCCCCCGAGCTTTCTCGTGACGAGCTTGTACCCTTTTCCCCATGGATCGGAGTCCACGTCCCGGCACAGCTCCTTCCAGCAGCGAGCCTTGCTCAGGCGAATTGCACTGGCAAGAGCTTTTTTCGCGGTCTTGTGCTCTGCCGACCTGGCCAAAGCCTCCGGTCGGTTTCGAGTTCTCTGCACTCTTCTGCGAAGCATCAATGCCGTTTTCCTGAGCTCCGCGATTTCGTCCGTCCACCAGTACACGTGGCGACGACCCCGGACAGGTTTTTTCCGAGGCATCGACGAGTCGCATGCACGCTCGATCAGCTGCATTGTGGAACCCACGAGAGCTTCGACCCGATCTCGATCAGCGGAGTCAAAGCGCTCCGTCAAACCGGCCTCGGGGCTACGACTGAGCCGCTCGACGAATTTTCCCCTGTCCAGTTTGGCCTGATTCCAGCCAATTGGGTTTCGGGTACTGCATCGACGAGACAACTCGTTTTCTTCCAGATTGAAGGAGATGAATTCGTGGTCACTGGCCGTGTACACGTCCATCACCCCCCCACCCCGCTACCAGAGGAAACAACCCTGCCGATACCAGCGTGACATCTGGTATGGAGTCACCAAAACCAGGTCTTCGGTATGTCGGCATGTCCCCTCTGTTCGCCACTTCCAGGTCGAGCCTCGAGGCCATCTCCAAGATTCGTCTCCCCCGGGCGTTAGTGACTGGCATGCCCCATTCAACGGCACGCGCGTTGAAGTCCCCAGCAACTATTACGCCCCCCGAGACACCCTGAAGACTGTCTTCCAGCGCCTCCAGCCTCTCCCGGTACTCCTCGGCGGAATAGTTTGGAGAGAGGTAGACACTGTATACGTTGACTCGCCGAAGTCTCACCCAGACGTAACCGTCACCGGATCCGTGACCCAACACCTGAATCCCCCGACTGTCCGAAATCCAGAGAGCCGCGGTGCCAAGCCGGTCATAAAACCAAGATGGACTGGTTTTGATCCGGTAGGGCTCGCTGACGATCACGATCTGGGCTTTGACCTCACAAGCAAGCTGCTCAAGAATGGCGTCAGCTGCTCGACTCCGCTGCAGGTTTGCCTGGACGAAACGGATCATTTCGTGGCAGATTGAGCCCTCTTAGCGTCTAGGGCTTTCCTGAAAGCCCTGCACGCCCCTGAGCCCGGAATGTGGTCCGCGGACGCTCCAGGTGTACCGGTGCAGAGAACGCAAGAAGCGGCCGCTGTGCAAGCAGCCTCAACCCTAATGTTATTCTTATGGTGAATAAATAAAATGCTATATATCACTTATTTATGGATGTATTTTGTGAAACTTGGTAAATAGCTCTATGTAGTAGTGAGTCACATATATATATGCATTGTAAATTAGCTGAGTACGCAGGTTTGCTGCGACGGGGGTATTTCTGATTATTTTTGTATTTGTTTAACTGTAAATAATCTGTTTTATAATAAACTAGCTGTTACCACGGCTTGATTTACGAACATTTAATATTACCCTAACCAACACTATAAAATCCGTGTTTACACTTTACTATATTAATTCCTTTGCAGTAACTGTCAAAAATCTTAACTACGGCTGGTAATTTTATAAACGATATCTTTCCATAAGATTTGTATTGCAACTTACAGAGCCCGTGGGGAGGAGCCCTAAGGTTGGATGTAGAAATTTTGAGGTCTATAATGTTAAGATGATATGTATGCTATTTGCATGAAAAACTTTATCTTTAGTAAACTAGCTACTACTCCAGTTAATCATTGTATGAATAGATTAGCGAACGAAAACGACTTGTTTTCAAACTCGTCATTGAGTTGCACATTTTCGCGGATCAAATTAACTAACCCCATTGAGATTGGCATTGATTGACACTGATTGTGACTTTAGGGGTGTTAGCTATCATAAATATATGGATTATTTTATTTTTCAAGTTCATTCCTGCTTTTAAACTGTAAAGAGTTTTGTACATGTCCTGCCCCTTAAATGTAATGCAGTTGGCAAACTTATGCTTTGAGTAATCGATGCCTCAGCTTTGTTAACAAATGCAGTTAAACTCGATGTCTCTATACAACTAATTGTTCTTAAACCGAAGTTTGTAGAAGGCTGAGAGGACATAGTTAGTCAAACCAGCTGACTAATTGTCACCACTTTACCGCCAGGCGTCTGTTTTGAGATTCCTCTCATTCCATCCAAAGATCCCCCCCCCCTTGCACTGTTCTGCCCTTGTACCCACTGTTGGCCATTAGACACATTGTACAGTGTTAGCAGGAGGTAAATGCAGGCGTCCCTTAACAATACCCAAATTTATAAATCTAGGCCTGTACTATTATTGGATTGTTATTAGTAATACTGTGTAGATAACTTGTAAAATAGTTTATATTTAAAAGTTTATTCAGAAACAAATTTTAAAGTAGTGGATTTTGATTAGAGTGTCTCAACAGCTACAAGTTTTTTGAAGTTACAGCTCGATGGATTCAGTTGTAAGGCTAAACTAGAAATTTCGCTAATTCTTAATTCATTATTAAACTTAAAACGTGCATGATTGTGTGTTAGAAAGTGAAATAATAGTAGTGGCCACTTAGGAGTTTCAGCTCATTTGATTGACAGCTTCCGGTCATGCGACGTATGTATGACGTATCCGATGACGTATCTGATGACGTCATGGTGACGTTATGGTGTGGGGGTAGGTCAAGGACACCTGAATGAGTTTTTAAAAAGCTATCTTGCACAAGTTTGAATCGATAGCTTTGTTTAATAAAATTTATCAAAAGAAAACTAACGAATGAAACCTGTGCAAGATAGTATCTTTACATACAATATACAACATAAAATTATTGAGACATAGCTGTCTTGGCTCGTTGCAGTTCAGTTTCTAAATCGTGAAATTTAGACCAGGCATCGTTATACATTTCCCACACATCATCACATGTAGGCTGCGAGGAGAAACAATCGTCAACCATCTGGAGGTGTTCTAGATATTCCTTCAAGATAATATCATACGAACGGGGTTGGTGTGACGACTGCTGCGACAACGATGACTCAAAATGATCATCTATTGCAGCGTTCTCTGATGATAATTCTAAATGATCATCTATTGCAGCGTTCTCTGAAGCCTCAGCAATTGCATACAGCTCCTCATCAGTAAAGTCTGGTCCCCATGCGTTGTTGGTGGCACTCATTTTAGCGATGTGTACTGGGCGAGAGTTGAAAGTATAATGACATAGCATAACAGTGCATGATGGGAACCCACTGTTTCCCCCACCACACAACCATCCATATTCGTTAAATAAAAGAACCATTAGATCAAACCCCAACAATATCCACTGTACATGCTGTAGTTGAGTGTTTACTGTTGTACTGTGAAGACCGTAGCTCCAATGTCGCAGTTTTACAGAAATATGAGGAAGGTGTATTTCAGTAACCCAATTGACACCACCTTCCATTTCTCCAACGATGAAGACAGAAGAAATACGTTTTTACTGGATTGTATGCGGTTCCGTCAAAGAATAATCAACGCTGAACAACAATTGGCCAGTTGTCTGCTACACAAAGTACATCATATGAATACTTGCACGAGATTAAACCATCGTGAATGTATTATCTTTACACATCAAATAAACTTACAAACGTTACAACATCCAACAAAATTGCAAAACCAATGTTTGTCAACGTTGTAAAACTGCCTTATATAACCGAAACACAAATAATCCGTATGATAGTTTTGTAAAACTGCTATGAATATTTTACAAGACCACTAAACATAAATAACCTTTATGAAAGTTATCAAAGTTATTTAAGGCTTACTTACTTACAATATCAACCAGGGTTTTTATCAACCAGGGTTTTTATCACTGTCACGATCTGAAAAACATGATTAAATATCCCAGTTTAGGTTCAAAGTATACCCTGTGCATTTAATACGAAATAATCCCACAAAGTAGAGAGTATAAGGATTATTTGTGTTTGGTTATATCGCAAAATATTTATATAGCTAATAACAACTATAAGTTCTTGTTTCGAAAGTCAGCAACATCATCTAAGGTAAATTACAACCTTAAGTTACAACTTCCAACGAGTGAATCCTACCAACAGTTTGGTTAAAAATTACAAAAACACAGACTTACAATATCTACCACGGCTTTTATTATTGACACGACTAAACATATTTAAATATTACAGTTTAGGTTCAAAGTTTGTCTTTGCATTTAATAAGAAACAACCCTACAAAGTAGAGATCGAAACAAAAACTCATAGTTGTTAAACTAGCGTTATGAATATTGTACAATATAACTAACACAAATAACCTTTATAAAAGTTAGCAAAGTCATTTAAGATAAAATGAAAGATGTTAAAACGGTTCAAATATTCTTTAAACTTCTTTGTAGATTTCAAAATATGAACAGAATGTCTGCAGTCGCGATAAACCTTGAGTCAAGGTCCCCAGACGGTAGTCCGCGACTGCACCAGTTGTATTACTGCAATTAATGGGTGTGGTGCACTCCAAGGCGACCTTCCAGCCCGTCCACCTGAGTACAACTAAATAATCGGTGGGCGCGGTGCAGCTCACATCCTTCTCAACCGTTGTTTATTTGTTTTGCTACCTATATATAATGCAAGAAAAACATGCATCGATACCAGTCTTCTTCAGATTATCTGACAACCTGGTCCTGGCTTACCTCTGTGTTCCCTGTGTGTTTATATAATATTATTAATCTTTCAGTCTTTACAAATTGTTTTCAATACTTTTCAGCAGTTATACTTTAGCGCCTGCGTCCAGTTTCAATCTTTAAAACTTGTGTGTCTTCATACCTCCGCTTAAAACTTTTGTGCGTTGTTTGTATTTTTAAACTGTTACTTTTAAGCTGTTAGCCTTTAAAATATCTCTTTAATACAGTTTTCAGCAGTGTTATACTTCAACGCCTGCTTGCAGTTTCATTCTTTAAAACCTGCGTTTTTTCATACCTTCGTTTAAAGCGTTCATCCTTGTGACTTTACTTATATTTCTTCAACGCCTGCGTGCAGTTTCATCCTTCAACACTTGTGTTTATTTATACTTGAAGTTTAAACGTGTAACTGTATAATATTTACTTATGAATATGGAATGTGTCCCATCCACCTCCTCCTCAACCGATGTTGCTGTCTGCGAGCGGAAACCTACCAGACCATCAATAATTTCTCCAACACCTCGTCCCGTGTCTAACAGCGTTGCAGCGACAGGGGCTAGGAAACTTCCCGAGGCTAAGCTCCACCAGCTGCAGCCCGAGCGGAGGAAGTATACCATGAAGGAACTGGGGCTGGACCTATCATCCGAAGAAGAAGACGAAGAATCAGTTGTATCAGTACTTCCACCAAAAAGGCCTGCAACTATTTTAATTCAACCCCAGCACGCTATGTTTACTTGCAAGCACAGGTTTGTTAAAGGCGGTAACAAAGGGAGTGTTTGTGGTAAGAAATGCATTAAAGGTAAAAACCTATGTTCAGTACATCTAAAAAAAGCCGTTGTGTCAACCAAAGTAGAAGGTAGCGGTGGAGAGCACACCTCCAACGCTATGACTAAAACTTTGACTGAAACAACAGCCAAAGTAAAAACTCTTGAAACAATCGTGCTGGGTTTGATGAAAAACACAAAATCCCCATCACCGATGTGTGAATCGAAAGAAACTCAAACGGTGTGCGAATCAAAAGAAACTCAAACGATGGACAGTGCTTCAACCACTTGTAGCGGGCCCACTCAAAAATTTAAAAAGAACATAAAAACTAAAATCCAAAAAATCAGAATCTATAAACTGAACCCAGACGAAACTTACGTATTGTTAAGGTACAAAGACGGGATGCCTATTGTACGATCTAATAAGAACCGCCTATATCAAATACCTTTACCAAAGTATATGAGAAGGCCCATACCTAACAACCGATGGGCGTTAGTGTGCGATGCAGAACTTCCTCAGATGGTTTGGCAGGAGGTTTAAATACGTTAAACAAGCTACAATGTGCTATTTATGTAGCTTGGTGTAACCGCTTCAAAATCATTCTTCCAAAATAAAAACTTGGCATCTTGTTGTAAACCTTAACAAACAATAACAGAATTTTCAAAAAGAGTCTCAACCCAACCCTTCAATTATTAAATTCTGTCTTGTCTAAAGGGGGAGGGGGCGTTAAATAATAAATGTATTACTTGGACTAAAGTAATATATTTATGGTTTAACGCTTAACCCCGGGGAATATTTTCTATCAACTTACCTTAAAAACTGGTATTTTAATAGAGAATATTTCAACAGTTCCCAAGCCACTGTAAAGACAAGTTTTTACAATATTTTAAATTCGGAAATGAACGATGCAACGTGTGTGTGTGTGTGTGTGTGTGTGTGTGTGTGTGTGTGTGTGTGTGTGTGTGTTTATCAGGCATATCACCAATACTCAGTATAGCTCTTGCGCCTGCAAGTAGCTAAACACAATTCTGTAGCGTGGGTGTAACTCGTGCAGTATTGTACAATACACAGGCGACGCCGTGCTGGCTGGATCGGGTTTACCACGCGTTAAATACGTGTTTGTAAGTCTCCACATACATCAGCTGTTACCCCCACCCCAAATCCGCCCTATAAAAGCAGATCAGCATTGGAAGAGATTCACACTTGGTTTTGGTCATTCGTACAGACAGCATGGTAGCATTAGCTCTTAGTGTTTGCACGACATGTTTGCACCATTTTAGTTACTAACCTAACACTTAATATTTAACATTATTCGTTTGAAACTCTATGGAAGTATATATAACAGAGGTTTGGTAACCGTGAAAGGTTTCGCCACCAACGCTTGAAACTGTAATCAAGTATATATAGCGTATTTACTAAATTGTTTTGTTCAATGTTTAGTAAAACAAAAATCCTTGCTGCTAAACCGAGACAGGCACCAACTGCATCGCAGACCAAAACACAGATGTCATCATACGATTCCATCCTTTCGAGACTTGTGGACACGCTGTGGGGTTCGAGATGCAGTAAAAGATATTGCCAGAAACTCTTTGTGAAGTAATCATGGCAAAATCGTTTATTAACCAGATAACCGTTGAAGGTTTAATCTCGTTAAGAGTTGTGTGAAACCAAAACGAGGTATAACCACAACTTAAACATTTCGTCTGAAACTCCTTGAGAAGTAATTGAGGACGAAATGTTAATTCTGTAAGGGATAACTGCTAAGGTTTTAGTCCCTGACTCGCATGAAACCATCATACCAGGTCTATATTGCGAGTCACCTGTTTATTATTGTGATTATTATTATGTTTATCTGTCTGTATGTTTTGCCCGCACAGACTACGGTCAGACTGCAACTCTCCAACCAATAGAGGAATGGGAAACCTTCCGAGCGCAGCCCGAACACAGCTGTCATAATAAGATTCCATCCTACCAAGATGTGTGACCACGCTGAGGGATTCGAGATGCAGTAAAAGATATTGCCAGAAACTCTTTGTGAAGTAATCATGGCAAAATCTGTTTATTATCGAGATAACCGTTGAAGGTTTAATCTCTTTAACAGTTGTGTGAAACCAAAACGAGGTATAACCACAACTTAAACATTTCGTCTGAAACTCCTTGAGAAGTAATTGAGGATGAAATGTTAATTCTGTAAGGATAACTGCTAAGGTTTTAGTCCCTGACTCGCATGAAACCATCATACCAGGTCTATATTGCGAGTCACCTGTTTATTATTGTGATTATTATTATGTTTAACTGTCTGTATGTTTTGCCCGCACAGACTACGGTCAGACTGCAACTCTCCAACCAATAGAGGAATGGGAAACCTTCCGAGCGCAGACCGAACACAGCTGTCATAATAAGATTCCATCCTACCAAGATGTGTGACCACGCTGAGGGATTCGAGATGCAGTAAAAGATATTGTCAGAAACTCTTTGTGAAGTAATCATGGCAAAATCTGTTTATTATCGAGATAACCGTTGAAGGTTTAATCTCTTTAACAGTTGTGTGAAACCAAAACGAGGTATAACCACAACTTAAACATTTCGTCTGAAACTCCTTAAGAAGTAATTGAGGACGAAATGTTAAATTCTGTAAGGGATAACTGATAAAGGTTTTAAATCCCTGACTCGCGTGAAACCAACACACAAGGTCTATACCGCAAGTCTTTTTATTTGTTTTCTATTGTTTATTATTTACTATGCACAACAAATTGTTAAAAACATAAAATCTGTTTAAACATTATATGATCTTTTAGTATTACATATAGTGGCCATAATATGTAATACTAGAAACATATATCTTGCTAAATATATAGATTAAAAAAAAAATAAAATTATATTGGAAAATATAAAAAAATAGTAGGGGGATTTGTGGGAACCTGTACAGTTTACGTTTTATAAATAAAGTAATAACACTTAAGGGGGAGGGAGTGTTATTTGTTTATGCGTTTCTTTCCTTTAACGAGGACTTAAACTAGTGACGAATAACACTTAACCCCGGAGAATATGTTCAAAGATTGTTTAGTCAAATAACACGCTTTGAAGATATTTTAGCCATTCCCAAGCCATGGCAGAGTTTTAAAGCGATTGTGATTAAATATTTGAGTGATACACTAAAGACCGCATAATTATGTAATATTAAAAACAAGAAATACATTTACCTGCTCTTTACAAAAACATTTAGAAATATGAAATGGATTTTACTTAGACTTCTATCTATTATATTCTCTCTAAACTAAATATAAACCATGAAACCCTTGAGCTGATAAACCTTATTGTTTCTTATTATTGGGGATGAAGGGCGTCCTTGACCTAATTAAATATTATTAACCATTTAATTAACAATAACTCTTTTTATTGCACCGTCATTACTATTTGGTGGAGGGGATTGACTATAAAAGCTGTGTGCATCGTGTTGCACGTATCACTCGCAGTCTTGCCCTTGCAAGAAACATGTCGGTTCAAGTTAATGAAATCTCGTCATCATCAAACACGTCTGTAATGTTTGACCAGGATGCAAGAACTAATGCTAACGGACCAATCCAGGAATGTGTTGTTACTGGTACCATTCCGTTTAAAGATCTTACTTTCCTAGAACTGTTAAATAGGTTATGTTCTCAGACAAATACGACAATAGAACATGTTGTCGTAGATGATCTTTTGGATGATTAATATCATTACAATTCTTCCTCTTTGTTTAGGAAAATTTGATCCTCTTATTATTGTTAAGAACATAAGAGGATCAAATTTTCCGCTTTATTAAGTATGTCCTTGACCCAGTTAAATAATTAATTCACTCTAACCCTTCTTTTATTTTAGTACCTATTAAAACTTTACAGTATATGCTGTAGAATGTAAATAGGTTGCCCACACTTACCTAGATATTTTACCTTAAATATATTACACTAAGTCAATGATATGATTCAAATGGTGGGGGTAAGCGGGTATATAAGAGGCGCTTTGGAACATAGTTATTAGTCAGCTATGAATACTCCGGCAGACGAATCCAACTCGAGATCTCTTAAAACCGAGAAAAACACTGCTAAACAGCGGAAAACAAGGGCGAGACTCAATGAGGGTTATCAACAATTAAGAAGTATATTACCATCCATCCATCCAAAGGAATCAAAAATAGATACTATAAATATGAGCATAAAGTATATAAAAATACTTCAAACACAACTCCAAGAAGCGACACCTCAAAAATTTGAAGAACCGCAGGCTCCCTCAATTCTAAGACAACTCTTACACACCCATCCACCGTTTGAATCGGTCTTTCTGGAAGAGGACGACTTGGCGGTTCATCACTTCTTTGATGAAGAGCCCTCATCGTATAAACAACTGTTCCTTCTTGATGAGGATCAGGATGAATGAACAGTTTAACAAATTAAAGACCTTTGAATTACAGAGCGGGGAATAGATCAGTTTGCGGTCAAAGTGTGAATCGCTTACTGCTCTATTCCCCGTTTTGGGAGGTATTTCAGGCGTCCTTGACCCACCTACAAGACTTCTAAAAATTTTCGGATTGTATAGATTTGTTAAATAAAACACCCTTCCCTATCACTTGCACCCCCACCACTTATCTCCACCACCTGAATTGGGTATAAAAGGAGGTTTCCCATCAGTGGTGCATCCATTCTGCTAACATGGCGCCCACAAACAACGTCTTCCCGTCTAAAAATGATATCTTAGAAATTCTACACAACATTCCTATACAAATTAACGATGCCAATGAAGATAATTCAGTAAATGAAGATGATGATTCGTTTGGTGACCTTGAGTTACTAAGTGATATAGCTTCCAGTGAATCATACAGTGGAGAGATGGAGCAACTCGAGCTCTTGACGGACGATGACGATGATGCCACAGAGCATTATCAACAGTTGCTCTGTTTGGAGGACATGGACTTAGACTTTGATAATATTGAAACTCCTACAAGCGGTAGTAGCAATGGGTTGGTTTTTAGCGGGGAATTTAGTTGACGGCGTCAATTATTCTATTGCGAAATGATCTCATCATCATCTTCATCATCAGATGAAACAGATTAATTTATTTTTAAACACTGAACTTTAAACACAGAGGGGGGAATAGATCAGATTGTGGTCCAAGTGAGAATCACTTTCTGCTCTATTCCTCGTTCTGGTAATATGTTTAAATGACCTTGACCCACTGACAGGACTTGGAAAAATCTTATTGGAAAAATAATGGAGGATATATCATTTTATTACAACAATATTTCTTCCCTAACACTTACCCCCACCACTTTTATTTTACAGTGAGGGTAGAATCGCTGCTATATAAGCGCGATGCTGCAGATCAGAGTATCACTTTGGTTGCAAGCACCTACCATGGTATACATACATTCTATCACCTCAAAAATTGAAGCGGATATCTTCCTCCAACGTGTGTACCAACTTCTCATGGAGTGTCATAATGTGCATGTAAAAGGACTGGGCGTTCGTGGAAAAGAAGAAATTAAAATAGAAGTGCACCAAATCCCTTTAGCAAACGAGGTGTATTCTTTATTAGGAAAAGGGTATATTCTCTGTCTCTATTACACCACACAATAAACATTATTAAAATAGAATAGTTTCTTTTTTACTTCAAAATACAGAGCAAGGAATAGATCGGTTTGTGATCCAAGTAAGAATCACTTACTGCTCTATTCCCCGTTTTGGCAACATGTCCACATGACCTTGACCCACTGACGAGACTTTGAAAACGTCGGTTAATATAAAATTGATATATACCCCTTCCCTACCAACTTCACCGCTACCTTTTTTTTGTAATTGGGTATAAATAGAGGTGCATTAGCGGTGGTGTCATCTGTAGCAGGTTAACCTTTGAGGAAGACACCTCTACAACATGCACCGCTGTGATATTTGCGAAGATTCATTTAAAGACGAATGGCTTTTAAACATTCATAAAGAATTAAAACATAATTTCAATGAAATTGAACAAAACGAAGAATAAGAATTAGAAACAATAGATCAAATGCTAGCTCAACACCAAATATCAAGACCAAGTGTTATTCACTATGCGCCTGGACCATCGGTGAATGTGGAATTGCACGCCCGAGCACTACCAGGTAACGTGGTAACCCATTTCAAAATAGACAATGCAAAACTACAACTAGGCGAATTTGTAAACAAAGCAAAAGGATTGGTAAAAAAAACCTTGGAAAATGAATTAAAAAGATTAAACTTTGTCAAATTTGGATTGTTACTGGATGCAGTGTTTGCTAATATTCAAAATGAAACATCACCAAGAGGATTTCTAACAAAAAACAGGACCATTATGTTTTCGTCAGATATTGAGTCAATCGTCAATGAATGTTTTGATGAACTTCTGACAAAATTACAAGAACATGAAGGAAGAGGTTCTGGATGGACTTTATTAAACATAACAGGGCTAGATGTAAGAGTGCATAAACATGGGTACGGAATTAGAGGAAGTAGCTACATCCCTCTACCACCAAAAATTATGAATACTATATCCTGTATCAACGTGCAAAATGAAGATAATGAATGTTTTAAATATGCTATGTTGGCCAAATATATAAAAAACAATGTGTGTAGACCTAGTAGAGAATATGAAGAGGTCCAACATAAGTATAACTTTCAGGGGATGAGTTACCCTGTTGCAATTAAAGATGTGTCTAAATTTGAAAAGCAAAATCCTGCAGCTTCTCTCAACATTTTTGGGTTGGATTCGTCAAACAATGTGTATCCCTTGCGCATAACACCGAATGAGCGCATAAATCATACAGATTTGTTATTGATTACTAAAGGAGATATATCACACTATGTATATATTAAAAAATTTGAAGCTCTTCTTTCGCAACAGTTATCCAAAATGCACGGAGAAAAAACAATTTGTAAAAGATGTTTTTGTCATGTAAGCAAACCATTAAGAAGGGGAGGTTCAGAATGGTTATTAGAACATCAAAGGTTATGTAGTGGAAACTATGAGGTGAGAATTAAATTACCACCTCTTAGCAGAGCATATATAACATTTGATAAAGTAATTCAACAATACCGTATTCCAGTTGTTGTGTATGCTGATTTCGAATCATCTTTACGTCCACTTGAAGTCCAAGAAGAGCAAGTTACAAGAAGAAGTCGATATCAGCAACATACCCCAAACAGTTATTGTTTATTAATCAAATCCACACTGTCCGAACAACATCTTGAAGAATATGGACTGACATCTTCACCGAAAATGTATCGTGGTGAAGAAGCGGCACGATACTTTGTTAATGATTTGTATGAGATAGCTGGAAAGGTTGAAGAACTGTACCGGAACGTTTTACCGATGTTACCTATGGAAGAAGATGAATTACAACAATATGCTTCGGCAACAACGTGTTATTTGTGTAATAACACATTCACACTTGATAACGTAAAAGTCCGTGACCATAACCATCTTACAGGAGCTTACAGAGGTGCAGCCTGTAACGCTTGCAACCTAAACTATAAACTTCCATCTTTTATTCCAGTTGTTCTGCACAATCTTAGTGGTTACGACTCCCATTTTATAATCCCGGAGTTAGGAAGAGATGATGGAGCAATAGATGTTTTGGCTACAACTATGGAAAAATTTATAAGCTTTTCTAAAAAGGTTGGTAAAATACAACTAAGATTTGTTGATTCTCTCAGATTTATGCCTTTTAGCCTTATGACATTAACTAAAAACTTAAGAAGAGAAGATTTGATTGAAACAAGTAAAATTGTACCTACTGATAAAATGGATTTAGCTCTTCGAAAAGGAGTCTTTCCCTATGATTACATTGATGGACTGCATAGATTTGACGAAACAACACTTCCCACACCAGACAAATTTAAAAACAAACTTAATGATACAGAAATAGAACCTGAAGACTATCAACACGCATGTCGAGTATGGAACGAGTTGGATATGAAGACCTTAGGAGATTACTCAGACTTTTATGTGAAACTTGACGTCACTCTTCTTTGCGATGTGATAGAAGAGTTTCGAAACACTTGTTTTGCTGCATATGGTTTGGACCCTTTCCACTCGTATACTTCTCCAGGATTAGCTTGGCAAGCTATGTTAAAAGAAACAAAATGCAAACTACAGCTTTTAACAGATATCGACATGGTTTTAATGGTTGAATCCGGAGTTAGAGGCGGATTGACTCAAAGTGTTACAAGACATGTTAAAGCCAACAACAAATACCTTCCCGACTATGATGAAGGAAAACCATCGGTATACTTAGGATATTTCGATGCCAATAACTTGTATGGATGGGCTATGTCAAACCCACTTCCATTTGACAATTTTAAATGGGTTGATCCAGACTCTATTGGTGATGTTTTACAAATCCAAAAACATGGAAACACTGGTTACATTTTGGATTGCGATTTTGAATATCCCGAACACTTACACGATCTTCATTACGATCTTCCACTTCTTGCTAAAACAGAAGTTTCTCCAACTGGAAATCATCCTAAATTGATGATGACTTTAAACAACAAACAACGATACGTAGCTCACTTTTGGGTTGTTCAACAAGCTATCGAATTGGGATTAAGTATTACAAAGATTCATAGAGTTTTGGAATTTTCCCAATCATGCTGGCTGAAACCTTACATTGATTCAAATACTACCAGAAGAGCAACAGCTACATCAACCTTTCAAAAGGATTTCTTTAAATTAATGAACAATGCAATATTTGGTAAAACACTGGAAAACAAAAGAAAACACAAAAATGTTAAACTTGTTACTAACCCAAGAAAACTACAGAAACTCGTACAGCAGCCAAACTTTGGATCATCTATAATTATAAATGAAAACCTTGTAGCAGTATCTATGAAGAAAACAAGTGTGAAAATGGATCGTCCTTTGTATATTGGAATGTCAATCTTGGATATTTCTAAAACACATATGTACGACTTCCACTATAATAAAATGGTCGCGTTCTACGGAAGAGAAAATATCTGTATTACATATATGGACACTGACGCTTTTATATATCGCATACTAACACTGGACATGTATAAAGACTTACGTACATTTATTTACAAGAACGACTTTGATTTCTCCGACTACCCGAAAGATCATCCCAACTATGATAACGACAGAAACAAAAAAGTACTAGGCAAATTCAAGGATGAGTGTAATGGTGTTCTACTCGAAGAGATTGTTGCACTTATGTCTAAACTGTATTCTTTAAAACTATACAATGAAAAAGAGGAAAAAGAAAATAAGAATAGCTTTATTAAGAAAGCTAAAGGTGTAAAGAATTTGTATTTACAAAAGAAGGTACACTTTGAACACTACAAGCAATGTTTATTTGAAAATGAAGTTATGACAGCAACATTTAATACAATCAGAAGTTTTAACCATCAGTTGTACAGCCTAACAGAAGTTAAAAAAGCACTTTCCTCTAATGACGACAAACGTCACATTCTTCCAGACAACATAAAGACTTTACCATTTGGGCATTATTCTCTCAACCCTATTGACGAGTAACACTTTCATCGTCCTACATCCTTTTCCTTTCCGTAAAAATGGGGGAACACAGCAGTATTTTGCTGTGTTCCCCCTTTTTTACACTATTTTTAGATGACCTTGAACTATTAATAACGAGGATATACAATCAATATTTAATACTCCTCTAGAAGTGCTGGTAGAACCATCAACTAATATGAATCTAAAGAGTAAAATTGTTGCTGAGCTTCATAAATCTGCAAGGATACACTTTCCAAGAAGAAATACTGTTATAAAAGGTATAAATGATCTTTATCAAGCAGATCTAATTGAAATGAAACCTTACAGTAAGATAAACAAAGGATTTAAATATATACTAACAGTTATAAACTGTTTTACAAAAGTCGCAGATGCTATTCCACTAAAAGACAAAACAGGTCAGAGCGTGACAAAAGCAATGGAGATAGCTATACGTAGAGATAAAAACACTATAAAACATTTGCAAACTGACGACGGAAAAGAATATTTTAATAAAGATTTTT
Source organism: Allygus modestus (assembly GCA_963675035.1). NCBI lineage: Eukaryota > Metazoa > Arthropoda > Insecta > Hemiptera > Cicadellidae > Allygus > Allygus modestus. The sequence goes on along the minus strand of OY776112.1, from coordinate 393,022,209 downwards.
CAAAGCTGATGGAAAAATATAATATAAACCATTATTCTACGAAATCTGAAACGAAAGCAGCTATTATCGAAAGGTTTAACAGAACTTTAAAAGGAGCGATGTATAAAGCTTTTTCAAATAGAGGTTCCCACGTGTGGTATGACATACTTCCCGACTTAATACACGATTATAACAACAAGTTTCATAGAACTATCCGGATGAAACCGATTGAGGTGACTAAAAAGAACTCCAAACAAGTTTTGGAAAATATTAAAAAGAACACCAAACCAAAAGTGGAAAAGAGATTACCACGAAAATTCTACGTGGGGGATAAAGTTCGTATTAGCAAACATAAAGGAATATTTAGCAAGAAATACTTACCCAACTGGACTAATGAAGTTTTTACCGTATATAGAGTACAACCGACGTATCCAGAAACTTATATACTTAAGGATAATAAAGGAGAACTTTTACAAGGTGGTTTTTACGGGCATGAAATGTTAAAGTCTAATGTTGGAGATGTTTATCTTGTGGAAAAGATATTAAAACGAAAGGGCGATCAAGTATTGGTGCGCTGGTTGGGTTTTGATAAAAGTGCTGACTCGTGGGTACCTAAACAAGATCTTTTATAGGATTTCACTAGTATCACGTTAACCGTCGAAGAGTGCTGACATGGAGATTATAAAACTCAAGGATTCCTTTAAAATTGCGAATATAGACGAATTAACTGTGGATAGTGTAAAACATAAAGAAGGGAAACATGGAAACTTATTACCAGACAGCGTAAGGTGTATAGTGAGTGGACCTTCAAATTGTGGGAAAACAAATGTAGTGTTTAATTTAATAACTAATCCTAACGGATTAAAGTTTAATAATCTATACATTTTTTCAAAGTCTCTGCTCCAACCAAAATATCAGTTATTAGATAAAATAATATCTGATGTAACGGAAGTAAATTTCTTCAAATTTAATGCAAGTGATAACATTTTGCAGCCTAATGAAGCAAAGCCTTACTCAGTCTTTATTTTTGATGACGTCTCTTGTGAAAACCATGACACCATTAGAAACTATTTCGCGATGGGGAGACATCACAATATAGACTGTATCTACATTAGTCAAACATATAGCAAAATCCCAAAACAGTTAATTAGGGATAACGCAAATATTATCGTTATATTTAAACAAGACGATATGAATTTAAAACATATACACAACGATCATGTTGGTGCTGATATGTCGTTTGAAAGGTTAAAACAAATTTGTAGTAAAGCATGGGAAGATAAATACGGATTCCTGGTGATTAATAAGGAACAAAGTGTTAAAAATGGTAGATATAGATTGGGATTAGATCGAATCGTTTTAACTCAATAACATAAATACATATTCTTAGATAAAATTGCTAAATTTTCCTTTATTTTGTAACGTATATAAATAGTTTCAGAAACGATGATGCAGTCACTTGTAACATGAGTGTGGACAAGTTCGGACGTTATACCGAATCCGGTGCAAGATCAAGATTTTATGATAAAGAAGCTCACACCGGTTTGCCTCTTACACCGGAGGGTGACTATAACATTAGTAATAAACGTTTAAAGTATGTTAATGATCCTCAAGATAGTAGTGACGCTATAAATTTAAAAACTTTACAATCGGAAATATCAACAAGCTTAAAACTTAAGGGAGATGTGTACGATGCAAAAACTCATAGAATTTCAAATATCGGTAGTCCAGAAAATGAAAATGATTCAGTAACAAAAATATATTTAGACTCTAAATTGGAAAAGACTATAACTAGACAAGGAGATGCTTTTGTTCAAGGAAAAATGAATTATGAATGTTTAGAGTTGAAAGATAATATATGGAATGGTAAAAAACGTAAAGTAAATAATATACTACAAGCTGAACAACCAGACGAAGTACCTGTGATGGGGCAAACGCTAACTAGACTAGGAGACAGCTTTGTACAAGGTGGTAATAAATATAATTTCTTAGAATTGAAAGAAGACAAATGGAATGCTAATCACCATACAATTTGTAATCTAAAGGATGGTGAAGAAAGCGGTGATGCTGTAAATGTTTCTCAAATACCAACAAAGAGTAAAGGATATTGGGATTTTGAAAATAAAAGATTAGTTCGTGTTAAACCCGCTGTTAATGATAATGATTGTGTAATAAAACATCAAAGTATAACATTAAATGAACATAAGTTTGATGGAAAAAATAAGCAATTAACAAACATTTTAGCGGGAACCTCACCAAATGACGTAGCAATTGTAGATCAAATATTAAAATATGAGAATGGTTTGTTAAAACAGGGTGATAACAAATACGAGTTTTTAGAATCCAAAGAAAATAAGGAATCTAAAGTAAATGAGTGGGATAGTAAATACCCCCGTAGCAGCAAACCTGCGTACTCAGCGAATTTCCAATGAATATATATGTATCTTAATACCACATACCAAGTTTCATCAATATACATTCATAAATAAACGATATATGACATTTTAATTATTGTCCATAAGAATAACATGGCAGCTGAGTATGCAGGTTTGCTGAAGCAAGGAACAGAAAAAATTGGGTTTTATACAAATATAAATATAACTCATGTACGTAAAGCCACATACCAAATTTCATTAATTTATTTTCATAATGAAGGCAGATAACACGTTACTTATTCTCCATAAGAATAACATGGGGCTGAGTACGCAGGTTTGCTGCTACGGGAGCCTTGGGTAAAAAATTGTCTTTTTGAGCAAATATCAATGGTCCACAACCAGATGAAGCCGTATACCAAGTTTCGTCAGTATACGTTCATAAATAAGCGAGATATAAAATTTTTATTTTTCTCCATAAGAATAACATTAGACAACGTACTGTGTTTAGCACTTTCAATATCTCGGTAACCAGTTGACGTAGAGAAATGATCAAAATACCAAATTGTGTGTTTTTTTAAGCTGAATCCAATGGGAAAAAATAAAATTTGACCATTTCCAAAATTATATGTAAAACATTCGAAAAACCCATTTTTGGGGTACAAAACCCCCCCAAAATACCCCTTCGGATAGAGCGATCTGGCTGGTTTTCGAACTTAAAGTCATAAACGTTGCTTTACACGTTTATACCAAATTTCATTAAAATCGGATAATTTTTACGAGAGTTATCGTGCTCACGGACACATATATATATATATATATATATATATATAGATATATATATATATATATATATATACAGTTTCGAACGAATGGTGTTTTTGGGGTCTGGGGACCTCAAAACGAAAAGTTATCATGGTCCCGGGCCTAGGTCTTACCATGCCGACTACGGTAATAGCTTCTTCCCTATAGGGGAAATTCGCTAATTCCCTATAGGGGAAATTCGCTAAAAGAGCAAAATTGTAAATTTACTATGTGGTACAAATACTTATGATGCTGTATGTGTCTCACAAATACCCAAATCAAATATCGGTGAATGGAATTTTAATTATAAAAAGTTGAGTAATGTTAAACATGGTGTAAGTGATAATGATTGTGTTACAAAAAGTCAGACTATTACATTAAAGGGGGATAAGTTTAATGCTAACAGTAAACAAATAACAAATACAAAAGAAGGTGTATTGCCAACAGATGTAGCAGTGGTGGGACAAATATTAACAAAGGGTGAGAAAAGCATAATTAAACAGGGGGATAAAGTGTACAATGTAATAATGTTCGATAAAAAAGAAAAATGTTGGGATGCTGAAAATCAATTTATAAGGAATTTACCAAAGGGAGAATTTGGGGATGATATTTGTTTAATGTCACAGGCTTTATGGTATGATGATGAAGTTAAAAAGTTTAAATATGCTGGTGTAGAATTTGATTTGATGGAGTACAATCGTGATTTGTTGGTTGGTGATCCCACATCTGTTAGCGGATTTAAATATATAGACAATAGACCATATATACCAAAAAATTATGTATTTAAAAGAATAACAGATGATGTATTAGTTGATGCTGATGGTAGCCCTTTTAGAACTACAGAAAGTGATCAAATGGTAACAAGGAAAGGCTAAAAATGTTATATATATTTTCATACATAAGGACTTAATCATTCATAAGATGAGTGTGGACAAGTTCGGACGCTATACCGAATTCGGTGTAAGATCAAGATCAAATGACAAAGAATTGTACACCGGTTTGTCCCTTACCCCAGAGGGTGACTATAATATTAGTAATAAGCGATTAAAATATGTTAATGATCCTCAAGATAAAAATGATGCTATAAATTTGCAAACTTTACAGTCTGAAATAATGTCAAATAAGAATTATTTTGTTCGAGTTTTAAGTGAAATGTTTTTTGATTTTTATAATAATTTTGCTAAAACTAAAATTAAAGAAAATAAGAAGAATGATTGGATTCAAACAAATATTGTAAACAAATATTTTATAAATCCTGCAACAAAAATCTTACGAAATGTTGAGTGAATACATAACTTTCATAGCCAAAAGACAGAGGGATAAAAATACATTTGCATTATGAACAAGGTTTCCGTTGGGTGAACATGGTTAACCAAGAAAAGTTGATAAAAGAGATAAAATCGCTAAGCGATTCTATTAGAAGGAAAAATAGAGCATTAAGACTAGGAATTAGTGAGAGAGATAAATTTCTTGAAACTACATTTAAACCAGTTATTGATCCTTTAAGAGAAGTATCTCAAAAACTTAAAAATGTTTCAGAAGGCGATTTAATTTTACCCTTTTTTAAATCTGATGATAAAACGGAAGGATTTGAAGAAACTGAAGAAGAAATTGAAGAAACTGAAGATGAACCAGAAGAAATACAATATGAACAGGGTAAAAATATAAGTGAAGAGGAAGAAGAAGAAATACAAGAGGGTGCCCCGTCAGATATTAGCAGATTGGGATTAGATATTCAGTTTAAAGGTGATCTTGGTAGAAAATATGTATTAAAGATGTTACAGTCTACTATACCTAATAGAAATTATCATGTATACGGAGCTAGACTGGAAGGGGGAGGTTTAATGATTGGTGATAGCAAGTTAGACGTGGATGAGGAGGATAATATAATAAAAAGTACAAAGGAACAAACGGATTGTTTGAATTAATATTTAAAAGCAAACCTGTCAAATATACTGCACGAGACTTGGAAACGTTTAAAGGTATATGTATAGATACAAATACTCATAGAAAGAATTATAAACCAACATCTTCAATACATAGAAATCAATCTATAAAGTATAGGAACATTATTTCAGAGTTATTTCCAACAAAACTGGAAAAAACTAAAAAAAGGTTTATGTCTACTGAAGAAGTTACTCCTTTTTATACTGAAAGGAAAAAAAGAAAGGTATATGACAAAACGGCTTCTGGAGAAGGATTATTAAAAAATACTTATAATACAAATATAATTTATTATAATGACGTTAATAAATTAGTAGATAGAATGCGGTTGATACATGAAGCAATAGAAGCGGGCCACACAGGTCTTCAAAACGAATGGGTTGTTTTAATTACTGAATTATTAAATAGAGGTATAATCGAACGATGAAGGTGTATATAATGGATGATAAAGTATAGAAAGGATCATTCTTTGTTAATCCGTCACCTGACAAAGGTATAAATATCAATGGGGAAAAGGAGCAGTGTTAGTTCTCATCGAGATTTTATAACGAAAGGAGGCGGTGTTGTCTCTTCAACACTAAACTTGCTCGGAAAACCGATTTCAGCTTTAGTTAATAAATCCATAGATTTGTTACCTATCGAACTTCATCTACCTGGCGGTTATCAATATTGTGGACCTGGAACTAAATTGAAAAAAAGATTGACAAGAGGAGACCCGGGAATCAATAAATTAGATCAGGCTTGTAAAGAGCACGATATAGCCTATTCAAAATTTAGTGATTCTGCTCACAGATCAGTGGCCGATAGAATACTTGCAAAAAAAGCTTGGGAAAGAGTTAAAGCGAGTGACGTTAGTCTTGGCGAAAGAGCGGCAGCATTAGCAGTGGCAGCAGCAATGAAAACCAAAACAGCGATTGGTGGTGGAAGGAAAAAGAGAAGAGGGGGAAGGAGAAAAACAACTCGAAAACTAGGAGGAAGAATTAAACGAAACATTAGACGTTCTAATAAAAAAGTTAAACCATCAATATGGTCCATGATAAAAAAAGGACAAGGACTTTACCTAAGACCGTATCGTGCCTATTAAATACAAGAAAACAGTTAATAGTTCCTAATCGTGCATTAAGTAACCAAGATCTCTTTAGATATGTTTCTTGTTTAAAAATACCATTCTTCAGAGGAGTGTTTATGAAAGATAATTTACCATCAGAAATGTGGAAAAATGAAAGCGGTATAGTAAATCTAGATAATAGTGAGGGACCGGGTACACATTGGGTATGTTATAAAAAACTCGGTTCAACAGTTTACTATTTTGACAGTTTTGGTAATTTACCACCTCCAAAGGAACTTCAAAAGTATTTTCGTTCTGCTAAACAAGTTTTATACAATTATGAGAGGGTGCAACCTGACGATACATCTGTCTGTGGACATTTATGTTTGGAGTTTTTAGCAAAAAGTGTCAGTCAGCTTTAAGATGTCTTCATATACGGTCTCTTTGACTGGTACAACGTCAACCTTGCGGAGCACTTTATTCCCCGCATTAAGTTTACATAAAGAAAAACAATGGGAAGCAGCATTACTAGATTTTACAACTTATAATTCTATACCAAATATTACTGAAGGCATAAATAATAAACTTCACTACTATAAAGCAAAGGATGCAAAGGGACAGTTTCTCCAGCCTAACGAAGTTGATCTATCCACGGGGTCTTATGAAATAGATGATATATGCAAGGAAATACAGAAAAAGCTGGGAGAAGATAATATTACTATAGAAGGAAATAATAATACTCTAAAAACAGAAATTAAATCAAAGTATTATATAGATTTTACCAAACCACATTCAGTTGGAGGATTATTAGGATTTCCTTCTACAACACCGATATTAGAGAGAAATGTGAAACATACAAGTTCAAATACTGTAAGCATACTTACATTGAACACAATTGATATAACTTGTAACATTATACAAGGATCGTACAGACAGGGTGAAAATCGACACATATTGCATACATTTTACCCATCTGTGCCTCCAGGATTTAAAATAATTGAAAGACCACAAAACCTAGTGTATTTACCTTTAAACACCAGTTACATCTCAGACATTGTTCTGAACGTATTAGATCAAGACGGAAACATAGTTGACTTTAGAGGTGAAACTGTCACTATAAGAATACATATACGATCGATTTTATAAATAATGGGATTGACGTTTAAAAAGGATCGAGTGAGTGATAAAAAGCTCAGTAGCATATCAGCGTCAGAAGAGTTAACAAGTGAAAACATTCGATTTTTAAAAGAGATTGGTTTTAAAGTTATTAATAATGGATATTCTGGATATAGCGCACGGACCGACGTTCGACGAGACCTTATGGGAAAAGGAATATCACACACACAACCCTTACGCTTCATCGAAATTAAACAATAACGATGAAATCAGGATTCCTATTCAACAACAAGATATTTACACCTTACCTTCCGAAAGTTATTTATACATCGAAGGAAGAGTAACAAAGAAAGATGGAAATGAAGGAACAACTATACCTTTTATTAATAATCCAATGGCTTTTCTTTTTGATGAAATAAGGTATGAAATTTCAGGTGTTACTATGGATTCTACAAAAAAGGTTGGAATAGCCAGTACGTTAAAAGGATTATGTTCCATAACACCAAACGAGAAAAACCTGTTAGCAGTCGCAGGATGGGTTACACCAGATTCATCCACTATAAAACCCGATGACAAGGGATATTTCGACTTCTACGTACCTTTAAAATTATTATTAGGTTTTGCAGAAGATTACAATAAAATATTAATTAATGTCAAACAAGAATTGGTTCTTCTAAGAGCTTCAAATGATAAAGATATAATATTAGCTCCAGGGACAACGACTGAAGCCAACCTGGACTGGAAGTTGGATTTAAAGAAGATTGTTTGGAGGGTGCCACACCTAAAACTTGCAGATGAACATAGGATTACTCTGTTGAGACAATTAAAGGCGGACCGCGATATAGTTTTAGCATTTAGAAGCTGGGAGTTACACGAATATCCTATTCTACCCGCAACGGAGCGACATACATGGACTATAAAGACTTCAACACACTTGGAAAAACCTAGATATGTTATATTTGGATTACAAACAGATAGAAGAAGTAAAATAACAGCTGATCCGACATCGTTTGATAGTTGTAAACTTAAGAATTGTAAATTATACCTTAACTCCCAATTCTTTCCATATGACAATTTAAACATATCATTCGATAAAAACCGATATAGCATTCTATACGATATGTACGCTAGATTTCAAACATCTTACTACGGTAAAACGAACACACCGCTATTATCACCAACGCAGTTCAATTCAAAAGCTCCTATCGTGGTTATTGATTGTTCTAAACAAAATGAATCTGTAAAGTCATCAAGTGTAGATATTAAGTTGGAAATGGAGTTTGAATCTAACATACCCGATAATACAACTGCGTATTGCTTGATTCTTCACGATAAAATTGTAACGTACACACCTCTAACAGGTATTGTAAAGATGGTTCTATAGGTCTATGGAGGGGGAAGGGTATAAATAGCGCGCACTACAAGAGGGATTCAGTTGATCAGCGTTTGCGGTTGAAACAACATCTATTACAGTCGAGATGACATCTGTAGTACAGGAGCATAACAATGCAGAAGTGGAAGGTTTGGTGCAAAACAAAGACTCTTACATCAAAGAGTATGAAGAAGAATTGGACGAGTTTCTCAAGTTTAAAAATGAAGGGGTAAAGTCAGACAACGTTTCAACATCTAAGTCGACATTAAAGAGGAAGAGAAGACCAGAAAACGACATCCCTTTAAACATACTGACAGATATTTTTCTTCGCATACTTTATCCAATCTCAAGATGTATGACTAAAGGCATAGCAATAGGTTTGGTAAAGGACTTGGGTTATACACCTAATGCAATTTTAAACCAAGGGCCTAAAATGCTATTTTTTTCAGATGCCGCATGGGATTCTTTTCTTAAACATTTACAGCTCATCGAATGCTACTTGGCAAAGAACATGTTTGGAAAGAAGACAGCTATTCGTCTATTAGAATGTGACATTGAAATCGACATTTTAAAATGTCGCGGAGAACAGCAAGTACGGTTTAGAGACCTGACAAAACATGATGATAAAATTCAACTGACGCCAGAAGAATTCTACGTTTTGAGTTGTGCAGCTTCACCTATAACCAGGTATATGAAACAACTTGTATTTTCAAACATTGTAGTAAAAGACTATTTGGTAGAAGCGATGGAACAAAATCCCGAAGCTCAAATTCTTTACAGTCCAATAGATACATCTATTTTTAACCGAATACCGTATGAGGTTGAAATGTGGAGGTGTCTAAAGGAGTATGAACAAAAAGTTAATGAGCAAAAGATTAAAGAAGAAGAAAAGATTAAAGAAGAAGAAGAAATTGTTAAACAAAAAGAAGAAATTGTACAAAATGAAGAAACAGAAAACGTTTTAACTGAAACGGATTAAAACACTAAAATAATTTCGTGGGGTAGGCCTACCGGGGATGGTGCCCACGTTAAATATACACCAACGCGCTGAGAACTGTACGACCTGAGCTATAAAAGCTCTATCGTGGTGTGGAAACAGTTCATTAGACATCATAGAGATGGAGAGTAAAGTAACATGTTCTAGTCAAGTAAAGGAGAGGTCAGGCATAATTGAATTTCAAGCTTTTCGTGGAAACAATGATAGATACATTGTTAAAGAACTAATCATCTTAGACCTGCAAACATATGTTATTTATAATTTTTTATTCAAACCTCCATTTCCCTTTAACAAATTAAACTCAAAATCAAAAAGGATCAATAAGTGGTTAACGAGGAACTTGCATCATATCGGTTGGACTGAAGGTCATACGGGTTATGAAGAAGTGGAAAGCATTATGAATCACTACTGCAGTAAATTTACAAGACTTTATACAAAAGGATTAGAAAAGCGCAATTGGATACAGCTTTATACTACGAAAAATGTAATAGATGTTGAAATGGATAAGTGTTTCAACTTTGAGATCGATAATATTTGTATTTTAACAAAGAACGACAAACACGCACAATTTCATTGTGCTGTCAAGAACGTTTATCGTTTAGCTGCTTTTCTACATTCTTGTGCAATAGAAAGTGGAGGGGGAACCGGAGGGTATAAAAGCGGGGAGAGCGAGGAGACCCACCATCAGTAGTACTCCAGACTCCAACGAGACAACACGTATCAAGATGGCATCACAGAAATTTCTGCAGACATTGGTGGATCAATTTAACACCCAATCTAAATCAAGTATACTGCCAACAAGAAAAACTTCAGAAATTAAAGAAAACAAACATTACATCGTGCACGACATGAGGAAGATTGAAACATCAGTGGGAGACGCTATTCTAGTATCTTTAAGCGATGCTCCATACACAGTAGGAGATGAAGCAAAATTTCAGATGTTTCTACCTAAGAGATTTGTTCACTTGCTGCAAAATGCAGATTTGCAAAACATCGAACCAGGATCCCTGTATATAGTATCACACGGAGTCAGCGGGAACAACTCTACCGAGCTACATCTGCATTTGACCTCAACGGGAACTTCACATTGTTAGATTAAGAAAATGTCATGTATAACTTGAAATGTATTTTATGTATTTTATGTAAAACTTGAAACGTAAATAAATGAAAAGATATCAGTATTAACTCCAAGTACTGATATTTTATCTTTTTTAAAAACATTTTTTGGTGACCTTGACCTAGATTCAGAACTTATAAATTGCGCTGTATTGGTTAAAACATTATCTCTTTTATAATTACTATCGATGGGTTGGAGGGAGGAGCGTTGTGGTGGGGGAACATTGTGGTGGGGGGAAGGGCGGGTACTTGTGCTACACGGTTGCGCCACATTAGTATACCTCCGACTCTTGCCTTGATACGTCATACTTTATTAACCTACAAAAACAGAATGGAACATTTGATAGTCAAGAAGAGGATGGCATTTCCGAATAATGCACAGTTACAATCGAGATTGGAGACATTTAACGCAGCATCAAAAGACTCGTTTCTGTACAAGTCTAGAAAGGAGTTTGCTGATGCTGGTTTCTTCTACATGGGAGAAGATGATAAGACCATTTGTTACAATTGCGGAGGAGGACTGCAGGATTGGCAAGCGACGGATAACCCATGGGAAGAACATGCACGATGGTTTAGCAGATGTGCTTATCTGTTACTTAAAAAAGGAAGAGTGTTTGTACAAAAACATCAGAATAAGAATAAACCTCGTCCTGTTATAACTTCAGACACACCAACCGAAGAAAATAAAAGCAAAGAAAACGAATGTGTAGTATGTTTATCCTCTGAGAAAGATTTACTATTTTTACCTTGTAGACACTGTTGTACATGCAGTGATTGTGGACTGGTGCAAAGCAATTGCATTATATGTAGAGCTCGAATAGATTACGTGATGAAGATATTCATATCGTAGATGTGAGAAAAGGTGTAGGGGGGTGTGTATACAAGGAAGCCGAGGAGGAGGGTAGCACACTCTGCGAGTAGCCGTACACGAGGTAACATCATGGTTCTCCAAATTAAATGTGTCCACTACAATACTGTCCATCTTTCTACAGTTCATGATTTGCAAATTTTTTCCGATGACTTAAAAGTTTTGATTTTAAACGGGTACAAACTAATAATGGATATTTCTGCAACAAACTCTTCACCTCAAGAATCCTGGGGAGGACGCACAACTACACTTCCACCTACACCAAAAACGAGCCATAGTTTTGGAGAATATGAACCTCTCGCCTCATTCAATGTAAGCAGCTCTACGGAATCAGAGACGTCATCGTGTCGACCATCATCACTTCCACCCGCACCGAGAATTAAGTATTATTATTATGGAGAACGTGAACCCTACACATCTACAGAAGCAACGGGCACAACAGAATCTGTGAATATCTAACCATAATTGGCGAGGTGTACAATATTGTAAATTAAGAAACATGTTTTATTTGATATATTTTATTGTAAATAAAGAATGAAAAGGAAAAAGAAGAAATCTTGCACAGGTTTTATTCGATAGTTTTTTTATAAATTTTATCAAACAAAGCTATCGATTCAAACTTGTTCAAGATAGCTTTTTAAAAACTCATTCAGGTGACCTTGACCTACCCCCACACCATGACGTCATCAGATACGTCATCGGATACGTCATACATACGTCGCATGACCGGAAGCTGTCAATCAAATGAGCTGAAACTCCTAAGTGGCCACTACTAATAATAAGTCATAAACAAATTGTTATCAACTTGTGTTATTATTGTTAAGTATTTTATACGAAATAAAAGCTATATTTAGCAATCAAATAAAATTAGTGACTATAATATTGGTATAGGGAGATACATTTAGTTACCTAATTTAAAAATATAAAATAATTTTGTTCTTAATTGTTTTACTAATGTACAATGTTTGCAATTACTTTTTAAACTAACAAATTCCATCAGTGGTTGTTAAAGAAAAGTATTTAAACTGACTACTAGAGAAAACCAAAAGAGATACATAAAAAGATAAAAGATACAAGTCAAACTACGTAAAATATGTATGTAAACAAGACCGTCATTAAATTTAATAAATCATATATCTTCAAATTGATGCAAAAAAATTAATTCGTTAAAGAATAAAAAACTATAGTAAAAACATAATAAATTCAAATACTCCCGTTGCAGCAAACCTGCGTACTCAGCGAATTTCCAATGAATATATGTCTTAATAACACATTAAACAACTTACCAGGGTTCATAAGAAATATGTTCACAAATAAGCGATATTTAAAATATGAATTATTCTCCATAAGAATAACATTAGGGATGAGTACGCACGTTTGCTGCCACAAGGAACAAAAAATAATGGGTTCTTATGAAAATATCAATAGAGCTTATCTAATTGAAGTCACATACCAAGCTTCTTCCATATACATTCATAAATAAGCGATATATAACATTTTAATTATTCTCCATAAGAATAACATGAGGACCGAGTACCTAAGTTTGCTGCTACAAGAACCATAGGCGAGAATCTGATTTGTTGTGCAAACAACAATAAACCACAACCATATGAAGCCATATACCAAGTTTCGTCGGTTTTTGTTCATAAATAAGCAAGATAAAACGTTTTGTTTTTCTCCATAAGAATAACATTAGACAACATACTGTGTTAGGGATTTTAATATCTCATCAACCAATTGACGTAGAGCAATGATCAAAGTACCAAATTGTTTGTTTTTAAGCTGAATTCAATGGCAAAAATGAAAATTTTATTAAGATAAAAATTACATTTGAAAATCCCAAAAAAACATTTTTGGGGTACAAAACCCCCTTCGGATGGTGTGATTCGTCTGGTTTTCGAACTCGTTCAAATAAATGGTACTTTACACATTTGTGCCATATTTCATTAAGATCAGACCTTTTTTACGAGAATTATCGTGCTTATGGACACATTTATATATAAATATATATATACAAATTCGAACGAATGGTGTTTTTGGCATCTGGGGACCTCAAAATGAAAAGTTATCATGGTCTTGGGCTTAAGTCTTACCATGCCACCTACGGTTATAGCTTCTTCCCTATAGGGGAAATTCGCTAAAAGGTTACTATGTAAACGTTAACAGCTTAAAAGAATATTCATAATAATTCCTTATAACCATATTCCATAAAACTTAAAATCCCTAAACGATCTTCCCTTTGACGGATCTGCCTGTCCCCAAATTATTAACACATAAATTTCAGCGGTCCATTAGTTTTACCATATGTGAAACAAATTATGCATTCCAAACCCAAGATTTTTAATGTACTCATTGGATAAAAAGGGAAATACCCTGTATTAACGTAGAATTGACGTTCAGTGTAATTTGAAATCCACTTTCATCATATCTTTCTAGATGGAGTACCTTTCCTTTTTATACAGAATCTCCGTAAAATATTATACTATTAAAATATTGGTAAACAACCAATATAGGTTATAACCAAATATCAAAAGGGATAGCTATATAAAAAATATATATTAAGCTGTATTATTTAAATGAATTATAACATAAGTTATAGGATGCTTGCCCATTGAAAGTAGAGATTTCTACAAATATGCAAGATATCCTTGAGTCGATCATTTTATCGTAGTTAAAATGCAAAACGTTACGTACTAAAAGACTATGTATTGGATTTAGCCCCAATTATGATTGATTCACGAAAGGTAATAATAAGGTGTTTGAACCATTAGACCTAGTCATTTTATTTAGAATATATTTGATTTTTTACGGCCGTAACAAGATTTAATGTAACATAATATCCCCACTATAGCCCATCCTGATTGTAAAAGGATCAGTTGAATCCAGTCTCATTTGACTTCCGTTTTAAAACTCAGGAGGATTCATAAACTATTATTCCTGGCTTCTACACGAACATTCTATTGGTTTTAGAATTATATTTAAGAAACGGTTTTAATTGTCTCAGACCAAGTGATATTCGTTGACAACAAGGATCATCTCAACAATGGGTCTAATGAAACAAGTTGGAGAAGTAAACTTGGCTGACACTTGGGCGAAAACATAACTTCCCCCTCCCCTCTCTCCAGAGGCTCTGGTATTGTGGTTTGGTGGGGATTAACTTTAATCATTTATATAGCTATAATTAATTATAAATATAACCTAACTCTATGTTTTATTTTATTTAATTGTTTAAATTAAAATGTATTATATATTCAACGATCTTACAACCTTGTAGATCCAAACGTCCGATAGTTCTAAGTTTTAAACCGAGATAGTTATAGAGTAAAAACTTGCATACTAGATAATATTGACCGTTTTCACATATATATTCTATATAGTAACAAGCAAGTGCAAACGTTTGTTACGATAAATCTCTATGTCACCTATAACAGTGAAGTAGGTTTTCCTATTCAGAGGAGGCGACACAACAGATATTTAATAAATTGGCTTAAGCTGGTTTACTTAATTTATTCTCTAATGACCAGTAACAGTAATAGTAAATACCAATTGGTAATTGAGAGGTTAGGTTTCAAATTTATGATAATATTTCTCCACAATACGAGTCGTCTTTCTATATATACAGAATAAAAAACATTGGCAATGCACATGACTCAGAAGATATGCAGAATGTCCCGAAATTCTCCCAGCAAAGGTATATAGCATCATTCCTTGGGTCAAGACAAACACATGTTACTATTTGTACATGGGTCTCTCGTGCCTGGTTTTCCGTTTGTCTGTCTATGTGATTTTTACTTTAAAGTTTATATTTAAAAATGACAGAACTGAATTCAACTAAAATTAAGTCGTCTGTTTATAGTGACAAGGTTAATCAACACAAAGGTTATGGTGTAATTATAACAAAAATATAAACAACTTTAAAACAAGGATAATTATAAACTTTGTATTTTAAATAACTTGATAATCAGCCATCTTACAAAACAGTTGAAATAATAACTTCTTATACTAAGTGTTATGAAAAATGACAGGAACATTTTTGAAATTGAGTAATAAATAGCCAAGCTATTTCAATTCCTGCTGTTTATTCGATTGTTGTATTGTGGAGAAACCAGAGTTAGGCTAAGTCTGGTTACACAATGGTTACATCAGCTCGGTTATTTTTTTATTTAAATAATTCAAGTATCGTTAGATTTGATTGACATCATAAAATAAGGTAAAGTTATTCTTCTAATTATTTTGTAAAATGGCCGGTTTTCTAGCCATTTAAGATGGAAAATTTAAAATAGCCGACATTTTGAAATTGTAAAAGATAATGACATCATGCTTTTTTGTTGATATTCCCTCTATAAGCAGTTGGATTACAGTTTGATTGAATTTGGTTTAGTAGTTTTGAAAATATAATCTTTAATGTAAAAAACACATACAGACACATAAATGAAAATCTAGGCTTGGGATGCCCATGTTCATAGGTAAAATGTGTTTTTCTTGACCCAAGGAGTAATGCTATATACCTTTTTCCACAAAATTGCTGGACACCCTGAACTTTTAAGCGTTAACTAATCAAAAAGATAAATATTTAGTTAAAAGTGCTATTACAAGGTGTTTAGAAAAATTGCTTTTATAAACTACAACCCAGAGTCAGCAAATTAATTTCAATAGTACTTGCAAGGAACTTAATATATTTTGTACAGTTTTCAATTAAAATATTGTGTAATATCAAAAAGCAAAAATCTTTTGTATAAAAGGTTGAAAACCATATATATTTACAACCAATTAACGTATCACTCTTATCAGTTTTCTTCGTAGAAAGTAACTTAGGATTTACTAAGTAATTTATTATTAATGGTATTACACGTTATGAAATTATATCTTACAAAAATCGTATTATTAATATTTTACAAATTTTATAAATGTATTATTTTTTATTCAATCTAAACCCTTTTCATGGGTGGAAAATTCTGACTTATGCATTTTAAATAGGAAGCGTCTACAAAATGAAAAATATTGCCAAATTTAAATAAAACCAATCTTAGGAAAGGTTTGACATTAGCCTACAATTCCCTAATTGTACATTTGATTTTAAAATCTTCGGTCTATAATCGCTTTATAAGTCGTCGTCAATGGTTACAGAATGGAAATGCACAGCAAATGGGTTTAGCCTTTGAATTTAAAAAATAGAATTCCCGCACAGGTCAAAATGTAAATTTTGGGAAATAGGCGAATATACGTTTAACTTAAATCCTTGGTAATTTATATACGTGTTGAATTTGGTGCTACATCGTATGTGAGTGAGTGTGAGAGATTTTCATCAAGTGTGAAGTCTCAAGATTTAATCGAGAGCTAGCGTTAAGTCTCCTTAGAACCTTCTTAGTCTGACCAATAAGGCGACACTGTAAATGGACTACCTACATAAAATAATAGTGTAAACTTCTATTATCCATGTGCTTCACCATATAAATACATAGAAATAAAATTAATTTTATAACTGTGTACAATCCTTGAAATTTACATGATTTTGTCTAGAGCAATCCAAAATTAAATTAATTCACTTTCCTATAATTAGTACTTACAAGAGTCGTAGTGTAACATTTACATTATTTAACAACTTACTATGACCGTTGCAGGGAGAAATAGTTTTATTTTTAGCTCAAGCTACTTACCTAAGTCACCATGTCAGAAAGTACCGTAGGTGAATACAAACCTGCAAAAAAAACATATGTAGTTTCAAAATAAATTTACAATCCTTACTTATATCATTTTTTTAACGTTTGAGAGTTGTCTATTGTTTTAATAAAGTGTATTATGTCTGGTAAAATACTATTCTAAGTAAAAAATGTATGAAAATAGTTTCTAGTTTAAATTAACTTATAGTAAATAAAAGTATTATTCCACCTAAGATTACACGATATTTTGAGTATTTTTTTATTTGATTGAAAAATACTCTACTATCTGCAATATAAATGTATAAATATCAATAAGTTTTGAGGTAATTAAAATAATAAAACAAAAATGATGGATAAATAAATTTTCAATTTTTCCCAAATGGCTATTTTGCTATTATGATCGTTACAATAACCTTAAAACTAATTCTAATCTATCACGCTATGCTTGCAAAAATATAAAATCGGAAACAGCGAATCTAAGTTACCTATTTATATTCCAACTTTATACACACCATGATTTATATTCAAAACTTTGACTAAATATCTCTTAGCGCAGTAGTTTTATATACAAAAATATTTCTGTAGAATTAGGTTCACTTACACACAAGGGAGTCCTATTTGGGATTGAATTTAGTTTTTTTCACGTAACAGATACATTTTCTGTATTAGGTAAAATAAATTAATGTTATTTTCATAACTGATATTGTGTACTGCTTGTAACTTAAAAAATTGCTTTTATTTGATTTTATATTACTCAATTCTAGTTTCCATGACTTTGGCCCACTTTGTGTCGATTGACTGGCAGAGGGCGCGATGTTTGTCAAACAAGCCAACTAATTGTCACAGCCTTACCACTAAGTGTCTGTTGTGGCATTGCTGTCATTCCAGCCCATCGCACTCCAACAGCCGATCATTACGTTGTCACTGTTACATTACGACAATCGGTTACATTATAACAGGTTTGGTTACTTACTGACTCAATTGTTACGTATTGTACTGGGGATACAACACTCAATTTTGCGAGAAAAGTATAAATTTGAAAATAAATATTTGTTTAATAGAATTGTTAGTTGAGTTCTTAGGCTAATTAAATACTTTTTATTCTGAAACAAATTATATCATTATATCATATTTTATTCTGAAATAAAAATACCATGCATAATTACTAAGTATGCAATATTAGATAAGAAATAAAAACTACAAATTATTTGTCTAAGAAGAAAATATATTACTAGTCTCTAAACAAAATTGGTTGTGCTAGGTATTTAATTACATAAAGTATACCATTTCGTGACCGTCCGCAATTTATTTGATTAAAAGTTTGTATTTAGTATATAATCAAGATCCAGGAGATAGGTTTAGCTAAAACATTAAAAACATGATTTTTTCCTCGGTTGGCGTTTGTTTATAAAGTTGCCGAATAAACTTGTGAATACGTTATTCCTCGAACCAAGGGGCTGTTCTACCTTCTGGCAAATACATTATTTCGTTTTACCTGATGTAAATATAAAGAACCTTTTTAAGTATATAAATATGTAAAGGGGCCTTATAAACATATTTTATATGCACAAATGCGTAAAATAGCATTTTAAGCAAACAATAAAGTGCGAGTAATAAAAATCTTACATAGCTAATATATAATATAAATATAGCTTATAAACACAACGACAATTAGTGTTACTTTCGCTACTTTATAAATCAATTCATTATTACTAATGCGTTAATACAGATGTCGTGTCTGATATAACACCCCTACTAACGTATATGACTTGGTTACTTGTGACTATGTGGCTGCAGCGACATGAAAGAAGACACTAATCTATATGCAAATTTATCTGCCCGCTCTTGCATACCGTGAACTTTGCTTAACATGAGGTCAACGACATTTCCCATCATGTAAACTAGTCAAGGTGGTCATTTAAAGGAGGAGAGTCATGAATTTAAGCCAAATCACTATACAATTCGAGATCGTATTTTTCCTCTAGATTGACATTTTTGTTTAAGAACTAAATCATTTTTGACAGTAAAGGTGAATTTTGAAGAATATAACCACAGTTATATTCAGCTTCAAAAAAGATCATTCAAGTAAGTGGAATATGGAATTATAACAAAAATGCAAAAAAGTTAAATTGTGGTAAATATAGACTAATATTTTCCTTTGATATTGTTAAACATAACGAAAATAAGATAACCATCAAATTGTTTGTTAGCTTTCGCATGGTTTTTTTAAAGCAATAAACGGTAGTTTTTAATAAGGAAATTTACATGGGTCGAGCAGAGTCAGAATAGTGTTCACAGAGAAGAAAAACTTATGACCAGGAACTTTGCTCAAAGCAGAGACTGAATTAATGGGATGGATTTATAAACCTACAAATTAAGTTAGTTTTAACTTTGTTAAAGGTGATTTCATAGGTATTTTTCCAATGTCTCGTGGCATGATGTTATTACAGTAACTAATATATAAACACTGCGGTGGACAACTTTTATAAAATTTGTTACGAGTGTTTGGAAAATAATGTACTTAGACGTTGCCCACATAGAACTAACTATCCTATTTGGTACACTGTAGAAATAATTCGCCTTCTCCAGCAACAAGTTTATTTTCGAAAAATATTTTTAACGTCTGGTAAAAACAACTTTTTGGAAAAGTTTAAGGAACTCAGACGAGCAGTGAAAGCAGTGAAAGTGAAAGTGAATTAAAGATGCTTATAACAAATACGTTTCAGATATGGTTTCAGATACAAATACGTATCTGTTAAAGTTTATCCTCAAATATTTTGGAGTTTTGTACGACAGAAAAAAGTGAGTAGGCTTTCTGAGACTCAGATGTTTAAGATGGGCAATCCGGCATTTGCAAATTATTTTAGTTCCGTTTGCAACTCTAGTGCCCCTCTCAATGTTTCCACAGCATTAGTTCTCCAGTTATGCAGGGCGTCCAGTTTCTGGATATTCGCTGTATCTGTAAAGACGAGGTTACTTCTGCAACCAAGAGGTTACCATCTAAGAGGCCGTTTGGACCAGATTTGATTCCTCCTTACATATTCAAGACCTGTTCAGAATTTCTCATCATACCTCGTTGTCAGATTTTTTATTTAAGTTTGTCTAAGAACCAATTTCCATCTTGCTGGAAGACCACTCAAATTTTACCTCTGCATAAGAAAGGGGATACATTTTAAATTATGAATTTTAGACCAGTTGCCGTATTGTCAACTCCTGCTAGGATATTTGAAATAATTCTTCACAATCATATATTTTTCCACATGAAACCATATATCACACCTATTCAGCATGTTTTTTCCCTCTTCTCGATCTATAGTAACTAACGTAGTTATTTTTTTTTAAATTTCACTTCTGCAACTCTAAATAAGAAAGCACATGTTGATGTAATATTCATAGAATTATCAAAATAGTTTTTTTCTCCTCTTATTTAGATGGTCGGATGCAGTATGTTCCTCACGCGCAGGGGTGATTTGTTTCAAGCCGTTTCTGGGGTTCCTCAGGGTAGCAATTTAGGGTCCCTGTTATTCAATATATTTATAAATGATCTAGCTTCTTATTTATCTTGCAAACTTCTTATGATGCGGACGATCTAAAGTTATATTCTTCCATTACAAGTCCTCAAGATTGTGTTAATCCTCAAAATAACTTAAACGTTGTTTCTGGTTGGTGTGTATCAATCAAGCTTAAACTTAATATTTCAAAATGTTTCACTATGTCTTTTTACCGTATAAATAATCCTGTTGTATCTCAATATCAAATCAACCATGTAGGTCTTGGCAGGGTAGAGCAGTTTATAGATTTAGGTATAACATTGACGGGGATCTGCGTTTTTCTGAACACATTTTATCTATGATTAAAAAAGCCTACTGCACACTAGGTTTCATTTCTCGTTTTGGCAAACTCTTCAAGGATTCGCAAACGCTTAAATTGTTGTTTTTATCTTTGTTTGGATCTAGGCTAGAATTTTGCAGTGTTATCTGGTCGCCGTCCACATATCTCATGTCCAAGTTAATTGAGAAAGTCTAGAAGAAATTTCTAAGATTGATGTATTTTAAAACCTTCGGCCCTCTTAATTATCCTATTTGGTATGTCAGGTACAGTTAATCACATTTGGACTTGACTCGTTGGAAGTCAGGCGGAAACTGGCACGTTTGTGTTTATAATGGTCGGATAGGTGGACGATGCAGGGACGCTGGCTGAGGGGCAGTGGTATGTGCCGGGGTACGGAGGTCGGGCCAGCCGGCCGCTCTACCCGCGGTTCGCTCCAACTGCACAATATGCTACTTCCCATCCCAATGCATCGGTTATCTTGTTTAATCAAGTGGCCAACGCAGTTGATATTTCCGACTCATTTGCTGTTTTTAAAATTAAGTGCCTAGCAAAGTTGATAAGTAGTATTCATTAGTTTAGTATCAACAATTTGATTTAATCTGTCATGGTTTTGTATAATAACAAATTAATATAATTTAACATAGTAGCTAACTTAACTTTACAGCGACATTTCTGTTTCATTGCACTCTGTATATACTGTATATTAAATACTGCAACACATTCTTAATGTTCTTCTTTTTTTAGTTTTCTTTAAGATATACCTTTTTGTCTGTATACAATTTTTTTAATTTAATTACATTTATTTAAATTAAATATCTAATTTAAAATAAATATTTAACTATATAAATTCATTTATATTTAAATTTATTTTTAATAATGTATCTTTATCTCATAGCGATGAAAACTTATTTTTGAAATGCTGTCCCTGTAATTGGGCTTTGCCTGTATGGGCAGTAATTACAAGATTAATTTTTCGTTTTAAAGTATTATACACATGCATATATTTATTATAGCATAAGTTCCAAATGACTGAATGATTTTGTATACATTGTATTTATTTATTTATTTCTGCAATAAACATATTTTTATTTTTATTAAAGAATTATATTATAAATGAGCAAAATTTGCTTGACAAAGGTCAAATAAAAAGGGTTTGGAGCATTGCTACAAGAAGGGATAAGACACTATTAAATAGTGCTCAAATGGAATTTCCGAAATGGTACTAGGTTTTTCCCAATAATTTTTGGTTTCCTTATAAAACAAGACCAAAAGAACAATGTGTATTCTGTAAAATATTTCTGCTATATTATTAATAGCCTTTTTTACTTTATTTGTTGCTCGTTTTTGACCTTAGTGAGGTCCTATAAGACTAAAATCTACAATTCTAATATATGGGTTTAATCGTTTTAGCGGTATTACAGAATAAGTATTCCATAAATATTACCAAAAATGTTGGTTAAGTTTTTGAAAATGATGTATGGTTAGGCAAATAAATAACAATATAATAAGCGCAGTTAATCTCCACCAAACCACAATACCAGAGCCTCTGGGGAGGGGGGAGTTATGTTTTCGCCCAAGTGTCAGCCAAGTTTACTTCTCCAACTTGTTTCATTAGACTCATTGTTGAGATGATCCTTGTGTCAACGAATATCACTTGGTCTGAGAAAATTGAAACTGTACTTCGTGTGATCTCCTTAAATGTAAAACAGTTTTATAATTTAATTTACTATTAAATTATTTTTAGGATATTTAAAACAAAATGTTGAACTTTAGATCCTAATAAACTTGAAATTTACTTGGGATGTTCAATATATTAATGCAAATAAATGGACGTAAATGTGTATAACCCTGACTTTTCACCATTATATTATTTTTATTTGAGTGATGTCATTTTGATATGCATATAAAACATCTTTAATTGTAATCGCACCATTATAAATGTAAAATAACGCTCAATGGATAATATAATCCACTACATAATAATATATGTAATGTTATTTACAGTATTAATAATACTTTTGAAATAGTATAAAAAAAGTCCCAGGATAACCTTAAAACTAGTCTATACCAGTTTTGAGGCTGACATCGGGAATAGCAAATGAAGTTGTCATTACATATGGTAAGTATTTTGGCTGTCCATTATGTCAAAGTTCCCTTTTACCGTTGGTCTCTCCATTTGCAGCGGCTAGGGACGGGAACTTCGGGTTTGGTCAACAACCTGAGAATGTATGGTCCCTGGCTGTTTTAAATGGATACCCTGTCAGTTGAGTTGGCCAGTTGGAGGGCAGAGCGGGCCCAATTGTTTGAGCCTGATTACAGCTGTCACAGGAGCACGGGAGTTGGCCCTCTGAAAGGTCAATTTGGCTGCCTGGCCTATCCCACCCTTTCCTTTCCTGCTATATCCTATCCTTTCGGTAACCTGCAAAAAAATCCCACTTGTGAAAGATGTGCCTAGTAGCTATGCTGGGGTTTCCTAATCCAGCAACAATGAATAAAATAGTATCATTCAAGTAATCATTGATCTTAATTTGTATATTTCAATAACATTCCTAGCGTAAAGATACGCTGGTTTTGCACTCGAGGTCCAATGTGTTTCATTTTTACCTGTCATAAATTACTATTACCCATTTTAAAATGGTCATTGCTTAGTTGCTTGAAGCCCACACATTTTTTATACATATGTAGATTTACACCATATCTAGACAGATAAATGTATATCTCATTCAGAAGAGAACTTTAATTCAAAATTCAATATCAGAGCCATGAAATATATAACTCACGAGAGCGCCACTGCAAGTCGTGCTATATTTATTTTGTTTGGTTATATTGATTTATCACATTCCTAGGGTTACATCTGGTTGAATAAGCGAAGTGGGTGAAGTAGTAAAAACCGCTCCTCATATCCAGAGTTACTAGGTTCAAATATCAAACTGGTCTTTCTGAGACGACTTTATCTTCTTATGTCACCGACACTAATTATAAAAGAGGTTCTTGAAAGGATCTTACTCCACCGAGTTAGAAGGCAAACAAACTCTGTAAAATTATCTTGTCTCTTTACATGTATTGGGAAATCGTTGCAAAAATCTGAAATGAGATGTCATAATTTTTTTTTCATATGGAGTTCTTGTCAAAGGGTTGTTTTTCCTTAATTTGTGTTATTGTTGTTTCAAAACTGATTTAATAAAGCTTAGTAAAAGTGCCCGAAGAAAATACAGTATTTGTAAACAGTTATTTTTATCTTTATACTCTCTAATTTATAAGTAGTAGTTTTTATAAGTAGTTTTAGTACTAGCTCAGTTTTAAGTTTCTAAGACTGTATCATTTTATGAAAAACAAAAAAGGCAGTTTTATTAGGTATACTAGCTGTGTACTCGTCCTTTGTACGGGTTGTATGTCTAAATAATAGATGAATTTGAAAAGAATAACAACCGAATTGATTTTAAAATATTTAAATTACATTTTGCCACAAGGCACTTTCGAAATTAATCTGATTATGAACCTCAGGGAAAAACTGTCGATCAGTAGTTCCTGGTATTTGTCGATTGTACGGAGTGAAGGAGGGATGTTTGTGAGACCACCTGTTTTCCAATATCCTGTTCCCAACTTTACAAACCTAGGACCTAATAAAACTCCTCAACCCCTTAAACTTATCCAAAGAATTTTCAAATTTACTGGTAAAATGAGACACTCAGTAGTTGGCTACATAAAATATCTATTTAGAGAGGCATAGATCTCGTCCCCCCATGTCTCAAGCACACAAAGTGTCTGTATGAAACCTCTTGAGAACAACATCATGACTCCCCATTATGGGCCATGTTATTGTTGCTGATGTGGCTGAAGTACCAAATTTCAGCTCTACTGGTCGAGTAGTTTGTGATGATTATATTAAAGGTCAGTGAGAAATAACAGTCAATAACGTTGGGGCAGAGCCCTTAAGCATTTTTGTATCTGCTTTATTGCTACCGAATTTCATCACCATCAGTCCAGTAGAAGGTGCAAGATTGTTAAATAAGTATTCTGAAGGTTCGGGGGTGGGGCCCTAAAACGCATTCTTCATAGGAATAGTTTTTTTTTTGTATTTCAACGCCAATAGCATTTTTGTTAAGATTACATTAAACGCTTTTAAGAGAAAGCGGTCCAAACCCCTCAAAGGCTTGTGTTTGTTCTGATATATTAGGTATGTTTCTACCGAATTTCAACTTAAAATATCCGAACTAATCAAGATTCCCAAAAATAAAAGTAAATTAGGGCAGAGCCAGGTACGATTTTCTTTCAAACCTAGCCTTATACATCTGCAGAATAAGGGAAACCACTATGCAAAATTTCACCTTCTTAGACATTGTCGTTTTTCAGTTACAGTGATCACAATGTGAGCGAGTGAATGTGTCGGAAAAATATAGATTTAGATAATATATCCACTCTGTATACTTCTGCTATTTATTACCAATCTTCACTCAACATTTTAAATGAGAACTACAACAGCTGATTATGGAATAAATATTCTTAAGCCATCAACTGGTTCAGTATAAATAAATGCTTTGTCCATAACCATAAGATGGTATCTTGAAAATCCCGTGTGGTGTAGCCCTGAGGTGAATCCAAAATGATGAAGTAGCTTATCTAACGTACGTAGGCCTATAGAACATAGGAAAACAGTTTCATCTAAATCAGTCCTCCCGTTTCCCTCGGAAAAGCGAGCAAACACGATCGTAACCGTGCGAAAACACGTTTTTGAGTGGCCGCCGTTATTTTTCGAAAAGGCGTGAAACAGTTTAAGGTTGCCTAAAATCTTTTGATGAATGTATAGAACAAAGAAACAAAGGTTAATCAATCAGTGAACTCGTTTTTCCGCGAAAAACGAACAAAAACACGTCCTTGAGCGTTACCGCAGGACATACGGACAGTCAGAAATTTAGATGTGACTTGTTTTCCTAGGGTGTAAAACGCGAAAATATGCAAACATACAGACAAAACTGTTTTTATATAGATATCCTCACTTATGTCATTTATTAACGATCTTCACCCAACGTTTTAAATAAGAACTACTACATCTGTTTATAGAATAACTATTCATCACCATTCGTCATCATCCGGTTCAATAAAAATATATATTTTGTCCATAAGAATAACATAGGACCTTTAAAACCCCGTGGGGCAGAGTCCTAAAGTGATTTTCAAAAATCCAATGAATCTAAAACCTTCTCACGCACATAAAGAACATAGAAAAAAGTTTCATCCAAATCAGTGCAGCGGTTCCCCTGTGAAAAGCGAACAAAACGTGACCAAAACCACACGAAATCACGATTTTGAGCGGCCACCATTCTTTTTCAAAAAAGCGCATGCCAGTTTAAAGTGACCTAAAACCTTTTCACTTATACTTGTTGTAAATCGCTCGTACAAAGGCACTTACACATATTATAGCATATGATTAAATATATCTGTTATGCATTTTAATGTAAAAAGTTACTGTTTTTAATATTTCAAATTTTAAACATAATGGTACTTCCGAAACAACTAATCTATACATTAATAAATATTGTATAATGTCTAGTAATTATTTCTTAAAATATAATATCTTGTAATGCAATCAGGAGAACCGAAGATCCGTCTCATTGAGTAAGAGCGCGGTGGCCAAATTTAATCAAGGGCAGGTGTTAAGCTTCCCTAAGACCTCCTTAGGCTGGGCTTACACGCAGTGATATACTAGAAGGGTCAGTATAACCAGTGTTCGATGCCTTCCCCACAGTCTGTGTTCTGTAATTATAACCGGTATATTCGTTTAGTTTCAATATTTATTTAAGCCAAGAAATATAAACAATAAATATTTAATGCTGTTCTTTTATAGTTCCCTAAAAGGGTTGTTACAGAATTATAAACCCCTGAGTTAAAATCGCCATATTTAAAATGTTGAAACTGTATAAATGAGTAACTAATCCGATGAAACTTAAATAAGTCAATATTTTCAGCTGTCAAAACTATTATTATAACGCTACAAACAACAAGATAAACTAAAATTCCCCCGTCGCAGCAAACCTGCTTATTCAGCGAATTTCCAATGCTTTTATATGTATCTCACTACTACAAAGAGACACTTTGTAGGTTTCACAAAAATTCATTCATAAATAAGTGATATATAGCATTTGATTTATTCTCCATAAGAATAACAATAGGGCTGAGTACGCAGGTTTTCTGCAACGAGGAAGGTAAGAAATGTATTTTTTTCAATTAATAATATAACTCAACCAGGTGAAGCTAAATACAAAGTTTGATTAATTTAGGTTCATAACTAAGGGAGATATATAACTTTAGTTATTCTCCGTATGAATAACATGGGGGCCGAGTATGCAGATTTGCTGCTACGAGGAAAATCAACAAAAACCTTTGTTGTGCGAATATCAATACATCCCAACTAGTTTAAGCCACAATACCAAGTTTCATTAATGTACATTGATAAATAATCGAGATATAAAATTTGATTTACTCTCCATAAGAATAAAATTGAACAACGTACTTTGATTAGCACTTTGAATATCTCTGCAACGATTGGACGTAGAACAACAATTAAAACACCAAAATGATTATTCTGTAGAGCTAAACCTATTGGTAAAAAGAAATGTGAAGTTTTTAGTTTATCTGAGGAAAATCTGAAAAACCTTTTTCCCATAAGATTAACATGGGAAATTTTATGGACACGTTTTTTTACTTTTCTCCGCAACCACTAAACCTAGGCTAATGATTCAAAATACAAAATTATTATAATAATTGTAGGGTAAAAGATGAAAAAAACTTATTTTTGGAAAGTTTAAAAACCCTGTAAGTCCCCCTTCCCATAGTCCAATCGATCTGGCTTTCGAACGTAAAGTCATAAATGTTACTCTATATATTTGTGCCAAATTTAATCAAAATCGGGCGTTTCTTTCAAAAGTTACCGTGGTAACGGACACATATATATAAATTTGAACGAATAGTGTTTTTGGCATCTGGGAACCTCAAAAATAAAAAGTTATAATAGTCTCGGGCATAATTCTTACCATGCCACCTACGGTAATTTCTTCTTCCCTATAAGGGAAATTCGCTATCAATAAATTATCAGTTGGTATATTGTTTCAATAAATAAATTTAAGACAAAAAATATTTTTAAAACTAATAAACTTAATGAAAGTAGCAATAAAGACAATATTTTAACTTAAAAGCACAACTGACAAACAATGGATTTAATGAAACAAGTTGGAGAAATAAACCTCCCTTGACAGTAAACTCGAAACATAAACTTTGACATCCATTGTGGAACTGAAATTCCTGACTTATTGCAGCACAAACGTGCCACTGAATGTAAATTATGATGTTACAAAAACACCAAAGATCGTAATAAAATTAAAACTTTTTATGATTATATATTGTACTGTCTTAAGATAAATAGGGCGTTATGTACGAGATTAGTGGGGTAAGGTAGAGCAAACTTATAGTTGTAAGATGTAAAAGGTTTAAAAAATAATTGGAATTGTTATTAGCATATACATTTTTTTGCTTGTCTACGCCAGTGACATTTTACTTTGCTCCTAGAGGTAAACGGTTTAAACTTTGTAAAGGAAATATTAATTTATAGATGATTTAAAAACTATTGTATGAACATGTTTATACACATTCATAAATATAAAATTTTGGAGGACCATATTTAAAGCTCATATTTATTTTACAAAATAGTTTAGTTAAAAAAAGCTGAATGTAAAATAATTAATAATTCCCATGGTAAGTTGTATTATATAGTTACAGGAAATCTAAACAACACAAATAACTTTTAAAATTGATTTAGCTTATTATAAATCTGTGAATCTTATATCAGTTATTTACAAAGCCAACCCTACCAGGAACCTGACAGACACCTGACACCTATGATTAGTTTACCGTAATGTAAAGCCTCGGTGAGAAAATAAGAGTTTAAATACTAGTTTTTCTTATACAATAAATCCTAAGAGGTATAAATTAAATAAAAGTGTCATATTAAAACACGTTATTAAATTTTGAAATTTGATCAGCCGTGTGTACATTAATTTGTCTATAAAACTGAATTAGCTGCTAAATGGTCGAATTGACTGCCCGACATTCTGTCTCAGATCCAGTTTAGGACTCCTTCGTGCATTTTTTTGATTGTCTATGCCAGTGGCATTTTACTTTGCTGCTAGAGGTAAACGGTCTAAACCTCGTAAAGGAAATATTAATTTATAGATGATTTATAAACTATTGTATGAACATGTAAAATATAACACATTTATAAATATAACATTTTGTAGGACCATATTTAACCCATTAAGGTAGTAATTTTATTCTATTCGCAATAGCATATAACGGGATTTGATTGGTGCTGCACTCTAGTAGCAAAATATGTAACTAATGACCGCGGGCGACTACGGTTCTATCCGCTAGGGGCGAGGGCTGACTGAAAAACCTTAATATCGCCGCTGGGCCCTTGGTCGTGTTAGCTGAGTTGGCTACGTCGTGGAATCACCTTGACCAGGTGTGGAGACCATGTTCGTGGGTTCGATTCCCGCACACGACCAAAACTGACCAGTCGTGCAACTAACAATGAGTTAACCTGTCTGTGCAACGATGGTGGGAGGGCCCCCAAGTAAAACAAACGGTGGCAGGCTTGCTTGGAAGTTGACGGGATCGATTTATTTATTGTGAGTTGCACATGGCCAACACTGATTTTGTTACTTTTTACTTATGTCTACTGTGTGTGTGCCAATGCGACTCTAAAAAATAAATTGATTTAGCTTATTATAAATCGGTGAATCTTATATCAGTTATTTACAAAGCCAACACTACCAGGAACCTGACAGACACCTATGATTCATATGCCGTAACGTCAAGCCTCGGTGAGAAAATAAGAGGTTAAATACTAGTTTGTCTTATACAATAAATCCTAAGAGGTATAAATTAAATAAAAGTATCATATTAAAACACGTTCTTAAATTTTGAAATTTGATCAGCTGTGTGTACATTAATTTGTCTATAAAACTGAATTAGCTGCTAAATGGTAAAATGGACTGCCCAACATTCTGTCTCAGATCCAGTTTAGGACTCCTTCGTGCATTTTTTTGATTGTATATGCCAGTGGCATTTTACTTTCCTGCTAGAGGTAAACGGTCTAAACCTCGTAAAGGAAATATTAATTTATAGATGATTTATAAACTATTGTATGAACATGTTTATACACATTTATAAATATAACATTTTGTAGGACCATATTTAACCCATTAATGTAGTAATTTTATTCTATTCGCAATAGCATATAACGGGATTTGATTGGTGCTGCACTCTAGTAGCAAAATATGTAACCTAAATATGTAACTAATGACCGCGGGCGACTACGGTTCTATCCGCTAGGGGCGAGGGCTGACTGAAAAACCTTAATATCGCCGCTGGGCCCTTGGTCGTGTTAGCTGAGTTGGCTACGTCGTGGAATCACCTTGACCAGGTGTGGAGACCATGTTCGTGGGTTCGATTCCCGCACACGACCAAAACTGACCAGTCGTGCAACTAACAATGAGTTAACCTGTCTGTGCAACGATGGTGGGAGGGCCCCCAAGTAAAACAAACGGTGGCAGGCTTGCTTGGAAGTTGACGGGATCGATTTATTTATTGTGAGTTGCACATGGCCAACACTGATTTTGTTACTTTTTACTTATGTCTACTGTGTGTGTGCCAATGCGACTCTAAAAACTAAATTGATTTAGCTTATTATAAATCGGTGAATCTTATATCAGTTATTTACAAAGCCAACACTACCAGGAACCTGACAGACACCTATGATTCATATGCCGTAACGTAAAGCCTCGGTGAGAAAATAAGAGGTTAAATACTAGTTTGTCTTATACAATAAATCCTAAGAGGTATAAATTAAATAAAAGTGTCATATTAAAACACGTTCTTAAATTTTGAAATTTGATCAGCTGTGTGTACATTAATTTGTCTATAAAACTGAATTAGCTGCTAAATGGTAAAATGGACTGCCCAACATTCTGTCTCAGATCCAGTTTAGGACTCCTTCGTGCACTCGTTCAAAGGACCTCTTCGCTAGACAACGTCATCGTACCAACTATGAAGCGAACGGCACTCTGGTCTCACTCAAAGAGTAGGCAACATTTTACCTGAAACTGTAGACTTATTCTTGGACAGTGTGACGTCTCTGAAGAGAAAGATTAGAAGCCAGTTTCCTCCAGCCTAACTTTTTGATGCAAGTAATTTCTCACTCTCATTTTGTACACTCATTGAAATTTATGTGAAATGAATTTTGCATTTGCATTATTGGTCTATATTATACTTTTGTTAATTTGTTCTTGTTATTTTTAATTTTTTTGTATATGCTGTTATTTTCACTTTTTCTTTGTATGTTACCACTGTAAAAGCTCTTTTTTAAAGTACTGTATTGTGTAATGTGTTTGTTTTTCATTATCTATACTTAATAATAGATACTACTACTACTATGTCAGGCTACTATGTCAGTCATCTTGTATTGTATTCTTGAGTTGTATTTTTTCATTGTATTCTATATATATTGTATTCT
Source organism: Allygus modestus (assembly GCA_963675035.1). Lineage (NCBI taxonomy): Eukaryota > Metazoa > Arthropoda > Insecta > Hemiptera > Cicadellidae > Allygus > Allygus modestus. The sequence continues at coordinate 392,990,535 of OY776112.1, read as the reverse complement.
CATTCTCTATTGATTCATTAAAAAAATTGAGATGTTTCCCGTTGGAATTTAAATAAATAAATAACTAAATTAGTTAAAATAGCGAACGTATTTGGCAAGAGCTAGTTTTACCTACAAATCTTTACCATGTTTGTGTTCCAAGGATGGTATATAAGTCTCAAAATGATTATATTAAAAAATTAAAGGTTTAGAAAATAAGTTAGGATAAAAGTTGAATATATATATATATTTTTTAATCAACTTAAATTAATTAAGCTAAACCATAGCAAATATAATACCACATATAATTTATATGAAATATGACTAGCTTCAGAGCCTGTTATGTATTTAGCTAAGTTATTCTTTTCTAAGATAGCTTTCATTATTGCAATCTAAGAACCTGAATCCGAATGCAGTAAATGCAGCCCAAATCTATGGTAATGGGAACAGTTGTACGCACAGCCCGTCTAATAATCAAATCGGACAGGGCTTGCGGACCATCTGGCCACGAAATATGTGTTTTGCAATTGTAATGGAAACATGAGCGTCCCTGGAGTTATTAGACCAATCATGTCTTTTGTGCGGCGCGTAGGCGACGGAGGGGCGGGATATGTTTTATTCATTACCAAGGGAAATCGATTAGGGAGAAGTAGTTCTTGTTTTACTTATGGCCAAATATTTTATTAAGTTATGCTAAATATTTGAATTTAAAAAATCTAAATACCGTAACAGAATACAGAGTTTAACTTGTGAAACTTATAATCTGTTAAATTTATATTTTTATTTGATAATGTGTCAGTAAACAGCTACAAAGTAAGTGGGATCCAAAGTATCAGAAAAATTCCTTCATACACGAATTACAGGTTAGTAACGTTATTTTACTACAGTCCTTAAGTAAAGGGTAAAGGAACAATAGGTTTAGGATATTTTACGTGAGATATGGTTTATTTACTGTCATATACTCATGTTTTTTTTTTGTAATTATTTTTATGTTATTTAAGAAATTATTGCGGACATTTTCCATTATTGATTAGTAAGAACAAATGAAACTTGTTTTCATAATCAGTGATGAAAAATGTCTGCAATAATGTCTTAAGCAACATAAAAACACATTACCAACAATGAAATGTAAACAATGAATTAGTTTTAGTTATTATTACTTTTTTGCTCTTATGTTGAACTTTTATCTTAGTAGTATCGTTTAAACTATATATGTAACATTTGTTGCTGTTTTTATGGGTTTTAGTCATGTAAAAAAAACAAAAAACAATTCAATTAAACTGAATTTGTTATCAAGCTTGTATTTTTTTAATCGAATTCTGTACGTGCTGAGGGGGGTAGGCAAAGAAGAGAACGCCATGACCTACTTTGATTGTCAAATTAAGTTTGGAAATTAGTTATGTAGTTCCTTTAATTACAGCTTAGAAAAGCCTAATTCCCTTTATATAATTTTAAATAAATATAATAAATGTAAAATTATACATTCTGCTAGTTTTAGAAACCATTATTGGAAAACATTTTAAATTCTAGTAAAAGTGAAGCAAACACATTCTTATAAAATAAATACCTAATACTTATATTAATACGTTAATACCTACAACGCAAAGGGTACATGTTTATGTATTGATGTATACATAATATATTAATTTATTTAAGCTCAAAGAAATATGTAGTTCCTACATTTCATACAAACAAATCGTTGCATATATTTTATAGACTGGTAATTATCAGAAATGTTGTAGGAACAAAGTAAATCAATAATGGGTGTCTAAATAGCCTACTGGGTAGTGTGTTGGACTTCGGTTAAAGGGGTTACGGGTTCCATACCCGGGACTTTCAACAAAATTTGAGGGGTTTTGACCGCTTTTTCCTTAAAGATGTTTATGTGATATGCTATTACTAAAATGCGTTGGCAATGAACAAAATACAGTAATTGTTATTATTATTATGGCAACAAGGTGAAATAAATGTTGGTAATGGGGGGGGAGTAACGTAGAGATCCGTTCCTTTATTGCCACACAAAGGTTAAGAGCTTTCTTTAGGCCGACCGGATCCTCGTAAATAAAACATTAGAGGTATCGCTTTGTAAAAGTTACATGTCTAGCTGGGAACATAGCGTTGACTAGACGGGAAATCAAAATTAATAAACATTAACAATTGTTAAAAATAGTTAAACAGATCCACTCAAATAATATATACTATTTTAATTTTAAGGTTAATACTGGGTTTTTGCAAAAGAATAAACTAATTTAAACAATAAAATACCTATAGAGTAACCCACATGGTTCTAGATTGTAGGCTGAAACATAAACAGAGAGCATTGCAAAATTCCAGAAACACGATTACATTACTTCTCAAAGATGTCAGTAACAAATTTAACTGTAACCACCACTTATACTGGTTGTAGATTTTTCTATATTCTACACCAAAATACCTTTTCCTAGGTAAAAAGTTAATCCTATTGAACAATTTTATACACCAGTAAATGTTGTAACTTAAACTGACGCTAATATTCTATAAACTACATATCCTCCATATGTTCCGTAGATCATCATCAAATCATAATTCCATATATCGTAAATTCATAAAAATCCAAATTTTAGTAATATGATAAAAACGCAATAATTTTCTCTGCAATATATATCGAATTGGAAAATTACTCTATTCTACAATTATAACCATTACTATAATTTAATAATTCATTTACATTTTATGTTTCAAACGACGATTCATTATTCAATTCTTTACTTATCCAAGAGTAACCAATGTTTTTTTATAACTTTGTAATGCTAGATAACTGATTTCTGGTGAACAATCAGAAGGCACCAAATCACTAAAACATGTACATATTATCTTTAATACAAAAAACATTACTCAATACACTCCCATATCCATAATTTACTGCAAATCACATTCTTCAACGCAAATAGCTCAAATAAATTTAATTTCCTACAGTTCAGGAGGAATTATGTAAATAGATGATTTTTATATTTTTTATTTTATAAGACAGTATTATAAACGTTGACACCCAAATTCCGAAGAGAAAATTACATTTTGGTATAATGATTAGGTCTTTACACTAATTACCTTTTACACATATTTTCTATTTCCAATGTGCTCCTGGGTAAACTGTTATCTTTTTCTTCCAACATCGCAAATTTGTATGAAAGTAAGCTACCCACAACAATCCCCACCTTTTCACAAATGATCACATAGACGGGTGTTACAATCAACAACATTTATTTGACTGCTCATAATTTTGTTTCTGAAACACCCTTAATGAAAACTGCTATTGCTGCATTCACTTAATGGGGAATATAAGGTTACTATATACTCGTAGGATTGTACCAAAATATGTCAAATCATTACTCTTCCCAATATGTCAAATCATTACTCTTCTCAATATGTCACATCATTACTCTTCTCAATATGTCAAATCATTACTCTTCTCAATATGTCAAATCATTACTGTTCCCAATATGTCAAATCATTACCCTTCTCAATATGTCAAATCATTACTCTTCCCAATATGTCAAATCATTACTCTTCTCAATATGTCAAATCATTACGCTCCTCAATATGTCAAATCATTACTCTTCTCAATATGTTTAATCATTACTCTTCTCAATATGTCAAATAATTACTCTTCTCAATATGTCAAATCATTACTCTTCTCAATACATCAAATCATTACTCTTCTCAATTTGTCAAATCATCACTCTTCTCAATTTGTCAATTCATTACTCTTCTCAATTTGTCAAATCATTACTCTTCTCAATATTCGGTTAGTGATTGATAAGAGTAATAAATACGCGTAATACATAAGAAATCAACAAAAAACGTATTGAAAAGCTTAAGACTCACTTAACGATGGGACAGTACTAAGATTTCATAGTAATTATGGATTATATTTAAGTAATTTCTATGTGTATGAAAGTAATGCATAAATGAACCTATACCATTTTATACTAGAGATTGTCATACCTAAAAAGTATCGAGTAACTGTGTATGTATATATTATTTATATGTTAAATATGGGAGTATAGTCTTTTGTTGAAAAAGAGCTTAAATAATTATAACACTTAAAGGTAGTTAGGAGAATTTGTGCAGTACATTCAATTCTCCTCTAAAGCAAAATATAAGTAACCGAAGTCAGTTATAGGAAAATATTATTTTACATTTTAAAAACAAATGTAAAATTCACTTAATGTATAAAAAGTGAAAATTTTGTGGAGATAGGTGAATACATAGTGCACTCACGTACCAGACTGCATTAATTATGTACAGGGGCTGCATTACAAATTGTGTACCTAAATATAGGTTCTTATCATCAAATAAGTTATAGCCATAACAATTATTGAAGCAACAATGTAAGTTGTTGCGTTTAAAACCACGTCGTTTTTGCCGTTTTTTATGGTCCTGCCTTCCAATCGATTGGTAATCCAAATAAATTAAATATAAATTTCAGATATTTTTAAATCATTTTAAATTGATTTTGTGTAATTATTTGAGTTTGCCCAATTATTTACGTTCCTGATGAATTGAAACACTCATGATTACAACCATACCGTTGATGTGAACATGTTATACGAGGTATTACAAACCTGACCTTTTAAAAACTCGACTGTAAAATGTCAATTTTAGCAGACAGCGAGGAGGAGTTTAGGGCAGACCGGATATCAGACTTCGTGATCAAATTAAGCTGCTTGTCTGCAACTTAACACTTCACTCACGTATTTCATTTTTAGGGAAAAGTTGCCTATTATTATATTGCCTAACTTTTGATATATTTTTTGTTTAAAAAAAACTGAAACCTATATTTTTGAGGTTCTTTTTATTTGGGGATTAGCTCATTCGTACTTAACTTAGATCTAAATCTATAAAACATAATATTTAAAGTTACTCTTTATAAAAACAATGCCATGTTGATTATAAGAAGAAACTAAATTTTAATTCATTATCTCCATATCATAATAGTTCTGGTTAACCATAAGATAATTGTGTTATCATACCTGGTGGTTTGGCCTTTCAAATTAGGTAACTAATAATTAAATCACTTAAAATATATATGATTAGAAAACGATGACATTAGGTATTCGTAGCTAATAACATCTATGTAAGTCCTTTGTAAACACTTTTCTAACTATCAACTATAACAATTAGGATTAAACAAAACGTTTGACACAATACTAAAGTGGGAAGAGTAATTAAATAATATGACGTATACAAATAATAATAAAAATATTCATAATGTTAATTCATATAAAACCCCAAAATTTTGCAACTATCACAAGTGTGGTGTCATAAATCAAATATTAAATCAATTATAAGGTTAAAAATTAAAATTACTAAGCACTCAATTGCAATATAATTGACTCAACATTGTCAATGAAAAACTAAAAAGTTAACAATTTTACTCAAACAATCATCAAGGCAGGACACGCACATCGAGGGAGAGTGAGGGTTGGTTAGGGGGTTAGCGGGAGGGGAGGGGGTGAAGGCCCACAACATGTGTTCACATTGTTACCTTCCCCACCCCCAACGTCACATCACTGCTTGCCATTATTGTCTGGATTGGACATGGGACTTAGGCTCACATTCCTTTTTATTACTGACTCCTCCTTTGGTTACCACCAAGATCACTATTTAAGTAAGCGTTTACCTTAATCAGTGGCAATTGTTAGGAAGCTTGCAATTCAATTTTTATTAGTTCACTTGTGAACGATTTGCAATTCGAAAATAAATCATTTTTAGTACACTGAGGGAAAATATTGTCGTGTTAAATTATAATTGGAAAAGTCTGACTTAAATATTAAAACAATTCAGGTCAAAATTAGGACCAACTGTACGTTTTTAGCGAATTTCCCCTATAGGGAAGGAGCTATTACCGTAGGTCTCATGGTAAGACTTAAGCCCGAGACCATGATAACTTTTTGTTTTGAGGTCCCCAGATGCCAAAAACACTATTCGTTCAAATTTATATATATGTATATATATATATATATATATATGTGTGTCCGTTAACACGATAACTTGAGTAAAAAACATCCGATTTTGATGAAATTTGGCTCAAATGTGTAAAATGACATTCATGACTTTAAGTTCGAAAACCAGAAAAATCGGACCATGGGAAGGGGGGTTTATGGGGGTTTTAAATTTTCCAAAAATCAGTTTTTTGCATTTTTCACCCTACAGTTTTTAAAAAACTTAATTTTGGTTTTGACCATGTTATAGAGCTTAAGAAAACAAATAATTTAGTATCTTGAATTATTAACCTAGGTTAAGTGGTTGCGGAGAAAATAAAAAAAAACCTGCTCATAAAATCTCCCATGTTAATCTTATGGGAAAAAGGTTTTTGGCTTTTCCTCAGTTTATTTTAATGTAAACTTCACATTTGCTTTTACCAATCTGTTCAGTTCCACAAAACAATCATTTTGGTGTTTAAATTGTGATTCTACGCCCAACCGTTGCAGAGATATTCAAAGTGCTAAACACAGTACGTTGTCCAATGTTATCCTTATGGAGAATAAATAAAATTTGATATCTCGATTATTTATGAATGTATGTTGATGAAACTTGGTATGTGGCTTCACGTAGTACTTGTATATTGATATTTGCACAAAAAATTGATTTTTTTTTATTATTCCCGTAGCAGCAAACCTGCGTACTCAGCCCCCATGTTATTCTTATAGAGAATAAGTAAAATGTAATGACTCCCTTAATTATGAACATAAATTAATAAAACTTAGTATGTAGCTTCACTTGGTTGAGTTATATTTGATAATTATATAAAAACCCATTTTTCTGTTCCTTGTTGCAGCAAACCTGCTTTCTCAGCCCCCATGTTATTCTTATGGAGAATAACTAAAATGTTAAATAGCACTTATTTATGATTGAATATTGATGAAACTTAGTATGTGGCTTCGCCTAGTTAAATTTTATTTATATTTGCATAAAAACCAATTGTTTCTGTTCCTTGTTTCAGCAAACCTACGTACTCATTATCAATGTTATTCTTATCGAGAATAATTAAAATCGCTTATATGTGAATATATTTTTATGAAACTTGGTTTGCGGCTTTACGTGGTATTAAGACATATATTATGCATTGGAAATTCGCTGAGTACGCAGGTTTGCTGCAACGGGGGTATTTAATTCAGTTTTGTTATTTCCAAAGCCATTTCGATCCTTAATAACAATAATCAAGGATGGTACTCCCCCGTCATCTAGTGAAGTATTAGAATAACTAGTAAATCCAGCTGCCCGAATACCAGCAGTTAAAATTGTGATGCCATTCCAGAGGTTAGCTTAATACAGCTGATCTTGCTTCTGTACTGTGTTTTGTTGCTTTCAGCTGTCAGATACTTAATTTCAATTATTACTGTTCTTCCATAAGATTAACATTAAAAATATTGAAGGACTGTGGGGCGTAGCTCTAAGAACAAACGTGAGTTTTAAGGACATTCGGCAAATCTACACATTATCCAAGGGGATACCTTATTATTAAAGGTAATATGACACGTAAATCTTGTAAATCGGTTCAGTAGTCACTGAGAATTTAGCGTAGAATTATAGGATTTTATTTTGTAACATTACAACCTCTGAAACAAAATTAAAAATTATTACACGTTATTACTATGTTTAATACGATACCTAAATTTTAACGGATGCAAATTTAATTAAACGGAATTATTACACAAACTGTAATTACAGTCAAGTAAATATTAATATCAATATATTATTAGCGATATATAGACAATATTAACGTAAATTTAAATATTGATACTAATCATACCAATAAAGAATGTTTCATAAATTACTAGGAAGGGCCCTACTTTTAAATGATAATCACAACTAATAAAACACAATGTAAACAAAGCTAAGTGAAACTTAACTTCTGTGATGAAAAATCCAAATATCTGTCAGTAAATTTGGAAAAGAAAGCAGAGTTGAGTTGTTAAAGTAGCCTAGTTTACAGAATTTGTTGTTGGAAGAAATATCTTTCTTTCATTAAATTTAGCAAATTCAACATTGCATTATGTATTTTAAATTTTGTTTAAGAAATCTTGCTCTGATTCATGCTATGAAATTGATAAGAACAGTATACTTTAAAGGAAATAAATCTTAAATGTTTTAGGCATACTATGGCATACCATTTTAGCGAATTTCCCCTATAGGGAAGAAGCTATTACCGTAGGTCTCATGGTAAGACTTAAGCCCGAGACCATGATAACTTTTTGTTTTGAGGTCCCCAGATGCCAAAAACACTATTCGTTCAAATTTATATATGTATATATATATATATATATATATATATATATATATATATATGTGTGTGTGTGTGTGTGTTCGTTAACACGATAACTCGAGTAAAAAACGTTCGATTTTGATAAAATTTGGCTCAAATGTGTAAAATGACATTCATGACTTTAAGTTCGAAAACCAGAAAAATCGGACCATGGGAAGGGGGGTTTATGGGGGTTTTCAATTTTCCAAAAATCAGTTTTTTGCATTTTTCACCCTAAAATCTTTAAAAACTTAATTTTGGTTTTTCCCATGTTATAGAGCCTAACAAAACAAATAATTTTGTATTTTGAATTATTAACCTAGGTTAAGTGGTTGCGGAGAAAATCCAAAAAAACCTGCTCATAAAATCTCCCATGTTAATCTTATGGGAAAAAGGTTTTTGGCTTTTCCTCAGTTTATTTTAATGTAAACTTCAAATTTGCTTTTACCAATCTGTTCAGTTCCACAAAACAATAACTTTGGTGTTTAAATTGTGATTCTACGCCCAACCGTTGCAGAGATATTCGAAGTGCTAAACACAGTACGTTGTCCAATGTTATCCTTATGGAGAATAAATAAAATTTGATATCTCGATTATTTATGAATGTATGTTGATGAAACTTGGTATGTGGCTTCAAGTAGTACTGGTATATTGATATTTGCACAAAAAATTGATTTTTTGTTGATTATTCCCGTAGCAGCAAACCTGCGTACTCAGCCCCATGTTATTCTTAGGGAGAATAAGTAAAATGTACTGACTCCCTTAATTATGAACATAAATTAATAAAACTTGGTATGTAGCTTCGCTTGGTTGAGTTGTATTGATAATTATATAAAAACCCATTTTTCTGTTCCTTGTTGCAGCAAACCTGCTTTCTCAGCCCCCATGTTATTCTTATGGAGAATAACTAGAATGTCATATATCGCTTGTTTATGATTGAATATCGATGAAACTTAGTATGTGGCTTCGCCTAGTTAAATTCTATTTATATTTGCATAAAAACCAATTGTTTCTATTCCCCGTTTTAGCAAACCTACATACTCATTACCAATGTTATTCTTATGGAGAATAATTAAAATCGCTTATATGTGAATATATTTTTATGAAACTTGGTTTGCGGCTTTATGTGGAATTCAGACAAATATTATGCACTGGAAATTCGCTGAGTCCGCAGGTTTGCTGCGACGGGGGTATTTTCTCTATTGTTTAACTTATATAAGACAAATGTTAAAACTATTTTATAAAAAGCAGTGTAAACGTATACGGTTGTGTGCTACCATAGATTAAGCATACGTATGCTTAATCTATGTTGTCATTATTACACCATAATGTGTAATAATGGAAAATTATATTATTACACATTGTAATAAGCAAATCCAGAGATCATGAGAATATTAATGTATAAGTTTCATGGTTTTTTAAATCATGAAATTCTTAACTTTACTTTCGTTAGCGTCTTAAATTTATCTAAACATACGTATGCTTAATCTATGGTACTACCTTGGGAACAGAACCCGACATCCTTAAGCCGAATTCGAAAATATTAGCCGTTAAGCAAATGAGACGCTTTTAATTTCTATTAGTATCATTAGTATTGGCTGTTTTATTATTCCGTTTATTCTACCACTCAGCCATTAAGACCATTGTCGGAGACAAACAACATTTCCGTCTTTGCTCTAACGACATCAACGTCCAAATGAAATACGTGAGAGAGGTGCAAAAGCGGACAAAGGATTAATTTAGGGGCTTAGTCTTGTGTCTGACGCTGCCTTACTAACCTTTTTCCAGCTTTGCTTTATTATATAACGCCTATTAGTTATTTAATAGCGATGTTTCCATAATTTGAAACTATTACAGATCATATAGTTTAATGATCTCATATAGTTTACAGATCATATAGTAGTTGCAGATCATATGATACAACTATTAGAGATTAATCATATGAATTTAATGTTATGTATTGTTGTGGACGATCTAATAATAGGAACTGAAACGATCTCCAAATAAATATTTTGTTTTCATAGAACATACGATAGTTTAGTCTAATAGCTAGGAGATGAGGAGGATGTAACAACTGAGTTGTAAAATTGTTAAATTTAATGTTAAGGGGCTGGATTCTTGTTTTGTCTTTACTTTTGTCACTGCCCAATTTATGTTATATAGTACGTTTTAAGTTCTCTACATTTACCATTTTTATTTATCATTACTTAAAATATAACTATGCATATCTTCGATGGGGTCATAAACGATTTTAAAACTTTTTTGAATGACGGATTAACTTTAAAAGAGAATAAAATATAAAATTGTTGGAGATTGTAGTTTTTAAAATAAGCCAGAAAGCATTCGAGCAAGCAAATTATCCTCTTAACCAGATGATTTTTTAAAATATCTTTGGCAGGCTGCCGTCATGGAAATAGTTGAGTCTCTGTATCTCTGTAAACGTAAACAAATAAATGCTTTATAAAGCGGCTGACGTCGTATAATAAAATTATAAATAAACAATTCTAAATTGATTTTAATTAATTAGTTAAAGATGAGTTAAATATTTTAACTTGTTTATTGCAAGCCTCTAGATGTCTAGATAAACCTATTTTACTCTATCTGACTATAAGAACGGCAATAATGTCCAAAGTGACTTGTGAACTAGAGGAATTCCCCAGTCTAAATGAAATACGTGGCTTGGGTAGTGAGTTGTAGGCAAGTCGCTAGGATTAGCTGAACTACGCAAGAACTTTAGACATCGACCCCCAATACTAAACAGGACAAATACTAATCAAGTTTTATTCATTTTTATACGGTTGCTAAGGCACATTTAACAGACATTTATTCATAAATCATATTTATTAAAAATACAATACTAAACAAATAAGGGAGTTCATGTTTTTAACGTACTAAACTGTAGCGATAGTTCCATTAATAATAATTTTCAATTTTAAAACGTCGTTGAACTTCGAGAATCACCACCAAAATTAATAAACACACTCCCTTATTTTATACTTAATCTAAATAATATTATAGAAAAAAATATCTATATTAATTAATATAGTACGCTACTCCAAACTTTCTAAACAATAAAGCTTTTTAAGATTCATCCCCACTTATTATACAGTAATTAATACAGTACGCTACTCCAAACTTTGTAAACAATAAAGCTTTTTAAGATTCATCCCCACTTATTATACAGTAATTAATACAGTACGCTACTCCAAACTTTGTAAACAATAAAGCTTTATAAGATTCATCCCCACTTATTATACAGTAATTAATACAGTACGCTACTCCAAACATTGTAAACAATAAAGCATTTTAAGATTCATCCCCACTTATTATACAGTAATTAATACAGTACGCTACTCCAAACTTTGTAAACAATAAAGCTTTATAAGATTCATCCCCACTTATTATACAGTAATTAATACAGAACGCTACTCCAAACTTTGTAAACAATAAAGCTTTTTAAGATTCATCCCCACTTATTATACAGTAATTAATACAGAACGCTACTCCAAACATTGTAAACAATAAAGCTTTTTAAGATTTATCCCCACTTATACACTAATACGTGTGTCTAGGTGTGCAGATGTACAAACTGGCTTTAGATTTTCAAATTAGGCTTTAGGGCTCTGCTCCACGGGACTTCCAAGTCCCAATAATATTCATATGGAGACGTATTATTTGGTATATATCACATATGTTTTTTCTTGATTAAAATTAATTAAACAAACATTTGTTATAAGTATTATAGCTAATTACAGACTGTCAACTAACAGCTAAAAAAAGGCACGAGCCACTGGAAGTGTAATGTGTTACAAACAAAAGAGCCGCCATACAGCGCTCTGTGGAGTTAGGTTAGGTTAGTTTATTATAATTTGTTTTTAAATGTAGTTTAATTTTTGCAGGATATAAGTTTCTTCTGTTTACCTTTGAAAATACTACATTTCACTGGTAATTTAACGCACACATTGTTTTCTCATTATAAAGCATTTGTTGCGAGTAGTTCGTTCGTCATCGGACGAGTTCGGCTTCCTTTGGGTGGCAAAGTCTCCACTTCCAGTGGCTCGTGCCATTTTTAGCTGCTAGTCAGACTGTCATTGTTTGGTTTACTGTTTACTATTCTCGCTTCTCAAAACGGGATGCGCAAGCTGCACATGGAAATTCTATTAATCTTTAAAGGGGAACGCTTAGATAGATGTCGTTAAAACCACTCCGTTTTACAAGTCTTTAATAGTGTCTACTTCTAAATGAACATAACAAATGTATGAATATTATAAATCTACGAATATCATGTACTTTGTTTTAACCTGATGGGTTTCAGGGGGAATTTATCCATGCTGACAATAGTGATTACTTATTTGGCCATACATTAATTAAATTAAATCTAACCCATTCCAGTGAGGATTTAACTAATGCAAAAAAGTTACAATTGGCTCCCTCCATTTAAAATTCAAGGCTAACGTAAGGTGAGGGTATCTCGCTGTCCTAGTGATTACTGTCTTGAGCTCGAGTTTAAGGGAAAACGGGTTCAAATCACGGAATTTCTACACAGATTTTAGAGGTTTGGACCCCTTTCATTAAAACCGTTTGACTGTTATCTTAAACAAAAATGCCGTAGTCTTTATAATTAAAATCAAAAACCTTAACAATATTAGTTATAAACTAATCAATATGAGGAAAATAACATTAATAATAAACGAGTAATTTTGTAATTGTATACAACCCAGCACAATAATGTTTATGAGTATGTTGAAATCACCGGTAAGAAAATACTTCGAAACTCAACAATAAAATATAGCCAAACAAATTAAATTACTTCACTAAGGTCTAGCGTTTTAAGGAGTATGGAATACTTTACGGTGAAGTTTAACGGAGTCGAAAAGCGTTTCTCCAACAGGAGCAAATTAATCTGATTCCTGTTACCTTTCTGGGTTAAGTGGAAATAGGAATCAGTACAGCCCGGCGCCAGTGATATCATCATCACTAAGGTTACGACTAGCGACATTTCGTGGCTCTGCGACAGTAACTTTTATGACGGTCACATATACAATATGGACATTACTATTCTATTATTACCATAATATATACTATGCTGGTTTAAATCAGAGAAGAATAATGTTTTCAGCAAGCTGTTAGAGGGATAAACTCGCTTTTCATTATATACTCAGCCAGATAGTTACATGCCCAATAGTTGATCCATTTATTCGTGATTGTGTTGGTCCTTCCTTATCCTAATATAGAGCTATGTACAGTTTTATTGAATTGGGGTAACGGTAAGTCTGGTTTTGGTAATGATTGCATTCGAGCAACTCAAGTAGTTGCTCGAATTCGAGAACTTGTTTCTTTAGGGATTACCCAGCTCCTATTAGATTATGTTAGATTATATATTAATAACATTCAGAGGTTTATGCAGCAGTGCTGTTTTTTTGTATTTATTTTTTTGGTATCAACACAAAATATTAAATATTAAACATTAATTAAGTATTAAGTATTAAATATTAATTTACATTGTTATTCTTTAATAAGGATAACATAACAAATTTTAAAGCTCAGGGGGTAGAGCTTTCCAAAACCACCAAAGGCACATCTAGCGAAAAGAGATTTCAAATAATAAATAAATTTATTGAAGATAAAATAGTTTCACCAAAAACCTCTGCACAGAGTACGCTTTTTATTAGGAAATTTATATATTATACATCAATAAAAATATAAAATAAAAATACACTAGCTAAAAACGTTTATATTAGTAACTGATATTATAAAACTTACACATCATAACATCATAAATTTATATTTAGTATAATATAACTATTTTTAGTTTAAAGTGGAGAATAACATAACAAATTGAATTTCAAAGTAAATATATTACTTGCAAACAAATTTTTTAGATCTTCGTTCTATTTTGCGAGGACTGAGTAACCTTCTTCATGGATGATAAATAAATGGGAAGAAATGACGAATCATGTTAATGGAGGAGCAAGAGGGTCGGAATAATGAAATCATTCTCGCGTGAGTTGTCGAGAATGTTTGGGTGGCTATTTAGTTAATTGGCAGAATGAGGGAATATCAGTCGAGCTACTCTCCTCCCTTATTTGAAATATTTCATGGCACACTCAAATTGCCACTCTGTTGATTGCAAAGCTTATGCCATGCAGTTATACGACTTCTCTCACGTCCTTGTTTTGGTTTTGACGCACTTCCAAAAAAAGACCCTCCTTTATAATTATGTAGACGAAGCTAAGGAAGGTTTCTTTACTGGTTTACCATCTACTTTTTAAAAATATAGAAGTTTATATTGAAATTATAATTTAGAACCTTTTGGTTAAAAAAAATGTATCGTTACAAAAAGTTAGATTTAGGGGTGAATTGTATTCAAATGTAATTAAAAATTAGCAAAGGTTTTTGATGATAGATTACCCCAGCAGAGCTGCTAGGCACGTCTTCCACACGGGAAGGTTACCGAAAAGAAAGGAACTAGAACGGATGGAAAATAATTACAGGACAGCCCTTGGGCAAGCTCTTGTGACTCCTGCGACGGATCCCCACCAGCCCTCAAAACAAGCGGCCTTGCCTGCCCTCTTTGCTAGGTTAACAGACAAGATCCATGTTCATCTGCTTGGAGACCATGGTTACAATGAATACGTTTCGTCCTTCGATGTCTAAAAATACGTAGGGACCAAGGTGAAAGGGAAGCTTGTCATAATGGAGAGCCAGAGGACTACTAACATACTATATTACGTCTTCATATGATGTAATAATGTCAACAAGCTGGGATTGACCAGTATGAAAGTTATCCTGGAAATAGTATCTGCCTTGTATTTTTTTATTTTGTATGTGTAAATTAAAGTATTATTCTAATTAAATTGTATTACATTTGTAATTAATTTCAGGAACGTGCTAGAAGCTACTTATTCATAAAGTATTTCTACTCGTCTGATGTTTTATGTGATTGTGTGTATGTATAACAATAGCGACTCTAATACGTCATGCTTTAAACGAACCCGGGAACTGTTCCGAGTTCTGATGTATATTTCAAGTTAGTGAACGTCAGTGGTCAGAGCATTGGACCGAGAATTTCTGATATTACCATTGCAAATTAGCTTGGATATTGGTGGCAAAGTAAACTTCAGTGCTATACAATATCAATTAGAGTAATACAGTTGTTATAATAATTAACATATCTCTCACTAGCATCTCTAAGGAATTTATTGAAACAATTTACGACATTTGATGTAATAAATAAAAATACATCATTGACCATGGATTTTGTTGAATAGTAAAATAAACAGGTAGTACAACAATGAAGCAGATGATAAATATTATTATTATTATTATTATGTGTGATATGTCGATTCTCTTACGATATATAAAATTTGTTATTTTTCATTCATTGAGTGTAGTAATTTATTTCAACTTTGACTAAAAGCGAGATACAAAAGGTAAAACCCATAATAATATGTGATGTATTTCTTCATCTACTAAATAAAGAAACATTGCACGGTAAAATGGGTATTTGACTAAGCGCAGTAATACTTACTCTTAAATTGGCATTAAAATATTGTATTTATTTATTTTTTTATAATAAAATGACCCATTCAATACTTGTTTTTTTTAAACAAATAATTGCATCTATGCAATACCAGTAAAATCTCCATAAAACACTAAAGAATATATCAAAGACAATTTTGCTGGTTTAACATATTCTTAAGTATTACCGAAACAGATAAATAAGGTTGAATTAAAATTTATTTTTTTGTCCATCCAAAGTCGACTCAAGTAAGTTTAAACATTTTGTAAATAATATTTTAACCCCCTGAGGTTATTAGAGAATCTAATCCTGTTCCTAAATTTTATTCTGGTACATTTGAACTACCTGTATGAGGAATACATTCTATTTATAAAGAGTTATCAGCATAGAGAATATACTAACGGAAAAATATTAACCAAATTACTAATTGACAATGCGAAAACCTGGGCAAACAGGATATCTGGTGTTACTGACATAATATGAAATACACATATAAAGTGAACAGGCTACCTAGTAACACGAAAGTATGTTTTTGATAACATTGCGTCTTACAAAACCACACGAAAACACAAATCAAAATCGTAAATATCAATAGCAGACTAAGATATATATATATATATATATATATATATATATATATATACTAGAAGAATGTACCCGATGTTTTCATGGTGTTTTCTTTACCCGTTCTATATTCAATGCAATTTGCATTTTAGTTAGCTTGAAACTGTTGTTCTTGCTTCTGCTCTTTAAGCTGTCAAATGGAAGTGTCCTCAGGTGTTCGCATTACAGTTTCTGAATGTTTACTTTCTTCTGAAATGTAAACATTGAAACTTAGGATGTTCACGGGGCGAAGTCCGAGAGGATTTTAAGGAAGTGAATATGCCTATGTGTTGCATGGGTTCAAGATCTACCTTTGTGTAAAGTTTCAGCCCAGTCGGTTCAGTAGTTTTTGTGTTTACCCGGAACATCAGACAGACAGACAGAAACCATCTATTCTTTATAATATTATAGATAGATAGAAGATATATATATATATATAGATGTAAAAAAGTAACATGAGTACCCTGGAGAAATCATTTTAATTAATTAACACTACATGTTTCAACTTATAAAAGCTATGATCACAGTGCTGAATAACTTAATACATAACCTTATTTTCACTATTATCCACAAAATGTAAATAAATAAAATATGATAACAGACAGCTGATTGCGTTATCTACTGGTTTAACTGTTATCAATTTTGTCTTTAAACTTATAATTTTGTTAAAAACTGGATTAGTTGATTGCACCTGCGTGGTGTTTAAAATATTTTTGCTGTAATTTGAATGACTGGTAGATATTGAATTCTTCTTTAACATTAATTTATATTAGAATTCCATGTCTATCAGAGCCATAAAATGACAGTAACAGTATTTAATAAAAACCACGCAGGTGCAATCAACTAATCCAGTTTTAACAAAATTATAAGTTTAAAGACAAATAGATAACAGTTACACCAGTAGAGAACGCAATCAGCTGTCTGTTATCATATTTTATTTATTTACATTTTGTGGATAGTAGTGAAAATTAAGTTATGTATCAAGCAAATCTAGCACTGTGATCATGGCTTTTAGAAGTCAAAACATGTAAGTGTTAATTAATTAAAATTATTTCTACAAGGTAATCATTTTACTTTTTTTACAACTATCATATAGTAACCCTTATATTTGAATTTAATTGCACACAGTCCTCGACACATAAAAAGATGTAAATAAAATTTTCAGCAGTAAAGCAACTAATATTTTCAAATTACAACTTGTTGTGTAACATTTGGCCTTGTTAGCGAATTTCTCCTATTGGGAAGAAGCTATTATCGTAGTCGGCATGGTAAGACCTAGGCCCGGGACCATGATAACTTTTCGTTTTGAGGTCCCCAGACCCCAAAAAACACCATTCGTTCGAAACTATATATATATATATATATATGTGTGTGTATCTATATATGTGTGTGTGTGTGTGTGTGTGTGTGTGTGTGTGTGTGTGTGTGCGTGAGCACGATAACTCTCGTAAAAATGATCCAATTTTGATGAAACTTGGTATAAACGTGTAAAGCAACATTTATGACTAAGTTCTAAAACCAGTCAGATCGCTCTATCCGAAGGGGTATTTTGAGGGGGTTTTGTACCCCAAAAATGGTTTTTTGGATTTTTTACATATAATTTTTGAAATTGTGAAATTTTAATTTTCACCATTGGATTTTCCTTAAAAAAACACACAATTTGGTATTTTGATCATTCCTCTACGTCAATTGGTTACCGAGATATTGAAAGTGCTAAACGCTGTACGTTGTCTAATGTTATTCTTATGGAGGAAAAGAACATTTTTATATCTCGCTTATTTATGTACGTATACTGACAAAACTTGGTATACAGCTTCATCTCGTTGTGGTCTATTGATATTTGCTAAAAAAATATTTTTGCCAAAGGCTCCCGTAGCAGCAAACCGCGTACTCAGCCCCCATGTTATCCTTATGGAGAATAATTAAATGCTCTGTCTCCCTTAATTATGAACATAAATTAATAATAAGTAAAATACCCTCGTAGCAGCAAACCTGCGTACTCAGCGAATTTCCAATGCATATATATGTACCAATGCATATCTTAATACCACATAAAGCCACATACCAAGTTTCATCAATATACATTCATAAATAAACGATTTATGACATTTTAATTATTCTCCATAAGAATAACATGGCGGCTGAGTATGCAGGTTTGCTGAAGCAAGAAACACAAAAAATGGGGTTTTATACAAATATCAATATAACTCATGTAGTTAAAGCTACATACCAAATTTCATTAATTTATTTTCATAATAAAGGCAGATAACACGTTACTTATTCTCCATAAGAATAACATGGGGCTGAGTACGCAGGTTTGCTGCTACGGGAGCCTTGGGTAAAAAATTGTTTTTTTGAGCAAATATCAATGGTCCACAACCAGATGAAGCCGTATACCAAGTTTCGTCAGTATACGTTCATAAATAAGCGAGATATAAAATTTGTATTTTCCTCCATAAGAATAACATTAGACAACGTACTGTGTTTAGCACTTTCAATATCTCGATAACCAATTGACGTAGAAAAATGATCAAAATACCAAATTGTGTGTTTTTTTAAGCTGAATCCAATGGGAAAAACTAAAATTTGATTATTTCCAAAATTATGTACAACAAATTCGAAAAACCCATTTTTGGGGTACAAAAACCCCCCCAAAATACCCCTTCGGATAGAGCGATCTGGCTGGTTTTTGAACTTAAAGTCATAAATGTTGCTTTACACGTTTATACCAAATTTCATCAAAATCGGATAATTTTTACGAGAGTTATCGTGCTCACGGACACACACACATATATATATATATATATATACAGTATCGAACGAATGGTGTTTTTGGGGTCTGGGGACCTCAAAACGAAAAGTTATCATGGTCCTGGGCCTAGGTCTTACCATGCCGACTACGGTAATAGCTTCTTCCCTATAGGGGAAATTCGCTAAATACCCCCGTCGCAGCAAACCTGCATACTCAGCGAATTTCCAATGGAGATATAAATGTCTTAATACTACATAAAGCCACTTACCAAGTTTCATAAAAATATATTCACAAATAAGCAATATACACAATTTTAATTATTCTCCATAAGAATAACATTGGGGCTGAGTACGCAGGTTTGCTGCAACAAGGAACACAAAAATGGATTTTTATGCTAATATCAATATAACTCAACTAGGTGAAGTCGTATACCAGTTTTTATTAATTTATGTTCATAATTAAGGGAGACAGAGCATTTAATTATTATCCATAAGAATAATATGGGAGCTGAGTACGCAGGTTTGCTGCTACGGGAGAATTATGCAAAAAAGAATTTTTGGAGCAAATATCAATAAACCTCACCGAGATGAAGCCGTATACCAAGTTTCGTCAGTATACGTTCATAAATAAGCGAGATAAAAAAATTGTCTTTTCCTCCATAAGAATAACATTAGACAACGTACTGTGTTTAGCACTTTCAATATCTCGGTAACCAATTGACGTAGAGGAATGGTCGAAATACCAAATTGTGTGTTTTTTTAAGCTGAATCAAATGGTCAAAACTAAAATCTGACTTTAAAAAAAATTATATGTAAAAACTCAAAAAACCCATTTTTGGGGTACAAAATACCCCCAAAATACCCCTTCGGATAGGTCGATCTGTCTGGTTTTCGAACTTTAAGTCATAAATGCTGCTTTACATGTTTATACCAAATTTCGTCAAAATCGGATCATTTTTACGAGAGTTATCGTGCTCACGGACACATATATATAAATATATATATACAGTATCGAACGAATGGTGTTTTTGGGGTCTGGGGACCTCAAAACGAAAAGTTATCATGGTCCCGGGCCTAGGTCTTACCATGCCGACTACGGTAATAGCTTCTTCCCTATAGGGGAAATTCGCTAAAACTGGTATGAGTTGCATACCTAGTTATACACCTAGTTGAGTTATATTGATATTAGCATAAAAACCGATTTTTTGTTCCTTGTTGCAGCAAACCTGCGTACTCAGCCCCAATGTTATTCTTATGAAGAATAATTAAAACTGTATATATCGCTTATTTGTGAATATATTTTTATGAAAATTGGTTAGTGGCTTTATGTAGTATTAAGACATTTATATCTCCATTGTAAATTCGCTGAGTATGCAGGTTTGCTGCGACGGGGGTATTTTCTGTCCAACCTCCTGACTGCGGGGCAAGTACAATATCATTAAAAGTTTATTATTATTATTATTATTGTTATTATTATTATTATTATTATTATTATTATCATTAGTGTTTGGAAGTTGTGTCAATTATCTGAATAAAATAATAACAACTTTTTTAAGAAATTTAAATTTTGTTATTCTAGGAGTCGAGTTTTTAACCTCTACCCAATCTTTTCTAGCTACAAAGTCAACGAATAACGGTAACAGGGTGAAATAAAAAAGCTGGTAATGGGGGCGAGCAACGTAGAGATCCGCTTCTTTGTTGCCACACAAAGGTTAAGAGCTTTCTTTAGGCCGACCGGATCCTCGTAAATAAAACATTAGAGGTATCGCTTTGTAAAATCTAAAAGCCTCAATTGGGTTTATGAACAAACTTGAAGCTCAAATTTTTACGGTAGAATTTTGGGACATTTACAAAATTAATTGTAAAATGTCATAATTTGAAAATAATTACGAAGTAATTACCTCAATAGTTTCGAATACTTTATAAAGTAATTTTGTTTGTTTACAAAACTGAGTAAAAATAAATAAATGTGCTTAATTAAAATTAAAATTTATATTTTATAAAAAAAACTGTTTAAAGTTCTAATTTGTTACTTTTATCACATTTTATTGTTTTCGGATATGTTACAGCCCTCTAATTGTACTCTTCCTATTATTACTATATTATTTTTTATGTGTGTGTATCCACGCTAGTAGAATTTTTTAACGTTTTGATAAGGAACGGTCCAAACCCTAGTCTTGTTACTATCTAAGGTCGACATGTTCTTAGAAAGCATAATTTATTAACAGCCCAATGACAAATGACCGGTTGGGTCCAGTTTTAAACCTTTTCAAAATTTTGCGATTTTGATCAGGATTGATCTGGCGAACCACAGATTACGAGGCGAGCACGATAACCACCACGCTAACCAACCAATATTCGATACATTGTATAATTTAGACATTATTTTAAAATTCTTACTTTGCTGTTAACGAACTGATTTAATGGATTGATTTATTTGATATTTTTATAATGTTTAATATTTCTAAATTCAATACTATGGTAGGTTAAAATAGTTAACAGCACGTAAGAATGCATGTTTTCAATGATGCATAAAACTGTTTAAGAGTTTTGTCAACAAAACCAACGAGACAAGCTGTGAAAATAACTTCTCTTGGCAGTCAACTGAAATTATAAATTTATTCATGCTATTTGCCTCCTGGATTGATAGTACGACTTAAAAATAAGATTACATCCCTTGTCGTCATCAAAACTAGTCCCGAAACTAGTAATCTTTTAAACTAGTGAATTGATGACGAAAAGGTATGTAACCTTACTTTTTAAGAAATTATAAACTCTGACATCTCCCGTTGACTTGAAATCTTCCTTTAAATAAATAAAATATTTTTAAACTTATCCTTTTACAAAGTGTTTTTAAGAGTTTTCAAGCGTTAATATATATAATTTATCTTTAAACCGTTGAGCTAAGTTAATCTATTAAGTTAATAAATTCAATATTAAGTAGCAAAGTGATAGTTTTTTAACAATATCTTTTATAAACATGTACCTTTCTCCGTCTCCCGTCTATATTTCTACGTCTATATTTGTGTTAGGGTCTTTATATGTCTTTTACTTGATAAAATGTGTCCTATGAACCACATAAGGTACTGACTTGGTCCTTGGCACGTGTTTTATGCCTGTTTTGGGGCTAATTTGGTTTTATATTTAACATTTCTAGCGTTTATCGTTCAAAATGGCGGTCACTCGAAAGTTTATAATATTTAAAACGGAAAACGTTACAATGATTTATCTAGATATCAAACAAATGTGGTATATTTGGCCAACAACTATGGTATAGCAATTTTAAGATCACTCAAATGATAGCAGAGTAGTTTACATTTTTCTAATTAAAAAAAACAGTAATTAGAAGTAATTCAAATTTGTGTATAGGGCTACTTACTAATAGTATTATTCTAATAAACATTTTAAAACAAAGTACCCATTTTTATTATTTTTTTTATTGATTTAATATATAATAATGGCCTTAGTGCCGAAACATGTCTATCGATTATAATTAAATAAAAAATATAAAAAGGGTACTTTGTTTAAAAATGTTTAAAAGAATAATTACAAGTAATTTGTACGATTTTTCTCATAAAAATTGAAATTTCTGGGATATGAGTTGGTTGATTTGTATTCCATCTATTTTGGTTAAACATTTCACGTATTTTTATTGTCTCAACATTTATTTACTAGTTTAAACTTTGACGATCTAAAATAGCCACCTTTTGAAATACTAAAAGCCATAAACTTCAAAATTCAATACCAGAGTTTTAACCCTAAATATGTGTAATACTAAGTAAAACTGACTGGGCGACATGTAGAAGAGGATATATCCCTTACAAGCTAAAATTCAGAAGATTGCAATCTACACCTCGTCAGTTACATGTGGTACAACTGACCTGCAACTGTTAGATAATTGTATACAAATGATTATTTATTGTAATAAGGGTCTAATGGTGGCAACTAAAAAATGCTCTGTTAACGATTGTTTATGCTAGGCAACGGTTTTGAAGATTCAGCCACTCAATGGGTTTGTTTAATATAAAAGTCAATACACATCTTAAAGAACCTTAAATTCATTTAACAATAAGTCTTGATAACGTGAAGAGTGACTTGTATGAACATAAATAATGCATATTCAACCCTTAGGTTTGTTTAATCAAAATACAATGACAATTCTTAGGTGGGAAGAAGAAGCGAGTTTCGGGTGGACCGGATATCAGACTTCGTAACCAAATTAAGCGTCTTGTCCGCAGCTTAACACCTTCCTCACGTTTTTCATTTCAGGAGAAAGTTTCACAGAATCACCATCACTCTATCGCCAATCCTTGCATGATTCGAGATGTTTACCGATAACTTATGGAGTGGTATGATAATTAGACAATGTGTGAGCAAACACACTCAATAACCTAATACACCCGTCGCAGCAAACCTGCATACTCAGCGAATTTCCAATGAATATATAACATAACACTTAACAGGATTCATAAGAAATGTATTCACAATCAAGCGATATTTAAAATATTAATTATTCTCCATAAGAATAACATTGGGGATGAGTACGCAGGTTTGCGGCAACAAGGAACACAAAATAATGGGTTTTTATGCAAATATCAATAGAACTCATCTTAGTGAAGTCACATACCAAGTTTCATCCATATACATTCATAAATAAGCGATATATAACATTTTAAGTATTTTCCATAAGAATAACATGGGGACCAAGTACCTAGGTTTGCTGCTACAGGAACCATAGGCGAAAAATTGTTTTTTTGTGCAAACAACAATAAACCATAACCAGATCAAGCCATATACCAAATTTTGCCAGTTTATGTTCATAAATAAGCGAGATATACAATTTTTCTTTTTCTCCATAAGAATAACATTAGACAACGTACTGTGTTTAGCACTTTCAATATCTCGCTAACCAATTGACGTAGAGCAATGATCAAAATACCAAATTGTTTGTTTTTTTAAGGTAAATACAATGGTATAAATTAAAATTTGATTTAAATTAAAATTACATGTGAAAACCCCAAAAAACACATTTTTGGGGTACAAAATCCCCCAAAAACCCCCCTTAGGATGGTGCGATTCATCTGGTTTTCGAACTTATTCAAATAAATGGTACTTTACACATTTGTACCAATTTTCATTAAGAACGGACCTTTTTTACGAGAGTTATCGTGCTTACGGACACATATATATATATATATATAAATATATATATAAATATATATATCAATATATATATATATATATATATACACGGGGAACCCAAAAGGTGCTCGTAATATATCGATTTCTTCCAGATCACAAAAAGTGCTCGTAGCCGGGAGCGGTTATTGTGCTGTAGAAACTAGTGCAACAGCTTGATATATATTGACCCACAGCCCAATAAATGCTCCCAGTGCTGACAATGAACAAAACAAAATATACCGTGTCACACATTTATTATCAAGGTACTTTATTTACCTTTATTGTATCAAAGCAATTCGTGTGCTAAACATTATGTTCTAACATTTTCCTGTCCAATATAATAATTACCGACAGTATGTTGTTTCTATCGCTAAAACTCAGAAAATATTCTTGTTGTCACTTAGTTTTGTTGTAAGATTAAACAAAACAATATCTCTCAAAAGATATACACAAAATTTCGGAATCATTTTGGTAGACCTAATATGACATTTAATGCTATCTATCATGCTTATGAACTTCACAAACGGTCATACGGGCTTATACTATCACGTGTGAAGAATAAAGATCTGTTTGGACTTTCTCTATAGTGGGATATACAGAGTGTCCCTAAAAATCTTCACCAGACTTCATAATTTTGTTCTTTGGGGCAAAATAAGCAAAAAAGTTCCGTAAACATAGGTCATATCTCGCTTCGTTTACCGTCTGTCGGTCTGTATGGTTTTTTTACATAATTTGTCATAACTTTTGAACCGCTTAAGGTACCAACTTCAAACTTGGTGTGAGTAATAAAACTATTAGTATTTAATTTTTATGCGGATTATCAAATTTCAACTTTGGGCCAATTTAAAATGACGGCCATAATTAGTTTTCATGGCTTAATAACTCAAAAATTATAAATTTTAGAAACATTTGTCACGAGACAAAAAATATGTAAAATTGAATTTACTTTCAAGAAACGTACAAATTATTCAGGGTCCTAACACAAATAACGGAGAAAATATAAATTTTCCAAAATTACCACAGCAACTTTTGGTAATATTTCATATTTTCAACTTTGGACAATTTAAATTTTTTCCGTTATTTGTGTTATAACCCTAAATAAACTGTACATTTCAACAAATTAAATTAAATTTCAGATCTTTTTACTCTCTAGCTAAATTTTTCTAAACTTGATATTTGTTGAGTTATTAAGCTTTGAAAACTGAATATTATCACCATTTTGAATTGGTACAAAGTATAAACTAGATTCTCCGCATGACAATAGGTCCTAATAGATTTAATACTCACACCAAGTTTGAAAATAAAATCTTAAGCGGTTTAAACGTTAGGATCAATTATGTAAAAAAAACATACAGACCGACAGACTGTAAACGAAGCGAGATAGGACCTATATTCACAGGTTTTGCTTTGCTTATTTTGATAAAATGAACAAAATTATGAAGTTTAGTGATGCTTTTCAGGGACATTCTGTATAACGCAAACAGCACATTTGAACAAAAGGTTACTAAGTAAATGAAGAGTAACTATAATCCATGAATGAACATATAACTAAAACAATTTTAAGAGATTCCGGCGCTTTTTGGTCACCCGGAATGTACATTTTATTTCACTGCTTGATCTCTTCACTTGTGATCTTTCACTGAGTAAATCTTAGGCTTCTCCAAACCGCCTTGTATGGCACACTGCGCTAGGGTGGCCTTCCCCCTCCCTCGTCTCGGTGTGCACCGGCGCGGCGCCGCCGGCGTCCGGCGGGTGCGGTGGTAAGTGAGTCGGTCACCACCGAGATCGTCATGTCCGAGTTCGTCACATCTATGAAAATCAATGAGCCGTACTAATTAGGGTCGGCTGTCTACCTGCTCCGCCGGGTATGTCATGCCTCCTCCGCCCGAACAGGAACAACTTATCCTAGTCACAGATCACAAGAGAACGGTCAAATACAGTTCTGAATCAATCCTATTGGTGTACCGGTAACCATTGTACAATACGCAAGGTTTCCCTTTAGAAGTAACCGAAAACTCCATTGCACTTGGTGGTGTCCCAAAACAGAATGAGTAAATTTGGTTCTCAAACTTACCTTCTTTCGCATATTTTAAGGGGAGGGTGTCTAAACTGTGATTTGGAATCTGGAGTGGTCGACCTCTGGAGTAGAGGAATGCAAGAGTGGGAAATTACTCACCGCGGTCACCGCCCTCAGGACCACCTTGGATAAGGGTACATAGCCTTGCTGAGATAAACATTCATCTTTTGCAAAGCATAACATTGCATTTTTATTTGTGTTAATTGTAATAATGTTCTCGCTTATTTTACATTTTCAGGATGTTTACACCGTCAACTAATAAATCATGTGGGCTCTTCATTATTAGAGCAACTATCAACCGATAAAGCGGAATGTTAAAATTTTTAAAGAATATTGCTGTTTACACTTCAAATAGAGTTTAAAAAATGCAAATGTGCATGTTTGTTCATTAGCAAGGGCTTGGTATTCGTGCGGATAAAATAAATACAATGGTACAGCTGTCAGTTTAAATTTACCAAAGTTGTAGTAGTTTTGATATGATATTTTCGCAATTACTTACTTAAAAATATGTTACATACATTCTTACAATTTAAGAATTTAATAAATATAACAACCAAATCCTATCATGGATAAAAGTTTAATTGAACTTATATTTAACACTTTTAATAATGCTCAGCGAAATGTACAGGCTAGTTGTAATTTTCAGCTACATGAAGAACCAACATCAGTAAACTCTGAGCGTAATGATCCAGAACGGTATTTGACCGTTCTCTTGTGATCTGTGACTAGGATAAGTTGTTCCCGTTCGGGCGAAGGAGGCATGACATACCCGGCGGGGCAGGTAGACGGCCGACCCTAATTAGTACGGCTCATTGATTATCGTAGATGTGACGAACTCGGACATGACGATCTCGGTGGACACGAGTGAGTCATCGTTGAGACTGGGGTAATACGTCCTTGTGGCGTTCTGCCCAAGGCACGAAATACGAACGACGAAAAATATTTTCTAAGTGGTATCAGAATTGGATTTATTTTTAGGATTTACTACGATAGTTTGAAGCCCATAAAATACGTTAAGTTACAAAATACGGTAATTTTACAGTATAATACGATTTGCATTGTTTCTAATAGTGCGAGGTTATTGGGAAAAAGAAAAACAGCTATACCAAATTCCACGATAGGCCATCCTACTCGACAAAAATGTATTAAAGGTGAATTTCATACTTACTTTGGTTTAAAATAACTTTTCCATTATGTAATAAAACAGGCAGACCTTCAGACGGAAAACCGATGATTTTTTAATCAATGTGAATAAAAACTTTTTCCTTGCCACTTCTGTAGAACAACCACTCCCAAAAAATTAAAAATTAACTTAATATCATAATAAACATCAAGTTAAATAAATAATATGTTATTAAGTAGTTAGACAAATTAATGCGAACATTATAGTTACAGATATAATTATTTTATTTCAATTTACGTTACATAACTGAAACATCCTCATTGTAAATTTTAGGCAATATTTAAAATCGCCATCAAAGCAGCACGTTTATCTTTACCACGTTTTAGGGTACCGTCATTTTCATAACGGACAATACCTTCATAATTTTGTTCCTCTGGTGGGATATCCAATGGATCATAATCAAAATCATACTTTAAGGTGATTCGCAACATTGTGCAGCACAACACAACTGATAACACCATGTCAGTTTGGGAATCTTGCCCAAAGAGACTCTAACACAATTACCAAGAATCGGGAATCTCATTTTTAGCTGGCCAAAACATATTTCAATGATCACCCTCTCTCTGGCATGTATCAGATTACAGCTGATATTCTCCAGAGGCAAAGTTATTTGGCTATACCTTTAATATTGTCTATGGTGTATCGTTCTTGATAAATGAAAGATACTGTAGCACCAGAAAGAAATCACTGCATGCATAGAATAACTGTGTTTTGTAAAATATTTTGCACATTTAAATTATACCGGATAACATACAATAACAATCGATATATCAATGGAAACTCCGAATGAAATCGAACCATGTAGGTACACCTTTTACTACGTACGTACCGAATGATTTAGCACTGTCATGCATCAAATTATGTTACTGCAAAAAATAGGCCTAAGACAGCACAGCAGTGGACTACAATTGACAATCAAGAAAAAAGGTGATGAATAATATTGACGCAACTCCTTAGTTAGTATGATGCGTATTTTGCATCCTTATGCAAAATACTCGTCATTCAAGTATAGCGGTATAATCGTGTGGTAAACATATAGTTAAAACAAAATACATAAATAAATAAGAACACATAATATGCTTGCATGATAAACGGATTAAATCAGTTTAAAAAAAAATTTAATCATAATAGAACGACACAACGAGTGATGGACTTCTAAGGTTTTTAGGTAAGGCTTTCAAGGCCATGGGCCATGGCCATGCTTTTACTCGACCCAATGACGTATTCAAGCCCACATTCGCACCTCTCCCCCTCCGTCTTCGTCATATGGAACAGAGTGAGTGCTTAAAAACCTTAGCGGCAACAACAAACAATAATAAATCGGCGGGATGATCTGGTTCAGGTAGGTCTTCTAGGTCTTCGAGGTCTTCTAATGTCGTTGGGACCATTGGCGGGAATACGGTCTCAGTATTGCAATAGACGGCAGTATTGAATTCAAGAAAGGGTTTTATGACATAAGTAATTTAACAAAAAGTAGTCTAGAGACTATGACTATGAACTTAGCTTGCCCACCTCAATAGAGTTTGATAGGCGAATCAAATTATAAAGCTCATTAAATTGCAATACGTAAACGTGTGATTCAACCATTGAGTTAGTCAATTTTCCCCCTGACCGTCAAAATACTTATAGCAAATCATCTCGCTCCAACTTACGGTTTGCGTATCTTATTGTACCTACATCTGTATTGATGGAGTTGAAGTTCATTGGGGAGATAGATAATACACGCAAAGACATAGGCCTACATCTAATCAAAATGTCATTAATCCTCTTAGCCATAATTTTTAACACGTATGTTAAGAGGGGGCTCCAGTCCTCTGCGTCTACCTGCTTCTCCCATAAGACCAATGTTAACTTTTAAAGTATGTCTCTCCTCAACGGGTTATCCGAAATACATTATTTATGGTTCATTTTAAAGATCAAAAATATATCTAGCGATTTCAGTTAGCAGAATTCCGTTATCATAAATATTTCGTGCATAAAAAATCGTAAATATTTAATATTTTGGAATTTTGTTGATCGATTAATTATTTACGATATAGAAATTCTGCTTGCTAAAATCACTAGGTATATTTTTGCTATTTAAAATGAGCCATAAATCAACGATATCGAATAACCCGTTGAGGAGGAACGGGCTTTGAAAGTTAACATTGGCCTTATGGGCGAAGCAGGTAGAAACGCGAAAAGTTTCGTGACTGGAGCGTCCTCTTAGGAGGGATCCCTACTCCCGATCAAAATTCGTTCGCAAACCGCCATTTTATGCGGCTAAACTTCCATTAGTTTTGTATGTTCAAGGAGTAAATAATTATTTCATAATATAATTACGCACTTAACACACAAATATATCGGGCGTTTACACGTGGCCCTGATCTCCCACAGCGGCGGCACACAGACACTGACATAGCATAAGGTATCTTTAACACATATGCAGAATAACTTCTTAAGTAGCATAATAAATGTTGTTACAATTAACATGGTAAGATGAACTACGCCTCAAAACACTACAAAATATATTTACACTTTTGCTGTACTTTAACACATACGTAAATTTACAAAAGAGATAGTAACTGAATATTTTAGAATACAATATTTATTCAGTATAACATTTAAAATCATAAGCGAAAAGAGATGGTGTAACAAGTTTAAAGATCACTCAACCCACAGCAGAGTAATTGCAATTTTTGGCAAGAAATATGTGGCAATGTAATCAGGATTTGGAAGATTTAACTCGTAAAGATGTTAATTTCTTTTTTATGGGTTAAGGACTCTATAAAATATCACACAATCTCTTTCGGCTTACAAGTTCACATCTTTTAAGACCTTTTTAAGGCCTAGATAAATTTTCACAATTTTGCCGTTTTGAAGGAATTAAACTTTAAATATTATCGGCCGTAATATATCAATATAGAAACGTCAAATTCAACCAATTGATCACTAAAGTAGTATAATACACGTACCAACTTTGAAGTCAGTACTTAAAGTGGTTCCTAAAAAAACAAAAAGTGGTTGTATTTATATATAAAAAAATAAAAAACTATTTAGACACATTGATATGGAGGGATCCCGTCGTTTAAAAATGCCTTCATAGTATTAAAAGTGAGTTATCCTTACTGTTGATATATATATATGTGGGACGCAGAAATATTTGCTACGGACAACGTTTCATGGAAGGTTTCGCTCCACTGAGGTTGACCTGATAATAGCCCTTTCTTATACAAACTGTCCCAAGAATGAAGTGAACCGTTTTCGAGGGACCTCAACTGTTGAAGTAGAATACAGGCCTTCCCGCGTCGGTGTGTCCCCTCCAGTTCCCGCCAGCGATCTTCCCGCGGAAAGTCCGGTAGTAAATTTATAATAACTAGAACGCGACCGCTCCCGCGTCGGTGTGGACGAGGTTTTGGAATCAGAGTAAATAAATATTCGGGATACATCACGTTAGACCTCCGTGATTTAATTTAGTATTCTTTTGGAACAAAAAATGTTTGAATAATGTTACTGAAACAAGTACTGATTCACCAATCACGCCACCCTTCAGCCGTCAAACCAACTCGGAGCCGACACAATATAAAGGCTGAGACTATTGTCGTGGTCGACTAGAGTTGTTTGTAGTTTCTCACCTCGCCCCAAGTTGACGCCACGTATAGTTTACAACAGGAAGTCCCAAAAATATGGAAGGTATTGACCAGAAAGGCCCAGCAGCTCCCTTTGTTTCAGAAGGCCACGGGTAAACCGGGAAAGCGCCAGTTATGCGAGGGTCGAAAAATGGTCAGCCTGGCACGCACCGGGAAAGCGCCAACGATACCCCAGGTAGCCGGGTAGCCGGGTAATCGGGCGGAAGATGGAATGTAAACAAATAATTAACGCTACGGATTCTTATTTTCATTTGTCTAAACTCATCGGACCTTTGACAGACCATAAACGCCTGTGCAAGTATTCATAGTAATGTTTAAAACACACGCCAGTCTCCCCACCCGAACATTTGCATTTGTCTGGACACCTTGAAAGGAGGCCCAGATAGAAACCTACATTGGCATGAATACCGCTGAAACCATAGTACCTACGCAACGAAGGATGAAAACCATGTGTATCAAGGTTGTTGGTAGGACATTTTTGCAGCTATAAAACGGATAAATTGATATATCAAATTTCTTTAAGTGCGTGTCTGTGAAGGTGAGCTGATTGCAAATACGTAAGTCAAAGCTTTTAAATAACATCTGATTGTATTGCACTGTACTGTAGGTACAGGTAAATTTGCATGATATAAAAGTCAAGATAAACCGATATTGAAGGAAGAAACTAAAGTAAGTCTATTGGTTTGAACTGTAAATGAGATGTGTTGAACATCCAGCAGTACATACGTTGTGTAGGCCTACTGCTGGACACAA
Organism: Allygus modestus; assembly: GCA_963675035.1. Taxonomy (NCBI): domain Eukaryota; kingdom Metazoa; phylum Arthropoda; class Insecta; order Hemiptera; family Cicadellidae; genus Allygus; species Allygus modestus. The sequence continues at coordinate 392,958,570 of OY776112.1, read as the reverse complement.
ACCCCTACGCAGAGATATGTGTCCGTACGTACACTCATGTAGGGATAAGTGTCTGTAAATATAAATAGAACAATAGACAGACACCATCTCATTTTTATAATAGTAGTGTCGATTAGTTGGAAATGCTTGAAATTTAACGATCTTTTCCATAATCAAGTTATTTTATTATCATTATGTAAACGGAGAGCTTAATATATTATATTAAGCTCTCCTTTTACTAAAGTTATTAATTAATTTTGAGGTTTTTTATTAGTATTGTGTGAATATATAACTACTTAGTAAGTATTTGAAAAACATGCAGATTAGTCAAAACTAGATTTTAAACCACCGGGGAATTTGAATACCATTTATGGACCGAGAAACCATCCCTCCAATTTTTTATTTCTGGACCCACCACTAGAGGCGAAAGAGAAATCAGCTTTGAAATTCATAAAGGCGTGTTGTGTCGCAATGATCGCGTACAGCGACAGGCGGTACTTGAATACGGCACCAAATCTGACCATCATTAAGAGTTTAATCAGGCGTTATTAATTACAAGCTTAAATACGGCACCAAGGCAATTTACAGGTAGGGTAGAGAGGATGCCCCTCCACAACCCAATATATATACTCCCTTCATTCTCTTCTCCACTCTCCAAACTATTTCAGACCCATCTGCCTCTAACTCTCTCAGTGTATTATATTTAAGATTTTTCTCCAAAAAGCACGTTAAAGCTTCATTTCCCCCTAGGTTTCCCGCAAAATGTATAAAAAATTATTTAACTAATTCTGTAACTCACCAGCCGTTACTGCCGGGGATACGGGGGTACAACTTTATAAGTGAATTAACATACCCAACCTAAAAAAATAGTTGGCTCCTTTACACCCCGTCCTTTCATTGGTTAAGACAAAGAAAAACAATTCTAATTAAACTGTATTGGTAAAAGTATGATAATTTACTATAGTAAATGACCGGACCGGTAACACAAAATCCTATTTGTTAGTTAGTTATGGATCATTACATCATGGTTTTTAATGTAAAAAAATGATTGAAGGGCTTTTAGAGTTTTAAATAATAAATTTAATAATAAAAATAAGAGGAAGATAAAAATAATTTGTCAAATCAACAGTTCGAGATGCATTTGATATTTCTTAAAGTGGGCAGGTCACACTATTGATTGTGGAACAAGTTTTTCCCCCATTCTTGTATAGATGATAAACCAATTTTTAGCCCCATAACCCGTAACCCCCGGTTTTCAAGAGAGTAGTTAGTTGGGGGGGGGGTGAAGGAGGAGGGGTGTAAGTGGAATGGGTAAGAGGGGTGGCTGGTACCGGGTACATGTGTGTCAAGGTGGCCGGTGAAGGGTTCGGTTTCAAGTTAATGTGTTTGTTATAACATTTAAGGGTTGGTGCCGTATTCATGAACCCCGCAGAGACATTCGGGTACATGACAAGTTGATGAGGGTTAGTCGTGGGGGTCATAACAACTTGCCCAACGACAATAGGTTACGAGATCTGACTGGACCGGATGGCCGATTTCACAGTTTGCGAAGCAGGATGAAAATTAATACTTGTTTATACTTTTTAAATTACAAAGGTCTTTTTAAAATGTCTTTAGGGTAAGAACAAAAATATGCATCTATCTATACTAGAATACGGGAAACGCATAAGTGTGGACAGGACTACAAATTTCGGTGTTAACATATTACTACTTACCAGACTGATTAAGCAAAAGTTTGGTAGAAATACGCCAGACATTGAACCATAATCAGAAACAGGCCTATATTTTCCTTCCCTTATGTCCTTTGAGACTTTACAATTTCAATTTAAACGTCACTGATGTTAGTAGTTAACTGGGTCAATTGAGCATAATTTTGTTAGGAAGATAGTTAATACATCAGATTTAAACCTTTGCCTGTTCCTGTTCCGCAAATGCGTTAGAGCTCTCGTAATGTGGGAGCAGCTATTGCATTTATGGTTAAAGAAATATGTTCTAATCAGGCCTCATATCCAGTAAAATATAGTTTTGTATAGAAAATTATTCTTGGTGTTATGGTTAGGATTTGTAAATAAAAACAAACAAATCATAACAGCTGTTCAAAAACAACCAGACAATTGGAAAAATACCACTAAATTGATAAAGTATCATCATGTGATTTTTGTGTGAAAACTGTTTAGAACCAATGTATACACTTTATACATGGTTAGGTTATGTATACATTTATAGAAGAGGAAAGGGGTCAAATGGGGTGTTTCTTAATTAGATTAAATAAAATAAACAGCAAATACAAATAAAATAAGTTTAATAAGGTGTCATTGTTTCGTTTACTATTTAACTATTTACTACTCTTGCTTCTCAAAACGGGATGCGCTTAGGAAATTCTAGTTTGTTATTATATGAACTACTGTCAAATATAAACACATATATTTATTAATGTTTTTCCATAAGATTTAAATTGAAACATTGAAAGACTGTGGAATTTAGCCCGGCGGACCAATTTAAATTACTTTATAATGAATTTCTTCCAATCTACTGGACAATTCCTTGCAAACGGTATGCGTGAATTTCTCAAACGACATACAATAAGCGTACCACAATTTGGTTGCTTGTCTATTAACATATTGATGCTATTACACAAATAAATTAACACCAATCACAAAGAAAGAAGCTGCAATAAGGGTAATAACCAATTATGTTATCATTGTGTAAAGTGTATTTGTAAGTGATTACACATGATTGTAGTTTTATTCAAGCAGTATTATAATACAAATGATTTTGTAATAAATTACTTTTAAGATAAGACTGTTATTGTATGCCTAAAAATTTTTACACAAAATAGTTATTTTTGTGAAACAACTATTACGTTAGCGACATAGGAAATACCCTGTATATGTAAATCTTAATCATAATGATGTAATTACTTTATGTATCTGAAGCAAAGAAGGAAACTTTATACAGTATTATTACGTAAGACATCTAGGGAAATAGTATATTTTTTATTGCAAAAAAGTAATTTATGATGACCTAAAAATTTCTTTATATAAAATAAACTAATATAATCACATTCATCGTCTTGGCAATCTGATATCTGAGCTGTTACCAGTGTATTTAAGCTGGAGAGACACTTTACAGGGGCGAGCTGGACTTATTGTCTCTCCGCTGGCATCCTGACTGGTATTTAATACGCGTTGCCAGCAGTACCAACACCACGCGGTTACAGTGCCCCGTTTTCTGAACTGTCGGTTTTAATAATTAACATTCCTTACTTTTACCTTTGGTTTTAAACTACCTAGTACACTAATATATGTATATCGAGAAATATGTTGTTGAATGTTGTTCTTCTATGTAATTTTAAATATTTTACCACGTTTTTATTACACATTTCAACATGGCCTTCAAATTCTGGAGTTTTAATGTTTTTGATATAATACTGGCTAGAGAACTGACTATATCGAAGACATGTTACTTCAATGTACTTAAAAATATGCCCTGTTATTGTTATGGAGAAAATATTTTTCTTAGAGTGACGAAAGGTGCTCGGCTATAGTTGCCATTTATCTGCGAATGGGTGGAAAATGACCCATCCAAACTGATCCTGGACCATTCCATGCTGTTTGGAAAATTCTTTGGATTCTTTTTTAATATTTATATATTGCCAATAAGTAAGAATTAAAGTGAATTAACATACATTTACCAGGTATGAGTTTATAAAATTGGGATTGTTATAAAAACCATGCTCCTAATTCAGTACAATACAGGTGTATTTATGGGGACGGAGTTGGGCGTTAAAGTTAGGCTAACAGGGAGAAAGTGTGTGTCATTTTCCTGATACTGTTTATTCATTTAAAGTTCTTACTTTAAACTCTCTCTAAGGTGGCCAGGTCTGTAGAAGCCTAATGCGGTACAAAGTTTAATTAACTGGAAATATTGTGGTGTGTGGGGAGAACGGAATACCCCCTTACAAAAATGGGGGGGGGGTCCGGTGGCCCTCCCCATTTTGGTTTTAGAAAATTAGATACCGGGATCGACATTGTGAGTTTTGTGCAGTTTTTTCCCAAGTGTTACTTAGGATTGTAACAACAGGTTTTGTAATCATTCTCATAAAATCATTATACAGAACAGAACCACCACTATGATATGAAAAACTTAACTAATAAAAGAAAATAAATACGTAATTACTGATAATTAGGCTTCACCCCATCTTAGTAGAGTATGCGCTATTTCAGGCTTCAAAGTCAACAGGAGTATAGCTTTCATTAACTTGAATCATAATTGAAACTGAGCACAGCTTAAATTCACATTACTTTTTAGCAACCACATGCATTTCTTTGTTTCTAGTTTTAACTAGTATGACTTGTTCTCGGTCCGTCAATTTTTCATGGCATTGAAAACTCTCTCCACTGGTGCATAGGTCCCAGGCATAGAGAGTGCACTAGCTCAGTTAAAAGCTTAGACAAATGTTAGGACCCGGTACTTTTGTTTTGCTTCAAAGTGTTTCTATCAAGAATCACGTAAAACAAATTTGTTTAACCATATTTGGCAATTTAAATCTGAGTTTAGAACAAACAACCTACTACTATTTTCAACAATCAGTTTGTGTAGCAATGTATATGGGAGAACCGATTATAAAACGAACTATTATTGTCAATTACATCAATTACTATACTATACTCAAATAATATATTCTGTGTCGCATACAACGCTAGAAGTGTACTTAAATACTCGCCGTTTTTCTTTCGGTATTTTTTACCTGTTGTTAAATTCCTTATGTCATGAAACCCCATGCTTGAATTCAATAATGTTGAAAGCTAAAAACCGTTATGCACAACTACAAATCAGGGCAAATATTGTGATACCTAATCGTAAAAAACGGTTCATAAATAACGGAATTCTTTAAAAAAATTGCCTTAAATAAATATATATAAGACTATTATATATAAGACTAGCTAAAACACCTGCTTGGATTCGAGCAGTTTAAATTGTGACGCCACTCCAGATGTTAGATTAAAATAGCTGATCTTACATCTATATTGTGTTTTGTTAAATTCAACAGCTGTCAAATGCTCAATTCCAATGTTTACTGTTCTTCCATAAGATTAATATTGCAACTTTTGAAGGGCTCTGGGGCGTAGCCCTAAGAACAAATGTGAATTCTAGGGAAATTTTTCAAATCTACGCATTATTCCCTTTTAGACATATAAATATTGAAAAACCGGTTCATTAATCACCAAGAACGTAGCGTTTCAACCGTGTATTAATATATAGGATGCTGATAGACGTGTCCACCGAGATCGTCACATCTACGAAAATCAATGAGCCGTACTAATTAGGGTCGGCCGTCTACCTGCCCCGCCGGGTATGTCATGCCTCCTCCGCCCGAACGGGAACAACTTATCCTAGTCACAGATCACAAGAGAACGGTCAAATACCGTTCTGAATCTTTACGATCAGAGTTTACTGATGTTGGTTCTTCATGTAGCTGAAAATTACAACTAGCCTGTACATTTCGCCGAGCAATATTAAAAGTGTTAAATATAAGTTCAATTAAACTTTTATCCATGATAGGATTTGGTTGTTATATTTATTAAATTCTTAAATTGTAAGAATGTATTTAACATATTTTTAAGTAAGTAATTGCGAAAATATCATATCAAAACTACTACAACTTTGGTAAATTTAAACTGACAGTTGTACTATTGTATTTATTTTATCCGCACGAATACCAAGCCCTTGCTAATGAACAAACATGCACATTTGCATTTTTTTAAACTAAACTAAATATTTTGCACAAAGTAAACAAAATTAATACTCTATCCAAGAACGTTTTTTAAAATCTCTTTTAAAATTTTGAATTGTTTGAATGTGTTGTGTGATTTTTACTGGTAACAAATGAAAAATTGGGCTTAAAAATACAAATAAGTTTCTTAAAATAATCTTGTTATCCTAGTATAATAAATGAATGCACCCTTTTCAGTGCGATATCCTTTTGTATGACACTTTTCAATTTTGTAACACGAATCCTTTTGTACTAAGGCTGTTTTTCGGACTCACGAACAAACATCAATCGGCCTAATTCATCCTTTCAGTGCGATATGTAGTCGTATGACTTCAATTTTGTCACGAGTTAGTTTGTATAATTTTTAGCTACATGAAGAACCAACATCAGTCAACTTTGAGCGTAAAGATTCAGAACTGTATTTGACCGTTCTCTTGTGATCTGTGACTAGGATAAGTTGTTCCTGTTCGGGCGGAGGAGGCATGACATACCCGGCGGGGCAGGTAGACAGCCGACCCTAATTAGTACGGCTCATTGATTTTCATAGATGTGACGAACTAGGACATGACGATCTCGGTGGTGACCCTCATAGAAGTTTTTACATCTATATCTGTAAATACAAAAATCCGATCAACGCCCAGACCAAACATAGCACCTAGAAGCACGAAACTTTGCATTGTAGCTTATAGCACTTATAGCATAGGTACTCACTAGGAAGGGATTTTAAGAAATTTCCATAGGGCTTTGCCCCACGGGGCTTCAAAGTTCTAACCCTGTGTTATTCTCGCTTTGGTTTTGAGCTGATGAAAATTCTATCAGCTCATTAAGATTCGTAGTAGTTCCACGTGTCAACCGCAGAATGCAGCAGACACAACTGTCGTATTCCCGGGCAAAACCGGGAACGATGGCAGCTAGTTTAATAATAAACTAGTGGCTTACTGTGGTTTTTAATAAACTCACTGTAGTGATATTTCCATAAGAAAATCATTGGATCTTTGAAGTCCAGTGGGGCGTAGCCCAAGTAATTTTTGACATTACTGATATTTTCCCCCCTTCCTTGGCCCTCAAGCTTTAAAATGAATCGTCATAACCTAACTTAACTACTTCCTAGCTCGAGATATTTCGTGAGGGCCTATTCGCTTACGGAATTAAATATATAGGTACATTTACTAATGTTTATAATCATATTCTGTACACGTACAAAACGGACCTCAGAATCCCAATGAAGGAATTTGCTGATACTGGAAATGAGAGTTTTTTGTTTGTGAATTCGATTGGTTCAATCTCTAATCTCAGGAAGATTTAAATTTTTCTAGACAACTCATTTGAGGTTTGAATAATTTATAATTTTGATCAAAAACAACCATGCAGTAAGCTGTCACAGTAACTCTCACGTGGTAATACAGCAGTATGTAATTTTTCTCCAAAAATATCTGCTAGGACGTCACTAAATGAGACTGCGATTTCCCCCGAAATCACTCATCGGATTACAATTTATTTTTTTTAAGGGAATGTACCCTTTGAATACCTTATTATAAAGTACCCATTTTTTATGTGATCCGTTTGTTACAATGAGATCAATTATTTTATTTCTCAGTTATTTTTTAGGGCATTTTGGAGGAGTCATAACAACCCCCCTCCCCCAAATGTAAAGGTTTCACTCTTATTACTCACACAAACCCCTACTTAAAGTGGATCGATGGCCTTTCAAAAATCTGGTCAACAAAACTGCACAGACCAATAAACAACTATTCCATAAAATCAATCCTCCTCCTTGACTATGTGAGACGAAATATTTAATCTACTTTTGTAATTTTACACTTGGATGTCTCCACTCTGAAAGGGGAGGCATACTGCACATTGTGTTCAAATTACAGGTGGTTTTCAGTAAATATTCTCAACTATTTCAAGTCAAGTCAAGTCATCTTTATTGTCACAACAAACGTTAACAAGTTTTCTGATCAATACAGAAATATAACAGGTGACAGTGTCATTGTTAAATATATCAAAATAAAAATATACATGTAATCTTAACTAACTAAAATGTTAACAATATAAAACACTACAACAAACTCTCCCAGCTGCTGTCTTCAAAAAAGTCCTCAACTGAATAATAAACTTTGTCAATTAAAATATCTTTAACTTTTTTAAGAAAAACTCTTTTGCTCAGTTGATTTATGGAATTAGGAAGTTTATTAAAAACTTGTATTCCCATATACAGTGGACTCTTTTCAAATAACGTTAAGTTATGTTGAGGAAAGACAAATTTTGAATTTTTTATTGTGTTGTGATTGTGCTTAAATTTGTGCTCCTCTAATAAATCTGGACGTTCTGTGATTAATTTGATTAGTTCTTAAATATATAAGCCTGGTAATGTTAAAAACTGTAATTTTTTGAAAAGTGATTTACAGCTAGTTTGTTTGACAATTATAGATTTAGATAATATATCCACTCTGTATACTTATGTTATTTATTACCAATCTTCCTTCAATGTTTAAAATAAGAAATACAACATCTGTTTCACTGTTTGTGGAATAAATATTCTTAAGTCATCATCTGGTTCAATTTAAATTAATGCGTCGTCCATAAAATAACATAGGATCTTTAAAACCCCATGGAGCAGAGTGCTAAGGTGGATTTCAAAAAACCCAATTAACTTAAAACCTTTAAACGCACATATAGAACATAGAACAAAGTTGTATCGAAATCAGTGCTCCCGTTTACCTGTGAAAAGCGAACAAAACATGACCAAAATCACACAAAATCACGTTTTTGAGTGTCTTCGTCATAGAACAAATAAAACAAGTTTGATCAGTCAGTTTTTCTGTGAAAAGCGAACAAAAACCTGTCCTTGAGCGTTACCGACAGACAGACAGAAAGACAGACAGTGAGTAGTCTATTTAGCATTGTTTTAATTGTACCCTCTGTAATCTATAATATTTGGTAATCCAAAAATAGTAAGGTCCCAATTTGTCAGATTATCAAGAGTATACTGCATTTATACTAAGGATATAAATGTACTTTACCAGAATTACACTAGCAAAATCATTGTTCATGAGTTTTATTTATATTTGTTACTCATGACAATAACAATAAGGGATGACCCAACGAATTTAACAGAATGTTTAACGATAAGCAGGATTCCCAAATTACAAAATGTTCACTGAATTTTATTTTTAATTGGGATAAATTTATAGAAAAGTACTTAGATATTCACATCATTAAGATCATATTTGGTAAATAGATCACTTAAAAATTATAAAATTGTACACAACGGAAACTCAGCTTATACAATTAAACATCTAAAAAGTTGTTAATCGTTTGATTCTTCAGGTTGAAACTTAAAACCCCGCAACATCAGTTTCATTGCTCACAGCAATATACGATATAGACCTAATGCTTATTAAAATAAACTTGAATACCGTAATTCCTTAGTCAAGCACTTATTTCCCGGTTATGTGTTGTGTCTCAGTTTTCTTTATAACTCTTAAAAGGTATTACGCTGGTTTGCTTAAAATATTATTATATTTTTTTAAGCCAGTGGCAGGTAGTAAGTTGGAGATTATGGTCTGGCTCAGGTCAGTTTATATAGGGAGGAAATGGACGCACATCTCATTAATAAATACATGGGTGATTATTGTTGAATATAGACCGCATTTTAATCAAGATAACACGTTGAAACGTTTCAGTTGGTTTGTTGGTAAAATCTGTGATTTTATAAATTATTCATTCATTGTTGTATTATCCGCGTTCAATATTCTATTTAATAAACCTATTACCGTATTTTCACTATGATTGGATATTGATTAATTTCATTTTAAATTGTCCCCATTATTGCTAAACGCAATGGTGGTTTCAAATCACGGAGAACACTTGAACAAATTGTGTATATTTGTTAATTAAATAAGATAGTGAATCAAATTATTCTTATATAGTAGTAAAACTGGTTCATTATATATAACGAGACAAATCGCGTAGGTCTATTTTTACATTGCTTGGTTACCTGTTTATTTATGCAGTTTAGTAAAGTGTCAATAATTTATGTACACCCTAAATTACTTAGCAGATCTTTGATCTATGTAATGTGAGAAAGCAATAATTACTCTGTTTTTATGTTATTATTACTCGCATAAGTACCATTCAGAAGCACAATGTCAATTAATTATTTATTTCAACATCAAATTTACAATACGGGACATATAAAAGAAGTGTTCATAAAAGTTGGTCACAAACTTCGGGAAACGATTCATGTTGCTAAAATGAATAAAAAGGTTCCCATAAACAAAGGTCCTAAAATACTCAGTTTTTCCATCTGACGGTCTGTCAAGATTAAATACATAACTAGTGGACACACGCTGCTCAGCAGCTGTTGATAAAAATCATGTTTATTATAAATAGCTGTACCAGTCCTTTTCTTTAACTTGTGCCCTTAGGGAAGATTTTACTACAAAACTAATATTTTTCTCCCAACTTGTTCACCGAGACCTTTCATTCAAGAATAGGGTTGATGGGTGCCAGACTTATGGTTTTCTCAAAAGTTCCTGGGTAATTAAGACTTTATATTATATAGATTTCTCATAACTTTAAAACCGCTTGAGGTATCAACTTCAAACTTTGTACGTACATAAACACTTAAAGAACAACATTTCCTATAAAATGTCAAGTTTCTACTTTGTACCATTTAAAAATGTCGATAATTTTCAGTTTTCAAAGCTTAATATATTAGAAACTATAACTGTTAAAAAATTAAGAGACAAAAAAGGTGAGAATTTTAATTTGCTTTAAAATTATGTATCCTTTTATTTTGGTAACAACGTAAAAAACAAAAATAGTTTTAATGTTCTCAAAGAGTTTACAATTTCTCAGTTATTTGTGTTTGCTTGAATAAACCTACCCAATACTGGAAAGCAACTTCAATTTCGCATTTTTTGTCTCTTGAACTTGTTAAATATAGTTTTTATGATATTTAGGTTAACTACAATGGCTGCCATTTTGCAATCAAATTACAAACATATATTCCGAAAAAATAGGTCTTGTTGGCCCTTATTTACACACAAAGTTTTAAGTTGATACCTTAAGCGGTTTAAGAGTGGTGAGAATTTATTTATAAAATCTTTACAGACCGACAGACGGGAAACCGAGAATTTTAGGACCTATGTTTATAGGAAATTTTATCTATATTCTAGTTACATGAGTCAGTTTCCCAAGTTTGTTACCATATTACATGAAAACCCTGTCTATTACTTGAAATGTGAAATATAAATTAATCACCATAGTATGGACCATCGGGCTTGTACGCGATAATATGAGTTATATTTGATAAAACGTGCAATGCTTAACAGAAATTACTATAGATGTTGAAAAATACCTAGATATTGAAGACGACCGTGGAAGCCTACATTCTACAAAAAATACTATATGTTGACAAAAATTGAAAACTAAAAACAAAAACTGTAGTTACCGTAAAATAAATGTATATTAATGGCATTTTTTTTATGTTTTATAGGCATTTTTTCAATAGAACGGATCAAATTGATATTTTTTTGTAAGTTATTGAGTGCTGTTTTACGTCATAATTTCAGCAATGGAAGAGGCGTTTGAGAAACACCGGCCACTCGCGAGCTAGATGTTTGAGTTATTAACAACTGCAATTGTCCATAACTCAACTGAGGACAATTGTAGTGAGGCTTAACTAACCCTTTGAAGGACGGCGGATTGTCGACATCGGGCATACGAACATTGAGCGCAACACCTTTCGGTTGCAGTTTTTAAAATAAGGAGAAAGTATGGAGGAATAAGGAGGAAATAAGGAGTCAAGGATGTTGAGAAAGGTTTAGTAAATAACATAAATAATATAAATATCGGGTTTCACTTTTAAATGTACAATGTACAGTTTGGGCGAAATAATTTGGTTGGAGCAAAATAAAATAGGGGTTGTCATGATATAAATAAAGTTACACCCAGCATACTCTGATTGGGGGTCGGGAATTAATTCCAAAATAACACAAAAAGTACTTCACATTACCCTAGTAACGTATATCGAAGATAGTTTGAAAATTTACAGCCGTTTAATATTAAAGAAAGGGCTCCACTCCTTTATCATCGGACACCTTTTGTTCTTTTAATTAATTACACAAATTTTAAATCTATACTTATTTAATCTATCCATACTTATTTAATAGGCGAGCAGGTTTTTTGTGACAATCACTTCTCCTAAACTACTGAACCGATTTTAATGTTTTTGATGTCATTGGAAAGAGCCTAACGTGAAGTTGTGTAGGGAACCTTTTTTAAAGAGAAATAATTTGGGAGTGAGGTCCTGGGGCCCCTTAAAGTTGAGTTTTTCCCATAAGATTAACATTGGGAAATAACTATAAGTTTTAAGCAATCAGCTAGATAGAGTAAACACAGTTAATTAGCAGGCCATGTTGGCTTTGGAATGGTAACACAATATTTATAAATGATGATCGCGAGCGAAGCCGCGACAGGTTTATTAGTACTTATTTAATAGGCGAGCAAGTTTTTTGTGACACTCACTCCTCCTAAACTACTGAACCGATTTTAATGTTTTTGATGTCATTGGAAAGAGCCTAACGTGAAGTTGTGTAGGAAACCTTTTTTATAGATAAATAATTTGTGAGTGAGGTCCTGGGGCCCCTTAAATTTGAGTTTTTTCCATAAGCTTAACATTAGGAAATAACTATAAGTTTTAAGCAATCAGCTGGATAGAGTAAACACAGTTAATCAGCAGACCATGTTGGCTTTGGAACGGTAAGGCAATATTTATACGGGAATGTCAGTATAATATTACGTTGTGATCGCGAGCGAAGCCGGTACAGGCTACTTGTAAACTTTATAAAGATTACTACTTTCATGATTTTTTTGTATTTATAAGCTGCCTGATTCTTAGCACGAATAAACTTCATTCTTGAGGTATTAATCAGACGTGGTAATAAAAACAAATAAATAATGTACAGTAATTGCCTGACATTTAAAAGAATTTGTTTACGCTAACGCCTTTTGTATCCGTGAGATTGGGGCAGTAACTTTCATCGAGCTGTTGTCTAAGTCCATTCATAGGCACTCCACCGGATTATTGGTGATGGCATTTTTGTGAGCATATACCCTCCTCTTGTAGGTCCACCGCTCGCTACCGGCGTCATTGACGCGCCGCGCCAGGCCGCCGGGTTTCACAAATAAAGGGTCACCATGGAGGTCTGGAGGGTTGACTACCATGAGAGAAATTATTAACAGAGTTTACATGAGTCCCACGCTGTAGTTTCTGGACGTACACACAGGTCCTGTAAGGTTTAGAGTAACGGTCACAGCATTAGGTGGGTGGCAAAAAAGGCAACTTTAGCAGTAAAAATTACATTACGTCAGAGACAGGTGCGCTCCTCTTCATATTGAAGTAGTTCAAGAATTTCCAACAGCTAGTAGCACATTCAAATGAGTATGGATTAGTTGCTCAAGTGGTTTGTGTTTGTCATAAACAAAGAGCCGAGCTAAAACGATTAAATTCTAATGTTTTAGAATCGATATATCAGCTGAAATTATAATTAATCAAATGGCTACTTAATTACTATATTATCGATACATCGGTATACAAATACCGAGTAAATACTAGGCAGCAAGAAATTGCGAGCTTTGAAATTACTACAAAAGGTTCTTTTCAATATCAAGGGTGTTCGGAAAAACTTTTCAAGAATCTAAGGTGTTATTTTACACATAAAAATAAGCGAAAAAGTTCATATGAACATATGTCCTAAAACCAATAGTTATCCGTCTATCAGTCTGCATGTGTTTTTTACATAATTTAACATAACTTTAAAACTATTTAGGGTATGAACTTCAAACTCGAATCTTAAACAGTACTACATTCTACCAAATTTCATGCAAAGTTTCAAGTTTCTACTTTCTACAACTTTAAAACGGCGACCAGTTTAATTTTCAAAGCTTAATATCTCAAAAACCGTATATTTTACAAAAAATCGTTTACAGATGAAAAAATTCAATATTTCCTCCGTTGTATACTGCCATGTGCGCACCGTACACCGCACAACGACAGGGGGGAGAGTGTGTCTCTTCAACTTGTGAAAAATGCATTTTTTTGCTTATTTCAGGCTTTTAAATGAAATATTTGGGTAAAAAAACTTTTTCCTAGATAACATTATTTTTTCCCCGTATTTTAGCTAAATTCAGGCTTCCAGTAACAGATTAGGACCTTATGGGCGTAATTATGGTCAAAAAAAAGTATTAGGGTGAACAAAAACAATTTAGGCTATAATCAATCAATATCGATTGACCCAATATCGATTGTCAATACCCAAAATACCCTAGAATCCAAAATTCCGGGTGACTCTTCAGACTCGTTTGGTTATTAATTATCGATATACTGTGTTGTTTGTCTAAACAGATATCGTTTAACGCTTAAATGTGGGAAAAATTACTTTATTGACTTTTTATAAGTTTGATCTTTTGATGATATCTCAAAGCCGAAAAATCGCATCGAGACGCGACTCGCCTGGGATAAAAGCTAATTTTTACGTCTTTTATCTATGCAAATTCTGTCAAAAATCTATTTTACCCAATCCAGCTTTTGGGGAAAATATAAAAATGACCCCGCAGGCGCTAGAGACGCGTATGCCGTGGGATTGAATTTCCCGAGTTGAAGGCAATTTGTTATAAAAAGTTATCAACTACGGTTATATAGTTTTCCCCTTAGTATTTTGCATTTAAAAGTCTTTATTACTTGTCGAATGATAAAATTTCACTTTAAAAAGTGCTTACTATTTGTCAAATACGTCGAAAAAATTCTGTAGGAGGAACCTCTTTTTTCGAAATGGACCAAATTTCGCCTAAAAGTGTATTTTACACTAAACGTACGATATTCAACTGATTAAATACTAATCAATTTGTAATAATTGGTTTATCTATATATATTTATATCCTCAATTACCCAGGAACCTTTGAGAAAACCATAAGTCTCACACCCATCAACCATATAATTGAATGAAAGGTCTAGGTGAGAAAATTGGAGGGAAACCAATTTGATAAAATTGGTTTTTATATAAAATGTTTTTTGATAAAATTCTCCCTAAGGGCACAGATATAAAGAAAAGGGTTGGGGCAGCTGATTATAATAAAAAATGTTTCATCAACAGCTGCTGAGCAGCGCGTGCCCACTAGTATCGATAAAATGAACAATATTTTTAACTAGAAAATATGTTTTATTGAAAAACTAAATGTATCACCGACACTCGGTAAGTGGTTTGTCACATTTTATTGCATATAAACAAAGACTATTACACATTTCTAGGTATCGAGCTAAAATTTCAGCTCTTTGGAGTATAGTAAGTAGAATACATGACGATAGTTTAGTCCAATTATCGAAATTATTGAGAAAATTGGCATTAACTTTAGTTTAATTCTGAGACGAGTCCAGTTTACTAGTAAATTTAAAGATAAACTATAGTCAATGATACATTTTTAAACGATTTCTGTAATACTATATGTCTAGGCTTTGACATACAACTCGATTTAACGACACTCTAATCATTGTTTAGTCATAATTCGACAAAATTACCCAAATAATCAAAGTTCGATTATCTAAAAACTTTAAACTGCTCTATCTCGGGCAATTTTTTCCGCAAAGACCCGAAAACAGGACCGTCGTTATCGGGAAAACACGCTCCTTCACTTACAATAAAAACATATACATAGTATAACGTGTTCATTTCCTAAGGTCCAGTCACGATGCTGCTGCGCGCAGGGCGTAGTGGCGTCAGCGAACCGCCGCCAGATCCAGTCGCGTTTTCAAATCGCTCGGCGCTCGCCGGTTGGTGTCGGCCCATGGTTAAAATTGCGCTAGGCTGTTACCTATCGAAATTACCTTTAATCCTAGGTAAATTCGATCCCGATAGGCCTCGTCAGTCCAGAGGTATAGCGGTTTAAACGTGAAATGCCTTTGTGTTCTTTTGTTTCTGACAAGATATCGCTTTATATACTCTTTATAGATAATGTTAACGGTTTGTAGTACTTACAACAGTTTTATCCTTACTCGTAGAGTATATAGAATGCACATTTGTGATAAAAGTACGCAAAATAATTCGGTTTTCCGGTTTTAAAGTCAATTTTGGAATTGCCCGCACGGTCGGGGCGCGGGCTCCCCGCCTTGCTTTCGCAATATGTAAATCGAGTGTACATTGACCCCCTGGGGTAGGAAAACACCTGTTTTTATGAACAAATGTCTTGTTTATTAGTTAAAAAGTGATTTTTGGGTCAAAAAAACGGTTTTGGGGCTCAACAAGTTGGTTTTTGGGCTAAGAAAATGGTTGTTATTGCAAAAAAAGCATTTTAAACTGGAAAAAGGGCAAAAAATGAATTTTTTCACTAATGGAAGAGACACACTCTCTCCCCTGTCGTTGTTCGGTGTATGGTACGCACATAGCAGTACACAACGGAGAAAATTCCTTTTCAAATATGTAAAATTTGTTTAGGGTTACAAAGCAAATAATGGAGACAATTATAATTTGCTGTAGTTTCTACAGCAAATTTGGGGCATTTTTAGCATTTATGCATGTAGTAATTACAGAAGATTTTATATTACTCCATTATTTGTGTTGTATCTTGAACAAATTGTACATTTGTGAAAAGGAAATTCAATTTTGCATATTTTTTATGTCTTGGCAATGTTTTGTAAAATTTACGATATTTGAGATATTAAGCTTTGAAAAATAAAATTGGTCGCCATTTAGAAATTGCTGAAAGTAGAAACTTGAAACTTCGCACGAAGATTGGTCTAATTGATAACTATTTATGATCCGAGTTTGAAGTTCATAACTTAAATAGTTTTAAAGTTATGTTAAATGATGTAAAAAACACATATAGACGGAAAACTATAGGTTTTAGGACATATGTGAACATGAACATTTTTGCTTATTTTTATGTCTAGAATATAATCATGAATCCTTGAAATGTTTTTTCCAAAAACCCTTTATAGCGAATCAGCTATTTCAGTAATTTTGAAGCTCGCAATTTCATACAGCCTTGTATATTAACTTTAATCAGGTACTGCTTTTACAATGTAAGTATCAAGCGTTCATAGGCCCCCTTTTATGCATGGCGATCTCCGCAAAGCGGAAAATCCAAGCAGATTATGTTGAACACTTTTTCAGAATATTTTTAGAAACACTTTTTCCGAAGCAGGCAAAACGCCGTGATTTGCGACTCCTCCACTCTCGTTTAGCGTTCTGCCAAAACGCTGCGCTGGGACGCCGGTGCACTAGTTGGACTCTACATGTGCCCATTTTTAGATATCAGCACAGGTCGGCACCCAGGCTTATTCTGACACCCTTATCGGCCGCGTGGCCGTCATAACATCCGACACCGGAAAATCCGAATTTTTCGGAATCCAGATCGGCCGTCCACCACATTAACCCAAATTTCCGAAGGACAACAGTGTTTCCAAAATAACTATGGATTTTAAAACGTTAAAGGCACCTTCCCTGTGAATTAAAATTCACAAATTATTCATTTTATGTACTAACTTTAAAGTTATAGTAATTAATGTTCTGTACTTCTTAAGCTAAACGGGCAGAAAAGTATTTTGTGTGTATATTATATTTCAAAGATTATCTAAACTGTTTGAAAACAGTAATCAGACATACTTAATGTTTATTAAGACAGTATTATTCACGTGTCATGGGTTCCACTATGTAACAGTCACCAAACCAGCAAAAAAGTTTAAGTATTGTAGATTATATTGTGTTATTCCCGCCAGCAAAAAATGAGGTTCTCTTACGTCACATTTTAATAGGAAATTCGGTTGACTAGGTACATTCATTTCGAAAAAACAATCATTTAAGTATTTTGAATTACTTTCCTATGTCCAAGGGTTGCCGAGATATTCAAAGAGTGAGTCCCGGAAGTGAAAAGGTGCGGTCCCTAACGGTTTTTCTAGTAACAACACGTGACGAGTGCGCGAGCGTTGCGTATTGGCGGGCGGGACGATTTGGCGGCAGTCGCGGGCGTTGGGAGAAATTTCCCTACACTTGCAAACTTGCAGGAGCACCTACTGGGACCAGCGGGCGAGGGGTAGCTGAGAGTAGTGGTGGGGAAGAGGAGAGGAAGCTCCCATTACGTGCTCTTTCTTAAGTGCTCTTTAAGAGCAGTTATTGGGTTCTGGATGCTGAAAAGAGCACTTTTTGGGTTGTGGGTAAACATATATATATATATATATATATATATATATATATATATATATATATATATATACATATATAAAAATTTGAACGAATGGTGTTTTTGGCATCTGGGGACCTCAAAATGAAAAGTTATCATGGTATCGGGCTTAAGTCTTACCATGAGACCTACGGTAATAGCTTCTTCCCTATAGGGGAAATTCGCTAATACCATCCCGGGAGACGAATCATTGCCCTTGTTTCTATGTAAGCGTACTTGTCTGTAGGGGGTTGAAAAAACTAAAGAGTGTTAGAGAATTTCCCCTATAGGGAAGAAGCTATTACCGTAGTCGGCATGGTAAGACCTAGGCCCGGGACCATGATAACTTTTCGTTTTGAGGTCCCCATACCCCAAAAACACCATTCACTTGAAACTGAATATGTGTGTGTGTGTGTGTGTGTGTGTGTGTGTGTGTGTGTGTGTGTGTGTGTGTGTGTGTGTGTGTGTGTGTGTGTGTGTGTGTGTGTGTCCGTGAGCCGACACATATACGTGTAAAATGATCCAATTGTGATGAAATTTGGTATACACTTGTAAAGCAATATTTATGACTTTAAGTTAGAAAACCAGCCAGATTGCTCAATCCAAAGCGGTATTTTGGGGGGAGTTTTGTACCCCAAAAATGGGTTTTTTGAGTTTTTTACAAATAATTTTTGAAATAGTCAAATTTTATTTTAATTTTAGGATTCAGCTTAAAAAACACACAATTTGGTATTTTGATCATTTCTCTACGTTAATTGGTTACCGAGATATTAAAAGTGCTAAAAACAGTACGTTATCTAATGTTATTCTTATGGAGGAAAAGGACAATTTTATATCTCACTTATTTATGAACGTATACTGACGAAACTTGGTCCATCTGGTTGTGGTCTATTGATATTTGCTCAAAAAAACTATATTTAGCCAAAGGCTTCCGTAGCAGCAAACCTGCGTACTCAGCCCCATGAATTATTATCTTATTATGAATTATTATTATGAAATATTATGAATAATAATTAAATGGTATGTCTCCCTTAATTATGAACATAAATTAATAAAAACTGATATATGACTTCACCTAGTTGAGTTATATTGATATTAGCATAAAACCCATTTTTCGTGTTCGTTGATACAGCGAACCTGCGTTCTCAGCCCTAATGTTATTCTTATCGAGATTAATTAAAATTGTTCATATCACTTATTTGTGAATATATTTTTATGATACTTGGTAAGTAGCTTTAAGTATAGTTAGTACTTTTATATCTCCATTGGAAATTCGCTGAGTATGCAGGTTTGCTGCGACAGGGTTATTTTGTAAATGTAACATAATATTAAATTTGCAGCTTATGTACGTGTTGTAATATTATTTTGGAAAATAAAACCCTTAAGTAAAAACAAATTAGTTAATGGCAAGTTGCACTGCATTTTTCACGGTTTAATAATACTAAAAGATAAAAACCGGTGGTTACTTAAGAAAACGGTGGTTACTTAAGAATAAATAGATAACAAATAATCTAGCAAAAATGGTGTAATCATTGAAAGATGATTTACAAGATTGAAGTTAGTTATATGTACGCATTATAGTATTGTAGTTTGATTTCCTCTAATTGAGATTATGAATATAGGAGCAAGTGTATTAAACAGTGTATTAAACTGCTTGTATTAAACACACAACAACTTATAAACCTACTTTTTAAATAATACCTGTATATATTTAATTATAACTATAAACTTCGTTAAGACATTAAAGAAATATGAAAATGACACATTGACATAATCGAAAATAAATTTGTAAACATTGTAAACACTAGTACAATTGTAAAGGCAGGTCTCGTTCTTTGGGGGAGGGAAGTGTTAAGGGATCACAGGTGAGAAGTATGGACAGTTGGGGGAAGAGCCCATAACATGGTTCACATTGTTGTTTACCGAGGGGTTTATGGGGGTGGAAGAGGTTCCACCCCCATCGCTAACGTATCACTACATCCCATCCCTGAAGGCCTTCACTGACTGGTTAGATGACAACTGTTGTATTATAATTCCGATTTGTTACTGATATTATCTTTAATTTCTCATTTAAACATTATTCATAATATATTATAAACAAATAACAAAAGATACATTTATTTGGTAGCTAAACGAAAAAAACGTGTTTTTTTAAAGCACATTAGTCCTGCCATTATGCTTATTTTTTATGAACATTTACTTATTTTTGCTAAAATTCACACAAATAGACTTATATCAACAAAATAATCAGACATTATTAACGTGGAATGGATGGACCGGTGGATGCAATCGTGAAGTTGTGATTTTATTGTGAGAGTACGTGTTTATTTAAATTCTCTTTTTCCAGCCCCACAACTCTTGATTGCATAGGTACAGCTAATTTTAACTATCAATTAATATGAAATCGATATACAATTATAATATATGACGATGTGGCGAATGACTGATATTCTTCATAGTAATCGAGTAAATGGTTTTACCGGGAGTAAAACACGTCTGCACCCCACCCAATTGTATTATTTGTAAAATATAAAAAAAACATCCTTTGAGTAGTGACAGTAACTTAAGATGTTTTTTTATTTTGAAATTGTTGACACTCTTGAGTGCCCCCTAAAAATGATGGATTTTGGGGACAGGTCAGATTGTTTAAATTTAAACTCCCTTTGAGTGAGCCCTCATTTTAAAGGAAATAAAAGAAAGTGACCCCTAACAAAATAGACGAATGGTGAAAACAAGAATCTCTCTCCTAACAAAAATTGTGGCTAGTCAAAGTTCCTGATATAGTTTTACCAGGAACCTTGAGCCACGTATAATAAAGAATAAGAACACTTCAAATTTTCAAATTTCATGTTTTACATTCAGAGTTTGCATTTTTTAAATTACTAGAAATTACAACTATGCTTTAAAACGGTTTTTTCATATTTATTTCATAAACTGGTGGTCTGGCATGCACTTTTACTGGCCACCATTTTCGTTAGGGAAGTGATAGCGACCTAAAATTTTCACTGACGTCTATTTTTAAACCAATAGAGGTCACTCAAAGGGCGCTTCTATTACAACATTTTGGGTTGTACCCAAAATCCCCCAATTTCGGGGACACTGAAAATGTCAACAATGAACAAACATCTTAATTTACTATCACTAACTAAAATTAAATGTATTATAACAAATAAAAAAATTAAGGGGCTGAATTTTTACGCCCGGTATAGTTAAGATAGTAGGTTTAGGAAAATGTACACAATTTTCTTTAACAGTACATTTTTACAGATCGATCCTACAAAATATGTATGACGATTACGATTTGACAAGTTATAACAAAGTACAAATATTAAACTTAAATTTTTGAAAATAAAATATGTTCCGTATATAGTCCAGAACACCACTGATATTTTGTTGACGAGTATAGTTAATTAATTTGTATGCTTTACTATGCTTACATATTTACGCAAAATTAGCTTAAACAGTCTTGAAATAAGCGTTAAAAATGCATTTAAACCCTAAATGTCACAAACACAATTTACGTTGTGCGAAAAATAACCGAATGTTTGAGGCAAGTTGTAAAAATAAAATCCAAACGTCTGTAAATAATGTTGTGAAAGAAAGCGGCATTAAGGCAATTGAAGTAAACTGGTTAACGGAGTTCTTTGTTGGAGAAAATACATTTGTTTCTTTAAATCTTACAACTCTTCTTCAAATAAACGTTTTCACTTTAAAGCATTTTACGTATTTTTTCTGATACAGTTATAGACATATATTTTAAAATTAGGTAAACATTTTACCATATGTAATAAACTTTTTAATTTGTAGAAAAATCTACAAAATAAATTTTAAAAACCTTTTTCGTACATGTTTATTTAGATTAAAAATATTAAAAGCATGGTACTTTTGATATTAAAACCTCAAAATTTACTAAATGGATAGATTGATTACGGATTAATACGTCACATTCTTGGAACGATCAAATATTAATTAGCTTGCTGTAATTACAGACTATAACAATGTTTCTGTTGTGACTGTATTACGGTAGTATTTATTATTTAATTTTTTCTTACTCAGTCATCAAGGTCATTGTCGGAGACAAACAACATTTCCGTCTTTGCTCTAACGACATCAACGTCCAAATGAAATACGTGAGAGAGGTGCAAAAGCGGACAAAGGATTAATTTAGGGGCTTAGTCTTGTGTCTAGTGCTATCTACTGAATTGAGGAAATTGTATCCGGCTCTATGATGTTGTTATGATCGGGAACGCATTTTGTTTGATATCGGTAAAAACGTACTAAATAATCGCATTTTTTGCAATCCAAAATATACACAATGCCAAAGACTAATGTAGTTAGTGCATAAATTATTAAACAGACAGAAATTACTACTAAATTTTGTTAAAACCGGTGGTAAATTAACACAGACATAACATTTAAAAACATATCTGCCTCCAGAGGGAACGAGATATGAGAACTAAAACACAGGTTAACAAAAGGTAGTGTTTTTATAAAACATGTACTCGCTTGTCATACCATAATGTTCTTAAGTAACAGAATTAGGTTTAGAAGAGGGTGTTGCATAATTTTTTTAATTCTACTCATCGTGGACTATTTGTTTTAGATCTACTTCACCAAAATGTTTACATGATGTCCTTATCTTTTAAATAAATATTTTGTTTAAATATGATTTACTACGAATAATTCAACTAGTCATTATCGTCTCACGACTATATTTAAAGCATTCCAACATAAAAAGCATGTGACTTAAACTGTTTTTAAATCCTAAGGCGCTAATCCAACTGCATAACCTATAGTTATTCTGATGCTTAAAGTTTTACTTATATTAAAAATAATGTATGTACAAACAGTCTCTTAAACTATTATTAAACTTTAAATAGAACTATAATAAAGACACTCTAGTAAATCTAAATTAAAACCCAATCTAGGTATTTCCTCGTCATCTTGGAATCTAACTTATTGAAAGTACCATGAAAACTACATTCTCCCAGCAGCTTTAATTGTTTACCTAATTTCAATTTTGCAGTCGCACAGCTGATCAAATTCTAATATTTACACATGTGTCAATCAATGTGTAAATCAACACTTTTAATTATTGTGTGCGATTAAGATAGTTGCACTAAAATATTAATATTTGCCTTTTTTTTTCATCGATACCTTTCATTCAGGTGAAATGTTCACGGGTGACATTCTTGTGGTTGACTCAAACGTTCTTTGTACGCTTTGGTGTTGTATATGGATATGAATATCTCATAGTTTTGGCGAAGAGTTACATATACATAAATAAACGTCTTCTAGTATAATAGAACAAATGTCTCGTAATGAGCAATAGCACCCCGTAATGTTCAGAGTTCTGATATATTCCAAACTGACAGGCAGAGGCTAATGAGTGGTGCAGTAGACCGAGAATTTTTGATATTAACATTGCAAAACAACTCGAATATTGGCAACAAGTTGTCTGTTGTAGTCTCTTACATACCAGCAAGGATAATGAGAGTTTAGTTTAATCATAAAATGCGACATATAACTATGTTATATATTGATACTGTGCCGGAAATGATTTTTAATACAAGAGTGAAATCAAAGGGAACCATGCGTTCGGCCAATTTGGCGTTGGAGCAACGATGATGAAAGAAAATCATGTTGCCAATGCAAACGTTCGGTGTCGTTAACAGATTAGCTTTGTTTCGCTACTTTTACTTATAGCTACCATACATAACTATGGACCCCTCCTAATGTCTGGTACATTATATGACGTTAAATGTAGTATAAAACAACATATTTAAACTAGGCACTTTACTACACTAACTGTGATTAAAAATTTATCAGTTAAAATAATGTTATAACATGATATAATTACTCATATCGATTGATGTATGAACTAGGTTACTTTTTTATGACAATCATCTGTTCCTATTCTTTTAACTTGTTTATTATCTTAATGTTCGTTCTACTTTTAACACGCGATCGTTTTAAAATAATTAAAAAATACTTCTCTTGCCGAACTAATGAGAGATATTTTTTCTCCATTACTTATGTTGGTACTCATAGAACAGAGTTTGAAAATTGTCAATGAAAACATAGTAAAGCCTCGACTGACAGGTGCTTCGCCGAGCTAACAGCTGATTGGCTCTGATCTTTGCGGCGAGCTCGCGCTTGATTGGCTCCGCTAACGAGACCCGGTGAGAGACTACCGTTGCCCCAACGCCGAATTACCCCAAAGTGTTGTCCCCAAATAAAACAAGAAAAAAATTTAATCAATTATTTATGGAAATGATGAATGTAAATTACTTTCCTTTCATAAATTCATCAAATTCGTAAATTGTATTATTAACTACTCAAAATATGCTGAAACATAATGATTTGAAAAACATTTAAATCCTGTAACGGTTAAATGTATGATCGGTAACGGTTTATTGTACGATAGAGAGCTCCAGATAGTATTTTAAAATTAGTTTTACAGCAAGTTAACTTGAATCAAAACAACATTGAACACAAAAATTAATAAATATAACTTTTGTATCTTAGACATCTATTGGATATATTATTCATCATTAATAGCCAATATTTTATTGACATGTATTAAAATACCTGCAATGAATTTCCTGCGGGTATTTCATGTTAAATATATAACATTTCAAGTCGATTGTATTAACAAATTATATAAAAGATAAACAAAACATTTATTGAATGTGGTAAAATATCTGCATAGCCCTCATAACGGTACACTGATCTTTGATACAACGCTAATGACGTAAATCCTTAGCCGCTCATTAAGGAATAATATAACATGAGGGAAGTGAATGAAGTAAGATCCTGGGTTGGTCGAGGGCGAATTATGTTCACGCCCTCATTTCCCCACACTAATTAAAGGTACAGGTTAATAGTAACCGGTGAGTCATTTTACTACAGAATATATTACATTATAGGCGTTTAATGCTTGTGAGAATAAATTTAGAAACCAAATAGAATATTGTGAAATATATAATATGAATTGTTTATATGATAAACATCAGTAAACCATAAAACTAGTTATTGAAAACATATAAATTCAGCTTCTTGAGAAAAAACCTCAGAGAGAGTATTATTAAAATACGTTCTCACATATGAGAAATACCCCCGTCACAGCAAACCTTTCAAAACGAAAAGTTATCAAAGTCCCGGGCCTAGGTCTCACCATAACGACTACGGTAATAGCTTCTTCTCTATAGGGGAAATTCGCTAAAATAATAGTTCTTAAACAAAAATTAAATATTGTTTAACGATGATAAAATATTAACATAAAATACACATGACAGTTTATATCGTACAAATGTAATAACCCAAATGCATGTTTTTTGCTCCACCCAACACGTTATATTAGATATATTATACTAAAACTTGGCAGAAAGAAAGTTATCACATCTGAAGGGTACATAGGACTGTTCCAGTTTTGAATATTATTGTCAGATAGTCTTATTGGTCACTAAATTTATGTTGTCACATTATTGACATTCATTGTAATTAGTTTAGATGGTAGTTTTTATCGTAGTTTGAAGGTATGTTCATTAATCAAATTGGTTTCTATAGGTTTACCAAATACGAGCAAATACGACCGTAGTCATCCCACGATTACCACATTGCAAATGGTAAGATCAGGTTGAAATAGCCATGACTAAAAAAGTAGACTAATAAAAAAGACGAGTTAGAATGCAGCAATATGGCAAAATGTAAATAATTCCCAAATTTAATGTTTAACTTCGATTAGAAAAACAAAATACAGATAGACTCGTTTTCTATCCCTTCACCGTTTATGTATAGATTATGTTCATTGAATTTCTAGATATAATTCAGAAAAAAGTTAAAATAAAAAGTCTAAAACTAAACAAAACCTTATGTTATACACAATAGCGATTAAACAACTTTTAAATTATATTATTTGTTTCTGAATCCTTTAAAAAATCAAAAACCATCTTGTATAATTTCAAAAACAATAAAACCCATCTTTAAAATATAAAAATTCCTACGGATCACAACACGTATTCATCACTTTATCACCATAATAGTAACCGCTATTAGCGCATTTTACCTCTATTAGTCATCCCCTATTAGTCACCGAATCTTAATTAGGCTAGTTTGATTCATTATTGGATTAGATAGATAGAGACCCCACTACACAGCCCCACTCCGACAGCCGGGAGTTATGTCCCCAATTACAACGTTATCTGATGTTTCTACCCTGTGACTTTACTTTTATCAATACTGTAGGATCCAAGAGGAGCTTCCTCAGCCAAACCGACTCAATGTTTTAAAACTGTGTTTGTTAACAGCTTGGTTTTAAACTATATTCACTATGTTATTTAAGAAATGATTGTGGGGATATTTAACATAATTTATTAGTAAACAAGTTTACGATGTTTCGGGATCTGAAGCTGATCCCGTCTTCAGGTGAGAAAAATAACTCAAACGTTTAGTTTTAAAACGTTAGCTTTGCCTAGATCTGACACGGTCTAGGCAAAGCTAACAAAATGGTTTACTTATTTTTCTCTCCTGATTATGGGATCATATTCCAGATCCCGAAACGAGGTGGAACTTGTTTTTAATAATTAGTGATGGAAAATGTCCCCAATAATTCCTTAAATAACATAACTCACCACCACCAAAAATGAATTTTAAACAAAGAATCTCTTCACTGGTTGTTAAACGATGTTGCTTGGAATCTGGGGGCCAGTTTTTAAAACGGGTGTGACGTGAGTTTTAATCAGTTAACCAGTTGTCTACCAGTTGCTTTCGGTTTTGTTTAAATTCACCGAGTGAAGTAAGAATTGAGAGGTGGGTTTGAGGGGACAAATCTAAAGTTTGATATATATATAGTGATTTATAAACCTTCTGAAGCAAGACTTTTGGTAAATTTAAATATATTTATTAACGTTTTTAACACGTTCATGACAAATCGGAGGTTATTTAAGTATATTTATACATGTTGTAAGGACAAATAAATATAACCTATTAAGGAAGTTTATTCTTGATTACTTTTCAGTTATTTTATTCTATTAGGAAGAAGAATAAATTATTTGGTCATCGCACTAAATTCTTTCACAAACGTTTTGCCTCAAGAGTATAAATTGATGAGTTGGTTAGTGATTTGGTATTAAGATGAAATAATAAAATAATGATTTATTCCACCCAAAATTACAACAATCAACCACGTTAATTTTCTTGGAATTACGTTGTCACATCAACCAGTTATTGTGACAACGTTGAAAAAAAAATACAGTTTATATTAACAACTGAGTCCAGTCCTTCTATGTATAAACACATCTTGCCACTCTCCGTGGCGTCTGACATGACATCAACTTAACATTTATCTCTCCAAATAATAGTAAACTTTAACCCACTTAATATTAAATGACATCAAAAAATAGTTTCAATATAAGTTTTAAGTAGTGCAATAAGCAAATGTAGTTTAAATTAATACATTATTCATGAAATCAATATTCGAAATTTTGAAAAGCCATTTTTTTAATTGCACAGAATAAGATTTAAGACTCAAGCAGTTTTTAACTTCTTGTGGGAGCTGGTTGAAGTATTTAGGTCCGTTGTACTGATAAGAGTGTCTAAATAATGTTTTGTTTACTTTGGGTCTATTAATGTTAAATATAATTGTTAGTTTTAAACACTAACAGATGTTATGGTTGGACAAAATTAAATGATCAGATAGTTAAATTATATCTGGGCTTGTATCTCTTAATCTAAAAAACAAAATAAGTGATTTTAGTGACTCACTCACTCGTTTCAAAAATAGGATAATTCCTCTTGGTTTGAAGAATACTTATAATGTTAAAAAATCTAGTTATAGTTTTATTCTCAAGCGTTGTGCCGGCGCCTTGTGATTGAATTTCCATTGTCTCTTTTGCGATAGGATGTTTTCAGGTATATTTTAACCCTTTACAACTTTTCAGTTGTAGCATATTTAATTAGATTTGCATGAATGTTTAACTTACTGTTTTACGTTCTGTCTATTCTTAGCCATTAATAGATATATCAGAATCCTGATTCCATAACATCATGAAACTTAAAACTGGTTTATAGTGGTGTTGAGAAAGTACGCTCTTATGATTTGCATATAGACCACCAACACAATTAAATAATGTCTAACCACTCTTAACTGGTAGGTACGCGTCAGACGCCATAACAAATGACAAATAAAAGTTTCAGTCCTACAGTGTGTAATACCCGAGTAATCTTCGTCATTTTTTTTGTATTTACTCCCCCCTCCCCCACCACTTTAAAGTCACCAGTACCAAATTTTCTTGCTCTCAAAAATCGACACCATAAATTTTCAAAGTAATCTTTCCATTTTACAACGAAAGTAAAATAACGCCTAGGTAAAAAAGAAAAGAAAAAGCTGTTCTTACACACCTGGTAAAAAACCTCCTGGATTTTCAAAAATTTCTTACTATTTAAATTCATACAATAGTCCGCAAAGTTAAAATATTCTATTTAGTTTAAATTTTCTAGTAAGAACAGTCGTGTTTGCTGGTGTTCAATTGGGCAGAAAAAGATAACTAACTGAAACTATTTAAAATCAATTATTTCATACAACATTAAACATTTACAATCTATTTATAGGCCTCGTTTAAAAATAAAACTAAGTGATGAAAACTATATTCCTAAGTAGGGTCTAGGTGATTTTAGATTAAAAAGGTGACTTTTATTTATTTTTTCTTAAAGTCCAACTATATAGAAAAAATACGATGTTTATTACGTAGAACTGCCTTTACCCAAATCAAACGAATGAGTACCCTAATTGCAGCATGTAACGTCACATATAAAGGGTGAGTATCTCGACAGATGTTCCCTCATTCGGCCAATTAACTAAATAGCCACCCAAATATTCTCGACAACTCACGCGAGAATGATTTCATCATTCCGACCCTCTTACCCATTAACATGATTTGTAATTTATGATTTTATTTATTCGTATGTTTTTTTAAGGTTTTTGAGCATTGCGTTTTTACTTTATTGTTTACTTTCATATTTTTCAGTATAAAGTGTGTTGAGAAAATAATAACTTTAAATAATTTAGGATACGTTTAATAATTATAATAATAAATGTGGTGTACATACCTGTTTTCGTGTAATCCACTGGTAACACTAACGCTACTAGTTTCGACTTCTATGTGGAGTCATATTCAGGCTACACAAAGATGTCCTAGCACTTCATTCCAAGGTTGTCCGGTTTATAAAAACAAACTAACACGCACACGAAGCTGATACGACTCGACACACGAACACATAGTTAACACGATAATTTGACAATCTTTGATAATTTGACAGAGGTTGGCGAGCGACTCGACCGGCCGGAAGTTGGGTCTAGACTGCCGGTCAACGTGGTTTGACGTCACACTCCTTGTCTGTTATCACCTGCGGGTCGCAGTCCGTTGGATGTCCCCCCTCGAGAATCTTAATAGCCGCGTTGTAGATAACATTCGATTGAAAAGAGAGCTTGTCATTTAAAACATTTTGTCAGTCTGATTTCACTGCTTTATAAATCTGTAATTTTTTTTAAACACTCATGTTATTGTCAATGCTTTCATAGTTATGATTGTGTAAAATAATATGTTATGCAAAAGAAGAGGTCTGGGGCTTGTAGTATTCTTAGGCAAATGTTCTCTAAAACGTTTTTTAAAAGGGCGGGCAGTCTGTCCGATGTAATACTTGGGGCAGTCACTACAATCCGTCTTATACACGCCAGACCTCTTCTTTTGCAGAACATCTTATTTTACACAATCATAACTATGAAAGCATTGACAATAACATGAGCGTTTTATATTTTTCAAAGGACCATTTCCAGCGTAATACTTTAGAGAAATTCCAGATTTATAAAGCAGTAAAATCAGACAGACAAAATGTTTTAAATAACAAGCTCTCTTTTCAATCGAATGTTATCTACAACACGGCCGTTGAGATTCTCGAGGGGGGACACCAAATGGATTTCGACCCGCAGGTGATAACAGACAAGTAGTGTGACGTCAAACCACGTTGACCGGCAGTCTAGACCCAACTTCCGGCCGGTCGCGTCGCTCGCCAACCTGTCAAATTATCGTTTTAACTATGTGTTTGTTTGTCGAGTCGTATCAGTGTCGTGTGCGTGTTAGTTTATTTTTTGTAAACTGGCTTACAAATAAACTGGTTTATTTTTTGTAAACCTTGGAATGAAGTGCAAGAACATCTTTGTATAGCCTGAATATAACTTCATATAGAAGTCGAAACTAGTAGTGTTAGTGTTACCAATGGATTACACGAAAGCAGGTATTTACACCAAATTTAGTATTTCTACGTAATTCGGAGACTAAATCACTAAAAATGAAACTATAATAACTAATGATTACTTTATAAACTAAGAAAAGATTCCTGTATTGGAGTAAAAATTGTCTTCCGTCTTCCGTCTGTTTGTAATTTTAATTAAAATTGTATCACCCCAGAATCACTGAGAATCAAACTCGCACCTTACACATATTTTAAGGCAGTTTTTGTGTAAAAAATATACTCATTTCAAGACAGTGGTCCTTTAAAATTTTGAAATTTCATTTGCATAAAAACTGTTATATAACTGAGTCTATATAAGCTCATTAGTAAAGTTTGTGTAACCTTCTGGTGAAGGTCTGTGTTCAGAGTTTTCAGGTCATACTACTGTTTCTGACATGACTTGTCGACTTCTTATGTAGCCGGGACCAACGACTTAACGTGCCTTTCGAAACAGGTGACAGTCTGGGATTCAAAAGTCATGAAAAACACCGGGAATGGAAGCCTGGTGTTTTGGGTGGTAGGCCAGTACTCAACCCACTCAGTTACGGCTGCCTAAACCGATTAGTAGCAAGCACCACCGAGAATTAAACTAAATCCTCTAGAACTGATATAATCAGGGTCTAATAAAAGTAACTATCCACACCCATTCTACACTTATCGTTCATTCATATTAGCCTTACAATTGACACCAGTTGCGTTGGCATCTTAAATAGTGATTAAATGAAGAAATAATTATGTTTTAAAAAACTTTCTTACAACATTAAACTCATAATAAAATAATCGTTTGTTTAATTATCCATATTATTATTATTTCCCGGTGGGGAGCGCAGAATTGGAACAGTCCTGACCTCCCACAGTGCCGACCTCGCGCAGTAAAAATGTTTCACTGGGAACTGTATTGCATTTAAAATCGGATTCTAGCTCATAATTTACGTTGCCTTTTCTTTATCAGGCCATCGTTTGTCCTTAATATATTATTGTTGTCATACATTGCCACAAACAGTAACTGTTCCGATAACACAGTAAAAACTGAAGAGGGATTACGAGCAAGGAGAGATATAACTATAAATATTACCGCCCACATTAAATTTGGTCAAGGTGGTCCAGAGTGCAGTAATGTAATGCCCACATCGGATAAGTGAGCGTCATAAAAGTTACAGTGCCAGAGCCGCGAGATGTCGCTAGTCGTAACCTCACTGATCATGACGTCACTGGCGCCGGGTCTGCTGATTCCTATTTTCACTTGACCCAGAAAGTTAACGGCAAGCAAATAAATCCTCTTTAGCGAGTAAAATGAATGTTGTATATTGTGTCGTAATTGTATTACAGATTGCCTATAAATTCAATTGAGTATGATATTCTTGAGTAAGGCACAAAATCGCCCAACAAACGTTTTAAGGAATCTGTAAAATGAAGATTTTAAATTATGATGCAATACGATGAGAACATTCATTCAATAGTGTCCAAATTGTTTTGGAACTAATTGATAATCAATTTAGATAAATTTAGCGAGAGAAAGGCTAACAATTATATCAAACGCATAGTGGTCAATGTTTTCAAGTAAATAATAATGATATCTTATGTAATTCATACAAATAGTGTCCAGATTCTTTCGCACTATACTTCACTGTGTTACCTCCAGGTCAAAACAAGCAATAATAAAATATAAAGGTAATCCTATCTTTTCGTCGGTTTCCTGTCGTATATAATTTGTTTTCACAATCGTTAATATCTTAAGAAGGTTAGGTAAAATAAAACAATGTAATTAGATTTATGTATGGATATAAATCTAAGTAGTTTACAATTTACTCTTTTCTTTGCAAAATGGCGTTAGTTGCATGTGTGCAATATGTGTTTGAACTTAACACAATACAATTTAATGCTTTTTAGATTTTAACATCAAAAATTATATACTAACATAATTTATAATCATAATACTTCATATAATCCAAATTGTAAAGACATTATTTACCTAAGTTGAAAGACATTATTTACCTAAGGTGCTATTGCAATTAAACCCTTAAACAAGGAAATACACTACTGAGAACATAGGTTTCTTGTTCATGTTTTTCATAGAATTGAAGGATTTTTTTAGTTTATAAGGTCATTGAAATCCTTTGTCAAACAACTGATACGCAAAGGAAAGGAAATCTTTTCTTAAGAACACGTTTGCTGGACATAAATGTGAAATCAAAATATGAATTAAAAATTTTCATATTTATAAATAAAGTCGTAATATTAAAAAATATATTACTTGCACTCAAAATAGCATTTATTTTTTCAATTATATTTCAAAAATCATGAACACTAAACAAAATGAACTAAAAGATTCCAACGGATTTAAATTTAAGCTTTACCTATATAAGTAATATTAATGCTATGCAATCGAAACACTTTTCAAAATCTGTAAAATGTGTAACGCTATTTGGTAATGGAGGCGGATGTGTTTTATTCCTGTTTACTCTTTCGAATCTTCTTAAAACATAAATCGGTAAAGCTCGGCGCCAGCGAGACATAACATAGATTACGACCCGTGATACATATCCGCCGCGGTCCTAGCACTGTAACCTTTATGATGGATTCATACCCGTGTCAGACATGCTATTATATTCAAAACCATTCTGTTAGTTTGACCCCTTATATATCTAGATTTTCTTTAATGCGTTAAAGTACTTTTCTTCGTGCTTCTGTGTGTGGTTAAAGCTTTATACACTGAATACTTTATATGCTGATGCCAGTTCGTTCAAATCCAACTAAAATATTCCATTAAAGTAGAATTTTATAATTTGATATTGAGTACTTATAAAAGGTTGAGGTATACATATTTTATTTACTATTTGTCATACTGGATTATCGGCTAAACAGATTAAATTAATTATAAGTATATTTATTTAAATAATAATATCATATTTAATAGTTGTAATCAGTGTGAAGTTATTTATTTGTTTGAGATGGCTTTAAAAGTATAATGTTCTAGAATATGGGTTTTTATTGCTCTCCGTCTCTTATGTTCTCAAAAATTTGCTTTTTTCTTAAGTCAACTTAAGAATTTTAAATTAGAGGTTCAGCCATCACCTACGCAAAGCCACACATTTACAATATTATCCTCACGCAATCATATATAAGGGTTTTAAACTCGGAATTCTTATAGGTTGTAAGACCAATATATATGGTTTTTTAAATATGAAATAATCATTTAGTTTTGTATTGTAAAATATCTCAAATTATCATTTTACACAATGTCTCACACCTTTCCGAATCGTTCAATTATTTAGAATCGCTCTCTTACGTCATTTAATTATATACAACGTTTCTTCTTGATAAACTTATGTTCTTCAATACAAAATCAGACCTTAGCCTAATGCCCAACTCACCCTAGTCAGAAGGTAGCGTTGCCGAGAGGGTTGCTGCAAAGCTTACAATTATTGATCTTCATAATCTACCCAATAACATATTTCTTTATTCTAAGTGTATCATATTTAACAAAACCATCTAAAATTTAACGAATAACAAGTATTATTTTATTGTTTGTTGTATCACTCCATTCAATGTAATTATTTTAATTATTAATTATTATTAATTAATGTGAATTTTCTTTGGAAAGTGAACTATTAGCATGACCCGCACGGTGAAACTTAAGCCCGGGACCACCATAGAAGTTCCTAACGTGACCCCCTGATCACGTTTTGGGGGGTCGTTCAAAATTATATATATATATATATATATATATATATATATATATATATATATATATATCTGTCTATGTATATGTATATATATATATGTGTGTGTGTGTGTGTGTGTGTCTGTGTGTGTGTTTGCACTCTAGCGATCGCATTTTTTGTCCGATTAACTTCAAATTTGGTAGGGAAGTTTTTTTCTAAAATCGGTTGGACAAGTTCGTTGGGCAAAACAATCGGAAAACTCCAAACCCCTTTTTTGGGGATTAATCTTTCAAATTTCGAGTTTTTGGGCTCAAAATGGGTCAGAAGAGCCCCGTATGTAAAATTAACACATTTAATAAGATGGGAATTAGTGAGGCGAAAGTTTTAAGCCCTCTCTCGTCATTGTAGCGTAAATAATTACCAAGTTATCAAAGAAAATGTGTTTCAACCAAACACAGTACGTTGTCTTATGGGGGGTTTACACTAGAAAAGCCTGCTAGTCCTTTGTTAGAGTACTTTTATCATCCCCAGCAACCTCATGCCTACTTTCAAGCCTGACTGGACCTTCTCCTAACATTATAATGCGCAAAATTGTATTCCCAGCTTTGCAGGTAAATGAAACCAGGAGCATCAGAACAGCCAAAAAATCAATGTTTTCAGATTTCAATAAAAATTGAAATACATGTATGTTTTTACATTGATTTTGAGCTTTAAAAGTTTTTTATGGAAATTCACTTCCCTCACGTCAGCGTGCTGCGTGCGAACTCGTTATATTTTAGAATATCCAGGCATTTTAACAATCTTTGTTAACCAAAATTACCTCTGTCTTTAATGTTCTCATAAATATTTTTTATCTTAAGTCAACCGTAAGAAAATTTAAGTAGAGGTACACCCAGCGCGTGAGTATTTTAAACTATAGTAAACGCAAAGTGGAACACTCTGTAGCTTGACAGATAGCCTCATTTCTTATTCAACCAACTATATCTTTATCCTCTTGAACATTCCTGACATCTCACACGAACAGAATTTACCTTTCCAAATCTACATTTTGCCAAATATCATTAATTTGAGAATCTATATACCTAAACCCTGAACCTTTCGCCTAAAATAGTTAAAATATATGTCACTCATTGGGAAAATAGTATTTACAGATTTTTTAAAAATTCCTGGATATTCTGAAATGTAATAATTTCATCGAATAGAGTAATACAACGATCAATTTTAATAGTGAATAATATAATAAACAATATTTGTATAAATTGAAGATAACCAAAAATTTGTTTGGATATTCGTTGGATATCTTATGAAGATAAATACTTGTAAGTTGTGTAGCAGCATTCCCACAGCCATAAAGCGTACGGCCTGAGGCCTACCGTATAACTGGAGATGATCAGACGGCACTCAATAATAAGATCACGTCTTCGATGCTCAAGGGTAGGTTCGTCATCCCTCTCAATTACACGGCAACGCTACCATCTGGTTGGGGCGAGTTGTGTAGCAGCATTCCCACAGCCATAAAGCGTACGGCCTGAGGCCTACCGTATAACTGGAGATGATCAGACGGCACTCAATAATAAGATCACGTCTTCGATGCTCAAGGGTAGGTTCGTCATCCCTCTCAATTACACGGCAACACTACCATCTGGTTGGGGTAAGTTGTGTAGCAGCATTCCCACAGCCATAAAGCGTACGGCCTGAGGCCTACCGTATAACTGGAGATGATCAGACGGCACTCAATAATAAGATCACGTCTTCGATGCTCAAGGGTAGGTTCGTCATCCCTCTCAATTACACGGCAACGCTACCATCTGGTTGGGGCGAGTTGTGTAGCAGCATTCCCACAGCCATAAAGCGTACGGCCTGAGGCCTACCGTATAACTGGAGATGATCAGACGGCACTCAATAATAAGATCACGTCTTCGATGCTCAAGGGTAGGTTCGTCATCCCTCTCAATTACACGGCAACACTACCATCTGGTTGGGGTAAGTTGTGTAGCAGCATTCCCACAGCCATAAAGCGTACGGCCTGAGGCCTACCGTATAACTGGAGATGATCAGACGGCACTCAATAATAAGATCACGTCTTCGATGCTCAAGGGTAGGTTCCTCATCCCTCTCAATTACACGGCAACGCTACCATCTGGTTGGGGTGAGTTGTGTAGCAGCATTCCCACAGCCATAAAGCGTACGGCCTGAGGCCTACCGTATAACTGGAGATGATCAGACGGCACTCAATAATAAGATCACGTCTTCGATGCTCAAGGGTAGGTTCGTCATCCCTCTCAATTACACGGCAACGCTACCATCTGGTTGGGGCGAGTTGTGTAGCAGCATTCCCACAGCCATAAAGCGTACGGCCTGAGGCCTACCGTATAACTGGAGATGATCAGACGGCACTCAATAATAAGATCACGTCTTCGATGCTCAAGGGTAGGTTCCTCATCCCTCTCAATTACACGGCAACGCTACCATCTGGTTGGGGTGAGTTGTGTAGCAGCATTCCCACAGCCATAAAGCGTACGGCCTGAGGCCTACCGTATAACTGGAGATGATCAGACGGCACTCAATAATAAGATCACGTCTTCGATGCTCAAGGGTAGGTTCGTCATCCCTCTCAATTACACGGCAACGCTACCATCTGGTTGGGGCGAGTTGTGTAGCAGCATTCCCACAGCCATAAAGCGTACGGCCTGAGGCCTACCGTATAACTGGAGATGATCAGACGGCACTCAATAATAAGATCACGTCTTCGATGCTCAAGGGTAGGTTCCTCATCCCTCTCAATTACACGGCAACACTACCATCTGGTTGGGGTAAGTTGTGTAGCAGCATTCCCACAGCCATAAAGCGTACGGCCTGAGGCCTACCGTATAACTGGAGATGATCAGACGGCACTCAATAATAAGATCATGTCTTCGAAGCTCAAGGGTAGGTTCGTCATCCCTCTCAATTA
Organism: Allygus modestus; assembly: GCA_963675035.1. Classification (NCBI taxonomy): domain Eukaryota; kingdom Metazoa; phylum Arthropoda; class Insecta; order Hemiptera; family Cicadellidae; genus Allygus; species Allygus modestus. Next base: position 392,921,684 of record OY776112.1, on the reverse strand, counting down.
CATGGCAACGCTACCATCTGGTTGGGGTGAGTTGTGTAGCAGCATTCCCACAGCCATAAAGCGTACGGCCTGAGGCCTACCGTATAACTGGAGATGATTAGACGGCACTCAATAATAAGATCACGTCTTCGATGCTCAAGGGTAGGTTCCTCATCCCTCTCAATTACACGGCAACGCTACCATCTGGTTGGGGTGAGTTGTGTAGCAGCATTCCCACAGCCATAAAGCGTACGGCCTGAGGCCTACCGTATAACTGGAGATGATCAGACGGCACTCAATAATAAGATCACGTCTTCGATGCTCAAGGGTAGGTTCCTCATCCCTCTCAATTACACGGCAACGCTACCATCTGGTTGGGGTGAGTTGTGTAGCAGCATTCCCACAGCCATAAAGCGTACGGCCTGAGGCCTACCGTATAACTGGAGATGATCAGACGGCACTCAATAATAAGATCACGTCTTCGATGCTCAAGGGTAGGTTCCTCATCCCTCTCAATTACACGGCAACGCTACCATCTGGTTGGGGTGAGTTTTGAATTAGACAAAACTCCTGTTTATCTATTGAGGTACAGCTGGAAAAAGCTGTATGTAATTAAATAACGTAATGGAAAGGTTTTAATCAATTAAACTATTTGGTAGGTGTGAGTAATTGAGAAAAATGAAAAATTGGGATATTTAACAACGAATTGGATAGTGATATTTGACGTATGAAAATATTATTCGATATTAAGAGAACTTGTTTTTTCTTATAACCTACAAGATTCCCATGTTGAATATTTTAATACTAGTGTAACGCCTGTTGAAACGAGTGCAACGGCAATTATTATTATTATCTAACATTAACAATAAATGAAGAACGATCAAGTCATTTATCTAGTTCCCAAAAATAATAACGGGTGTCGTATTAATCTAAGGAGGATTTAAGGTGGATTTATATTGCATCCACAATTGAGTTTGGAAGCGAAGATCTTTATAATTTTAAAATGACAAACCATATTTAGCAAAAAACATATCACAACTATAATTATGTCCATTCTAAAATATAAGATCATAATCAAAGTTTTAAAATGGGTTATTATAACCAAAGGAACCTTCGATTTTGCAGAATAGTTTATATTGGTTGAGCTTGGTATAGTAGAGTTTGGAAATACTCATCGCATCAGATGCATACCCGACTATGCACTGCAGTTTTATAAATACATGTGAAGACGTAATGAACTCGGTGTCTTCGTCCAAATTATTCCGAATAGGACGTTCAATTAACTTAAGTTTTACAATGGTCCTACCATAACATTTAACGGTTAAGTACCATTTTTATGAAACCACTTTTGACCTCTTTACTTATACTTGAAGCATTTTTGGAAATTATAGCATCGAATTATATATTATATATTATATAAACGAAAAGGGACTACTAAAATTACAATAAGAAAATAACTATACTCTTTGAAAAATATCCCCAGTTATAGAGTGAAACACATTGTAAAATTCAGAAATTACTAATCCAAAAGAGTTATCAAGAATTAAGCATCTCGGTCACTTAGTTTTTTCGTTAAATCGTATTGTAGTTACCGTTTAGGTTTGAAATTATATATCTTCTAAATAATTATCCGTAAGATAGTAGATACATAAATTCACATGACATTGATTTGACACTTAAATGAAAGTGATTTGTGTATATTTCAATCAGCTGATCATACAATTCATATAGAAATTTACGCTACAGGATGACATAGCAGTTCATCACATAGAGTATGTAATACAAAATATGTATATCGTATAAAGTATGCATATCTTACTTAAATTTGTTGTCATCAAGATTACTCTACACCAAAAACAGAATTCAAACACATTGTAAGGCATGTTCTTATAACGATAGTTAGGTTGCGCTAGGTTACATTATTGTAAATCTGTTATTAATATAATAATTACAAACTAATAATTACTATCTAGTTTCACCAGCCTTTATTTATTGGAAATTAATTTGTAAATAATTATTATAATTATCTTCACCAGAAACGGGCGGCCGGCACATCCAGGTTCCTTGATACTTATGTTAACTCCAATATTTAGTTAGAGCCCAGTGTTTGTGACCTCTCTACCAAGGATTACTTAATCAAATAACTAAGCATGTGGTTAATCAAATAACTAAATTATTGGTTTGTTACTGAATCATTAAATAAATAACTCTTTGTCCTATTGTTTTGGCTGTTAAATAGGTATATGTGAAACAGTAAATAGTAAATTAATTTATCGCCAATTATTGAGCGCAGTCAAAAATTTTAAAAACAAATAACGTGTTTGATTTTAATTGCTTGAGGATAAATAGACTACAGTTATTGCGTTGCAACTCTTCTATAGATTACTAAAACTAGTCTTGTGTTAACATTTATTTACAATTGTTTTAACCAGCAGTTTCAATCTTAAACTGTCATAAATAGTCTACTGTTTACTTATATCAACCACCTAATTGAAGCCGGTTGTTTTTAAATACGCTTTAATACTATAGAATCATTTAAAAACATATAGTAACATTTGAAATTATAATGTACTGGCCAGGTAAGAACTGAAAACCATATGGTTGATGTAATTTACTGGCATGAACTTTTCAGTACCTGGGGGCCGTGCTTTGCTCGGGGGAAGGCCAGTCAGTTTGTTTAGATGACTTGGAGTAATATCTCACCACTTCCCCCTACTGATAATCAGATTTGTATAACTCATTTGCCTCTTTTCTACATTTTTAAGGTCACTCTAGTTGTTATTTATAGCTCAGTGTCCCTTTGATTAAATTTACTACTCTATACATGTAATCTTCACTCAAATAGCTTAATCTCTGCTCTCAGGAAACCACACGTTAATAATCATAAACACCATGAGTATTACTTCGACAGGTCCCTGGTTGATTATGAACAGCTCTTACAATTCTTTTGTTTTGATTTGAAACTCCATAAGCCCAATGCTAATTTTTTTAATTTGTATTGAATTTTTTTGGATTATTTTTATTTTTCCTGGGGAAAGGCCTGTCTAGAACTTATTTTTATCCCAGAAATTAGTTATTTCGAACATTTGAAGGAAATCGTTGGAGCCGTTTTTGAGATCAGTGTCGCAAGCAAGCAAACCTTACTCATATTAGAGTATAGGATTACACAAATCAGCTGTTTCCTTTAAACGGAAAATATATTAGTACATATAGATAGACGTATTTGTTTATCACAACCAACTAACATGTTCCTTGTTTCTTAATGTCGAAATTTCTAACTTTAATTAATATTTTTGCCTACGGGGTCTTAGATAATGAACTTTTAAATATATTAGTGCACCCCTACGACCTACAAACTATTTATTTTTAAAATCTTGTACTTGGGGCACTTCTGGTTACTGAGAAATTTTGATGCTGACATCGGACAAAAAAATACTGGTGATTATATAATAATATATAACTGCATCACGAGAAGACAGTAAACCTGTGCCTTTGATTTGCGCATGTTTATGATGGCATCGTACAACTGGGGGCTGAAACTGGGAATATTCAGAAAACATTAGTTGGTGAAGAACTCACAGACCCCAATTTATTTTATTTTATATTATTTTATCTTAAAAATTACTTTAAAAAAACATGTTAAAACTGATGAACTAATGAAAAATTTTAGTCATTTATAATATGATACAATCGTAAGTTTTTGTAGGCATTAACATGTGTTCATGCTTCAATATTAAATTTATTTCCTCATTATGTAAACCGTAAATAAAAATATTTATACACAAAACCTAAATGTTAAGGAAGCTCAATAGCCCCTAAAAGCCGATCGCATTATTTATTGTTAATGCACACGTACACACTTAATAATAACTTAAAATGAAAAAATATTGTTGTACTTTAACAAACAAAACAAATGTAGGAACTTTACCCCCATACTGTTTAGACGCAGACAGAGCAGCCAAAGATTAAAAACAAACGGCGAGTTTGACCGGCGCCGCGGGCCCCGGGGGATACTTCTCCCCAACTTTTCTATAGAGCAGAAACTTTTGTTATAAGACTGAAGCCCTCGTAAATTAGAAGTCTGTTCGTTTACAGCCTTTCAAATGTTTCGGTCGTCGTACAAGTCAGTAGCTTGTCCAAAGATATGAGGCGATTTTGAAGAGAACCACCATATGGTAAATGATACATCTTTAGTCTTGTGTCTGTTGTTCTAAAATGTTTGTATGTTTTGTTGTAAAAGCTCTAATACTGTGTGTATTACAGTTTAATCTTTGTATTCAAGAAGGTAATTAAATAAATGATTACTTAGTATTCTGATAACCGGTGTTAACTTTATTATGCATTGCATATAAAAATATTTGCAATTATCCTCATTAGGATATCAGAATAAATAGATAAAATTACAGATCATCCAACTATCTAAATTTAAAAACCGGAATAGAAAGCTGGACACTTTAATGATCCTAAAATAAATTTATTTACCTAAGCTGTATACATTTACGTCACTGCATGCTTTAACACCCCTTAATTAACAGAAATAATCTGACCTATGTGCTTCGGATGGTTTTTCTAAATTTGTGGGGAAGGATTGACGCATCTTTAGTTTCTCATTTAATGTTTGACTAATATACCTAAGTTGTTCCATACGGTTTGCATTTTTGTTGTGACAGCTGTTGCATATTGTTTATTTACATTTCAATGCATATATTCCCGAAGATAATTATGTTAAGAAATTAAATAGTTACTTGGTGGTCTATTTACTGATGTTATTTTTATTATTCATTTTATAAAAGTATATAGTATAGTTTATAGAAATCAACGTTGTCAAAAGAAATGAAATAATTAATTAAAACAGATTGATTTTGTTGTATGTTAAGAATTATATCAGTTCTAGAGTATTTTATATATTTTATACTGAAGTAAAGGTACTAATTTTACCTAAACTTTAAGGCGCTAAGTCACTTGCTGAAATATATTTTTAAAAACAGTTCAAATTTTTTCAGTTTTCTCAAAATAGGGTCGTTACAAATTTTGAAACTCGCCTTTTTAATTATTTGGTTTTCACGCAATAAACGTAAGTAAATCACTACTAGATAAAACTACTTTAAATTTGAAAATGTTTATTCATAACTGAGAGATATATTAAATCAACAAAATATACACAATTAGGTAAATACTAGGTAAATACAATTGTATTCCTAGTTGAACAGTAATGCCTTAAACAACATTAAGTTTTACTATTTTGTATCCCTTTTCTCTTCAGCCTTTCTGCAATAAATTTAAAAGAAGTTATACTACCATATTGTTGGTTTTTTTAATCTTTACCCTGGTAATCACAAAAAATATTAATATATTTGTAAATCCATATAAGAAACATAAAAACCATTTTTGTGTGTTCCTTAACACATCTTATTCCCCATTAGGCCCCTGAATATACGACATGGAAATAATTAGAACACAGATGAAACCATTGCAGTTTCATACTGAAAAGTATTGTGAATAACATATCAAAAGTCTCCAAAAATATATTTGGTGGAACACCGCCATTTTTCCAAAATGGCGGCCAAATTCAGTACTTTTTTGCCTTTATTATTGAAATTCGGACTTTCCTGTAAATCTCACTGAAATAACTGAAATAATCTTTATTTTTCCTCTTGAAATTACCTTTCAAATGGTACCAAATACATGTATTTATATCCCAAAATAGACACCATAATGATAATTCAAAATTTAAAATAATAGTCAATTGTATAATTTACTAAGCGGTAAGATCTTTCAAATAACAAATAAACTATGATTTGAGATCTAATAGTTTCGGCAGTAGCCTGTTCACAATGATCACCTTATTTTGTAATAAGACGGTTAAGTAAAAAATATGTAGTTATTCTTCAGCAATATTTGATAGGCATTACAAAATATTCATGTTACAAGAAATTACAAAAAGTATTGGCATATGAACTGTGGAAACTATGGTCTTTTGAGTAAACAGAACTGTTCAATAATGTTTATTATGTTGGTGCATACTGACATGAAAATCATACGCAAAAAATTGCTACTTTTGATGAAATATGTGGCAGCTATGTAAGGTATGTAGACAGAAAATATAACCAAGTGACCATGGTGTTCGATGGATACTCTTCTGGTCCGGCAACCAAAGACAGTGCAACTTAAACATAAACTAGAACATAAAAGCCTTAAAAACTAAGCTCGGCCTCTATTTGTGTAAGAATATTCTTTTAGTACTTGCGATTTTGGAATATGACACAACTTCACATTTGTTTGGGGTCGTCAAAGGAATGAGTATTAAAAATCTTTGCAACGGTGAATCATTCAGATGCTGTGTGGAATTTTCCAGAAAGAATTACGTCCAGAAGAAGTATATAATCTTAGCAGCAGAAAAGGCTCTCGTCTATTTGTATGGTGGCTTGGAAGGCGGCACCTGACAGTCTCCGCCGGAAAATGTTTTGTCAGAAAACTGAGGAAGCAGTAAAATCTGTACAGGTAATGAAACTTCCGCCAACATAGCAGCCACTTGCTACCACGGCCTGAGGGTGTGTTTTTACTTATATACAAATGTTTAAGGGGCCATTCACGGTTAATTGAGTTAAAGCCTGCAAAATCATCAGTTGCAGAGTGATAAATAGGTACAGTACCCACAATCCAATACTTAATAATTAATTAGTGTGACGTGACAGGGGGTGGGGGTTATGAACAGCATGACGAAATGGGGGGAGGGGGTCAAAAAGGGCTAAATATAGCGTGACATAATTTTGATGCATGACCTTTAACAGTAAAATTATATTAATCTATAACATTATTATTATATTTATTTTTTAATTATCTTTACAGTGTCTATATTTGGTTATTTATACGTGTATTTGGTACTATTTGAAAGGTAGTTTCAAGAGGAACAATAAAGGTAATGTGTGTTATTTCAGTAAAATTTACAGGAAATTCAGAATTTCAATAAAAAGCAAAAAGTACTGAATTTTGCCGTCATTTTGGAAAAATGGCGGCTTTCCAGCAAATATATTTATGGAGACTTTTGATATTTTATCACGATACTTTTCACTATCAAATGAGAGTGGTTTCATCTGTGTTCTAATTATTTCTAGGTTTTGCTATTTTATTTCTTATTTTCAGGTACCTACACGGGAAATTCGCCACAACTATTCCACTTAAAGTATCGTTATAAGGCGTGTTCCTTGTTACATTGACACATGCGATTTAAAACAATATATATAACCAACATTATTACTTCACTTAGCAATAAATAGTTGAAAATAATGTTTTATGTGTAAAAGTAGAATGTAACAGCATTGATATAACGCATGCAGGGTATCGCCGAGCCGAGGGGCAGGTACGTGACAATGTTGCCAATAATCCGGGAGAAATTCAAGCTCGACACTCCACTCGGCACATATATATCGGTTCGCTCGATAAATAAAACTGACATTCCCGCATGATATCTTAAATATGAATCGATCTATGTTAACAATACAAATTTGTTTCAAAAATCTTTTAAAGTGACACTGAAATTTAAGAGTTTTTTTTGTAACAACACTTACACTTTAAAAGTTATACTTACGGACAGTACTAACAATATTTAACAAATTATATGTATTTCGATTGGTTTTGAACTTGAAGAACTTTATTGGAAAGCCACTATATTCACTAAACCCGTACTAGGAATCAGATAACCTCGAGGGGGGGAGGTTAAGAGGGTTGATTTTTTTTGTTATATTTTAGTAACCTTGGCAAAATAAAAAATTATATTGGTAAGTTATCTTCATAAAGCTACTTGGGTTTTATTGTGACTTTTTTTAAATACCAGACATTAAATAATCATTTTGCTAAAACTCAAATATAAGATATCCATGATGTAGGATACAATGCAGGTTTTTGTATGTAATTAGGTTTTCCCAGGTTTTCATGTAGCCACGTTACCGTACCCATTAGGTTTTGGGATGGTTCTGGCTGTGAGTGTACTTAATTTCGACAACAATTTCGCATGATGACCCTGGCCGCCGGTGCCGTACCAATCGTCCTGTCCCTACGTTCCCAGTGCCTAGTTAAACACCCCGTCAAAGCAACTCTGCGTGCTCAGCGAATTTATAATGCACATATGATTCATTACCTTACTACAATTTGAACCTGTTTACTAATTTTTTATTAATTTATGTTCATATATAAGCAAAATATACAGTTTTACTTAACCTCCGTTATAGTAACACTGGGCAACACTTACAGTATTTAACACTTATATCTCAATAACCAATTTAGTGGAGGAGCTACGCACATAAAACTGCAAATTTCAGGCCTTTAATTTAATACCATGTTTCTAATATTTTACAATTATATCATCTCTATAATCTAAGGCTGAAAATGTAATAGTTTTCAGTCACTTCTGAAGGTCACCAAAAAAGCTGCTATTGTTTAAAATACCTCCGTAGCAGCAAACCTGCGTACTCAGGGAATTTACAATGCATATATATGTATATTAATACCACATAAAGCCACATACCAAGTTTCATCAATATACATTCATAAATAAACAATTTATGACATTTTAATTATTCTCCATAAAAATAACATGGCGGCTGAGTGCAGGTTTGCTGAAACAAGGAACACAAACAATGGGTTTGTATATAAATATCAATATAACTCAACTAGGTAAAGCCACATACCAATTTTTTAAAATTTATGTTCATAGTTAACGGAGATAACAATAAGAATAACATGTGGGCTGAGTACGCAGGTTTGCTGCTACGGGAACTATCAGCGAAAAATAGTTTGTTGTGCAAATATCAATAGAACACAACAATATGAATTAAAATACCAAGATTCGTCAGAATAAGTTGATCAATAAGCAGGAAATATAATTTTTCTTATTCTCCATAAGAATAACATTGTACAATGTACTGTGTTTAGCACTTTCAATAACTCTGTAACTAACCGACGTAGAACAATGATCAAAACACTAAATTGTGTGTATTTTTAAGCTGAATCCAATGGTGAAAACTAAAATTTGATTTACTATCATATTATATTAAAAGACTATAAAAAACAAATCACCGCCATTTTGAATTATAACAACTTTGGTCGTTGCCTCCCCATCTAATTTTCATTGAATAACCTTAAACTACATTCCCACCAACGGGCGTACTCTTATCAAAAATTGCAGTTTTACTATGGTTTTTCATTTTAGCTCCTCCCCTAATTATTGACGTAGAGCGACTATTAACAATTCTTAAATTGTTTGTACATTTTAACATCCAGTAAAATCAAGATTTTATTTTTTGTGAATTCCGTAAAAAAATAATATTTTCGGGCAAAAAAACATCGGATGATATCTTATTACTGGTTTTCAAGCTCATGAAAATATTTGCTAATTTACACCTTTTAACTGAATATAGATTGGGTCAGACCTTTGATACGAGAGTTGGGTTTATTATTTATAAATAAGTATAAATAAAGATTTGAACGAATATTGCGTTTGCCAAACTGAGACCTCAAAACGGAAAGTTATAATGATCTTTGACCTAAACTTATTCCATCTAAGGGAAACTAAATCAAAACTAAAATTTATTCTTATTCCATAAACAGTAAATTATACTGCACGTGAATTTTGAATAATCCATAATAATTACAGGTAATTAAACCACTAATACAAATTAAACTATTATTACAATCATGTCTGACTTTACGGTAAACTAAAATATTATTTATCACAGTTTTTTTTAATGTATAATTATTCAGTCAGCGGCCATAAAATACAAAAAACATAAATACCCCCCAGCCGAGCGCCACCGCTAACGACTTCTCGTTGCACGGTCCTGGCTTCGTTAGCGGCAGATTTGTCAACATTTCTTGATACTGCAATATTTTCGTTTAACTTTACAATGTCTACCCTACCCTACCTAAAGTATGATGATTATTTTACGTAAACCACTCCAGTCATTAAAAATTGTTTCGATTAATTAAAAAAACTAAAAAGATTGGGAATTTCAACTATTGAAATAAAAAGATAGAGGATATGTTTAAATTTAACTTCATATTTATGATACTGATAATTAAAAATTGTGTACCATTCAATAATATTTTGAAGTAGAGATTTTTGTCATTTTATGTTTTTGTTAAGGTCAAATATATCATTAACGGCTAAATTAGAAGTTAGTATATAAGGTCCTGATATACATGATTTTAAGCTACTTTAGAAAACCTGAGTTAAAACCTATTTTGTGTAGAGGCTAGTTTAAAAATATAGCCTGTGATTGATATGTACTCTAAAAGTAGTGAATAACATGTAGGCATTTTACCCTACATCGTAAACTGTGTTTCGTATTCTTGGTTGATTATTTGGCATTCTCATCTCCTTATTTAAAACTATATTAAGTGAAACAAATTTTAAATTTGTTTAACTTAATATAGTTAACAAATTTAAAATTTGTTTCACTTAATATAGTTTTAAATAAGAAGATGAGAATGCCAAATAATCAACCAAGAATGCAATCGCCATCTTCAACAAGGTCAGAGGCATTTAGAAGAAAACAATGTGTTTTGTATGTTTCTGAATTATGTTTGTTTTAACTTTTATGACAATCACGGATATGTGAACATAGTATTTAATGTCAAAAAGTGGCTGATGATGACTCGTATTTGAGTTGAAACCAGTTCCACTTAAGGGACAAATTTTAACACCATAGGCTGAAGAAGTAGGTGAGTTTTTAAAATATTTAAACATGTTTTCCTGGCTAAAAAGAGCTAAATAATTAAGTAGAGGATTTAGTTTTAAAATAAAAATATCGGTTATTATATGTTAAATGATCTTTAATACTTATATTTTCAATTGATTTTACCTTCGTAAACGATGTTTATTGAACTATCGATATTACATTATTTCCATAGCTTATACATTTTTTGCTTTTACTTATTTTTTTTGAAACAACTTTTACAGGAGAGTGAATATTTATTTATGGGGATGGATTACAAAGAGCTATCAAATAGCGTGATTTTTGAAGAGTAAAGTGAGAATATTTCATAAATAAAAAGGTAGCAGAGGCGGAATTAGTTTGGTGACAATTAAAGGATAAAATATTGGTTTTAGAAATTATGATTTTTTGTGCGGTCCAACGAAGGGGTTAAGAATACGAAAGCTAGACAGCTGGTTTTTACAAGGTTGTCACGTGATGGATGATTTTGTGTTGTGGCTTTTTGTGCCCCCTGGCGATTATCTTACAAAAAGTACCTCCGTCCCTGAAGTCATTATTCTATTAATCTGCAACTGTAACAATTGAACTATTGTTGATAAAAATGCATTATGATTAAAACAAACTTACTCTATTTTTAGTTATTTTATGAAATATGTGTTAATATTCTTGTTAAATTGACAAACACGCATAATTAAATGTACTTAATATTCTTATAAAACAAAACAAAAACTTTACTGTTTTCTTTTTAGAAACGTATATAACTTTTCTTATTAAACGACACCAAATAAATTTTGTAAAAATGCAAAGTTAGCATGATAACATAACAAACAATCACAAAGTAAATCACCTGTACTGTGAACAATGTTGGCTGTAGGAAGGGATATTTCGACAAATACTCATGTGTATGCATAGGTTTTCACGGGATTCGTCGCCTGAAACCTGATGGCAATTTTTATTTTTAAATAAAAAGTGTAATGTGATTCGCAGATTTTGTTAACTTACTTTAAATTTAATTATAATTTAACAAGTAAAAATATTTTAGATAAGAAAATATCTATTTTAGGGATTTTAGGGAAATTAGAGGTTATTTAATTACGCTACTAAGGCTGTTCAACCTGAATTAATTCTTTTTAACGAGCAAACATATTTGCTGTACTTATTTGACAACTACATGCAATTAGCCATGGATAAGGATAAACTAACATAACCTTTTTAAGCGCTATGGTAACCAAATAATCTCGTTTCAAAGTTTTTCAAAGGAGCACTTGTGTGTTAACGTATTTTTATGATACACATTTTTTTCCAAACCTTGGCTAGGTAAAATGTAAAAAGTACGTATGAGTTCTTTGATTTAACAGTATACAGTATTTTTAACTAAAGGTGATTTTATCAACAGACATCTACCTTCCGTGAATATATATACTGTCTTGTAAATAAGTACAGCGTAAGTCTAAAAATGTTTTTTCAACGTGTTTTATTTTGTTTTTGGATAGTAAAATGAGAAAAGTCTTGGTCATTGGAGGAGACAATTGGTTAAAAAGATATTTAAGACTTTCATTAGTACACCTTTCCATAGCTAAAATTTTGAAAACACCATGATAAAATAAAATAAAAATAAATAATAAAAATAAAAATAAACACCGCCGCAATACTACTAACTTTAATTTACGAGCCAACAGGTTAGACAAGTAACGCGTTTATCTGTATCTTTATCACTATAATTCTGCATTATCAACTATTAATTTTTATTTAAAAACATTCAGTGGGGTGCTGACGTGACTTGTATTTTAATTAAAATGATAATCAAACATAATATTACACTGACATATTACACCGACTTTACATTGTTTGAATATTTACGTAAATTAAGTATAATTATCTCCTCGTTACTTAGATGAAAACAATAATTAAACTAAGGCAAAAATATAATAGTCACTAAACTGAAACATAATATAAACATAAATAGTAATATAAACATTTCTTCTTAACGACCTCTGGAAAGAGGTTTGTGCTTCGTTAGCGGGAGGTTTTTCAGCCGTTTTTACCGCCATCATTTATTTCTAGACTAGTTTAAATTTCTGAAGCAATTATAGTTAGTACAGAGATATGGTTGTTTCTCAAATGTTGTATTAGCATAACACTATATTAATACCCATGAAACCTCACATTTTGTTTAAATTTAATAATTTCCCGTCTCAGCTATAATTTTGACCAACAATCCTCCAATTAATTATAAAACATTTTAGCTCGGTTTAACTAACTAAATGGTTTAACAACATTAAATTATTCTATATAACTAATCTCTTCAACTTTATATGGAGTCTTTTGAACAATGATCGGAATATTTGAGTTCCCACTAACACTTTTGCGTGTTGAAAGCAATATATATTATATACATATAAGTTATATTCACGGATTATTGTTGGCGTATGTACTAGATATATGGATTATATGCTACGTCTGTGTATATTAATATTAAAGTTAATATACAGAAGACGCTAAACAAATATATGTCAGATAGCTATTACCATAATTGAAGTAATTCATATAGAACTACAACAGTTGTTAATTCTCATCCATTTAAGTGTCCTGCAACAATATAATATAGAACATAGATTAAGATAATACAGTTTTATAAATTTACTGTTAAACTAAGTAAAACATACTTACAATACACTGTCGTAAATTTTGAATAGTTGGATTTTACCTGTAACATAGTAAAACGTTAATTAGTAGAGAGTATTTTATTTTTATAAATTAAAAACCGTTGTCTACATTAAGTACATGTATACGCTTTTGAAAAAATAATTAGAGTATTATATATACATATTTATCACTGTTATATTAAAGTAATTCGGGAGAAATGTAACAATAAAGTATAATATTATTAGATATACCTTTACAGGCTTTATACAGTTGCAGAATATTATATACCAACCTTGACTAAAATAAAACATGTGATTGCATTTTTTCTGTTTTTTGTAAAATTAAGGTTATTCTTACGAGAAAAGTCAATAACAAGCGGATATTATCAGTAGGCACATCCAACACATCTCTACATCCATCAGGGGCCAACGACGACAGCGACCTTACATTATACGAAACCTACATCATGTCATAGCTGTTGCATATGTGGTACCATACGGAGTTATTTTATAACTTATGTAATGTCCAAAAATATTTGTGATCAAGATTTGAACTATTTATTATTCATGTTACCATTGGCGAATTTATAATTTAAAAATATATAAACTAACAATTTTGAAAGGTTAAGTATATAATATGAAAATATTTATTTATTAGCCTCACGAAAAAATCTAAATCAACACCAACAGGCTGTACTTACTGTCCAACATAAAATATTATAATAACTGATAATTGTTAATTTTAAATGCAATATTAATCTTGTTTATTTCATGAGCTTAATTTAGTTACAGAATGTATATCTCAACTGAAAAACTTTAAATAATAAATTAACTTATTACACGAAACAGTCATATGTAACTTATTAATAGAATATAGCAGTTGAAATCAACGTTATAAACTACTTACAGCATAAAAACAAGAAGCTTCTTGAACTTCTTATACTTTAATTATTGAAAATTCTGTGTAAGTATTTACAACCCATACACACGGCTCTTCTTTATCAGAGAGAACATTTTAGTTTCAGAGGTGCAGAGATTTCTCCCATGCTTAGTAAGGAAGCTTTGCTAAGCCCCTGCAGTTTGTTGTAGTTTTGTGTACACAAATTACCATTATAATATTAACTATAATATCTTATTGTACCAGTAATTAACTCCACCTTCATTAATACATTAAAAAAAACACATAGTAGTAAAGATAAACAAGTTATTTAAATTTGCCATTAAAAAAAGTTCTCTCTGTTTGGTTCCGAGCAGTTAGTTAAACCATACAGGAGTATGCTTAATCTATGGTTAAACAAAAAAACGCTTTAAAACTAATTACACATTACAGCAAGTTATGAATCGACCCATGCGATATAAAAGTTGTCTAAGTGAAGGCTCAATTTAATACAAACTGGATGTTAAAAGACTCCCAACAAAAAAATAATAATAAGGCACCATCTGTAGGCCTACTACATTTATTTAATCCACTTTTAATGATCGAGGTAGTCATCAATTTAATATTATGCTTTAAGTCTCGGCTGACATCTTTTTCTATGGCGTAAGGCTATAAATTATTAAAACGAAGGGTTTACAAAAATAAAGATGGGAATGCTTCTACACAACTTACAAGTATTTATATTTTAGGCGTTTGCGGATATACTTTATTTATAATGCATATATTTCCACAATCTTTTCACCCTCTATTTTGTTCTGCTAGTCTGAATGGTTTTACTAGTTCTATATATTTAACTATAAGCGAACAACGCATGTAATACATGTAAAAAGCGTTAAAAGTAGAGCTAAAATTACCTTCACACATGCACCAATTTAATAGTTATTAAATATATTTTTCTTTCAAACTATATGTTTGATAACTGTATGTTTAATATATGTTTAATGTAAAATAACTGGTTGATCATTTGCAAATATGTTTAATTGGTCTGCCAACATTAAAAAGAAGCCGTTTCATGTCGCTTAGCTGGAACAGTGTTTTAACATAAAGCCATTAGGTTAGACAACTAATGTTGTTATACTGTACTAATTATTCGTAAATATAAATGCTACACCAATAACTCATTAACAACCATGGGGGAGGGGGAGAGGGTAATTGACAATATATACAAAATAACTATTCTCAAATTTTGTTTTATTAGCTTAAACAATCTCTCTTTCTTATTTTTAACAATTAATAAATTAAAAACGTTAGGTTAGATACATTAGGCAATATGTATCATCTATGTTATTGAAAATCAACTTAACTTTATATAATATTTCATTATACATTTTTTTTAGATCTGGGTTTGATGTTAAACGTTGCATTCAAAACTTTAGAGAATCACGTTTATTTATCTAATAAAATAAACGTTGCTCAGATTAGTGCACAAGATAAACGTAGTAACACGTCAATTAATTTAATAGCTCACTCAGAGCTAAGTGAACTCACGCAAGGATATTTCGTCAAAAGTTCCAACCCTTCCACTGTAATTGGTCTCATTAAAAATATATTCATTTTGTGCGCATCCGCGAAATAATCCTCTATATTCTGTTTTTATTCGTAAACACGAAATTAGCTTGACTTCTAGTAAACAAATAACTAGTAGCTTACATTGGTATTTCCTATAGGATTTTTTCGAAGTAAAAAGTGATACACTTATTTGGTTAACTGAATCATTAAAACTTCAACAAATGTATAATCCGACATTTAGTTTTTACATTATGAGTAGGTTTAATCCAATTATTACTTTAACGATATTTACGTAAATAAAATAAATTATCATCGTAAAGGTTTAATTATCGTAAGAAATTACGGTAATAACGAGAACAAAGAACTCGTATGATTAAATTATTAAAAGTAATTAACTGAAGGATATAATTGTGTATCGCAACCTTTACACGAATATTCACTGTTTTATCTTTACAATTCACTTAATTTATTATTTTGCTTCAATTGTAACATTCATGTATCTAACTTTGGAATAATCCATTAATTTGGTAAGAAGATAAAGAATATGACGAAAAAAGTGCACTGGATATGTAATAAGTTTATACCTTATACAGAAGACATTATGTAATTATGTACAGTATTATTTAACATTTTTGTATTTCACTCCGTCTAGCGCCAGTCCGTCTGTAAGTAATTTTAAAAAATAAATAAATTATAATGTAAAATCAATTGACATATTGATATAAAATTTGGAATATGTTAGACCAATACAGATAATAATGTATTATGTATATCGGTATTACATTTAAATTTGAAAATGCTTGCTTTCATTATGAAACAAATACTAAAAATCCTAAAAACTAAAAATCCAGATAGTAATGTATAATGAATATCGGTATTACATTTAAATTTGAAAATGCTTGCTTTCATTATAAAACAAATACTAAAAATCCAAAAAAACCGGCAATTTTAGAAGAAAGGTTTATTTGTCAACAAGTTCTGTTACCCAAACAAGTCACTTTTGTTGTTTTCCATCAGATAACAATGTAAAGACTTATATAAATAACGGATTGGAATTACCTAGAAATTACTATTTGTATGGATAAAAATATAATTTTTTTTATTTTTACACCGTAAAAGCAAGATTTAATCATTCAAACTCGTGGTTGTTCATTGATTTGTATTCCGTTATTTAGTATATTTATTATACCTTTACTTTGGGTTGTCTTACAGCGTTTTTGTAAGTTCGCCAGTAACTTTACGGACTGTAATAAATTCTTTCTTATACTCGTTATAATAAATTTGATACCAGTAATTTAGGGTAAGATGAATAATTTAGTATGACGTTAACAAAATAAACTTACTTTGTACATTGTAACAACAAAATAAACTCTTTGAGGTGTCCGTTTCAAAAGACAGGCAATTTCCACAAAGAGATAGCCAGCTAATTTGTGTATTATTATGTACGATGTATGGTTTTGCATGCTAACTTTTTACATCCAGAGGTTTATTTCTAAAGGAAATCGAAACTTATAAGAAAATGACTGAGGTGATATTGCCTTGATTGACAGCATTACTAAGTTGGTATTAATAACAACAAAATGTACAAGCTACTGATGTTTAGATACATACTTATTATTTATCTAAATATTTTATATGTGGATAGATTATACATTTTATGAAATAAGTTAAAAATTAATTTGTTTAATCTTCACTTTGTTAATTAGAGAACAAAATGCGACAAATTTAAGCCTGTGAATACGTTAGAAGTCGATATATTCACCGGTAACAGAAAAAAGTGTAATTAAAACAGTCTTAAAGTGTTTTTTCTTGTTGTTTACATATACCCTTATCCGCAAAATCGAACACGATATTAAATATTCGTTTATTGGATGAACGGTAATAGTTGTGTTAATAAACCACTAAATAGGCGGATATATTTTTGCGTTTAATACACGCATTTAACGATTTATTAGAACAGTCAATACCAAATACTATATGCTTTGAGTATTGAGATTTCAAAACAACATATTTTATATAACTTGACCTAACTCTCAAGATTTTAAAAAATTTATAATACGAAATGTACAAAAATCATTTTTTTAATGTTTCAACTTAAAAAACAACTGCGCAAAATAATCTTAAAAACAACTGTCACACTTTCAAGTTACTTACAAACATGCAAAGCTGAAGCAGACTTGAAATATTTGTCCAAGAATTTTCTTTACAGACAAGATATTGTGCTCCAGATTGTATCAAGTTGATAAAAAACGGATATTAAAATGCGACATCACAACATCTATCATGAGACGTCATCGGACAGCATCTGTTTACCTATGTGTATAAAACTTTTCTTTTACCTCTGTTCCTTTGAGTTAATCATTTTGAGAAACTAACTTACAAGGGAAAATATAATTTAAAGAGTTTGAACCGCGTTCTCTTAAAAAGGGTTCTATTGTGCTAAGTATAATATACCGCTGGCATTAAAATAAAAAGTGCCAATAATATTTATTTTAGTAAATTATATTATTTTATATCAAATGACAGCTTCCGCATACATTATCGTTATTCTGATTTGCAAGAATCATGGAGTTTTCATCTTGCTTGTAATATATATTATAGGCCTACAGAGGTAGTTAAATAATTAATACTTGTAATGTTTAAGTTATTATTGTGACGGAACCCGATAATCAATATAATAAATGTGTGGGTTATTAAATCCACCGAAAGAACAGCTAGAGAGATTAAAATTTGTGCGTTATTAAACAGCTATTGCATATTCACTAATTCCATTAATTGCACAATTTAAGGCACGTAAAAGTAAATATTTTAAACAGATGTTCTCGTTGGGCCATGAGGGTTGCGGGATTGCATTAATGACCACCTAATTACAATCGGGGAGAGCTCGGTCCCTTATCTTGGTCGCTATTAGATTTCCCACTTCATTTGAATAATCCTCTCCGAGGGTAGAGGGTAGCGTCCCCTCAGTCACTCCGCGGTTGACCGAAACTTCCCAGACCTTGAGGCTAGAGACACACCCCATGGAGTGTAAACGCACCAAAATATTGATAAGACTTACGCTGTAATATATTTATATCCACAATAATTAAGGAGTTTTAAGGAGTTCATATTGATCATTAACTTTAATATATAGTGGAGGTAAGTAGCTTAAAAGAACGATTAAATTAATACAATATATATTGTACAAATTATTCAAATTACGTTGATAGTTTTACAATGCATAAAACAATATTGCTTCGCTCACTTTAAGTTAGGTTACCTGATACTAGAACTAGAACCAAAGCCAAGAAATATAATTATTATAAGTTATTTCACCTTTGATTAAATGGCAAGGTCCCAAGCAGCTCGCTAACGTTAGAGAAAACTATTTCCGAATTGACAACTTTAAACAAACTAAAGAATAGGGTGTTAAACTTAACAATTATGATATTTTTAATTTATGCACCCAGTTCTACTTATCTATTGTGATTAGATTATAATGTTTAATATAGAAGGTCAGTAGAGAATCTAGGCACGATTAAACTAATTAATTAATTAGGTATGAGAGTACTGTGGTTGATAAAACAACACCAAGGTGTAAAAACAGCATTTTTCCAAAGTAAAATCCCCACAAAAGACAACGAACTGTATTTAGTTTTTCTTTTCTTTTTCTCAAGTAACTTGGTCAAACATATGTGCTAGATGGATGACAGAGGACTTGATAACAGTTACGATTTAAGTTATTTCGTTTTAAATGCATTTTGTTTTACAACCGGGGTTTTTACATTGTTGACAGTTTTTTTGAGCCCAAAACCACGTTCGAACTTTCAAATACTTTTAAAAAGGGGGTTTGGATTTTTCAATTTTCACAAAAAACTCGTCTCATCTAGAAAACAAATTTACGGCTTGAGTGCAATCATACGTATTTTTAACATTTAGCGACCTTTCAAAATGTGTTAGACACTTTTTACGTAGTTCTGGGCTTGTTCTACCATTTTGGCAGTTTTAATGTCACACGTTTCTACAAAAAAATCGATAAATATTAAGTAAACCATAATAACTACTTGATATATCCTTGTGCGTTAGTATGATAGTACGTTATAACACAACGGGGAATAAAGATGTGAACCACAAGCGGGAAAAGAGCCAACAACTCAATCGAAGAATCTCGAGTCTGTGATGATTTATGCTCTTGTTTTCTCACATGTTTACTTGACTTTGAACGAACTTGTGCATCACAGACATGCAAATCTTAATATATTACCTCCATTTTCCGTAATCCGTATTTTAGTGATTGATACCACCAATGAAGAGTGCTTACGATTTAAATTTCATAATATTTTATTGATATAGTTCTAGGAGTATACACAGTTTTATTGTTCACGAGAAATCGGAAAGAAATTCACAACTAAGGTTAAACGGAGAAATATGTGGTGTCTCTGGAACATTATACAATATAAAAACTGGGACAAGCCTATGAAGAACAGTGAGAGCAGCAACAGTGATATGAGCGGGTTCCTCGTGAATATGGATGAGTCCCACACATTACAGTCGCAGCGATTACACAGGTCTGCCGTCCACTTCATTGTAAAAACTTGGAAATTTATTTAATTCATTGTGGAAAACACGACTTAATAAAGTTACAAAGCTAAAACACAAATAAGGACAACTAGTAACTGCTGATCTCCTTATTTAAAGAAAAAGTTTGTTTCTATTTTATACGATTACTTACTGTTATGAGTTTGATGGTTAATTAACACAATGTAAAGCTGAATCTTCAAATTAGCAGTTTTTGCTTTAGTGTAAAATTACAAGGAAGAGATAATCTACATTTTAATGGGTTGATAAAAGAACAAAATGAAAGTGGAGTGTGATTATACAAGTCCAAAGTACCACTAGAGTTTTAACTGTTCGATAAAACTTTGTCATCAACTTTTATGAATTAACTTTCACTTATAAAGTTTAATATTGGCTGAAACCGTGCAATATGCAAGTAAAAAAGTATAAATCAGGAAGAACTTTTGTGAAACTTATAAGGTAAATAGTGTTAGGTCTTATATTACACAATAAAATACTTCTTAGAATATATCGTAAAGATTTGTTAGATTGATAAACCATTTTAAATACTTTGGGAGGGTATGTTTTTTCAAGTTAAACAAAAACTAAATATTTTACTTTTATCAAAAGTACGAGCATGTTAATTTACATAATACTTTACGTTTAGATATAAATATAGATCATATATAAAAAAATAATAAAAATAAATAAATAAAAAACTGCTTCGAATGATTTAAGAGGGTCGTATTTCTTCTCCACATTTAATTTAAAGTATTAAAATAGTTAGATGTGTGATACTACCAAATACAATTGCTTGGTAAATTTTTAAATCAAATAAAAAATCTATTTATTGCGGAGTATTACACTGAATTAAAACACTACAAACAAAATATTCTTATTCCTTTTCTTACCGATAGATACAAAATATATATAAATAAAAAATATAAATAAACAAGTCTGATTAAGTAAAATCACTACAAAGAATTTTAAATTACATGTAGCTCAATGCAATGTTAATGCGAGTATATATTAATTTGAAATACTTGTTTAAAATGTAAATAATTACAGCTTATTCCTTTATTTATTTACTTGTGTAAAAAACTATTGGTGATGAAAAGTGACATAATTGGTTTGAAGCATGACTTAAGAGTCTAGTACAGATTTAGTATAGTATAATTAGTATAGTTTTACGTTTAAAGCTATATAAAAACAATACCACTCATACAATATTCGTTTAAACACATATGAACATAATAATAATTAAATTTATTATTAATTTATGTCATGTTTAATGGTATATTGGTAACAGGACTTCATCTATTTATTTACTGGAGCACCGTGACTCGCAGTTTGATGTGTTTGTTTTCATGCGTAGACACACAAACTCAGTTGGAGCTGGCATTTGTTTTGTTTTCTTCTCTCCAAGTCCAACTTAATGTGCTGACATATTCGCCTATACGCCATTTGTGCGTTCTAGGGCTTACATTAATCTTTTTAATAAGGCATGGTTTTTGTATCCAATATTTTTACATTCATAAAACTATTAAACGAATTACTATATTTTGATGATTTTCTATACAATATACACTTGATTTAGTAATATAAATAAATTTTATTTTTTTAAAGCGCGTGCAGACAAAATTAATTTAGTTCATTAGTATGCATTTACGCACCATTTTCAACCAAATAGAAGGCTGAGACATGAAATCTTCTTCAACATTACTTCATGATTCCAGAGAGAGTGATGTAAGTATTGATACAATTTTCTAATGTTTATTTCTAAAGGAACTCGAAACTTATAAGAAAACAACTGAGGTAATATTGCTTTGATTGACGGTATTTCTAAGTTAGTATTAATAAAAACAAAATGTACAAGCTACTGATGTTTAGATACATACTTATTATTTATCTACATATTTTATATGTGGATAGATTATACATTTGATGAAATAAGTTAAAAATTAATTCTTTTAATCTTCACTTTGTTAATCAGAGAACAAAACGCGACAAATTTAAGCCTGTGAATACGTTAGAAGTCGATATATTCACCGGTAACAGAAAAAAGTGTAATTAAAATAGTCTTAAAGTGTTTTTGGTTGTTGTTTACATATACCCTTATCCGAAAAATCGAAAACGATAGTAAATACTCATTTATTGGATGAACGGAAATAGTTGTGTTAATAAACCACTAAATAGGCGGATATATTTTTGCGTTTAATTCACGCATTTAATGATTTATTAAAACAGTCAATACCAAATACTGTATGCTTTGAGTATTGAGATTTCAAAGCAACATAGTTTATATAACTTGACCTAACTCTCACGATTTTTTAAAATTTAGAATACGAAATGTACAAAAATCATTGTTTTAATGTTTCAACTTAAAAACGAGTTCGCACGCAGCACGCTGACATGAGGGAAGTGCATTTCCACATAAAAAACTTTTAAAACCCAAAATCAGAGTAAAAAATACATTTATTCCAATTTTGATTGAAATCTGAAAACATAGACTTTTTGGCTGTTCTGATGCTCCTGGTTTCATTTACCTGCAATGCTTGGAATACAATTTTGCACATTATAAGGTTAGGAGAAGGTCCAGTCAGGCTTTAAAGTAAGTGTGAGGTTGCTAGGGATGATAAAAGTACACCAACAAATGAATAACAGGCTTTTCTAACGTAAAACACCCATAAGACAACGTACTGTGTTTGGTCAATAGACATTTTCTTCTATACCTTGGTAAAAGGTGATGCTAAAATGACGGGAGAGGGTTTAAAAGTTTCGCCTCACTAATTCCCATCTTTATACATGGATTAATTTTACATTCAGGGCTTTTATGACCCTTTTTGGGCCCAACAACTCAAAATTTGAAAGATTAATCCCCAAAAAAGGGGTTTAGAGTTTTCCGATTGTTTTGCCCAACGAACTTGTCCAACTGATTACAGAAAGGAATGTCCCTACCAAATTTGAAGTAAATCGGACAAAAAATGCGACCGCTAGAGTGCATACATATATATATATATATATATATATATATATAATTTTGAACGACCCCCCAAAACGTGTTCAGGGGGTCACGTTAGGAACTTCTATAGTGGTCACGGGCTTAAGTTTCACCGTGCGGGTCATGCTAATAGTTCACTTTCCATAGGAAATTCACTAAAAACAACTGCGCAAAATAATCTTAAATACCCCCGTAGCAGCAAACCTGCGTACTCAGCGAATTTCCAATGCATATATATGTATCTTAATACCACATAAAGCCACATACCAAGTTTCATCAATATACATTCATAAATCAACGATTTGTGACATTTTAATTATTCTCCATAAGAATAACATGGCGGCTGAGTATGCAGGTTTGCTGAAGGAAGAAAAACAAAAAATGGGGTTTTATACAAATATCAATATAACTCATTTAGGTAAAGCCACATACCAAATTTCATTAATTTATTTTCATAATTAAGGGAGATAACACGTTACTTATTCTCCATAAGAATAACATGGGGCTGAGTACGCAGGTTCGCTGCTACGGGAGCCTTTGGAAAAAAATTTTTTTTTAGAAAATATCAATGGTCCACAACCAGATGAAGCCGTATACCAAGTTTTGTCAGTATACGTTCATAAATAAGCGAGATATAAAATTTTTCTTTTCCTCCATAAGAATAACATTAGACAACGTACTGTGTTTAGCACTTTCAATATCTCGGTAACCAATTGACGTAGAGAAATGATCAAAATACCAAATTGTGTGTTTTTTTAAGCTGAATCCAATGTAAAACACTAAAATTTGACTATTTCCAAAATTATATGTAAAAAATTCAAAAAACCCATTTTTGGGGTACAAAACCCCCCCAAAATACCCCTTCGGATAAAGCGATCTGGCTGGTTTTCGAACTTAAAGTCATAAAAATTGCTTTACACTTTTATACCAAACTTCATCAAAATCGGATAATTTTTACGAGAGTTATCGTGCTCACGGGCACACATATATATATATATATATATATATATATATATATATATATATATATACACAGTTTCGAACGAATGGTGTTTTTGGGGTCTGGGGACCTCAAAACGAAAAGTTATCATGGTCCCGGGCCTAGGTCTTACCATGCCGACTACGGTAATAGCTTCTTCCCTATAGGGGAAATTCGCTAAAACAACTGTCACACTTTCAAGTTACTTACAAACATGCACAGCTGAAGCAGACTTGAAATATTTGTCCAAGAATTTTCTTTACAGACAAGATATTGTGCTCCAGATTGTAACAAGTTGATAAAAAACGGATATTAAAATGCGACATCACAACATCTATCATGAGACGTCATCGGACAGCATCTGTTTACCTATGTGTATAAAACTTTTCTTTTACCTCTGTTCCTTTGAGTTAAACATTTTGAGAAACTAACTTACAAGGGAAAATATAATTTAAAGAGTTTGAACCGCGTTCTCTTAAAAAGGGTTGTATTGAGCTAAGTATAGTATACCGCTGGCATTAAAATAAAAAGTGACAAAAATAAAAAGAATATTTATTTTAGTAAATTATATTATTTTATATTAAATGACAGCTTCCGCATACATTATCATTATTCTGATTTGCAAGATCATGGAGTTTTCATCTTGCTTGTAATTTATATTATAGGCCTACAGAGGTAGTTAAATAATTACTACTTGTAATGTTTAAGTTATTATTGTGACGGAACCCGATAATTAATATAATAAATGTGTGGGTTATTAAATCCACCGAAAGAACAGCTAGAGAGATTACAATTTGTGCGTTATTAAACAGCTATTGCATATTCACTAATTCCATTAATTGCACATTTTAAGGCACGTAAAAGTAAATATTTTAAACAGATGTTCTCGTTGGGCCATGAGGGTTGCGGGATTGCATTAATGACCACCTAATTACAACCGGGGAGAGCTCGGTCCCTTATCTTGGTCGCTATTAGATTTCCCACTTCATTTGAATAATCCTCTCCGAGGGTAGAGGGTAGCGTCCCCTCAGTCACTCCGCGGTTGACCGAAACTTCCCAGACCTTGAGGCTAGAGAACACACCCCATGGAGTGTAAACTCACCAAAATATTATAAGACTTACGCTGTAATATATTTATATCCACAATAATTAAGGAGTTTTAAGGAGTTCATATTGATCATTAACTTTAATATATAGTGGAGGTAAGTAGCTTAAAAGAACGATTAAATTAATACAATATATATTGTACAAATTATTCAAATTACGTTGATAGTTTTACAATGCATAAAACAATATTGCTTCGCTCACTTTAAGTTAGGTTACCTGATACTAGAACTAGAACCAAAGCCAAGAAATATAATTATTATAAGTTATTTCACCTTTGATTAAATGGCAAGGTCCCAAGCAGCTCGCTAACGTTAGAGAAAACTATTTCCGAATTGACAACTTTAAACAAACTAAAGAATAGGGTGTTAAACTTAACAATTATGATATTTTTAATTTATGCACCCAGTTCTACTTATCTATTATGATTAGATGATAATGTAGGCACGATTAAACTAATTAATTAATTAGGTATGAGAGTACTGGGGATGATAAAACAACGCCAAGGTGTAAAAACAGCATTTCCAAAGTAAAATCCCCACAAAAGACGACGTACTGTATTTAGTTTTTGTTTTCTTTTTCTCAAGTAACTTGGTCAAATATATGTGCTAGATGGATGACAGAGGACTTGATAACAGTTACGATTTACGTTATTTCGTTTTAAATGCATTTTGTTTTACAACCGGTTTTTTTACATTGTTGACAGTTTTTTTGAGCCCAAAACCACGTTCGAACTTTCAGATACTTTTAAAAAGGGGGTTTGGATTTTTCGATTTTCACAAAACTCGTCTCATCTAGAAAACGAATTTACGGCTAGATTGCAATCAAACGTATTTTTAATATTTAGCGACCTTTCAAAATGTTTTAGACCCTTTTTACGTGGTTCCGGGCTTGTTCTACAATTTTGGCAGTTTTAATGTCAAACGTTTCTACAAAAAAATCTATAAATATTAAGTAAACCATAATAACTACTTGATATATCCTTGTGTGTTAGTATGATAGTACGTTATAACACAACGGGGAATAAAGATGTGAACCACAAGCGGGAAAAGAGCCAACAACTCAATCGAAGAATCTCGAGTCTGTGATGATTTATGCTCTTGTTTTCTCACATGTTTACTTGACTTTGAACGAACTTGTGCATCACTGATATGCAAATCTTAATGTGTTACCTCCATTTTCCCTAATCCGTATTTTAGTGATTGATACCACCAATGAAGAGTGCTTACGATTTAAATGTCATAATATTTTATTGATATTAGTTCTAGGAGTATACACAGTTTCATTGTTCACGAGAAATCGGAAAGAAATTCACAACTAAGGTTAAACGGAGAAATATGTAGTGTCTCTGGAACGTTATACAATATAAAAACTGGGACAAGCCTATGAAGAACAGTGAGAGCAGCAACAGTGATATGAGCGGGTTCCTCGTGAATATGGATGAGTCCGACACATTACAGTCGCAGCGATTACACAGGTCTGCCGTCCAATTCATTGTAAAAACTGGGAAATTTATTTAATTCATTGTGGAAAAAACTACTTAATAAAGTTACAAAGCTAAAACACAAATAAGGACATCCAGTAACTGCTGATCTCCTTATATAAGAAAAAGTTTGTTTCTATTTTATACGACTACTTACTGTTATGAGTTTGATGGTTAATTAACACAATGTAAAGCTGAATCTTCAAATTAGCAGTTTTTGCTTGAAGTGTAACATTACAAGGAAGAGATAATCAACATTTTAATGGGTTGATAAAAGAACAAAGTGAAAGTGGAGTGTGATTATACAAGTCCAAAGCACCACTAGAGTTTTAACTGTTCGATAAAACTTTGTCACCAACTTTTATGAATTAATTTTCACTTGTAAAGTTTAATATTGGCTGAAACCGTGCAATATGCAAGTAAAAAAGTATAAATCAGGAAGAACTTTTGTGAAACTTATAAGGTAAATAGTGTTAGGTCTTATATTACACAATAAAATACTTCTTAGAATATATCGTAAAGATTTGTTAGATTGATAAACCATTTTAAATACTTTCGGAGGGTATGTTTTTTTCCGGTTAAACAAAAACTACATATTTTACTTTTATCAAAAGTACGAGCATGTTAATTTACATAATACTTTACGGTTAGATATAAATATAGATCAAATATAAAAAATAAATAAATAAATAAATAAAAAACTGCTACGAATGGTTTAAGAGGGTCGTATTTCTTCTCCACATTTAATTTAAAGTATTAAAATAGTTATATGTGTGTTACTACTAAATACAGTTGCTTAGTAAATTTTTGAATCAAATAAAAATCGATTTATTGCGGAGTATTACATTGAATTAAAGCACTACAAATAAAATATTCTTATTCCTTTTCTTACCGATAGATACAAATATATAAATAAAAAATATAAATAAACGAGGCTGATTAAGTAAAATCACTACAAAGAATTTTAAATAACATGTACCTCAATGCAATGTTAACGTGAGTATATATTAATTTGAAATACTTGTTTAAATGTAAATAATTACAGCTTGTTCCTTCATTTATTTATTTGTCTAAAAACCTATTGGTGATGAAAAGTGACATAATTGGTTTGAAGCATGACTTAAGAGTTAGTATATTTTTATTATAGTATAATAAGTATAGTTTTATGTTTAAAACTATATAAAAACAATACCACTCACACAATATTCGTTTAAACACATATGAATATAATAATAATTAAATTTATTATTAATTTATGTCATGTTTAATGGTATATTGGTAACAGGACTTCATCTATTTATTTACTGGAGCACCAACGTGACTCGCAGTTTGATGTGTTTGTTTTCATGCGTAGACACACAAACTCAGTTAGAGCTGGCATTTGTTTTGTTTTCTTCTCTCCAAGTCTAACTTAATGTGCTGACATATTCGCCTACAGGCCATTTGTGCGTTCTAGGGCTTACATTAATCTTTTTAACAAGGCATTTTTTTTGTATCCAATATTTTTACATTCATAAAACTATTAATCGAATTAGGCTAGTATATTTTTATAATTTTATATACGATATACACTTGATAAACTAAATTAAACCAATTTTATTTTTTAAAAGTGCGTGCAGACGAAATTAATTTAGTTCATTAGTATGCATATACGCACCATTTTCAACCGAATAGAAGGCTGAGACGTGAAATCTTCAACATTACTTCATGATTCTAGAGAGATTGATGTAAGTATTAATACAATCCTCTAATGTGTTGGTGTTGAAGAAATACAGGCTTACAACCTATAATAATCTTATTTCAATGGTAAAAGCACTGATTAACATGCAAGGGCGGTGTGCAGTGATGCATCAACTGCGATAGCAGCAAGGCACGCTCGGCCTTCAATGTGCAAAACATTGCCAACTGCCTGAAAGCTTTAATCTTTACATCTACAAATCTACAGATTATTTATGTTTGTGTATTTAACTGAGTTTGTGACACATTTGTGATTTTATTTGACTCGGACTAAATTTCTTCAACACTTTACATACATTTTCGTTGGTTTTTACTAATGTATAACTAATAATTTCCTTAAACTATATTTTTTTAATCAAATAAAACATTAAACGAAATTTAAAGAAATTAATGTTTTTTTATTAATTATGTTCTAGTTTCATATCTTAGTTAAGAAACACGGCACACAAGTTTTCCTATTAGGTTTTAGCGTAGTAGAGGTATTTGTTTTAGACTGGCAACAGTTTAATACCAGTTAACAAGAACTAGGTTGACTGCAGACACGTGGAATCAAAGCAAACCCTCATGTATATGCAATAGTTACCCAGTTTCCGGCGCATATATCGTGCTGCAGATCCTTACACAAACCGTGGTATTAATGAAAACCCTCATGTATATGCAATAGTTACCCAGTTTCCGGCGCATATATCGTGCTGCAGATCCTTGCACAAACCGTGGTATTTATGAAAACCCTCATGTATATGCAATAGTTACCCAGTTTCCGGCGTATATATTGCAGATCCTTGCACAAACCGTGGTATTAATGAACACCCTCATGTATATGCAATAGTTACCCAGTTTCCGGCGCATATATCGTGCTGCAGATCCTTACACAAACCGTGGTATTAATGAAAACCCTCATGTATATGCAATAGTTACCCAGTTTCCGGCGCATATATCGTGCTGCAGATCCTTGCACAAACCGTGGTATTAATGAAAACCCTCATGTATATGCAATAGTTACCCAGTTTCCGGCGTATATATTGCAGATCCTTGCACAAACCGTGGTATTAATGAACACCCTCATGTATATGCAATAGTTACCCAGTTTTCGGTGCATATATCGTGCTGCAGATCCTTGCACAAACCGTGGTATTAATGAACACCCTCATGTATATGCAATAGTCATCCAGTTTCCGGCGCATATATCGTGCTGCAGATCCTTGCACAAACCGTGGTATTAATGAACACCCTCATGTATTAGCAATAGTTACCCAGTTTCCGGCGCATATATCGTGCTGCAGATCCTTGCACAAACCGTGGTATTAATGAAAACCCTTATGTATATGCAATAGTTACCCAGTTTCCGGCGCATATATCGTGCTGCAGATCCTTGCACAAACCGTGGTATTAATGAAATCCCTCATGCATATGCAATAGTTACCCAGTTTCCGGCGCATATATCGTGCTGCAGATCCTTGCACAAACCGTGGAATCAATGCAAACCCTCATGTATATGCAATAGTTACCCAGTTTCCGGCGCATATATCGTGCTGCAGATCCTTGCACAAACCGTGGAATCAGTGCAAACCCTCATTTATATGCAATAGTTACCCAGTTTCCGGCGCATGTATCGTGCTGCAGATCCTTGCACCAACCGTGGTATTAATGAAAACCCTCATGCGTTTGCAAGAGTTTCTCAGTTTCCGGTACATATATCCTGCTGTAGATCCGCGTAGAAACCGTGGTATCAATTTAAACCTTCATGTATATACAGTTGCTATCCAGCTTCCAGCGCATGTATCCTGCTGTAGATCCATACATACACCGTGGTATCAATGAAAACCCTTATTCGTATGAAAGAGTACACAGTATCTGGTGCAGATATCCTGCTGTAGATCTGTGCAGAAACCATGGTATCAATGCAATGTATGTTAGAGTTACAAAGTGTATATATATATATATATATATGAAAGAGTTACAAAGTTTGTGGTACAAATATTCTGCTGTAGATATGAGCAGTAACCTTGGCATCAGCGGGAACTCTCATATCCGTGCAGAAACGATGGTGAAAATTTGTATCAAAGATATAAATCACCTTGAATAAATGTTATATTATTTTTATCAGACATTATACATGTTAATTTTTTTATCCTGCTCCATTATTATACTATGATCATAATTAATAATTTGTCTCCTTTACGCATAATCGGTAAACTGAAATTTGGCAGAACTGTATAAACTTAATCACACATCGTCGTACTTCTGTTTCGAAATCATTTTGACGCCTCACTTTCGGGTTTTTCAGATCCTATTGTTAATCATATAGATTATATTGCTTATTGGTTTTGACGATTACTTAAGCAGGTGTTAATGACACAAGGTAGTTCAACACAATTATGACAGATTGCAGCACTATTGTAAAATTATATCCTCCCGTCTTGAAGGCAAATGAGCGTATCATCCACACTATGAAGGGAAGGCAAGCTAAAGCGAATAATAAGCTCTCTACCGAAATTGACTAAAAAATACCCATGTAAAGCCGGGTAATGCAGTAGGTAAAATATAATATTAATTATTTATGGGAGCTCTTTACATTTTTAAAAACTAGTTGTTGGTTTTACCTATACCATATTTTTAATGTTACCAATACATATGTCTACAATCCCTTCCATAATATTATCCAAAATTGAATTAATATATCAGAATTTTATTTAAACTATAAGATTGCTACTTTTTCCATGGATTGGCAAAATACATGATATGACTGATTACGCTCAAGTGATTAATTTAAAAAATATCGTATTTTATAATCTGTATGTTAACAAACCGTCAGAGTACGCAAAGTATCGGAATAATGACCTCCTGATCACAATCTGGGTAAAACGCATTCCTTGTCATGGTCGCTATTAGATTTCCCTGTTCATTTGAATAATCCTCACTGAGGGCCGAGGGTAGCCTCCCCCAGCCAATTGCTTAGCCCGGCGGCCCTGGAAATTGAGGGAATCAGGAAGCTTGGAAGGTCCGGAACAAAACTAACGTAACGAACTTATATTTTAAGGAGTTATAATCTGTTTGTTACTTGTTTCACAATACATGGAGTAATCATTACAGTTTTGGGGAAACCTTTGGGGAGTTTCTACTCGTGAATAATGTAATAGATTACTTCACGAGTTTGTTGTCAACTTCTATTCAGAGATTCAGATCACAACAGTGGTTCACCATTAATTAAATTCGGAGTAGAAATACAATTTTATGATTACTTCAGTCTTTATTATATTTAATTATTGGTTTTTGAAGATCTATTGTCACTAAAACCAGTGATCTAAGCTTCAGAATCAAGGATTAAGGTCCCATACTTAAAATTATGATGTATGAAATATATGTAAGGGAACAGCGAATGGGAGGGTAGCCAACATTTCAATCTAGGAGTCCCTCCTGGCTCAATTTGATATATGCTCTTGTTTTCTCACATGTAAAGCAGTTTTTGAACGACTTTGTTGTTCGCTGGAAATATACTGTTCTATGATTTAAGATGACAATCAGAGAATTATTTAGGCTTAATGCACTATATGAATGACTCAGAACTGCATTTAACTTATATTTTACAGTGAGTTACTTGCGTTTTTATAAAAGAGCTATAACACTCATACAAATAAATATTGATAGATTACACATTTTAAATTTAACATATTAAAACACCTGTATACACGTATTTATTAATGTAGCCTGTAAATAAATACAATCTATTGATATCTAATGTTCAATAATCAAAATATTGTGTTATACATCGACCAAGTTCGTATAGCTATGATGGTAAAATGACGAAACTAATTTGGAATGGAAGACTAGAAAGAAATAATGTCTGAAAGACAAAGACTTTGACAGGAGGTACAGGTGTAAAGAAGTACAAGCAGAAGGCAAAGAGGCCAATAAAGTCCACTCTCCGATGGCGAATGAAATAAATCGTTGAAAAAAAACTTGCAAAATGTATACTAAATATCTAAAGTACAAAATCAAAATTATGTAAACAAAAACCAATTATTAGGAAACTGTTATAGGAAGCTCTACATACATGTCTGTACTATTTATTAGGTTCACTCGAAAGTTAAACGTGTGATTTTGGGTTAATTTGTGTCAAATAAAACAGCTAGGCTTTGTTACTTCGTTTAGCAAATGTACTACGTTCTTTTAAAAAGCTTGTCAAGCTGACATATTTTACGGTAGCTAATTTTTTTTTGTTTTTAAAAGCCCACTGCCACCTAGTAGCATCGTCACCCTTTTAGACAAACCTATTATGAAATTTATTTGTAGTTTGTTCGTCGTATTTTTACAGGAATTAAAATACATGAACGACGTAAACATAAATCTTAAATTCACCAGCACGGTATTTTTTTTCTTTATGCGTAACATCACAAGAGGAAGGTAATTTGCACTTTAATGGGCTTGTAAAAGAACAAAGTGAAAGTTCCGTGTTATAATGAATGGAGTCAAAATTTACCGCCTGAGTTCTCATTACAATCTTTGTCCTCTGCGTATTCACATTTAATTTTAAATTGAGCATCTTTACATATACTGTAGGATCAAATTCTAAAAAATACCAATATACTAGGGGTATAAAATACAGTTTAAGATCTTGTTACCTTATTGTTAGGTTGGCCTGGTATCAATTTCTTGTTTTATAAGTATTATTACTGTAATTTGAAAACGTAGTCTGCATTTAATACATACACGTTACATATTATAAGATTTGTAGGTATTCTATAACACTACAGCCATGTACTGTCATGTACACTACAGCCATTAACCTTTGTCATTTGATAAAACGCTATGTTATGTTTGAAAAAAGCAAGTAACATTTAATGTTGTCTACTGTTTGTCTTTTATCTACCAAAGAGTAATCACAAATATTTTAATAACCCTCCGACTGTCCAATGGTGAATTTATCGGTGCCCCTGTCATTTTTGCGATTTTGCAGACATTTTTTAAAGAATTCGCAGTAAATTTCAGGTTGGATGAAACCCATAAATATGGACATTCAATTTATTTGTAAAAGACAGGAGAATCTGAAAATGGTAAAATAAAAAAGTTAAGAGGGTTGGTGTCATTGGAAAAGTGAAGAAATTAAAAAATTGGAAGAAATTTTAACCGAAATTTCAAAAGTAAAACTTTGATTTTTTAGGGGCAGCTGACAAATGTACTTTGGAAATCAGATTCCCTAGGTAGAAAGGTATAACAATCATGAATCAAATTGTGTGTGTAAATTACATATCATTACATATAATAGAATTACAAAATTTATTTCTGAATGAAATAAATAAGCCTATTTACAGGTATTATTTAACTTTAAGTGATCAACAAAATGTTTCATACTTCGTTATGTTATTGTTTTAAATTTACAATACAAACAACATATTTACATTCGGTGCCTTGTTCGGGAGATTTCATTGATAAGATATTGTTTACAAGTATAACTTAGCACACATGATTTGAACCTGGTTCAACACAATTTAATAATAACCTATCTATTAATTGGTAACACTTTTTTCCAATTATATTCAATGAGATTTCAATAACAGTCAACCGATACGCTATTGGTAAACACTTGAAATTATACAATACATAAAACGCTTTTACAACTCAAGAAATACCTAGTGATGTTGAGGTTTACAAAAAGCAGCTGTTACATTTAGAAACAAAACACAGCTGAGAGCTGACATTTGTTTTGTTTGCTTTCCCAGTCTCAGCTAATGTGGTGACATATTCGCTTTATCGCCCACCTGTTCTTGCTTGTCGACAAGTTTAAAGCGTTGGAAGAAGATTGTTTATGAGGAGATTCCTTCAGTTTATTAATCTAAAACATTTGATTATTAACTTATCTCTAATTAAATTTGTAAAATAATTTAAATTTAAATTTATTTATTTCAATGCTACAAAACAAATAAAGTTTTAGAAAACATTTTAATCGGAATAATTTAATGTAAAAATATAGCTAGACGCATATTGGCATTAATGCTTCAAGAAGTTTAAGAAAGTTAGACAGTTATTTTAACTCATTCTAGATACAGAAAATGTTTATACTTATATTACACTTCAACAATTACATACAATATAATTTTAATATACCGGAAGTGATAGATATTTAACTAAGATTTTGGTGTAAGGTTTATCCGAAAAAAGTGAACAAATTGAAAACACATTCACGAAAACATTTGTTTTTTCCCTTTAAACATAATATTCAGCCATCAAAAATTGAGTCTTGATAGAAAAATTAAAATAAATAATCCCTAAATAAAAGCGTTAGAATTTAATTCTTCACAGGTAGTCCACGTTTTAAACCTGCAATGTCTAAGACGGTGTTTAGAATAATACTTGGGATTTTAAAGCCATAACTTGACTATATTGCTTATATGTACCCCCCAAAACTTACAGCGCGACAACCCAAGTTTCTGATGCTGTAGATTAAGCTATGCCTACTGTAGGTACTGTAGACTACACACAAAAAAAACTTAATTAATTTGTCTTAATTTGTACATAAGTTACCATATCCTAAAGTTTTGAGGGTGTTCTTACAAACACCATGAACCATTGAATTATATTTAATCAAAACCTGAAATTGATCTAAGGAAACTTAGTTTATATAATATATTATAACAAATTCTTCAAGTCTACAGTTTATATTCTCGAGCTTCCCGATGATACATTCCCCTCTTCACTGGCGCCACCAAAATGTCAAAACTTCCCTTTTGTTAAATGTTTCCTACTTTATTCAGGACTGGATCAACTATTTACAAAGCATAATAAATGCCGTTTGTATATTTCCAGATTACTATTCGTTTCATGCGTGATTTTTTATAGATATATTTTGTATATATATATTGTACAAACAAAATTGATAAATAATCTAACAATTTATATTTTAGTTGTAAATTATAACACCATTTAAAATATATAAATTACTTTATTTTACGTACGAACATGTAATTAACTTCTATGAGTGATTATATAAGGTTACGAATAACCTATTTTCATTACATTTCCTTGAGTCGAGTATAATAGTATTGAAATAATCTAGATCTGTTAGATTAAAAAAAAAAAAAAATTGTTGAGTTCAAGAATCAAATTTTTTAATTTTAGGTAACGATTTTGTTTAAGTAATGGTTTTGACAGGTTAACTACACACTGACCTATTCGTAACATATCTTGGTAGATATTAGCTACCAATAATTTATAAGAATTTGCGGAGGGAGGATTAAAAAAGCATTAAGATTGCTGTTTGAGTTTTTGCCTAAATTTTTGAAGATAGTCAAGCAGTATTTAATTTTTTGAGCTCTTTAATCATGATAGTGATATATTATAAAGGGAAAGGGAAATATTATAAATCATTTAAGGGAAATAACTACGATTAAAGGTGCCTTATAGTTTCGTACTCCAAATTTTCCCAGATATTTGGATGGCGTCATTCTATAATTTATCTGAAGCACTATAACTACAAACGCTTCGTCGAAATCGTTAAAGATTTTGTTAAGACATTTGATTTTTTTTTAATTTTAGTGAATTTGTTTTTATATACCTTATAAAATAAACAATTCAAAAGAATAAAAACACTTACCATGTAAATACACATATAAATACACTTGGATACCAAATTGTATTAGAATCGGACCATTGAATTCCTATCCCATTGTTCCTAAGCAAGTACCCATCGAAACAAATATACAGATAGACATAGTTTCGAAACCAAGTATTTTTGGTCCAGGAAGCATCAACACCAGCATTTCTACTAAATTAAAACTCAAATATTCAAACGTTGACGAAAAAATACTTGCTCAATTTATGGAG
Source organism: Allygus modestus (assembly GCA_963675035.1). NCBI lineage: Eukaryota > Metazoa > Arthropoda > Insecta > Hemiptera > Cicadellidae > Allygus > Allygus modestus. The sequence continues at coordinate 392,885,241 of OY776112.1, read as the reverse complement.
GAAAAGATCTTTACAGAGCATGCTTAGTCATATAGTTGTAACCTTTAAACACCCCATTTATTACTAACTTTCCATTTTTCTCTACTTTCGATACCCCTATCGTTCAAAATACGACCCGGTTCCGATTATTTCGCTCCGTAATAAAGATGCATGTTTCATTACAACCGTGTTGGGGCTACAATCGAGGCAGATGCAGTGTCAGGTTTTGTGGCGCATGATGGATGGCAAGAGAGTCAACTTTTAATATCCGCTTGTTAACGACTTGCCATCACCTGAACATGATATCTTGACTCCAAAAAACATCCCTTTGTCCGTAGAAAAAGTGTGTGCTGCTTTAACTCGCGTCTAAATATTTTAAATCGAGCCTGCAAAAATTGTTTTTGATATACGTGTTTTTATTTGTTCCTAATGAAACCAATCAGCAAATGAAAATGTTATTAAGTATTTGAAATAACCCCTAATTGTATATTCATTTCGCTTTTGATTGGTAAATCGTGGTGCTTCAACTTTGAAATATACAATCCGTTTTAAAACAAAATTTGTTGTAATCTTTGCATCGTAAAGTTTTCATACAGTTTTTTGCAGATATATTAGTTTTACAACTATAAATTTCATATAATTAGATTCACTGAAGGTAAATAAACAATCAAGCTTGCTAAAAAACACAAAAAAACAGAAAGTTTATGTACGGTTTATCATATCTCATTTGTTTTTATTTTACTGCAAAATGACCCATCTAATCTCGCTGGAAGCATTGCTTTGAACTTTCCAATCGCACATGACGCATCGCTGTGAACCATCCTTGTATACTAATGTTATACATTTTTCATTGATCAGACCATTTATACAAAAGTCCGTCAGAAACTATTCTACACATTTTGTATTTTAGGTTTTAACTTGTTGTAGCTCGGAACATCAAACATTCCGAACATAGGAGTTTTATGTGCCTGAGAACGAAGAAGTTGTATAGGAGTTCTATTTTAAATAGTACAACAAAGCGTACTTTACACCTCGCACCTAGTTCATGTTAAACCTATTAAACAACCCTTTTTATGTTACACTAGCTGTGTACCCGTGCTTCGCAACGGACGATTTGTGGTACTTACATAGCACTTTAATTTTTCATTATCAATATATTTATTACAGGAAACAAAATTCCCAAGGAACCAGTGTGCTGGTAACGATGCTCTTTTCCCATAGAAAGTTTTTTTTCAGTTACCCTTGCTTCATTAACTTAACAAATTTTAGCAGATATTTACAGATTATTCACACTCTATTTACATGCAATCAAAACTATCTTTCAGTACTGTACAGGGCTTATGCTCGACAGAAAAAGCTCTTAGGTGCTAAGAACCTCTCTGTACACTACATTCTTTGTTCTTCTTTCTGGTTGCAAAATAACCAAGCTGCCAGGAGAGCTCACCCTTGAACACGCCACATACAGTTGGCCATGAGCGAAACAATCACTTCTCAGATCCACACCAGCTACTTTCAAACTCTGCCCCTGAGCCTTGTTGATTGTCATAGCATAACAGACCCTCAAAGGGAATTGCAGACGTTTAAACTGAAAAGGGTAATCTGATGGAATAAGAGGAATTCGGGGTATGAATACAGTTTCGCCTTGGCGCCATCACCAGGTATAATATTAACCCTATGAGGGTTTAAAGCGCTATAAACAAACACACAAACGCTAGATAGCTAGATCGCTAGATTAGGGAAAAGAGCCAATAATGTGTTGTTTTTGTTGTTTTGTGAGGTTCCAGTGGGCGGGAAAGTCCCTGGCCCACTGAGGCTGCTTTAGGGCGCTTGGGCCCTCTTCAGCCGTCGGATAGGGTTGGTTGGTGAGGGGGAGATCGACGCACTGCAACAGGACCTTTTTTATTATTTTTTTTCGTTGCCTGCTACAGTGGCCAGGGAATGGGTTGTGGTTGGAGGTGAGCACACTGCAACAGGACTTTTTTATTATTTTTTGTTTTCGTTGCCTGCTACAGTGGCCAGGGAATGGTTAGAGGTGAACACACTGCAACAGGACTTTTTTTTGCCTGCTACAGTGGCCAGGGGAAGGTTTGGGGGGAGGAGAGATGAACACACTGTGACAGGACTTTTTTTTTGTTTTATAACGAGTGCCTGTCACAGTGGTCAGGAGTGGGAGCTAGGCTAGGTTTGCATGGGGTTTAGTGGTGGGGGTTATGGTTCGGGCTGCTGGTCTAGGTCGGCAAGGTGGTGGATAGTGAGGCTGGGGCGGTCAGTAAAGTAGGCTTGGAAGTAAGGTTGGAGGATGTCGGAGGTGCGGGCTTTGTCAAGGTAGGTGATGTTGAGGTGGTGGAGGAAGTCTTTGAGTCTCGGGATTGAGTGGGCCTCGTAAGCCGTGTGGTTACGGGCCCAGGGTGGGAGGTGGGAGGCAAGGCGGAGGGCGCGTCTCTCAGTGGCCTCGAAGCTGGAAAGGAAGCTGTTCGGGGCGGATAGAAGGAGCGGGTGGGCGTAGGTTAGAACAGGGCGGATGACTGCGGAGTACAGGCGGGCAAGAATGGGTTTGGAGCAGCCACGGCTGCGGTGGTTGAGGATACGGAGGGCACGGAGGCGGGTGGCGGCTCTCTTTTTGGCTTCACGGAGATGAGGGACGAAGGAAAGTCGGGAGTCAAGGGTGACACCTAGGTAGGTGCAGGATGTTTTCAGGGGGAGACGGACATTGTTGAGGAAAATTGGATCTCTCTTGGTGCGGGAGAAGCGGCGGGCGTGGAAATTAAAGAAACAGAGTTGGGTTTTGGATGCATTGAGGAGGATGCGCCATTTTTTGCAGAAGGAAAGGTAATTCTGGAGGGTTTGGGAGGTTTTCCGGATAAGGGTGTCATGGTATCGTTCGGATATCCAGAAGGCGGTGTCATTAGCAAACTGGGCAAGGCCACAGGAGGTGTCGGTGGGATTGCGTGGAATAGGGGCAGGGAGGTCACGGACATAAAGGATGTAGAGGAGGGGGCTGATGGCAGAGCCTTGGGGGACGCCGGCACGCAAGGTGAAGGGAGAGGAGAGGGAGCCACGAAATCGGACCTGGGCCGAACGGCCGTCGAGGAAGTGGGATATCCACCTGATGATAGGAGCGGGGAGTTGGAGGTCCAGTAGCTTGACAGGAAGGCCGTTGTGCCAGACGGTGTCTGGACATCCATGCGGGCAAGGATTGAGGGACGGTGGAGGGCGTTGTTGGTCTGGAGGCATGTAACGACCCGCAGAAGCTGGTCGTACATGTTGACTCCGGGACGGAAACCGGCTTGGGTGATGGGGAGGAGGCCGAGTGTATTGAGGTGGAGGTGGATCCTGGAGGCGAGGACTTTCTCGAAGAGTTTCGAGAGGGTGGAAGTGAGGCTGATGGGACGGTAGTTGTTAGGATTCCGGGGATCTTTGTGGGGCTTGGCAAAGAGGATGACATGGGCGTGCTTCCAGGATCTCGGGGAGAAGCCCAGAAGGAGGACGGAGGTGTAGAGGGTGGCAAGAAGAGTGACAAGAAGTGGGGGAGCTTGTTTGAGGAGGAGGTTGGAAATGCCGTCAGGACCAGGGGCAGTGTTCCGGAGGTGCTTCCGCTTGAGGTTGATTTCCTGGGTGGTGATTGGGAGAAGGAGGTCATGGCGAGGGATGTCTGGCACGATGGAAGCAAGTGGGTTGAAGGTGGCAGGTTGTTGTGTGACTTGGACGTTCACCTGGTTGAAGTGGGCCTCATCAAAGTCAGGATGGGATGGGACAGAGTGAATGGAGGACAGTGTATCTCGGAAAGCCTCGGCCATGCCTTGACTATCGGAGATAACGGTGTCGTTCACAAGGAGGGGAGTAGAGGGGGTTGATGGATTGTTGTAGTGCTTGACGAGGCGCCAGAAACTACGGGGGTTGTTGGAGAAGTCGGAATCTGCCTTCTCGCATACCTTCTGAGCCCTGGCGTCCTTAAATGAGCGCATGGTTGCTTTCACGCGTTCAACCAGGGCCCTGTAGGTGTCGTGAAGGTAGGGGGAGGAGGGATCTCGGAGGAGGAGTCGACGGGCACGACGTTTCGCCTTGATGAGACCCAGGATGTCTGGTGGGAGTCTGAGGGGGGTATGGAGGACCCGTTTGACCGGGATGGCAAGGTTCTTTGCGGAGAGGATGGCGGAAGTGATGGTGGAGTGGAATTCTTCGACTTGGGCAGGGGTGTTGGGAGGTGGTTGTTGGGTGAGTGGAGTCAGTGTGGCAGTGAGGTGTCTGGAATAGAGGTTCCAATCCGCATTTCCATAGTCTGTGACTTCGAAAGCTTCATGGTGTTCGGACTTGTAAGGGTAGGGGGTGATTTTGAGGTCAAAGATGAGAGGGATGTGGTCGGAGCCAAGGTCGAAGCCGGAGGTGATGTTTGTGATCTTTCGGGAGAGGGATGCAGAGGAAAGGAGCTTGTCAGGGGAAGTGGGGACCTGGCCTTCATGGGCAGGGTACCTGGTGGGTGGGGTCATGTGGTGCTGGAGGCCGGAGTCGGTCAGGAGTTTTGGGCAAATATGTAATTGTTGTAATTTACTCACTGGTGAGAACTACATATAAATATTACAAATTTTACTTTTAAAAACGAATTAAAATTATATTTTTAGTTATGAATCAAATTATGACCAAACACAGAGATTTTTTTTCAGCAAATAATATCAAAATTAGCAATTAATTTAATTTTAATAGCTAAAAGTCTGCACACTGCAATGTGAACAGCGATTAAACTTATATGGACTACATTATCGACACTGTTTTCAATTCCAGCCGCCACCGCACGCTCACGTTGGCACGTTTTGCTAAATAACTCGGAAACCATAAGAGAAAGACAAAAAATGTATAGGACAAAAAATGTTTAAAATTTATTTCCACACTAACGTTTTTCAATCAGATTGAAGGTAGGTTCACTTGTTTAGGCGATAGTGTACAGGAAGTACAGTCCTATTTTTCCTAAAACTTCAACCCCCTGAAAACCACCCTAAAATTTTGAATTTTGTAAAACCCGTTCTTAGTGGGTGCCTACACCCTAAAAGGAACGTCCATGCAAAATTTCAAGGTTCTAGGTCAAGTAGTTTAGGCTGTGCGATGATACGTGAGTGAGTGAGTGAGTGAGTGAGTCAGTGGATTTGACAAATATATAGTAGATTTGGAAAATTGGTTTGGTAATTTTTAAATTAGAAAACTTTTATTACACGTGTTATGGATGATAAATGTCGCGTATATTTTAACTTGTAATACAATTTACATAAACAAAAAAAATCTTTGCAAAATTTTGCAAAAGGAATAAATACACGTTACGTAGCTTTATAGAAGTCTAGCTCAATTGAGACAAACTCTTGTTATGCATTCGTTATTCAAGACCCGCAATAACACTCGACATGCAGACTATTTTATGTCTTAGTTATTTTTAAGTAATTTATCTGATAGCATTAATTTATTCAGAATACCATTCTCATTACAAATTAGCTTTTTTAATAATTTTCTGATATATTTTCACACACTTATTGTAAAAAATTAATCGTTAAACATACCTTTTTTAGTTTTACACTAAAATAAAATTACAACTTTATTTTATAAATTTATGATGTAAAATTTATAAACGTCTAAGCTCAGTAGAAGCCAACGCACGGACCTAAATCGAATAGATGCTATCGGGTTAAATTTACGACCCTTTAAAAGAGTTTTCTTTTGAGTCAATGTTATGTCTGGGTTTTATTTTCTTGTTTACTTTTTCTAAAAGTCTTACACAATCTATGTCGTCAGTTTTTTAATATAATATGGATTTAATTGTGTGAAACACATTCTGATAATTTATTGGAATGGTATAAAATAGTTACTGAATTATGTTTTCGTTGGTTTCGATACTTGTTTGAAGTTAGACTGGTTTTGGAACAATATTAAAATGTTTGATCTTCGAGCAATTATTAATCATAATATCAAATATAACACTGTCAAACATATCACACATATTATACTAGTAAAACGTAACACATATATCACAAATATTGCGTATTTGAGACATGTTACGCACGTTATACATACACATTTATTTATATTGTCTAAACCACATTTAAACACTACGCTCTCTTGGAATAAATCTTGTAGCTAAGGTGAGAAAGGCAGCTCTTGAAATAATTTTACTATATTACTACATAATTATTTATTAGTTTTCTATATTTGTTAATTTAACATTAGATATAATAGAGTGTTAACAAATATTTGTCACCACACTACGCTGTAATCACCTATTTTCGGAACGTCATTTGAATACCGAAAGTAGAGTTTTTCCGCCCAAGGGTCGAAAATGTTCGGCCCTAGGGCCGAAAATCAGCTGATCTATTTAGCCAGTGTTGCCAACTTGTTTTCAAGCGTAAACGACGTTACCTGGTTAATATGTGAGTACTATTTTGTGTTCTTGGTTGAAACACTGGAAAAAATAACAACAATATTCAAAACATTGTACTATTGATGTTTTGTTTATTAGTTAACTGTTTTTAGTCCGAGATTGCATGAGGCCGCTCGTGTTTTATGATCGATCACATTTAACCCGTTAATAATTGTAGTATGGTGAAAAATAGCGTTCACACCTCTGCCGAAAGGGTTTTGCATAGCCCTCTTACGATTATGACCTCGACTTCGTCTCGTTCATAAAACACGATCTCGGGCCAGCAAAACCCCACTTTCGGCCCTTGATGCGAAATATACTATTACAAGTTATAAGTAAGCTTGCTAATTTTGTATGTGGGTGTTTATACTATTTAAGTAGCTAGTCATCATTCCTTCAAAGAATAATTGTTACTAAGTTCCTATCCATCCAGATATTCCGCAAGATTCAATTGCAGGCAGTTCCTATGACGCTAGTGCTATTAATTTCTAACAAAATCATTGTTCTCAAAACCCTTGGACACAAATGAACTTATTATATTTTACAAATCAAATTAAAAATTTAAATCAAACAATTATGTCGTAAACAAAATTATTTGGGGGGAAAACAAATTTGTTGTACTTGCGTAAGTGGAATAAATCACCGGTATAAATTAAAATGGGTTGAAGTGGTAAACAAGTGGCTGTAAGGAAGCTATTAACAGACACACGCTCCCTCCTTACCCCCCCTCTCCTACCAACCCTCCCCCTCCCTTTCGCAGCCCTCTTAACGACTGACTCGGGAAACAGCACCCGGATGACAATGACATTATGGTTTTATTTTAACTTCCTCTCCTATTATGACTCTAGAGAAATTTAAAACCATTAATTAAAATGTAGACACTATTTTAAGTTGTCTTTATGTTACGCAATTGTCTACACGTATTAATTCGGCGCTAATGACAGTTTTAGAATTTAATCGTTACAGTTGGTCGGAATTAAATATACTATTTTATTTTCAGTAAAATAATTTAAAAAATGGAATAAATTTAATACTAATTTTTTTGGTAATGTTTAGTGTCTGAAGAAGATAATATGAGGACTATAGAATATTAGGTTAGCTTAATTTCTGTTATGTTTTAAAATGTTTAGACAATAATTAAATAAAAAACTCACTATTCCAATTAATAAAGTTTAGTCTGAATGATATATTCGCAGCAGTATTTGTTGTTAAATGCCCTTACAATTTTACTACAACTAATAGACTTTCAAGGTAAATTACTATAGTAACACCTGAACTGTAATGTAATATGCCATTCACAAATACACTCCTTACAATTTAAGATACACATGAGCTCACATTAAAAACCATACTCACATAAGAGATACATTAAATATGTATATAACAGCTTATGTGGTGGTCGTAAAAAAAGTCAGAATGTGTTTTATTTACTCGTTCCTTCGTCGGAATGTGCAGCCATTCAAGGCTAGTCTAAGAAATTATGTGAAAGCAATTTGTGCACTGTTATACATATTGAAGAAATTATGCAAATTAAGAATGTTATGAAAAATCATTAAATTAGGAAATAGTTGGAAAAGTGATTTTTAAAATGGTAGTCTTAATTTTCAAATTTTGTACTGATTTAATCTCCTATCAGACTGAGCATTTACTACTCAAGTAATGTTTCATTATTGATATATTACTTTTCATATTCACTGTAATTTTTGTTATAAAATTGTTTGATAAAATAACATAAATAAACTTGTCTAACTATTAAGTTGTAATAAACTGTAAAATTTTGGACATTTTAATTTATGTATGACCAAAAATACATAAAACGTAGTTCTATTCAGACAAATTATAGTATTATAAAAAAAACATATCAAAGCCATTGGATTGATACACGAATGAAAAAATTCCCGCTCGACTGCGCTGGGGTATTGCAATCATGCATATTCTATTAAACAACATTGTTTTTATTTAGCAATGAATAAATTTATTTTTTCAGCCCTGAATTTAACAATACACTAAAATTACAAAATCAGTTGTCACTTGTAACTAAAATAGTATAATACTGAGCAAATATTCAATTAAAAAATTTAGAATCTATTTCAGTAGAGATAACATCGCCTACATTTACTATTTTTGCTTGCTCTGAAATCCCCTACAACTTTCGGTATCAGCAAAAAATCTCACATAGGTTGAAAACATAATTTAGTAGTAGACGTAAGTGAAAAATAAACTACATCTAAATAAAATTCAAAACATATTACAAATTTGTAAATAAAATATGTTTATTGAGCTTATTTACTTTAAAGCTATAATTTACCTAATATTTACTAATTATTTCTTAAAAGCGGTAAATATTGTAGCAAGAATAACTAATAATTAGTTCTACTATAAAAATGAAGTTTGTACGAAAATTTTATACGAGTAGCTTGAATATTCAGGAAACATTTATTAATATTGTTTTGAAACAATATTAATATAAGTTTGGTATCAAAATAGTTTTGTTACAAGTTTAAAACAATTTTAAAATTGTTTCGATATTGTTAGTAAAATCTCATGTTAAAATTGTATTAATACAAGTTTTAAACAATTTTGATACAAGTTTAAAATATTTTGATATAAGTAAATTTACTTGTATCAATATGATTTTAATATGAGTTTGTAACAATTTTAAAATTATATTGATAGTGTTAGCAAAATATTATATTAAAATTTTATCAGTACAAGTATCAACAAATTTTAATACAATTTTGAAATAACTTTACAAATTTAAAGCAAAGTTTCAAGTTTTTAAATGTAACTGTTTCAAAATTATTTCAATAGAAGTTTAAAAAAATGTATATACAAGTTTAAAACAATTTTAAACTATGTAAAACTATATAAAAGATTTCAATCTTTTTTGTAATGTTACCGGTACTTTAAAATAAAAATAAATACTGAGACACCACATAATAATCTAGGGACATTCTTAGAAAGTTCTGAATATGCCAGAATTATGAGAATATTCTAGGCACACTTCTCAGAACAATCATTTAGAACATTCTTTTCAAAAATCCTAGACAATATTCTAAAAATATCGGTTGGCATTAACGCGGTTGGGCCAATGAACCAATCGTTGGGTAGCCCGCTTTGACAAATCCAACCATAGCAGACTTTGGGCCAACAAAAGCTATTGTTGGAAAATCCTACTACATTATATGAATATTAATTATTACCAGTGAAAATGAACTATGAAACCAAAAAAAGGGTACTTCATTTAATCATTTTTACAGTGTTATTAAATGTAATATACATATACCGGTATATATATATATATATATATATATATATATATATATATCAACATTATATTTGTTATTATTATAATTATATTAAATACACTAATTTTCTCGTAATTTATCATATTTAATGACAAGAATAGATACATAAATCAAATTAACCAAATAATATGTTCCAACTTTTATTACTTTTATTTCATTGATTTACACGATTTGATTCACTTACAGGAATAAAACGAAAGTATTGTTAAGTCGTCCATGTAGACTGTCTACTGTAGACTGGATAATTTTTATATCCCAGTCCAACAACTATCATTCATGAGTCAGAATGGCCGAGAGGGTTAAGGCGCGTGCATTAAGCCAAAGATTTTAGGTTCAAGACTTGACTGTGACGCTGTCATTTTAAACTAAAATCCTTGTTAAAAATCTTTATTATTGGTTACCAAGCAATTATATTGAAATAACCTGCTTTTTTAAATGAGATAACCATTTAAATACATTTGTTTAAATATTGATATAGGTTCAAATCTGTATTAAAATTGTTTTTAAACAATATCGATATTGTATTCAAATTGTTTTAAAACTATATAAATATTAAAAAATATCCAAGTTTCGTTATATCGGTATGATTTTGTTACAAGTTTAAAATTGTTTTAATATTGTATTATAATTGTTTTGAAATAGTTTAATGCTACTTGGGTAGCTTCAAGAACAACTAGGCCTGGAAACCCCAGATACCGGAGAGATATAAATACATATACGTTTAAATAACCACTTGAAGAATAAAATTAACGCCTGCAATGTATAAAACCTTAAACATTAAAGGACAGTGAGTCTAAGCTCTTAGGGATATAACATTTTTTCTGAATTTTTCAAAATGAAGAAAACATAAAAACATTTTTTTAGATACATGATGTATTTTTGTGACTTTATCACCTTACAATTTTGTTTCCATTGATTTATATTTTATTTACATTATTGTATAATTTTTTATAAATTAAACATTTGTATTTTTAAATAAAAATCTTTGCACTATTAGACATCAAAATGTAACGTTTTCCCAGAGAATACGTGTCAATACAAGTTATATTAGAGACCCAGGTGTCGTTCAGTACTGGTGTTTTCCCCAGCAAAGAAGCCAAATTGGCCGAGGGCCACCACTTAGCTACTTGCCCAATCTCTTACTGTCTTATGCTCCTTTGATATATGGCTTTGTTGAATGTCAAAGGTTCAGCGTACGGTAAGTAGTTCTTTTACGTAATTCAAGTTTACTTTTATTAATTTATAAAATATTGTGAACGTATTTTTTCATTCGTGTTATTTACCGGGTTTATTCGATCAGTGTCTATTGCATTGGTGCTAATTTTGCATTTGAATACGGTTTTGAGCTACAGGACACTTATTTTATGATTTAATAAGCGTGTTTAAAACGAATAAGCTCTCATACAAATTAAAGTTATAAATTATCTTTTCATATCATATAAATTATATATTAAGATCTCTGGTTAAAACTGAGCTACTACCTAAGCTGAACTCGCTTTATATGAATCCATAAAAAAACTATATTTCCGTTTGGGTTTTAATTATTAATGGAAAGTTTTTTGTTAGAAATGTTTTTCCATTGAAACATTGATAATTTACTGTAAAATAATTCGTTGTGGAAATAATTTTATCACTTTCTATTGAAATTTAGTTCGTTATAATAGCTATCTATTCATATAATAAATATCTGGAAATGTTCAGCATTTTAATTTTTTTTTATTTAAATAAAAAAAGTTTAGTTTTAGGTTTGGTTTATTTTAACAATTACATAGAAACAAAAATATAAAATGGAGCTTTTTGTACTTTTGCGATGTCACGGAAAGATTTATAGTTACTATGAAAATAGAAGTGAAGCATTTTAATTCAAGCTTGTAGGAGTGTTACTACATATTAAAATAAACTTAAAATATACAATTGCAATTCTTATAACATTGTTATGAACTTTAGCCATACAATACTTTAGTTGAATAAATTAAAATAGTTTCAGAAAAACATTTAACATATTGTTAAAGGGTATTTGAAAAGGTTTAATACAACACTACTTCTGTCTTAATACAACATTTCACAATTTCCATCTTGTAATAAAATATTACAAGGATAATTAATATTCACTTTCAACAATTTGCGAAATTTAAATAAAGTTATAAGTGGCTAACAAGCAGCTAAGTGGCAACTTGTGGCTATCAACAGAAATACTCCTCCCTCCACCCCCCCCCCCCCACCGACACCCCTCCCACGTTAACCTCCTGCAACCACAGTAAAGGTCCCATGGCGGCTTCTGGGGGAGCTGTGACATTTATGGCTTTGTTTAGTCTAAGCAGCTATCTTCTAAATCCGGAATCGTCAAAATAACAATAACACAACTCATTTTGTTCCCAAAATAATGTTTAAAATTACCACGGATTTGCATAATATTTTCTTTTATGACATAGCTAAAATAAATTTGGAATAATACATGATCCATCAAAGCATATGAATCGTCCTCTTCAATAGGGATCCTGTTTACTTAAATAATATATAAAAAAATTATCAAGAAGACATTTATATACTTTTCTAAGTTTTATTACACTTTGAACATTTTATTCTATCATAGTTAAAATGTTTTCAGATTTTTCAAAACGAGATTGGCCAAAAGTATCTCAGTTATACCCTCATCCTAATATATTTATTTTTAGCGAATTTCCCCTACAGGAAAGAAGCTATTACCGTAGGTCTCATGGTAAGACTTAAGCCCGAGACCATGATAACTTTTCATTTTGAGGTCCCCAGATGACAAAAACACCATTAGTTCAAATTTGTATATATGTATAAATATATATATATATATATATATATATATATATATTTATTTATACATATGTGTGCGTCCGTAAGCACGATAATCTGGTAATAAAGGTCCGATCTTAATTAAATTTGGTACAAATGTGTAAAGCACCATTTATTTGAACGAGTTTGAAAACCAGACGAATCGCACCATCCGAAGGGAGTTTTTGGGGGGTTTTGTACCCCAAAAATGGGTTTTTTGGGGTTTCCACATGTAGTTTTTATTTTAATAAAATTTTAATTTTTAACATTGAATTCAGCATAAAAAACAATTTTGTATTTTGATCATTGCTCTACGTCATTGCTCTAGTAATTATTTACTGATATATTGAAAACATTGTATATATCGCTTATTTATAAACATAAACTGACGAAATTTGGTATATGGCTTCATCTGGTTGTGGTTCATTGTTGTTTGCACAAACAAAACAATTTTTCGCCTATGGTTCCCGTAGCAGCAAACCTAAGTACTTGGTCCCCATGTTATTCTTATGGGAAATAATTAAAATGTTATATATTGCTTATCTATTAATGTATATGGATGAAAATTGGTATTTGACTTCACTAAGATGAGTTCTATTGATATTTGTATAAAAAATCATTATTTTGTGTTCCTTGTTGCAGCAAACCTGCGTACTCATTCCCAATGTTATTCTTATGGAGAGTAATTAATATTTTAAATATCGCTTGTTTGTGAATGTATTTCTTATGAATCCTGTTAAGTGTTTTAATGTGTTATGTTATATATTCATTGGAAATTCGCTGATTATGCAGGTTTGCTGTAACGGGGGTATTTAGTAACTTAATAATTGTGTATTCCTGATGGTTTATTTTTTTTTAAGGAAGATAAAACTTTGATCAGTGACTTAGTATTTTTGCACGTGTTACGATTAAAAACAATAGATTTAAGTACCTGTATTCTATCCTAACACTTTTTAACTCAACATGTTCACATATCTACTTCGTGTTTTGTTTATAATCGTAAGCAACTCCTAAAGCTTAACCTATCTTGTATAAGATTTTTGATTATTTATTTTGCAAGGAAAGGGAAACAGTTGAACAAAAATCAAAGTAACCTAAAATAAAAGGCTAAGGAAAGCAGAGAAGTGTGAAGGTCTTAAACCTTTGAAGCACTTTCATTGATGTAGACAGTCCCAGGGGAACAGGGTGAAAAGACGGCTTGAGTTGTACGAGTCAGTTTAGGATTTCACACTTCGCGTTACTCTGGCTTGTGTTTATATTGCAGACAGTAATTCTCAAGAGGTAATAAATATTTCGAACATACTTTGGTTGATTTTAATGTGTATGTTGTTCAAACCATATATGTTAAAATGGCTTGCCAAGAGGTAAAATATTGAATGTGTTAAGACAATTAAGTAAAATTAAATATTTTACGACGTTTTTGTGTATCTTTAAAAATTCTTTCTATTTTTTGTATTCAAAATTTTATTTTTCTAATTCATAACTGAAGAAATACAAAAATGTATTTAAAAACTGTTTATTTTTGTGAGGCATTTTTCCAGCAATGCTCAGTAAACTTTTTAGACCCACGGTAAACGAAATGCGTTGTCTAATGTTATTATAATAGATTTCTTCCCTCTGTTATTTCTCAATAAATTTCAATAAAATCTAAAATATATTTGAGTATGTATAATGGCTTGCTCCCTTTGAAACCACCAAACACAATATCACTCTCTAATACCTCCAAAAATAAATTTTAATGAAGATTACTGAAAAAAGTTCTATAAGACGCAAGGAGCAACAATGGGGTGGTTTAGTTCATTTTTGCATAATTATACAAAAATTATTACTTGTATAATTTATACACATTAAATATCAACCGTTTTGTGATCATAGAGGATTTACAGGGGAAATGTAAGTGTCAGTTTTCTGTTAACTTATATTTCGTATTTACGTGATTCTTAATCGGCGAGAGAGGAGTAAAATATTACGTGTAAACTCAGTTGTTGGGTGCAACAATACGAAACTAAATGACTGAGAAAGGGCTAACAGGCGGTTAAGAGGCTTACTAGAACCTATTAACAGGAACACTTACCCCCTCCCCAACCCCCTAAGAGGGAGGGCGTTGTCCCTATTGTCCTGGAGTGGGGAATGGAATGTGTTAAGACGATAAATGCATAATACTGCATGTTATTCTTATTTTTGTCATGCCGGAATTGTATTATTTTACATAATTTGTTATGTAAAAATAGAGAAATAGTAAGTATGCAAATATTTAAATGAATAAGTATCTTTGTCAGTAATTGATTACAACTTAATATTTGGTAGTATTATTAGAACCATTGTACAACATTATTGTTTATTTTTACTATTAAAAAATCAAAATAGAAAACAATTTATATTGTAGTTTTAAAAGGTAATGGATACAGAGCGACATAAATTATCATTATAAACAGTAATAAACAAACGACATTACTTATATGAAAAGTACCTTAGTATAACTTGCATTTATTTTGATCTGGTAGCCAAAATTGCATATTTTCAATGTACGAAAGTTCTGCAATCCAGTCCAGAAGCTAAAAGGTAGGCTATCTCTAATAAGAGACAATTAATTTTCACCACTATGTCCATTATAAGATTGGTCTAACGTTAGCATCATGTTATCTGTTAGAGTAATCATGATTAAACTTTATACGGAATAGAATAAAAGATTTTGGTTTGTTACAAATTACTAATGAGCCAACTTTACAAACTGTAAGACACATATTTTGTACATAATTCAATTTAAATTAGATAAAAAATGTATCATAATAATATCTCTAATTTTATAACGTTAAGTAAAAACAAACACAATCAACTCAATCCTACTTTATGATTTTAGATTATTCGTTAATAACTGGTATATAAAATGACAAAAATGTTGCTGGATACGCCTAGTTTCGATCAGATCACGTGGTCAGCGTTTAACTTTGGTTTAACTTGTTTAAAAACCCATCATTAATTTTACCATGTTTGAGCTCTTCTGATAAATTAGTGTTATTTTAAATCTAAAAATTTACTTAATCTTATAAAATATGTTACTGAAATATATGTATTCTTCCTCACAACTTAATCAGTAACTATGTATAAGGTTCTTACTGCGTAAGAATTAATATTCGTATATATATAGATAAGAAAACCCCTCAAGCCAAATCTGTATAACAATAAACACAAGGTTTTGTACGAATAATGTTTCCATATTGTAGGTAATAAGAGATGTCAATAAATTTCCATAGGGCTCTATCCCACTAGTTTTAAAATCTCAATTTTCTTATTATGAACATTCTCTTTTATTTTATAAGGTGATAACTAACATACATACACTATTCAAAATGGTTTAGAAGTTTAAAGGTTTAAGTAGCATTCAAAACTGGTTTATTCCCGGGTCCTGTTCCAGCTAGCACCTAATGTATACTGTAATTACCTATTTGAATTATTTGTTATATCTAAATAATTAAAAATAATTAGGTTAATTGAAGAGGGACGCAGTGAAGGAATCTATGAATTAGCAGAGACATTATCGATCCATTGTCCGTCAAGGTGTTGATATGTGTGTTCGTCACGCAATAACGTGAAACGGCTCAAAAGATCGTTTTTAAATTTTACACAAGTGACTTCCGATACAGTTTACGCTACCATCTCAAAAATGGAACACATTAACTTAACCATTTAAAAAAATTAACGTTCAAAGCTTGTTCAATTTCCATAAGGTAAAGCATTGAACAATGTAACTGTGAGTAAAGTGGTAAAGTGTCAAATACTAAAAAAATGTTTCGTAATGACAATAAACCGCTTACAAATGACCTTATTTAAATGTCTTATTATGAAATAAATAAATCACCGTACGCTCAATAAGAATTTATTCCATTTATTAAATGTTTTTGAAATAAAACTAATACAAGTTATATAAATAAAGACAAAGATCTCCTAAAAAGAGAGGAAGTTCATAGTTTTTCCCGCTAGATTGCAGCATCCAATTGTTGTATATTTATTTTTACTAGCTGTGTTCAGTTTATGAAATTTTGGCAGTTGACGAAGTTTTTACTAAGACTTACATTATTAGTAGTAACTTTCATATACATTTACTGAGTTCGCTAATCCAATTCAAGAATATTGGAGCGTACTCCTAGTTTAAAAGAACTTCAATGAGTAAGAAAAGGTACAACATTTCCTCACGTGTTGTTGGTTCAAACTGACGAATTTAATTATTGGTCAGTAATTTTGTACACCGATTATTCATTATTTAAAACATAGCTGCTATACAATTTTGAGGACAGATTTTAACTGTTAGTTTTTTTTTAATTACTCCAAATCATCTCACAATCAGTTCTTTTAAAATTCTTTGGAGAAGTTGAAACAAATTAAGAGCCATAAATTAACATAAAGGCTGAAAGCATCACTAAACACGTAAGACAGAAAACACAGTTCGAGCTATTGAACGTTGATTGGTGGAAAATGAATAATATAGTTAATTTTCTCCTCCTATACTGAAGACGGGACACTAAATATGATCGAATATTACATATAAATTGGCAATATACAACACTTACATGTACTAAATTGTATAAAACTATTCTACGGTAGAGTATCTGATTAAAATATAGATCTCGTGTAGTATGATCGTGTTTACATTTATAGTGATATAAATAATATACATTAAAGCTGTCCAAAATCCTGGAAACATCCTATAAATCAAAAGTAGAAAGGTATTTTTTATTTAAAATAATATATACCAAGATATTTCATATTCAAACTATTGACTAAAAACGTAACATCGATTTGGCTTTAAAAATTCCCTAATATTTGGTAGCGTAAACTTTTTTAACCGTATTTATAATAATTAAACATTGCAACACATAAATTTAAAACAGTCCTAAAATACATTTTGCATGTGTCTTTGTAACAATTTTAAGCACTTTATAGCAATTTGTAACGTATACAATATTATATTAAAATCGCAATGATAATCGTCATGAGCTTTTTAACTTCTGATGATTATTTATGGTTAATAATACCTCAACAATTTAATTTTGACAATACAATATAACAATGGGTTTAGTTACAACTTTTAATTTAATCGTTAGTCATTCAAAACTACAGAAGATAACTATAACCTTAAATAAAATAATCAACCTGATTCTCCTTTAATTTTAGCAACACTTAACGTAACACACGGTATTGTTACCTGTGCATAAAACATCGACAGTGTAATTTTGTTGTTGTCAATATCTAAGCATGCAAATAACTGTACAAACATCACAGAAACAGACAAACCCTACCAATGAGGGGCAGCCATGATGTAGGGGGAGGGAGGGGGTGCCGGTAATGCACCATGCATATGCATCACATATCCCTGGAACCATTACCTCGGGCATTGGCTAGTCCACTCGAAATACTTTGTTATGATTTTCTGTTGAGTTTTTTGATGAATTTTTGTATTGTTATGTTTTTAAATGTATAATCAAGAATCGGATATTTATAAAGACAATACTTTTGGCCAAAATTAAGTATTTTCGGTAAACAAATTAAAATCTCAACTGAAAAATATAACTTTTTTATACGATTGACGTTTTATTACTGCTACTAGAATTTTTCTATTTATTGCATTACGTTTATATATACATTAAACATTTATATAGAAATACAAAATACATATTTTTTCTTTATAAAAATACCCAAAAATGTATTTTAATTCTTAATAAATCACTATTGCATGAATTTAATGTTATGTTTTCATATTTACTTTACCTAATCGTTTTTAGCTTCTGATTTCCTATCTAAAATATTAGAAAGGAACCTTTATCACAAATTTCGTTCAGTTATATTAGGTAGTAGTAGTAGTTTGTAAACTTTCTGCCTTACTATTAAGGACAATAAAATAAAAATATACTTGTACCCAAAACATTTCCTAAATAAAAAAATACAGTATCTGAGAAATAAAAATGCCGTTGATTTGGAAAAGGTATATAATACGTATTTTATTCCATTAAAAATATTCTTTCCCATTTTGGAGTAGATGTACAGGAAATGTATCGAAGCTAGGGCCAACGATAGTAACAAGCATTAGTATGCAAGGGTGGCGCTCAGTAATGCGTTGAGTGGGGGTGAAAAAATCCAGTTTCACATTTAGTAAAAACATGAATAAAGGATTTTTTATTTTTCCTTTTTTATAAGACTATGCACTTATAAGTAAAATTAAATACATTACCAAGTTCAACTTATTCAAAACTTACCAAAAAATATGAAATCTGTGCTGTAAAATATCTGGTTCTAAGGTTTAATCAGACCAACTAACCTGAAAAACAGATGTTTACATAAGTAAAATAAATTAATCGCAGTTATCTGCACAGTAAACTAATATTTGAAACATATACTGCACAACTCTAACTGAAAACTGAAAACTGAAAATAAAAACCAAATATTTTCATAAATTTCCCTACCGTACATACAATTTGTTATGGTAAATAGTGTAACCATAACATGACTGAGTGTGCATTTCATTTAATTTAGTTTTGGCATCTTCATTTGTTATAAATTGACGTTCAAAACTAAAAACACAGTTTTTTTCAGTAGAGTATGTGAAATTGAACTTGTTCATTATTGGGAATTTATATCACAAGTTATATATAAGGCATTGTTTAAGAAACATAGACATTTGGTACATCACAGGATGATGTGAGATGGCTGAAAAATATTATTCAAAAACAATTCGGGAAAATGAGCTGTTCTTTTCAATGATTACATATCTGCAAGAAAATGTCTGATTTTTTACATATTGACAAATGTCAGTACTTTCATACGGAATTATTTTCCTCAGTACTGTAAACAGTAAATTAACCACAAAGGCAGAGCGGAGAGGAGCAAGGTTAGGAGCTATCGCCCCTTCAAGTTAGTAGTAAGGCAATAATAATGTGCATTATTAACCATAATGATTTATTTGTAATGGAACATCACGTAGTAAAACAAGCAAATCACGTCTTAGTTTTATTTTTTCTTTCCATGCGTCTTTATTTTATTCCTCTGGTGCATTTTGACAAAGTATTTGTAACTGACAGTTATACAAGTAATCGTAAAATACTCTTTTTGTATAAAACAGTTTATTGAAACTAATATTAATAATCATAAGTGATAATATAGTACTTAGTATTATAGTGGTGGAGTGTTTCTCCTAAATTAAGTTTTTAAGACTCTGTACTCAGAGCAACTGACAATAGGGAAATTAAACCCATATTTAGCGTGTAGTTCAAAATAAATATAACTAGAGGAAGCTTAAAGACAACAATCAATATTAGTAGGTTTAGTTTATTACAGACAATTTCGAAAATATAATAAAATGTCAACATAACTGTTAGATCAAGTTAAAGTTAACCAAGTAAATATATTTTAAAATTTCTACGAAAACTATTTTGCGAAAACGAAATAAAAATAAAAAAATCGAAGAAACTCGAGGATTGAAAATAATCATTCGGGATACGAGAGCCACACGTCACGCTCTTGTAAAGATGTCAAATTTTGCGCAGTCTTCCCCCCTCTATCCCACCAGCCGTTACCGACTCAACCACAAAAGCCTTGTACGCGAAATATTACTGGAAAACTGTTTTATTTCTGAAGATACTTATATTATAACCATGGAATCGTCGTTTAGAAAGAACAAAATACAAAATATCTGATTTCTTTTAGTTATAATAATGCAATTGGCCAAAGCAAAATTGCAGTCAACCAAGTATTTGCTAAATTGAATATTAAAGAGAACAATCAACATTACAAGCAGAAAAAAAGTCTAATACTGTAGAGTAAATTACCAAAAATATATAAAATATATGATGTATTTATTTATGAGGGTTGGTAACAGTGATAAAATACAATATGGGAAAAAAGCTGGAATGGTATAATAACTTAAACTTTAAAAAATACATTGAAAAAAACCTAAATAATTTCAATCACTTAAAAGTATATTTTTATGAAACAAATATTTGACTGTAAATATTTTAACAAGACACTACTTATTTTAAAAATACAAAGAAAAAGGCCGGTAATGTTACTTAAAAACTTATACCACAGTTATTTATTGACAGTAACTCCTGGAGGGAGTAGAAGGTATTTGCCAGAAACCAGATCTGAAAATGCTCTAGCCACTTGTTACCAACTGCAAGTGAGTTTAAGTTTTAAGATAGGATGTTATCGAACAATATTTTAACTCGTCAACTATTACACACGGAATATCTAAGAATTAAGGTGTCCAATGGACACTATTAAAACGTAGCTTGAAAATGGGGAGGATAGGTGCTGAAACGTGGTTGTATTAAACGAGGTTCTATTTGCATTGTAAGATTATGGGTTTAAATTTATAGACTAATTTTAAGAAATACTGCCCTAACTATTTGTTTAAGGGGTTTAAGGGATGTAGTGAAACACAATTACACAGTAAATAACATCCGACACAAAAATATGTTTTTGTGATCTGGCAAAGCAATACATCATAGGGTCCGGGACAGACACGCGGTTACCACTAAAGTGGTGTGGCCTGAGGCCAAGTTGGCTCTTCTTGCCTTGCCGCAATCTCCAGATGAAAAGTAACGGTCAGAATTTTGACATGATTATTATTAGGTTTGTGTTGTTTGTTGGATTTCAAAAACTGGCAGCTAGTTTACTACTTAGATTAAAACGAACCCCAACAAGTTTGGGAAAGGTGTGTGTTGTACTAAATATAAACAAATATCACTAATCAACATTTTGGGTTTTGGAGCCCAAATAGGGTAATAAAAGCCCCGAATGTAAAAGCTGATTAAGTTATAGGACGTAAAAAGCCAAAAGTGTTAAGCTCTCCCTTATCATTATATCACAAACATATCCCGAGTTATTAAAGAAAATGTAAATTGACTAAAGACGGAACGTTGTCTTATGGGGAGTTAACATTGAAAAAGGCTGTTTTTCTTATATTGATGTAGTTTTATCACCCCCAATACCTCATACCAACTTTGATCCTGATGGGACTTCCTCCTAACACGTTATTGCACATTATTGTTATCACAATATTGCATTTAAAAAGAACCAGGTTCATCAGAACAGCAAAAGAATCAAATGTGTTCAATTTTCCAAATATGGCATCGGTGTTTGTTTTAACCCGTTATTTGATTTTTTTCAAAGTTTTAATTTGTAAATTCACTTCTCTCACGTCAGCGTGTTGCGTGAGAGCTCGTTTATTAATTTTGTAGATTTGTTCATACTGTTCATTACAAACATTAGTTCACATTCAGACTTAAACCTGGATCAGTGTTTATCCATACCGACATTGAATCTTGTACAACGATTTTATTATTATCTTTTAAACTAACAATTGTATTATCTTTATAATAATAATGAATATAACATACTCTTTAGTTATAGATAATGATAGACAATTATATTCAAATTGAAGGAACTGCGATGGGCACTCGCATGGCCCCATCTTTTGCCAATCTTTTTTGGGTGATATCGAAGAAGCGTCCTAAATTCACAAACATTAAAACCACTAGTTTGGCATGGATATATTGATGACGTTTTTATGATTTGGGAACACGGAATGGACAGTTTAAATTCATTCTTAGATAGTCTAAACAATTTTTCTACCCTAAAATTTACTTGGAAATATTCAAAAGAAATATTAAATTTTTTAAATGTTGATGTAATCTTTACAAATGGGGCTTTAAAATAAAAAATCCATATCAAAGATAGAAACATCATGGACTATTTGGCCTACTCAAGTTGTCATCCAATTCATATTAAAAAATCGATTCCTAAAAGCCTATTTATTCCAGGAAAAAATCTTTGTTCTGAAAAACGTGACTATATTAATTATATCGATAAACTTTGCCATCAACAAAAAGGTTATCCAAAACAGCCGATAGATAAGCAGATAAATATTCCAAAAAACTCTGCAAAAAATTCTTTTGCTAATGATCCAACATTTGTCACTCAATATTCTCCTGGCTGAAAATATTTCGAAAGTTGCTCATAAAGTTATTGAAAGTTCACCTTTGACTCAAAATGTATTTTCCCAGGTTGGTTTTCAAAAAAGCTCCGAACCTGAAAAGCATACTTTTTAAACCAAAATTACCTCAAATAAATCTACCTTTAGGATCACAATCTGGCTTTAATCCTTGCAATAACTCCTGTTGTACCACTTGCAAGTCACTTGTTCCATCCACTAGTTTTACTAGCAGCCAGACTATCAAATCATATCAAATCATATCAGCTTCTACCAATGTAATTTACCAAACATTCTGTAAAAATTGCCCTAAGGACTACATTGGTTAAACCACAACAGCCCTTAGAGTACGCATGAATGGCCACAGGCATGATGTTATTCATCCTTCGATAGAAAACCCTGATGTCATTCATGCCAGAGAACATTCATAACATTTTCAGGAATGTTATTCTCTAAAGGGCTACTGACTGTTGAGATAGACAGACACGACAACTTGAGCAGGCCCATCAATTAGATATAAAATCCAAAACCTCATTTGGACTTAAGCTAACCAAAATTAACATACATATTGTTTATTACTTATTTATTTTATCAGTTAAAAATTCTTAGTGGAATTTATTTATACAATCGTTTATTTTTATCTTGTTATTGTTCAATGTGTTAAATCTGAGGTTTCTTTTATGGTAAAATTAATTGTAAATGTTATTTTTATAATATACAAAACCCTGTTTAAAATTTATGTATAGACAGTTTACAACCTAACCATCTAAATTATATTTGTCATTTAAATAAGTCATCCGTTTTACTTTTATTTTTGTTTATAGTTGAATTTTTTTTAAATTGTACTTCTGATGAAGGCTAAAGCCGAAAATTTGAGTTTTGTAATTTTAAAGAATGTGTTGTGTATCGAGGTTTTTTCATAATCTTTAGTTAACTATTATGCATTGTAGCTTTTTAAACAGGTTTCTCAACCTTACCTATGCTTTACCGCATATATGTATTGAAATATTTTAAATATTACTAAACTGTGTACACTTACGAAACTATATGATATCGTGTAATACATTAATTTTTATTATATAGCATGTTGCAACCGGAAGCCGGTAAAAACTCTAAATATTCCCAACCATAGTTAAAAAACATGTATAATATAAATAGTTTGTCTTACAAAATTAAACTGAAATTTAATTTTAATTTTTTTTTTTCTAACTTCAAATTTAAAAAATGCCATATTGAAAGTTTTGAATAAATAAATGTGGGGTGTGTAGCAGACGAAGCGACCAATACCACATATGTCGTTCTACTTATGGCAATAAATCACCTTGCACGGCAGACCTTATCATAGCATCGTCCATCACTGCGAATCAGGCCCTTGCAATTGCAATTTAGTTCCTGCAATTCATTCATTCACATTTAAGCTTTTACAACTGTGTTTGCTGTCTAGTTTTGCTATCAAATTATCTTAATTTCTTTCGCCAGTCCTAGCCCGTAAGGTGTTAGGTAGCTCAACAGCTCCAATGTGGGACAGACACTTGTATGAAAAATAAGTTGTTAACTTATTTAGTTTTCTAAATCTCTGAAAGTAATACAATGATCCTATTAATTTTAAATATCATGTGACTGCACCATTTATAAATATACACTTACTGACGATTCCTTTAGTATTTAAAAAATTCAAGGTAATTAGAGGAAAAATAATATGAAAATTTATTCCCAGGTAATTATTATTTTAATTACCCTTAGAATCACATTTAGGATATATATATATATTTATATGTGTATATATATATATATATATATATATATATATATATATATGTAGATATATGTAAGCTCAATTAACCAATTATAGAGTATAGATATAAATATTAACTGGACATGGCGAACCAAGTTACACCAGGGATATCTATTAAAAGCGTACAATGTATCTTTTACAACAAACATTCATTTTTTATATAATATCCGCACCAAATAAAATCAACGTCTGTAATTAATAAACATTTAAAATGTTAAGGCCGATGGGGAGAAGTCCTGAGGGAACTTTGGACATTTTGTGAATTTTGACACGAGTAGGAGTTTTGATGAATACTTTGCATCGCAACATGTGGAGTTTGTCACGACAAATCCTTCACACTTGACAGGATGGAGTTACAATTGATTACATTCATTTTAAGATTAGCATTTTAAACTTACCTTAGAGTGTACTAGCTATTTGGTGAATAATTACATAAAATAAAACTCTGCCTGCTGTATCGGTTGATAATTTAAATTCCTTACAATTTAGTTTTATATTGCTTTCATTAACGGTACCATATTTAACTAAGGACGTTTTTTCAGCGTTCGTATTATTAAACTTATTTTTTTTTGCAAATCTACAAACGCAGAAACAAGACCATCGACCGTTTTATGTTTGTTTGTTCACACAATAAACGAGATTGTTGCGGAAGTAACAGTACTCACTTTCACAATTAAACGAGTACTTATTACACACCTTATTAATGGCATCAGCATCATTAGATACTATTATATACGTAATGGAAGTCCCTTAACAGAATACCGTGACTGACTACAAAGGAGTATCATTCTAGGGGCTATCATCCAATCAGATGCCTCTTTATCAAATGATACAGCTTCCTTTTCTAACAAGCGTCTGTCCTGCATGCGAACTAGATCTCGTCTCAAACCACTTTTTTATCAATATTAAGTGAATTTGTGACCTTTGAACCTTTGAAGAATGCCAAGCTGTGCCGTGTTGCTTAATTTGACGAAATTTGCGACTGTAAAAGGAATTCTTCCAAGTAATTTAAATATATTTTATACAAACTCGTTAGACTAACCGGTTTTGAGGTATTAAGAATATCATTTTTTGTTTTATTTATTTCAGTACATTTAAAAAGGCTATAACAAACCTATATTTTTGAATTTATTTTAAGTATTACTGGAAACGAAAGCTAAATCCAGGCTGGTTGCCACTATGGTTATATGAATCTGAAATTTTAAACATTCTTTCTTACTGTATTCGTTTTCAAACATAATTTTGTATTATATCATAATCAACTTAACATTATTTTATCTATATAGAAGAGGTCGAAGCTACACCTGCCAGTTTGCCTCCCCCATGATGACTGAAGGAACAAGAGAGAGCGGAAACGGTAAAGTCGGAATATAACAGCGTGACGTTCTAACCGAAGAATAAACGAAGAGCTGAGATTTTCGTCGTCATGTCGTTTCAACGATGGCTTCACTTCCTAAGAAAACCACTGAATTAAAGAACCGTCAATAGTATATCAAAATATTGTGTTTGTGCTAATTTGCATATGTAAGTATTACTATCATATTTCACTGCCATTAAATACATCAATTTCAGGATTAAAAAAACAACAAATGTAATGTCTCACACAAAATTTGTACAATAAAGCACTTTTTTCATTTCATTTCACATCAATTTCCTTAAACAACTACAGTAAAACAGGTTGTTGTTTAAAGTTATTTCTTATATACTTTAAGTTATTTGATTTTTAGTTCAGATGTAGCTTTTCTTAGTTATGTTTGTTTACATATAAATAAACACTATTTGGTGAAACGTTGGCGTAGTTTTTAAGGCGATGGAATTCGGAAATGTAGGCGCAACTCTGTCGAGGGTTCGAATCCCAGTCTTGTCGAGTAAATTGTATCAGTACTGTACAACTCGTACTGTAACAGCTCATAACAATAACTCGTACTGTAACAGCTCGCAACAACAACCCGTTGCTTCGCTGGAAACGTTCCACACACAGATCTGAAGTCAATGTGGTCGGGCAAATTAAGGCAAAAAGAGAATGTCTTTTAAAAATTTAAAATTTAACATTATAGAACAAAACCGTAATAAGTTTAGCAATTAAAAATATCTAAACATCACCTTCCCTACTGAAAATGTAGTAAAGTTACTCAATTAAATGGGAATATATTTTAATAAATAAAAGTGACTGTATAAAAATGTGCAACAATTGGAAGCTAACAAAACTGGCGGGTTAACAAGCGGTTAAGAGGTTTAAGGAAGCTATTAACAGAAACACTTATCCCGTTCCCTGTCCTGCTACTGGGTGAGGGGAGGGGGGAGTTTCTCCCTCGGGATTGTAAGGGGAGGGGTAGGGAGGGAAGTAGTGTAGAAGCGAAGACAACTCAGGCTTTGTTGAATGGTCCCTCTTTTGCGAGACTATTTACACTAATTTATTGAGTTATGCATATTTATGATATATAAAATTCAATTTATTTTACTGTCAATATTTATATATAACAATACAATGAAGTCATGTTCTGCCAGAATAAGGTTGGACGTAAAAACTAAAGAGGATAAACTAAACAAAATAAGCATTATATTGTAATTTTATTGTTTAGCATTTTATATGAAAACATCAACGTACATAATTAGGTATTACAAGTCCAAAAAACGACCCGATCAAATGTTATTGGGAATTTATATACTTTGCGAGTAACCTATACTCGGTGGTATGTGTTTTCAGATGTCATTCTTATGTAAAATAAATACATAGTATCATTTTAAATAAATATTTTCATGGGTTAACAGCTACTTATTATCATTGACTATAAATTGTTATATGAACATACGATTAAACGAAATAAACTAAATAAATATACGATTTAAACACCTACATTTTGTGTACTACTCATAAAGCTTTAGGAAAGATAAATAAATGATGAAATAATTTGGTGGACTTTATGATTTTTCTCAATACCTGTTTGACTGTTATTACGATCCTGGCTGTAAATGTTCTGATGCCTTCTTTGTTACTGAAACTGCTGTTGAATAGATAATAAAATCCAGTGGTTAGTTCCCCCAACAAAAATATTTTCACTTATGAGCGCGTAGGTTTTGGTACAATTAATCAATGAATTAAAAGTCAAAGAATTTGGCGTTAAAAAAACTTAACTGAGTGAGATAAACGGAATAAACTAAATTTCGCTGTCATAGATAAGTTAAACTTTATTAATCCAATGTGAAACATTACATTATTTTTACTTAAATCACATTAATTTATTTTATACTACTAAAGACTGTATTCATCATAGGTATAACGTTATGCATACCCGGGACCAGCCTACCAGTAAAACGGATATTAAATCAAAACACAATCATGCTGAATACCCAATGACACGATTACATCAAGTGATCATCCGGCCACTTTATGAGCCCTGTATTATTTTCAGCAAATTGGTTTCGGGTTTATCATCCCTGATGTGCCTTTGTTGCAGTCCAACTATACATAATATAAGAGTTGACATTTATACTTAAATCATTTCAGTCCTCTAGAGAATTGATGTTGTAACTCCAAATGTATCGTACCTTAAATAAATATATGCAGATAAATAACAGATAATAAAGATGTGTATCTATATATATAGATACAGATCTTTACTGTATAAACATTTTACAAATGTATACAATATATAATAAATATGTATATGGTATAACAAATGAAAATCAATGTATAGAAATTCAAATTTATGGTAGCACTAGGGTATTCGTATTAGGTCCTTTTGATTATAGTTGATGAAAGCCGTCATCGATGTAATAGACGGGGGTTTTCAAACAAAATATGTTTGAATTTATTTAAATCTCTTCTAGATTCCATTGCTAATTTGTATTTCTTTTGTATGTGATTAATCAATTTTCCAAATGTATATATAATTGATCCTTTGATTTTGGTTTTTGGGTAGTTGTTCGATGGATATGATGTATTACTAAACAATTTTTGTATTATATTTTTTCACTTGTTGGGATAGAAGTTTATTTTAAAGTTTGGTGTACTTTTAAACGTGTTTCGTCAGAAATATATTTTTATTTTCTTTCTGTAATGCTGTTCGTGATGGAAAAATGTGTTAAAATTAGACATATTTTGTCTAAGTACATTAGAAAATCAGAAAAATTTCCAAGCAATAAGTGTGATTTTACTAGGGGAAAGCAGTCTTTAGGCGATAACATATTTAAAAAAAACAGTCTTTGTAAATTGTCTAAGTGATGGGATTTAAAACATTTATTGTTATTTATTTTAATTTATGTTAAAGTTGTTTGTGTTGATGTGTTATCTGTTATAGAAAATCATGTACAGTACTAGCTGTTACTCGTGGCTTCACTCGTGACGAATTACAGCACATTAAAAATATTAACCTGGCCAGCACTATCAAATCTTTGTCTGGTTTTACCATATGACTTCCTTTGCCCTAACTGACAAACAACTACAGCTGGTAATTTTATAAATTATATCCTCCCATAAAACTTGCATTGGAACTTAGACTACCCGTAGTGTGGAGCCCTAAGGTTGGAAGTGGACATTATCAGGTCTATATGTTATAAAATAATGTGATATGTAAGTTATGTTCATGCAAAATTTGAGCTTAATCCGTCCAGTAATTTATGTGAGATGGAACTATAAATAGCCATACATCCAAACATATATCTAAACTTCCACATTTATAGTATTAGTAGGATATAATATATGCGAGAGTATTACATAATGCATGGATAAATGTTGAGCCTTCGGGCTTATGCTACCAATAAATGGTAAGTTTTATTGTAATTATAATGCAAAACTAACATACATTTTAGGCTTAACTTAAAAATTAATAAATTCAACCCATATAAATATATCATATAGACTAAAAAAATAATGTTTAGCTCAATGAACGCTTATAAAAGAGTGATTAAGGATCACCTTTTGTTGCACACATTTAGTTCAAAATAAAAATATTCTCTTAAACAATTGTAAAATCCCTTTTCCTTTTTTAGAGTTATTAGTGTATTTATACAAAATAACTTGCATTACGGAATGTTAAAAATCTTTGGTCCATGTGAATATTTCCCCCTCCCAACAAATCGATCACAAAGTGTAGACCTTTACACAATAACACGCCGCTACAACATATCGAGTCAGTTTGGGTACGGAAATTGAAACTTCTAAGAGATCTCTCAAACCTGTTGTATGTTTAAAACATGCATTGAAATGAATGATATCCGTACCATATGAAACGAAAAAAATAATGTTAATTTAAAAAACGCTTCAATATTAATTTTTTACATATCAGCTAAAATTAAAGTTTTATTCATTATTTAGCTGTAGTAATTTTTGGCTCAATTTTTCCTTTTAAATTACTTAAAAATAACAACATAATTTTGTTGATATTTAACTATATCTGTTTTTTTAAAGATTCAGTTTATTTAAGTTTTCTGGCATCGGTGATACACCTTACTAGGCGTAGTAGGAAATAATAAATCTTGCATGAATATGCAGGGTGTCTATAAAATTATTACAACGATATAGTTCACAACAGTGCTGTAACAAAGCGTAAATGTATCAAAACTGTTCATTTTAAATAGTTTTCACGGTTTTATTACATACATATTAATAATTTATTTTCCTGAGTAATTGCTAGTTATGGTTTTTGTTATCCTTCCGTATCCAGGTTAAGGAAATAATTTATTTCGTATTTTTATAACACTAAATCGCAAACATAACAGATAGAAACGTAACATAAGAAAAACCCAGAAACTTTGTATTGGAATAAAACAAATTTAACTTTCACAGTCTCTATTTCTTAACTGTGAATTAATTGGTTTAAGTTTTTCTTTAAAATTTCGAAATTTCTTCAAATTTAAACTTTCTTTTTTAGTTTTTAAAATATATAGCGAAGATGGAATAATATGTAAAAGAATAAAGGTTTAAACTGTCGTTCGAATTAAATCAAACTCCAAAACCAAACCAAAATTCAGCTTTTTTCGTTTGGAACAACATATAACAATATACCACTATAAAACTATTACAATTTGTTCACTAACCCAGCAAGGGTAGAAAACCGCATTACGAGTGGACTAGCCTATGCCCGAGGTAAATGGTTCCAGGGATATGTGATGCATATGCATGGTGCATTACCGGCACCCCCTCCCTCCCCCTTCATCATGGCTGCCCCTCATTGGCAGGGTATGCCTGCTCCAGTGCTGTTTTTATTTTTCCCTGTATGCTCACATATTTCCTTAGTTAACATCTTACTTTATCACAAATACCTAGATAGATTTAAAATTAAATTTGTTATTAGAAGCCAAAATTTTGCGGTAGCGGGTAGTTACACACAAATAAAAAAAGGAAGTGAAGCTAGGATATATGCTAAATGTTTACTGGAATCTTTCATCTTAACATTTTTTCACTGAGGTTCAAAATAAAGCAGTTGGTTTTAACACTATTCCAAAAACCCATTTTTTATGTTTACATTTTTCATGAGTTAATTCTAAAAACGATCTAAGGATTAGTAAAGTCTTTTTTCAAGTAGACCTCTTTTCCTGGATAAAATTTATTAGCTTGTTTAATATATCAATTGCTATTGGCCTAACGAAGACGCGTACATAGATTAGGTCACAAAATTGTAAATTTCAACTATCATAAATTCCATAATAGGGTAATATAACATTTAAAATAGTTGTATTCGCTGTTTATATGACTATGACCCATAACTTATGTATTGATTTACAATTATAAATTAATATAATCTTGGTTTAAAACAAGGAAAAGTTATAATGGCATTTATTGTATTGTAAGTAATTGGCTTTTGAGAAATATAATCTTAAGGCAATGTGTATAATGCATACATATACTGTTGGTCGCTGTAGGACCAGTGATATTAGTACATATTTATATGAATAGGCAAGCACAAAACTATTCCTCCTTTTTCTCAGCATGTGTGCATCGTAGGAGAAATTCACGCATACCTTTAGAAAAGTATTGTCGCATAGATGCGCAGAAACCCCTTATAATTGGGTTCCTGCGCATCCCAAAGGCCTTCAAAGTTTTCAATGTTAAGTTTATGTAAGTAAATGAGTTTATGTAAATAAACTGAATTGTTATTATATCAGCCGGTAGATGATATAATAACAAATGCTAGCAGAACTAGATCATATGTTTCAGGACTAATGAAAAATTAAAACTACTGCAATGGTAATGCTTTATGTTATCCGTTTTAACTGCACATTAAAAACAAAAGTAAACCTGGGGAGTGAGGGAGGGAGTAGAATAGGGGGGAGGGGAGTGTGAGGGAGAGATTATTTGTGAAGTTCCGCATAACGACACTGGTTTAAATCTATAATATTATAAGGAAGAGGTGGTTTCTGTCTGTCTGTCTGTCTGTCTGTCTGTCTGTCTGTCTGTCTAATGTTCCGGGTGAACGCAAAAACTACTGAACCGACTGGGCTGAAACTTTACACAAAGGTAGATCTTGAACCCATGAAACACATAGGCCTATTCACTTCCTTAAAATCCCCTCGGGATACGCCCCGTGAACGTCCTAAGTTTCAATGTTTACATTTCAGAAGAAAGTAAACATTCATAAACTGTAATGCGAACAGCTGTGGACACTTCCATTTGACAGCTTAAAGAGCAGAAGCAAGAACAACAGGTGTTTCAAGCTAACTAAAATGGAAATTGCATTGACTAAAGAACGGGTAGAGAAAACCCCTGTGCGAAGAACGTGTACATCAAGTATATATATATTTATTTCAATATACCGTATAGTGAATCTGTATAAATAAAATTAGAGTTTTGTCTGTACATTGCTTGGAATTATGAAATTTTTGCATATTTTCACGTTTTACACCCTAGGGAAACCAAAACAAATCTTATCTCAATTTATGTCTGTCTGTCTGTCTGTCTGTTTGCCGGTAACGCTCAAGGATGGGTTTTTGTTCGCTTTTCACTGGAAAACGGGTGCACTGACATTAATGAAACTTTGTTTATTTGTTCTATATATGCGTGAGAAGGTTTTAGGGCACTATAAACTGGCATACGCCTTTTAAAAAAATAATGGCGGCCACTCAAAAATGTGATTTTGTGCGGTTTTGGTCAGGTTTTGTTCGCTTTTCACAGGAAAATGGGTGCACCGATTTTCATGCAACTTTTGTTCTATGTTCTATATGTGCGTTAGAAGGTTTTAGGCTAATTGGATTGTTTTAAATTACCTTAGGACACTGCTCCATAGGGTTTAAGATCCTATGCTATTCTTAGGGACAAAGAATTTATTTATATTGAACAAGATGATGGCATAGTTATTCTATAAATAGGTGTTGTAGTTCTTTTTTAAAACGTTGAGTGAAGATTGGTAATGAATAGCATAAGTGGATATATGATCTAAATCTATATTTGTCAGACTCATGCACTCACTGACATAGTGATCACTTTATCTAAGAAACGACAATGTCTATTGAGGATAAAATTTTGGATGGTGGTTCCCCTTATGCTGCAGATTCACAATAAGAATACGTTTAAAAAAGTCCTATAGGGTTCTTCGCTAATTTACTTTTATAGCAATTTTATGAGTATTAGTATTCACTGGACCTTTGTAAGTTACATTTCGGTAGGAACATAACTAATTCATGAGAACAAAACTCAAGCCTATTCCTGTTACGAAAATGTTTAAGGACTTGCAAAATATTTTAATAATCTTGCACCTGCTCTTGGACTGATGGATCTGAAATTCGATAGGAATGTAGCTAATAGCTCAGTGCAGACATTTACCTACTCCAGACACAAATATACTCAAGGGCTCTGGCCCAATGGCCTTTAATATAAGCGTTAGTCATAACACACCAACTACTCAACCAGTAGAGCTGAAATTTGATGCCTTAAAGGAAATAAGAAACAACATCATGGGGAGTCACTGTGTTGTTTCTGGAGATTTCACACAGACCCTTTGTCGTAAGTGAGACATGAGTGGACGAGTCTACGCCTCTCTAAAAATATATTTTATGTAGCCGACCACTGATCGTCTGAACTTAACATAAATATGAAAATGTATTTTTGGGAAGATTAAGGGGTTGAGCAGTTTTCTTATGCGCTTTTATAAGTTGAGATTGGGACATTGAAAAACAAATTAAGTCTCAGAAACATATATCCTTCACTCGGCACTATCGATGAATCACAGGATTTACTGATTGACAGTTTGTTACACCAAGGTTCATAAACAGTTTAATCTGGAAAGTGCCTGGCTCTGTGATTGTGCCATCCTCACGTCCACCAGTGAACAAGCAACGGAGATCAACACAAATGTAGGTCTATTCCAAAGGGAGGAACGAACATATACAATATTTAATACCGTTCATTTAACCATGACCACTGTTGGAACAGTTCGTATATATTGATTTACATTTATTTAAATAAAATCAAGTAGTCATATGTTTTTAAAACATATGATTTTTCCAAGTTTAAATTGTTTATTTACAATTATAATGAAAACAGGACCTGGCAAGAATGGTGATTTTAAAAGTGGTTTGTCAATGTTTTTAAAGTTTAATGTTTCGTTACATTACTATTAATTTATTGGAATGTAAAGATTAATGTATCAAAGTATTTAAAATGTTAAATTAAACAGGGTTAATATTTTGTTGTACTTGAGTTCTTTTATTTCTAAAATCGAATCAAAAGTGTTACGTGTACCGATTTGGAGTCGCAAAAACCACACCGTTCACACTACCCGACAGAGTTCCTCGACTTGGCAACAGTACTTGAACTATCTGCCATAGTATATTTCGTTAACTTTAATTTAATTCTACTTTAAAAGTGTAAAATGTAATTTTAATATTGTAAAATTATGTGGCTTGCTAATTTTTAGTTAATCTACCAATTATATACAACCCTTACGAAGGACGGGTCCACAGCTAGTGTTATTTAATTAACTCCTCACGATGATGACAAACTATTTTCGAAAAAAAAAAACATTCGTGTGTACCGCTTTTGGCTTACTTAGAATAATTGTTGGTCCAATTTCGATCTCTGGGCGATCACTAGTTCTTTTAAATCATCAAATAAAAACCTTAATGCACCTTTAAACTAATAGCAGACATTTCATAAGTGAAATCCAAATATTTTTCTCGGATAATGTTAATATTAGAATTTGTATTTGAAAGTAGGGATATTTTGGTGCAAAAAAGTCACAGGGCCTATGACAAATATACGGTCATCGTCATCATCAACAATGGCTTTTGACCACTAAATTTTGGTTTTACATATTTATGCTGTTTAAACACATTTTTTTGTTATACACAAATTCCATTATAAAATATTAAACAGTTGAATTAGCTTTATAATTTTATAAACAGTTCTTACAATTGTTTCCGTATTAGTATTTATTACTTGTGCACATATTTCGTGTTAAATAAATAATTCACTAGCTCTCGTGTTTTTGGTAGAAAAAATTAAATGTATAAAGTGAAAGTAACTTATAAACTTTAAACAACCTAAATAATCCAAATAATTGGAAATCTCATAAACTGGTGAACATAATTAAAGCTCATAAACAAGCCCACTGCTGACCGCACTATGCGATCGAAGTTTGAAGCACTCAGTGATATTGTTGTCATTTAATGTCCGGGTTATTAATGGACAGTTTGAAATCAACATTTATCTTCTGGTTGATTTGATTTTCATTTAACTTTATAAAACACATTTTGTTTTCAACAATGCAATTTTTAATCAAGGTTAGATTTTCTTTACAAAACCTTCCTGACAGTAAAATGTGTACTATTAAGCATGAAAACGTATTATAGGTCAGTTTGATTTTTATTGTTGTCAGGGGTAGCTTAGGTACTATAATAATAATATTTGGTATTGCCATTACAACTAATATTTGTCATCAGCAATGATAATACTAAACAAACATTTTGAATTTAATTAAAATAGATTTAAAACTTAGAAATACTAAATACTTATATCGAAAAACTAATCACTTACTGCTTTATTGGGTTCATTCTTATAAATCAAGCAAATTGTAAATTCGCGTAAGAAAATAATTATAACAAACATACAAGCAATTGACATTTTTTTAAATATGTTACGTATTTTTTCTTCAGTGATTGCACGTGTACATATAACCAAGGACGAATAAACACGCAAACAGTTTTTACATATACGAGGAGTGTGTAAAATGAATTGGCTGATCCTGATTACTATGCAGACCGGTTCACAGTGATGCATGTTGTTGTGATAAGGACAACCACGTTCACAGTGGTCCATTGCCATAAACATGAAAACAACCCATATTTGAAGCTAACTTATGACGTACATATCTAAAGAAATATATCGTGAGCTTTCTCATTTGTCCGTTAGTCTTTTTATACAATACCTATATTTTTATTTAAATCTTAGGAATAAGCTCCCTAATATTTTGTTTGATAACTTATATTATAATTGATATATGGAAGCTGCAACAAATAATTATCTTCTCTAAATAGTTTTGCTAGTTTTTAGTAATTTATCTGTCAAAGAATATGTAATCAAAAATATCTGCTTACTACATCGTCCTAATAGCAGTGTTATATTCTACGTGAAAGTAGTTATTTTTTACACCCCTCAAACCAATAATATAGGATTATGATAAATTGACAAAGATATTTAATATTAGCATAAATATTAATATAATACAATGCATATTAAAAGCCTTTTGAAATTGAGTCTAGGAATAAAATAAAAACTAATTTCATTCAAAGTTAAATAGTTTTACAGTCAGTTTCTTAAAGACAGATTGATCATGTGTTATAACTTCTTCGGTTATCTTCTGTATTATAAACACAATGTATTACAACATAAAATAGTAAATTGAATATTACTTCTATCACATTTTCTACAAAAAATGCAGGATATAAATTTTAAATAGTTATAACCATTCGACGTCTCACTAGATAGTTCTAGAGCTACTGTACATCTATATTGTACATTCATGTTACCCCATTCATGATACCCCATTCATGTTACCTCATTCATGTTACCCCATTCATGTTACCCCATTCATGTTACCCCATGCATGTTACCTCATTCATGTTACCCCATTCATGTTACCCCATTTATGTTACCCCATTCATGTTACCCCATTCATGTTACCCCATTCATGTTACCCCATTCGTGGTACCCCATTCGTGTTACCCCATTCGTGTTACCACATTCGTGTTACCCCATTCATGTTACCCCATTCATGTTACCCCATTCATGTTACCCCATTCATGTTACCCTATTCATGTTACCCCATTCATGTTACCCCATTCGTGGTACCCCATTCGTGTTACCCCATTCGTGTTACCACATTCGTGTTACCCCATTCGTGTTACCCCATTCGTGTTACCCCATTCGTGTTACCCCATTCGTGTTACCCCATTCGTGTTACCCCATTCGTGTTACCCCATTCGTGTTACCCCATTCGTGTTACCCCATTCGTGTTACCCCATTCGTGTTACCCCATTCGTGTTACCCCATTCGTGTTACCCCATTCGTGTTACCCCATTCGTGGTACCCCATTCGTGTTACCCCATTCATGTTACCCCATTCATGTTACCCCATTCATGTTACCCCATTCATGTTACCCTATTCATGTTACCCCATTCATGTTACCCCATTCATGTTACCCCATTCGTGGTACCCCATTCGTGTTACCCCATTCGTGTTACCCCATTCGTGTTACCCCATTCGTGTTACCCCATTCGTGTTACCCCATTCGTGTTACCCCATTCATGTTACCCCATTCATGTTACACCATTCATGTTAACCAATTCATGTTACCCCATTCATGTTTACCCCTTCATGGCGGAATACGACTCGCTTTACATTTTGACGGAT
The DNA here is from genome assembly GCA_963675035.1 of Allygus modestus. Classification (NCBI taxonomy): domain Eukaryota; kingdom Metazoa; phylum Arthropoda; class Insecta; order Hemiptera; family Cicadellidae; genus Allygus; species Allygus modestus. The sequence goes on along the minus strand of OY776112.1, from coordinate 392,848,125 downwards.
TAATATTTACAAATCACAGTTTTCAAGAGCTAGAAAAAAATGCATTGCTTTTAAATGTAACTATACCGATACGTTTACATTACAGTCTTTTATCCGCTGATAAATGTTCGTATTTAATAATTTAAAATATTCAAAAGTGAAAAGAATTATTTATTTAGATGAAAATGAATTATTTATTTATTTAGAATATTTTAGAATTTTAGAATTTACAATTTTATTTGAATTATTTATTTAGGTGCTATTATTTAAGTGAAAAGTTTATTTGTTAAATGTTTGTATTAAGTTAAAATTGTGTTTGTTTTAATAGAAGGAGAACTTTCAGCCAATAAATATATAAAAGGCAAAATTCAGGCATCAACATAGCTAGTATCATATTTATCTTCGGTTTTTTACTCGTTTTATAAATAGTGCTCACTCCAATACTTGGTTTAGGTATTTTTACACAACAGGTTTGATGGATACCTCCAACACTCCCTTAGACGTTTCAATTTCCGTACCCAAAGTGACTCCATTTGTTGTAACATCGTGTTGTGTTTGAGTCCACATTTAAATTATTAACAAACAGCTTTTAGGTGGGAAGAGAACAAATTTTCTAGTAAAACACACGGTACCGATTTTAATAGTAAAATAACTATAATTATATTACATTTTTGTATTTTTTTATTTATATTTGCAACGAAGGTTTAATAATCAGAATAAACAAAAATGTGAAACAGCACAACTTGTGTTTCAGGATTTCTAACCAATTATATTATAATAAGCACATGTCTACATAGAATCCTAGGACACAAATAAAATGCGTCACTGTTTAAAATAAATTTATTGTTTTTCTACTTATAAGAAATTAATTTAATCTGAGTTTATAGGGAGGAAATAAATTAAATGTTTATAATTAATTATTTTATTAAAATTGTAAAACAAATATATGATACATAATCATTAAAGTGTATCGCTTTTAAAATATACATCGTTATTAAATCTCATACTCCTTAAATTAATACTGACATTTACAAATCATTGATAGAAAAGGTTTATAACTATCAAATGACTATTTTGATTTTTTTAACTTAAATTTCTATTGCAGTTGCTATTGTATTTTGGATCGGATGTGTATGTTAACGAATATAAAAATATATTTTACTATGTATATAAGGACTAACATAGATACATTTCTCTCTGGCTATCAGAATTATAGCCAAATTAACAGGAACATATTAACAAAAAAAGAAGAAAGAAGCAACTATAGAGAAGGAGGAGGCGAGACTGATGTTATAAGGCTCTAAAGTACCTCCTTTGAATCTGCACTCCCTAGAGAATACACAACTGAACAAGAGAATTAAATTATTCTTCTGTTTTCAATAAAACACATTATCGTACGTTTCTTCATTAAAACTGGATTTAATTCTAATAATAAATTTTACTAAATCATAATTTATATTGTTATTACTTCATTACTATTAAAAATGAGGTTGTGTCTGTCTGTCTATTGTTCCATCACGCCAAAACCGTTGGGCCAATCTGCTGAAATTTCGCACACATTTTCAGTAAAAATAAAGATAGACAACCATACAGTTACCATTATAAAAACAGGACCCAGGAGTGTCATAGACATATTGCCGTTTAGAAAGGGCTCAACGAGACTTCCAATTCCCTATGTTATTCAGTTGGAGGAGAGTTTTATTTAGTTTATGTCACATGTGTTTTTTCTTCATTTAATCAGTTCGTTTAAATAAAAACCTGTTATAAGGATTATATATAACTACAGTCTGTCATTGTTTTGCTAACAATTGTTCTACGCTGAACTTTTACCCCGTTGTGATGCATGTGCATAGTGACATAGTAGCCGGTTACATATAAATTTGAAAGAGCTTCACAAGTAGACATAGAGTGTCCTTAATCTATTGAGGAAACTTGGATATTTTTTAGCAAATTTCCCCTATAGGGAAGAAGCTATTACCGTAGGTGGCATGGTAAGTCTTAAGCCCGAGACTATGACAACTTTTCGTTTTGAGGTCCCCAGATGCCAAAAGCACTATTCGTTCAAATTTATATATATATATGTGTGTGTGTGTGTGTGTGTGTGTGTGTGTCCGTTACCGCGATAAATTTTGAAAGAAACACCCGATTTTGATGAAATTTGGAAAAAATGTGGAGAGTTGCATTTATAACTTTAAGTTCGAAAACCAGATCGATCGCACTATGGGAAGGGGGTTTTATGGGGGTTTACAATTTTCCAAAAATCAGTTTTTTGCAAATTTGACCCCAAAATGTAAAAAAAACACTTTTGGTTATAGCCATTTCATAGAGCTTAAAAAACCAATAATTTAGTATTTTGAATCATTAACCTAGGTTAAGTGGTTGCGGAGAGAATCCAAAAAACGTGTCCAATGTTAATCTTACAAGAAAAAGGTTTTTAGATTTTTCTCAGATAGTTTTACTAAAAACTTCACATTTCTGTTTATTAATGTGTTAAGTTAAACAAACAAACATTTTGGTGTTTTAATCGTTGTTCTACGTCCAACCGTTGCAGAGATATTTTGTCATTTTAACTATAGTGAAAATCTGTATTTGCTCTCAAAAAAATAAAATAAAATCTTAAAATTAAATAAAATAAGTATTTAATCAAGTGCAAAACTATTTGTGATCAATAAAAACTCATACTTGGTGTCTCGTATTTAAAAGTTCATGAGTCGTGAAAGTACACCTGGCTGTATGACCAAGCTGTTTGCTTTTTTTTAAAACAAAAATATATCATAAATAGTATATACTAGCCTAATAGTAAATACTATACTAAATAGTATGTCTCATCAACCACTTGTACTAGTATTATTTTAAAGGTTTGGCTCCATTAGCCTTATACATTACTAATGTGATTTTTAATGAGAATATATTGTTTGGTTATCATTAAAAAAAACAAAATTAGATCAGCGATTGAGTGGATTAGGTCATTGCGGAACACAGCATAACAAATATTTTTGTTGCTAGACAGATTTTTTGAAGAAAATAGTTCTTAAACAAGTTCGCACGCAGCACGCTGTTGTGATGGAAGTGAATTTCCACATAAACAACTTTAAAAAATCCAAATCAGTGTTAAAACATACATTTATTAAAATTGTTATCGAAATTTGAAAAACAATTTTGCTGTTCTGATGCTCCTGGTTCTATTTACCTGCAATGCTGGGAATGCAATATTGCGCATTATAAGGTTAGGAGAAGGTCCAGTCAAGATTGACAGTAGGCGCGAGGTAGACAAAAATACACCAAGAAATGAATAACAGGCTTTTCTAATGTAAAACCCCATAAGACAAAGTACTGTGTTTAGTCGATATACATTTTCTTTAATAACTCGGTAAATATTTATGCTAGAATGAAGAGAGAGGGCTTAAATCGTTCGTCTCAACAATCTCCATTTTTGTGCATGCATTAATTTTACATCCGGGAACTTCTGAACCTTTTTTTGGCCCAAAAACTCAAAATTAAAAAACTTAAAATCCACAAAAAAGGGGGTTAGATTTTTCCGATTGTTTTGCCCAACGAACATGTCCAACTGATCATAGAAAGGAATGCCCCTTCCAAATTATAATTAAACCGGAAAAAAACTTTTGACCGCTAGAGTGCAAACACACACACAAACACACACACACACACACACACACACACACACACACACACACACACACACACACACACACACACACACACACACACACACACACACACACACACATATAACGTTTTTAGCGACCCGTCAACGTTACGAAGGTCACGTTTGGATTTTCTATTGTGGTCCCGGGCTGAAGTCTCACCGTGCGGGTCATGCTAATAGTTCACTTTTACAAAGGAAATTCACTAATAAAAGTAATATACAAACTAATATGACAAACCTGTTAGTGTTACCGTCAGTGATAAATCAGTTTTTCAACATCTAGTCTTAACATGTAATTTATGTTTGACACAATATTAAGCTTATGAGTATTTTTCTGTAGCAGTATAGAGAACCAGTAACACGGCTAACAAATGGCATCGCAATATCTCGGTACTGAATGCTTCGATCACATCACGTGGTTATCCAGCTTGTTCATAGGTCATGAATTATTTTCACCAAATTGCTTTGGTTTGTTTACCCTCTGGTTTACGTTGTTGATGTTTGACCTTCTAGTTATTAAAGTTTTAAAGTTAGTTACATACTATTTTAACTGGTAATGTTACATTAAATCCTAACATACTAACCAATTAACAAATAATATGTGTGAAGAGTACAAAAATAGTCATTAAGTGTGTCTGTTTTAGTAATAGTTAGGAGATTACAACAGAATTATCTATAAAGCTTCAAAATATTGCCATACTTAAATTTAGCAGTTATCACATAGTTGTAGCAAAACAGCTCGAGCAAAAATACTCTCTTGTCTTTGTCCATTTTGTCACACAGAGTGTGTTATACAAACTTGGCTGAGTTGCAATGGTCTTGTTTTAGATTCTATTATTAAACCACTATTCTTCTGCTAGGTTAAAACATATTCCAGCACTAACTACATTATTATACACATCGCACAAAACTTGGCTAGAAAATCAGAAAATTCTAGGTATTAAGTTGTATTATTAATGTCCTACATAAACTGTCCACATACATGGCAAGGGACATTTGCTGTAATATATAAAACCCTTAGAAAATAAAACTAATTTTTTATTGTTGACACAGTCATTGACCCCTTAATATAGTAAACCAATATTGTTGTGACTTTTAGGATAGTTACATTTCTCAAACCATTTTACTTTGAAATTTTGGTCTGTCTTTTGGATAATTCGAATATAAGATTGTTTTACGCGCCTTTAAATCGTAAAGAGAGTTTGTGCATATTTAAATTTTGTAGTACGACTTTTTCTTGAATTTTTTATCTATTAATGAGTTAATTGTTTTCCATCGGCGGGGAGGGAGAGGGGGTGTTTTCATGTGGAAGGGGAGATGCCTAATGAGTCCCTGCATATGCATGGCGCATTACTGGCCTGAGCAAGCACCATTTGCTTGTCATCGTTAGCTATTCTTTATAAATAATGGAAACATGGTTCAATTAAGGTAACGTGGTATAGCTCAGTAAAAAAAGTATTTCATCCAAGGTCATCCAATTAAGTTTTCCATTGGTATATTCCATTTATCTTTTTTAAATATTTGGATTCCCGGCTCGGTTTAATATTTAAACCAAAGTTATAATTACTTGTATTTTTAAACGTGATCTGGAATAAGGATGATGAGAGAGAAAGGAAAATCGGTTCCCTAAGGAAAATAAAGCTAAATTTTCGTGGGAATTGCGGAAGGAAAACTCTTGTTAGTATTTGTTAATGTTCATTCCATTCCAAAATTTTGCTTAAACTGTCATCATTGGAAAGTGTACTTTATAGCGCATAATATTGGATTATTAAAAAATAAAAAGGTTAACTTATACTGAATAATGTTGTACTTATACGGAATAACTAGATATTGTTTAAACTATATTATTTTACCTTATATTATCTTATGAGGTTTATATAAATCTATTTTACTTTTTTCATGTGGTGACTTTTACTCATTGCGATAACGTAGGCGGTGTGTTCAGTCTACAACTTTTAATCCATTCCATATGTGTTATATGTCTTTAAATTGGTTGATGTAGGCATAATGTTAAATATTATAGGTATGTATGGTATAAAATACTACAGACCGATATTCTAGTATACCTTTATTGTTTGGTTTTAATTCAAGGACGCCCATAAAATAATTTTAAACATAATAAGGTGAAAATAATGTATTTAGTACTTTTAGTCAAGCATCTGTTTTTCCTCTCTCGCCATAGTACTCCTAAACAAATTTTGACTGTTTGGTTTAATGGACTTGAAAATACTGGATTTGTCCATGGGGATGATAACTCTATAATTACCTTGGTGAAGAGCTTAACCTCAGTCATAAACCTGTTTTGGATATTTAAGAGATAGCACGATATTAAGTTGATGCATTTTAAAAAATGTACTACAATTGTCAGTAAGAACGTGAATTTACCTGTCGCTTCTTACACTGCTAGAATTGTTAGTAAGATGTATATTTTCTAGTCAAATATAAATCTACAGTAAAACCGACTCGTGTTTAAACCTTTGAAACAGCAAACGCGTGCAAGATCCTTAACGTAAAAAAAGGAAAACGAATTACAAACGCAACCATCCAAGGGAAATGAAATGAAGCGGGTCGTTAGTTTTTAGAGATATCTTGTTATTCTTGTTGTCATTGTGACTGTAATTCCTTATGGCTTGGCAAGGAACGTGTAAATCGAGACTACTGGTACTGTGGTTTTGTTATAATTTTTTAACTGTATACTTATATACTGTATTACAATGACTTATTGCTACTATAATAAATTATATCCTTTTTAATTTTATTTTTATTGAACCTAAGTTGAGTTTAATCTTATGAATAGCGTCTTTAAAGGATAAGTAATATTATTAAATAAATATTTACTATCTAGACCTTTTATGTACCTTTTAAGGTATTATGAATGTATTAACCTTCATAATTAATTGATTTAAATGTATGCCAATGTTATTCTATTAGGTAAAAAATCACTATACATGTCATAAACACATTCTGTTGACTGGTGAACTCACGATTTAAGTATTTATACAAAATATTCCATTTATTTTTTATCACTTTTAATAATAATATTTATTCTATGAAAATGAATTACTATATATTAGAATTTTCAAAAACAAATATTTTATGGGGGAATCTTTAAACCAGGTAAGGTAGGCCTGAGCCCAAGGACACGGCATAATATTAACTAGGAAAACACAAGAGCAACATATCGTAAATAAACTTTAAACATTGCAACTGTACAACTATATAAGATATACACAATGTAGAAGAACCTAAGAGCCGAAAAAAACAGATGAAACTATAGAAGACCTTACGGATCCATTCCATTATTAGCACACATTTGTGGCAAATATAAATTCCATTTTGTAGAGCCCGCCAAACACCTGGTGTTGTTTGTCATTGTAGCATTTTATTTAGCGAACAACACTCCTTATGAATCCCAGAATAGATCGAGAACAGTAGCTACATCTTTCTTGAAAACCTGGTGGAATATGTTTTGATACAGTGTCATTCTGTACTTGTTTCACTGGGTGTTACAGTTTACTAGATTATGTAAAGTTTATTAAAATTCATAATATGAAAACGTTATTTTTATTTATAAACAAATGCAATATGGTATAAATCTCCAGAATTACCATGCAAAATTACAAAAATTCCTTCAATAATACACATCAGTATAATTAAAAGTGTAAACAGATTCCTTAGCCACAATTCTTTTATACTCGACACATACTTTTGTTAGAAGGAAAGCTAAACAAGTCAAAGGGGAGGTTTGGAGTAGTTCCACTGACGGGAGCAACCCCCGGGGACAAAGGGTGGGGGGAGACACAGGGTGGGGAGGAGAGCCGCCTATGTTATCACTTGTCACTGCCAGGTCTTTCAAGTAAAATACCCAACTTTACATCATGTCAATTTGTATTGTTATCAGCGTTTGGTGTATAATACAAATGTCACAATTCAAAAACATATTTTATTTTCTGTATTCCTAATTATTATACTAGGTGTATCTTAAAGAAAGTCCAAGTATACAGGGTGTTACAAAAAAGGTGCACTGGCTATATGTTTTCTGATTCTACACTTAAAAAGAAGCAACAAATCTTGATTAACATTTTTAGAAATTCCCTTCCTTTTAGCGTTAGTTGGTCGGTTTGTATTTTTTACTAAATTTATTATATATTTTTAAACGTTGAAAGTACTCTTTTGAAACTTGTTATACTTCTTGCCTATACTTAATGATGTTTTCGTATTGATTTTAAAGTTTCCATCTTTCACATATTTAAAGTGAAGGCCGTTTTTGTTTTTCAAAGGTAAATATCATTAAAACTTTAATAATTATCAAAAACCTGTAAGAATCCAACAGCTTTTTATCGAATTTCCCCTATAGGGAAGAAGCTATTACCGTAGTCGGCATGGTAAGACCTAGGCCCGCGACCATGATAACTTTTCGTTTTGAGGTCCCCAGACCCCAAAAACACCATTCGTTTGAAACTGTATATATATATATGTGTGTGTGTGTGTGTGTGTGTGTGTGTGTGTGTCCGTGAGCACGATAACTCTCGTAAAAATTATCCGATTTTGATGAAATTTGGTATAAACGTGTAAAGCAACATTTATGACTTTAAGCTCGAAACCAGCCAGATCGCTCTATCCGAAGGGGATTTTGGGGGAGTTTTGTACCCCAAAAATGGGTTTTTCAAATTTTTTACATATAATTTTGGAAATAGTCAAATTTTAGTTTTTTTCATTGGATTCAGCTTAAAAAAACACACAATTTGGTATTTTGATCATTTCTCTACGTCAATTGGTTACCGAGATATTGAAAGTGCTAAACACAGTACGTTGTCTAATGTTATTCTTATGGAGGAAAATAAAAATTTTATATCTCGCTTATTTATGAACGTATACTGATGAAAGTTGGTATACGGCTTCATCTGGTTGTGGGCCATTGATATTTGATAAAAAAAAACAATTTTTTTACCAATAGCTCCCGTAGCAGCAAACCTGCGTACTCAGCCCCATGTTTTTCTTATGGAGAGTAAGTAACGTGTTATCTGCCTTCATTATGAAAATAAATTAATGAAATTTGGTTTGTGGCTTTAACTACATGAGTTATATTAATATTTGTATAAAACCCCATTTGTTGTGTTCCTTGCTTCAGCAAACCTGCATACTCAGCCGCCAAGTTATTCTTATGGAGAATAATTAAAATGTCATAAATCGTTTATTTATTAATGTATATTGATGAAACTTGGTATGTGGCTTTATGTGGTATTAAGATAAATATATATGCATTGGAAATTCGCTGAGTACGCAGGTTTGCTGCTACGGGGGTATTTTTCCTTTTTGTTCCAACAAACATAGTGGTGTAAATATTTTGATTATAGGATAATGAATAACTGAGTTGTGATTTTAATGAGTTAAATAATGCTTTTTGCCATTAATAGGCTGAAAAATTATTTTTTTTTTTTTACTTATAAAAATCACAAAAACTGAGTTATTTATTGTCTGATAGTCAACATCTAAAAGTATATTGATGCATTGTGGTAGCTCAACCACATTGATAGATCATCTATTTGCAATTACTAACACACCCAATACACATTTTTATTTTGTAACGTAATAATGCTAATTTTTATATTGGTCAAAATGTGTATTGCGATTATTTGTGTTTTCCTGTAGAAAAAAACTATTTTACACTACATTTTCACGCCATAAAGTTCGTGGTAAAAAGAGTGAAAATATTGGAAAATATATGACTAAATATATAAACTAAATCTTTGACCAAACAACTGTCTGTAACGTGTCTGTAAATGTCTGTCTGTTATGGTGTTTTTATTTTTGTAATAAAGTATATAACTTTAAGTTTATATTAAATATAAATCAAATACAAATTTGAAGTATCAAACAAATTTCTTCGTAAGTATACTAACTATTTCGGATCTACGATTGACAAGTAGCGTGCAACTTCTTTGCTCATATGCAATTTAATAATACACAGTCCAATTCGTTATGTATGGAATATTTATGCACATTAGCACACACTAAATATAAATTATGCAAATGTACTTTATTTACATATTTTAATGAAACCCTATACAATAGAACAGTAACATTATTATAACGTAATCGAATAACATTATGCTATGTTTTATGTTACAAACTATTGACCATCCAGCTTCATATAAAGTTATACTGCAATGATACAATTATTATCAATAACTTGAGATATTTACTGCAATAACGTTATAGGTACCGGTTGGTAACCTGACATGGTACTAAATGACAATCATTGAGTGGCATGAGTAAAATATATTAACGAGTATAGTCCAAACCAGTAGTTTGGCGGTGATATAGCCACTAACCTAAATCAATATAAAATGTGAACGCATTTTTATTACGCTAGTAAAGAGATCAGACACTTTATGAATAATGTATAGTAAATTTTTAAGAGATCACATTTTAAAATATAATCAGAGCAGATGTTGTACCAATGCCTATGCATCTTATGGGAACAGTTAGTCCTTAATTCCGGCTTCATCCAATTAAAAAATAAAATTCATACCGATTATTTTGGGTAAATTTAGCCATTCCCCATCAACCTGCAATTTACCATTATTTATTTCTCAAAATCTTTCTTACTTAGTTAGTAAAACCTAATTATAATATTTCATAAATGTGTGAAGTATGTGTTTTGTTGATATGTATCACATATTACCGATATATTGATATAATTTTCTAATACTTCTTTTCATCGAAGATTGAAAACCGAACCAACATATTGATGAGAAAGTTTGTTTTTCCAAAGCGAGATTGTTTGGATTAAGTAATTTTTTGGAGACACTCCAGAGATAGAAACTGTTTCTGTCACAATAACTAAAAGACATTTTTTTACTTTGGTTTCCTATTAAGTTTTATTTTCATGTTTGCTTGTCCTCCTAACTTATTGTATGTTATTAGAGTCAGGAAATAAAAATTATGAGTGAACAGTTGAAAACAATAATTTAAGATCTTGTCACAAATTCACTTTGTTTATCCTGACTCATTGAAGAGATAACTATAGTCAATGCTTTACAACTAAAACATACAACTAAACTACATAAACTTACTTATGCAAGCAGAGTTATAAAAGTTTGTTACAGTTATGTATCACGCATTTTTATTTTTACATGACAGCAAGATCATTAATAAAACTCTCTCTCTCTCTCTCGTCAAAATAGGGAATGTCTAAATCATTCGGGAAGAAAAAACAATCCATACAAAATCATGAACGAAGACAAAATCATCTTAAAACAAAGCCAGTTAATAATATTAAACTTATTCTGAGATTAGTTAAAGACCACATACTGAAAAAGTGTATTTATTCCATTAAATTTGAAATTATAATTATTTAAGTCTACTAAATTAGTATTTTTATTTAACTTTCCCATTCTCACAAAACTACATTATGAAATTTTTAGTTTCAGAAAAATCAAAGACATATTTTTTCGGATAATTGTGTACTAAAAATACTCTCCTTAGATATTTATTCGTTTTTTATTCAAAAGTCACAGGAGCGGGTTCGTTTGTGTCGATTCTTCGTTCTCAGTACAGGAGGAACTAACAATAACACGGGCACAACGATTATAACCATGCATGTTATAAGCGAGCTGGACTTGAGCCATTTCTATTTTTAACTCTATATGACACATGTCCACATTGTTACGTCACACTGAATGTGTTTTTTAGTTTATTGAAAAAACTTCCACATGCCAATGTAGCCTATGGTACGAGTTATGTACTGCGATCACTTAAATTACTCTTCATTGAGATAAAGATTAATTATAACTAATGCGAATTTCATGCTTTCGGTATGGGAATGCTGATCAAAAACAAATATAACCATCGAGCAACATGTTTAAATATCATTAAACATACATTTTCTCATCATAACTAAGTGTTTGTTGTGGATATTTTGTATTTGGAAAGTAAATGTTATATCAATAGAGACTCGTTGTACTACTTAATATTTTATTTTCCTAGTTATTTACTGTCATGAAGAGGCATTATTTGCATGTAATACTTTTTTGCATGTTGGTCGTACAAAATTTCTCGCATTTTACACATTATATTACGACTGTTATGAACAAATATAGTTGAAAAATAACCTACTTAAAATAACAGACGAACAAAATAAAAGTTAAACAAGCCAAAGAAACGTTGGATAGTTGCTTGCTAAAAATGTTCTGATCTAAAATATGAACAGTTTGTAAATATTATTTATACAATAAAATAATTATTGATTATTTTAGTTGTTTAAATAATGTTCAGATATGAAATAGTATATTTATTGTATGAAGTAACGAACAGTTTGTTGAGCAGTGGTTATTTTAACATATCTGCAATGCCACAAGTAATATGCAATGAAAATCGATCATTTATTTATCCATCGATTACATCGATCGATTATTTATCATCATTCGTATATTTATCCAAAGAACATATTTTTTGCATGTTGTCATGTCTTAAAATAAATATACATTTGAGACAAACGTAATAACAGGACCTGTAACGAGTGAAATAATTCGATTCATACATTTGTTTACATAGTCACCTGAACATTACAAAAAATGCTGTAAAAATTTGCTAAGATGTGAATATATGTAAAACAAATATGATCGGTAATCTTGGTAGATGTAAATGTTATTCTGTTGATTTGCGGTTTATATAATTTTAAAGATATATGTATATTTGTTCATTTAAAAAAACTGGATTAGTTTAATGTTTTTTTAATTAGATCTCTATTTTTTAATATGATATATTACCAACAATAAATAAGAAAGAATATTCTAAAATTGTAATTTAGAACAGTTTCCAGTAGATAAATAGTTGGCAGGAATTACAATATTTTGTTCTTTCTGGTTAATACGTTACGAAAAAATGTACTATATCAGTTGGTGTATTAGTTTGTATAGGAATTTGATTGAATACAAATTGTATTCTGCACAAAACTATGTGACGCTATATCACATTGACTTACATGAAAAAAAGAGAAAAATTGCTTGTTGGTTAGAATCTAGTTATGTTGTTGGTAAACAGTATATTGAACGCAAGAAAATCTGTTGTATGAATAATTTAACGCAGACAAAACATTATTAAACATAGAAATCAAATTCGAATTAAGTCGGTCAGTTGGAACTATAAAAACGATATAGGTTATAAATTACGAAAAAAAATATAAAATTAAGAGACCACTGAAACCATAAATATTACAGAAACCATAAACGAATTACAAGCATACTAAGCCGACGATAAAATGAAACAGCTCGTTGCGTTTTACTGTTATCGTGTTGTTTTTAGAGCCCAACCGTTTTCTTATCACTTGTCGACATCTCTTGTCCTTGATACGTATGGTAACTAGTCGTATTTATTGCTGCTGGAAAAGGGAATAATAAGATGTATTACCATTCAACCCATTTAAATTAATTCACTAATTTATCCCTGCAAGGAGGAGAGAATAATGCGGTCGTTGAATTTAATTAAGTTCTGTTTCTAACATTACGTTACGTTTCCAAACAATTTCTTACTAACGTAATATTTTTTGAGCTCTCTTATCCGGGTTCTTTTATTTTTGAAACCTACCACGTAAAATTGTAAACAATTACCAAAGTAATTGTGTCAGTGATTTATCCAGCGCATCAAATCAGTCCTCCGCTCCATCCACCAATATGAGTTGTCAAGATGATTACTTCCTGAAACTAAAGCGATCTGCGGATAATGAAATCGCTCAATCCCCACTCTGAATCATCGACTTTTGTATCATTAATGGCTCGGCATTTATTGTTTTCAGGTGGTTTTCTAAGTCATGTTTTTTAGTTTTAACGCAGTAAAACAATAAAATTATTTTGTTTTGATATTAGACTGTCTCGGAGTGTTTTATGATCGTTTTAACGAATTTCCCCTATAGGGAAGAAGTAATAGCTATTACCGTAGTCGGCATGGTAAGACCTAGGCCCGGGACCATGATAACTTTTCGTTTTGAGGTCCCCAGACCCCAAAAACACCATTCGTTCGAAACTGTATATATATATATATATATATATATATATATATGTGTGTGTGTGTGTGTGTGTGTGTGTGTGTGTGTGTGTGTGTGTGTCCGTGAGCACGATAACTCTCGTAAAAATGATCCGATTTTGACGAAATTTGGTATAAACGTGTAAGGCAACATTTATGACTTTAAGTTAGAAAACCAGCCAGATCGCTCTATCCGAAGGGGTATTTTGGGGGGGTTTTGTACCCCAAAAATGGGTTTTTTGAATTTTTTACATATAATTTTGGAAATAGTCAAATTTTAGTTTTTACCATTGGATTCAACTTAACAAAACACACAATTTGGTATTTTGATCATTTCTCTATGTCAATTGGTTACCGAGATATTGAAAGTGCTAAACACAGTACGTTGTCTAATGTTATTCTTATGGAGGAAAATACAAATTTTATATCTCGCTTATTTATGAACGTATACTGACGAAACTTGGTATACGACTTCATCTGGTTGTGGACCATTGATATTTGCTCAAAAAAACAATTTTTTACCAATGGCTCCCGTAGCAGCAAACCTGCGTACTCAGCCCCATGTTATTCTTATGGAGAATAAGTAACGTGTTATCTCCCTTCATTATGAAAATAAATTAATGAAATTTGGTATATGGCTTTACCTACATGAGCTATATTGATATTTGTATAAAACCCCATTTTTTGTGCTCCTTGCTTCAGCAAACCTGCATACTCAGCCGCCATGTTATTCTTATGGAGAATAATTAAAATATCATAAATCGTTTATTTATAAATGTATATTGATGAAACTTGCTATGTGGCTTTATGTGGTATTAATATACATATATATGCATTGGAAATTCGCTGAGTACGCAGGTTTGCTGCTACGGGGGTATTTAGCTAATGTAATGTAACAGAAAAGAATCTGGTAATTGCCAGGTAATTCATATAATTATTATAGTTGTCATATATTAGCGAATTTCCCCTATAGGGAAGAAGCTATTACCGCAGTCGGCATGGTAAGACCTAGGCCCGGGACCATGATAACTTTTCGTTTTGAGGTCCCCAGACCCCAAAATCACCATTCGTTCAAAACTGTATATATATATATATATATATATATATATATATATATATATATGTGTGTGTGTCCGTGAGCACGATAACTCTCGTAAATATTATCCGATTTTGATGAAATTTGGTATAAACGTGTAAAGCAACATTTATGACTTTAAGTTCGAAAACCAGCCAGATCGCTTTATCCGAAGGGGTATTTTGGGGGGGTTTTGTACCCCAAAAATGGGTTTTTTGAATTTTTTACATATAATTTTGGAAATAGTCAAATTTTAGTTTTTACCATTTGATTCAGCTTAAAAAAACACACAATTTGGTATTTTGATCATTTCTCTACGTCAATTGGTTACCGAGATATTGAAAGTGCTAAACACAGTACGTTGTCTAATGTTATTCTTATGGAGGAAAAGAAAAATTTTATATCTCGCTTATTTATGAACGTATACTGACAAAACTTGGTATACGGCTTCATCTGGTTGTGGACCATTGATATTTGCTCAAAAAGACAATTTTTTACCCAATGCTCCTGTAGCAGCAAACCTGCGTACTCAGCCCCATGTTATTCTTATGGAGAATAAGTAACGTGTTATCTCCCTTCATTATGAAAATAAATTAATGAAATTTGGTATGTGGCTTTACATACATGAGTTATATTGATTTTGGTATAAAACCCCTTTTTTTGTGCTCCTTGCTTCAGCAAACCTGCATACTCAGCCGCCATGTTATTCTTATGGAGAATAATTAAAATGTCATAAATCGTTTATTTATAAATGTATATTGATGAAACTTGCTATGTGGCTTTATGTGGTATTAATATACATATATATGCATTGGAAATTCGCTGAGTACGCAGGTTTGCTACTACGGGGGTATTTAGCTAATGTAATGTAACGGAAAAGAATCTGGTAATTGCCAGGTAATTCATATAATTATTATAGTTGTCATATATTAGCGAATTTCCCCTATAGGGAAGAAGCTATTACCGTAGTTGGCATGGTAAGACCTAGGCCTGGGACCATGATAACTTTTCGTTTTGAGGTCCCCAGACCCCAAAAACACCATTCGTTCGAAACTGTATATATATATATATATATGTGTGTCCGTGAGCACGATAACTCTCGTAAATATTATCCAATTTTGATGAAATTTGGTATAAACGTGTAAGGCAACATTTATGACTTTAAGTTAGAAAACCAGCCAGATCGCTCTATCCGAAGGGGTATTTTGGGGGGGTTTTGTACCCCAAAAATGGGTTTTTTGAATTTTTTACATATAATTTTGGAAATAGTCAAATTTTAGTTTTTACCATTGGATTCAACTTAACAAAACACACAATTTGGTATTTTGATCATTTCTCTATGTCAATTGGTTACCGAGATATTGAAAGTGCTAAACACAGTACGTTGTCTAATGTTATTCTTATGGAGGAAAATACAAATTTTATATCTCGCTTATTTATGAACGTATACTGACGAAACTTGGTATACGACTTCATCTGGTTGTGGACCATTGATATTTGCTCAAAAAAACAATTTTTTACCAATGGCTCCCGTAGCAGCAAACCTGCGTACTCAGCCCCATGTTATTCTTATGGAGAATAAGTAACGTGTTATCTCCCTTCATTATGAAAATAAATTAATGAAATTTGGTATATGGCTTTACCTACATGAGCTATATTGATATTTGTATAAAACCCCATTTTTTGTGCTCCTTGCTTCAGCAAACCTGCATACTCAGCCGCCATGTTATTCTTATGGAGAATAATTAAAATATCATAAATCGTTTATTTATAAATGTATATTGATGAAACTTGCTATGTGGCTTTATGTGGTATTAATATACATATATATGCATTGGAAATTCGCTGAGTACGCAGGTTTGCTGCTACGGGGGTATTTAGCTAATGTAATGTAACAGAAAAGAATCTGGTAATTGCCAGGTAATTCATATAATTATTATAGTTGTCATATATTAGCGAATTTCCCCTATAGGGAAGAAGCTATTACCGCAGTCGGCATGGTAAGACCTAGGCCCGGGACCATGATAACTTTTCGTTTTGAGGTCCCCAGACCCCAAAATCACCATTCGTTCAAAACTGTATATATATATATATATATATATATATATATATATATATATATATATATATATGTGTGTGTGTGTCCGTGAGCACGATAACTCTCGTAAATATTATCCGATTTTGATGAAATTTGGTATAAACGTGTAAAGCAACATTTATGACTTTAAGTTCGAAAACCAGCCAGATCGCTTTATCCAAAGGGGTATTTTGGGGGGGTTTTGTACCCCAAAAATGGGTTTTTTGAATTTTTTACATATAATTTTGGAAATAGTCAAATTTTAGTTTTTACCATTTGATTCAGCTTAAAAAAACACACAATTTGGTATTTTGATCATTTCTCTACGTCAATTGGTTACCGAGATATTGAAAGTGCTAAACACAGTACGTTGTCTAATGTTATTCTTATGGAGGAAAAGAAAAATTTTATATCTCGCTTATTTATGAACGTATACTGACAAAACTTGGTATACGGCTTCATCTGGTTGTGGACCATTGATATTTGCTCAAAAAGACAATTTTTTACCCAATGCTCCTGTAGCAGCAAACCTGCGTACTCAGCCCCATGTTATTCTTATGGAGAATAAGTAACGTGTTATCTCCCTTCATTATGAAAATAAATTAATGAAATTTGGTATGTGGCTTTACATACATGAGTTATATTGATTTTGGTATAAAACCCCTTTTTTTGTGCTCCTTGCTTCAGCAAACCTGCATACTCAGCCGCCATGTTATTCTTATGGAGAATAATTAAAATGTCATAAATCGTTTATTTATAAATGTATATTGATGAAACTTGCTATGTGGCTTTATGTGGTATTAATATACATATATATGCATTGGAAATTCGCTGAGTACGCAGGTTTGCTACTACGGGGGTATTTAGCTAATGTAATGTAACGGAAAAGAATCTGGTAATTGCCAGGTAATTCATATAATTATTATAGTTGTCATATATTAGCGAATTTCCCCTATAGGGAAGAAGCTATTACCGTAGTTGGCATGGTAAGACCTAGGCCTGGGACCATGATAACTTTTCGTTTTGAGGTCCCCAGACCCCAAAAACACCATTCGTTCGAAACTGTATATATATATATATATATGTGTGTCCGTGAGCACGATAACTCTCGTAAATATTATCCAATTTTGATGAAATTTGGTATAAACGTGTAAAGCAACATTTATGACTAAATCGAAAACCAGCCAGATCGCTTTATCCAAAGGGGTATTTTGGGGGGGTTTTGTACCCCAAAAATGGGTTTTTTGAATTTTTTACATATAATTTTGGAAATAGTCAAATTTTAGTTTTTACCATTAGATTCAGCTTAAAAAAACACACAATTTGGTATTTTGATCATTTCTCTACGTCAATTGGTTACCGAGATATTGAAACTTCTAAACACAGTACGTTGTCTAATGTTATTCTTATGGAGGAAAAGAAAAATTTTATATCTCGCTTATTTATGAACGTATACTGACAAAACTTGGTATACGGCTTCATCTGGTTGTGGACCATTGATATTTGCTCAAAAAGACAATTTTTTACCCAATGCTCCTGTAGCAGCAAACCTGCGTACTCAGCCCCATGTTATTCTTATGGAGAATAAGTAACGTGTTATCTGCCTTCATTATGAAAATAAATTAATGAAATTTGGTATGTGGCTTTACATACATGAGTTATATTGATATTTGTATAAAACCCCATTTTTTGTGTTCCTTGCTTCAGCAAACATGCATACTCAGCTGCCATGTTATTCTTATGGAGAATAATTAAAATGTCATAAATCGTTTTCTTTATGAATGTATAATGATGAAACTTGGTATGTGGCTTTATGTGGTATTAATATACATATATATGCATTGGAAATTCGCTGAGTACGCAGGTTTGCTGCTACGGGGGTATTTTTATTCTTTATCTTAAATTCGCATTCATTCAAATTGTGTTTGTGCTTTTTTAGATACTATATAAAATATCTATATATAATTCTAGATCCCAAAATTACATTATTTTTACAAATAGAAACAAAAACGAAGATTTGTGGAGGCCTACCAAAGAGATCTTGAGATATATAATACCAATAACATTTTGATAAAATCTGAATTTCAGCCAGGAAAACGTAATGTAAAAAGAACAGTCATAGCGCCATTATATTAATTAAAACTAATTATTTCCGTATCATGTTTTATAATAGTATACATCTTCCAGCAAATATTTAGTGCACTACCAAGGTGTTTTACCTTACCATATTTTAGCTAGGAGTGAAACGTTATTAAAGAACGAGATTTCGTTCATAAATTATTATTAGGTTAGAGTTTTTGTTAGGTATGTGTATCTCACAATAAATTGATTGCGTATAATGTCGTTACAACGCGGTGATCGGTGGTAAACAATGATCACCAACACATCTCGATGTCTCAAGTAAGTCAAACATACAAACCCATCGTTCATGGTAGTAACCTAAGCACGTGTGTCATATCAGACATAATGATGTTTTCGTAAATTTGTATCTTAACCCGCTAATGATTTTAAGTTAAGTTTGTAGGAATTAATACTGAAAGTGTAGTATTATGTATTTTACAGTAAATATGTTCTCAATTGTCACGATTTGTATGCAAATTTCCAAAAATGGTTTATTGTTAAATTTATTTTACAGTACATTAGTTAAACGTAAATTTTGATATATTCGATTTAAAACGTTAAAAGGCTCACTTTTAGTTTTACCACTATATTTTAACCGAATGTCTTATCCATAAAAATTAGAAAAGAAAAATTACTATAGGGAAACAAACTGTAATATTCGGAAGAAATTCCAATCGTATGATAATCATTATTCACAGAATATAACATATTAATTCTTTCAGTATAAATGCACATGATTTGTTAGTCATAATTTATTCTGAGAAGTAAAAAGTAAGTTTTTTTTTAATTTGCTCTAGGCGATCTGCACGGTGTCTTACCCACTACAACCATCAGTATTTTTAGAGACTATCAATCGTAATTGTATTTTGTATAGAACGTGAAGTATTGACTTCATAAAGACTTATACAGGGTGAGTTTTAAATGAGTCCCCCACCTACTTTTTTTCTACATTTCTTAAGATATCGACTCCGCACCCCCACCAACCATTTTTGATCAACTTTTACTTGATTTTAACTTAGTTAATATTTTTGGCCGCCATCTTGGATGTGCCATGTTGTATTCATCTTTTTTAAACATAAAGGTGGGGTTGTGCTCCATCATATAGAACTATATTTTTACGGTTAAAATAATGCAGCAATCTGTTTTTTAAAATCATTATTTGTTCTCAAGATATTGGTGATTACAAAAATAATAATTTTAAAGAGAATTTTGAATGCCCTAATGAATAATATAATTTATAATGATTATAAATATAAATTATATAATGATTCTATTTGTAAAATTGTATTTGCCGTGTATATGAATAAAATGAAATGCCTCGACCTTAAAACGTGCCCATATTCTCGTTATTATGTCAAATAACGACCATAAACTGCTACCGATCATTGTTGAGGGGCATTTGCTTCATTTTGGTACAATTTTTTGCCGCCATCTTGGATCCGACATTTTAGAATGAGATCATCTTTTTCAAAAGTAAAGTACTTGTGACAGGTAATTTTCCAATATTTTTCCAAGCTGAAACCAAAGTCGCAACCCGTTTTTAAATATAACTTCTCGTTCTTATGATATTGGCAGATTTTTCTTATATTTTTTAAAGGGTCAATATCATGAGAACGAAAAGTGATATTTCAAAAAAAGATTGCAGCATTGGTGTGAGCATGGAAAACCAATTGGAAATAATGGGGCATAACCCTACCTTTACATTTGAAAAAAAACATGTTATTCCAAAATGGCGGATCTAATATGGCGGCTGAAACTTTTAAATGCCACTCAACAATGATTGGTTCATGTCATTATTTACTGTAATGATGATAATATGGGCATGTTTTAAGGTTGGGACCTTTAAATTCTCTCCAAAATTACTTTATTAAATTAATTATTAAATAAATTTTCATTAAATCTTGATAACAAATAATGATTTTCAAACCCGGATTGCAACATTGTGTTCGCCGTAAAAAAGTACTTATATGTGTTTGGTCGCAATCCGACTTGTAAATCTTAAAATAAATAACTGGATCTAATATATCGGATCCAAGATGGCGGCCAAAAATATTAACTGAGTCAAAATGAAGTATAAGTTGATCAACATTGATCGGCGGTGGTCCGGAGTCGATATCTTAAGAAATGTAGAAAAATGTAAGGGGGGGGACTTAAACCCTGAATAATTATACAGGAAGAGTTTTTAATGAGCCCCCCTCTACCTAAATATTTTAACATAAAAACCTTATATACCTAAATAACAACAATTATGAGCATAAAATTTGATGTATATGAACATAAGATGTTATGTGCAAACCTCTGTTCGCACATGATCAGTATTCATATTTTCTGCACATATTTCCAGTTTCGTCAACAGCATTTATTTTTGATCTTTCAATATAAATCAGTTTATATCAAATACAAATTTGACATTGTTGATATGACACGTATGTCATTGCGTGCTGAAGTCCGCGCTGAATACCCCTCCCGTTGGTCCCATAATCGTATTGAATTGCAACATGATCCGATGAATATATAATACTTCAATTTCATCCGTTTTATTACCTGGCTAAATTAGCCATGAATAGCCACGATTATCCATCTAATTTACTCCATCGTTTCAAATATTGCTATTTAAATTACACTGTATTTTAATCCCAGAATACATAATTGGTTTTATTTTTTTTCGTCGTTCCCTTGATTAATAAAGTTATTAAGTATTTTCCTTTCTGACTGTCGGCCATTACTGTTTGTTTAGCTAAAATTATGAATTAAGACCACTGTTCAACTACAGGTAAATATTGGATCAACCAAACTGAATTTATTTAAAACTAATATTAAGTTCAAAGGTTTGATGACAAAGTAGGAACAGAGTTTTATAAAAGCATAATTCAAAATTGCTGAAAATGAAATATCACTGCTAATTGAATATAACATTTTAATTAGCTAAATATTTAAATAAAATTTAAATTCTGTTTAGGTTGTAACACTGAAATTGATTAGCGATAGATAATACATATTTAAATGTAGATCGTACTTTTGCCTTAAAATATTTTTAAACTTTTAATTATAGAAATATTACAAAATTGAAATATTTCGCAAGCTTACAACATCAATAAAAATTAGTAAACATAAATTTTCTGGTTTGGCACAATCGCATATTTTAATTTAAAAGCTTAACAATAAGCCGTACAACAATTATTAATGAATATAATATAAATTATTACATTAAACAAATACAATCAAGAGAAATAATGCTCGGTATATTATTAAATTAGTACATACTTAAATTCCTGCAGTACATTAGGTAAATTAGAGCATCAAGTATTTAGCGAGAGAGGTTATGTTGTGATTTAACACAAGAGTGTTCTAGCAGCCGCTATTTGGATCAGAACCAAATCTTCGGGGACAAAAGTGTAGAATTATATGAACCAGTCGATAAGTTACTAACTTACGTTAAAACAAACAAATGTACTAAACATGAATCCATCTCTACCGTAGTTTTTGCACGGTAAAATATCTTATTTTTAAGGTTGTAGTCACCTTTTTCCCTACTAAACATTTACAACTAAGATAATCCCCACATATGTGTAAAGTCTTCTAAATTACGTTTACATATTTAAAATACTATGTTTTAAAACACCCTAAAATTGGTTCACAGGGAAACATACGAAGCAAAGTCCACGATTCAACTGATTCATACAATTTCATCAATATTTCGCCGACATTTCAATTTCCGTCGCCAAAGTGAGAAATGTTCATCGACTCTGTGCAGTTTGTGTGGAGACAAGGCCCAAGGCTGTGCAGTTACAAACTTTTACAAATTTCCTTAAAATTTTCTATTTTTTATATATTTTAATAATAAGACTACAATAAATGGGGTAAATATTAACTTATATGTGTTTTTGAAATTTTGTTTGCAACATCTCATAAAAACCGGTCTTCATAGTTCTACAGAATGCTAAATTCTTGGTGAAATCAGTTAGATAATTAGGATTACTTAAAATAATAGCAATACAGTTTAGA
Source organism: Allygus modestus (assembly GCA_963675035.1). Classification (NCBI taxonomy): domain Eukaryota; kingdom Metazoa; phylum Arthropoda; class Insecta; order Hemiptera; family Cicadellidae; genus Allygus; species Allygus modestus. Next base: position 392,825,175 of record OY776112.1, on the reverse strand, counting down.
ATTAATTATTAAAATATTGAAATGTTAATTTTTTTCATGTAGAGTTTTTACGAATTCTCCCAGGAAAAAATTAAAACTTGCTTCTGAGGGCAAAAACAACAAAAATTAAACATGGGGTCTGCCACGATCCATTTACCGTTTGTGTGTCTGTGTGCGTTTTGTACCTACAAATTATATCTCAAGAACCACTCAAGGTACTGATTTGAAACTTTTAAGGTAAAAAATTAGTTTTTTATACTTATTAGGGCTAATTCAGTATTTGATTTCAGGTTTAAAACTTTTACTGTTTCAGAATGACAGTCACTTATAAAGGTGTAACATCTTCCGGGAAATTGTTAAAATTTGTATTCAAGGATTCCAAATTTTAAGCAATACAATTGTTTTTATTTATTCGCATTACTCTAGCCAAAGCTGAGTAGCAATTATTAAGAGTAATATCGTGCTAACTATTTGTGTAAACACCAATAATAACCATGTACTTATTTAAATTATTGCAATTACTCACTTATGGTTTTTTATCTGTCATCGTGATTAATTATATTCAAATTGTGGATAGACACAATCTAATGAGTAGTAAATTAGCTTATTTTAACAACTTGTATGCATGATGTATTGAATCTAATTAGTTATCACTACTAAATAACAATTTGCAATTACATATTAATCAATTTGGCGCTGTGTTCGCAGCAATTTAAGATCGGTTTCAGTGACTTTTATCAACAGTTACTTTAGCTCAATCAGTGTATTCTTTTTTTAAACAATAAAATGAAAATACCTTGATTAAAGGATCTACATCGAGTATTGAGCGCTAATGAAATCGACGACGCGCCTGCAAAACCTGATTGAACTTGCATACTGCTGGTAACATTTTTTAAAACGCTGAAAAAAGGTATGCGAAATAGATGATGAACAAGATGTTTCTTTACGTGAATAAAAAACATCAAGTTAAAGTTTAAAACTATTTGTTGGTTGTTATAAAACAATAGGATAAAGTAAACTAAACTTAAACTAATTATTTTTAAACTTAAACTAATTATTTTTACGTTTCTGAATTATTTATCTGGCAAACTCATTTCAGCCTATGAACATTTCGTAAAATAATATCAGTTTAAAATATCATTGAGTACAGTAAACAATTCTGAATTAAACTGATATGAGTTAGAAATACTTATTTTACATTTATTTTTAATATAAAGATAATTTAGCAACCAAGGGACAGTCTTTTGAAGTAGATTTTGCCTTTTTTCAAATATAATCTTTTTATTACATACGTCAGTATTAAATCCATCACCACATTGTATTTAAAACGTTAATCATAGTTAATTGCAAGTTTACAAAACGTAGATAGAAGTTTAACTAAGTCAAAATAATTTGTAGGCGTAGCATTTAATCCTAATGTTTATGAGGATCGTTAGCTTAGCTTAGAATCAAATCATCAAAAATAAAAGATCTTCAACGAAAACTATGATAATGGATTAAATAACAATACACATTAACGTCAACAAAAATCGAAAGTGTTGTTTTTTTACGAATTGATTTAAAATGCACTTATGTTTCATAGTATTTAATATTTGATAACCGTAGTCTTGTAAATAAAGATTGTAACTTGGAAGAACGTTGGCTCGATAAAATTATGTATCAATTTTGTTTTGTTGGTTGGCAACGGAACTGTTTAGAGTTGGATTTAGGAACAAAAGGAACTACTAGACTATTTATTCGACTGTTTAAGCAGTCAAGCTTAAGACATTTTTGGTGCTCTGCGACGTAGAACAAGAATATAAGAATATAAGACGAAGAATGTCTAAAAATAACTACATTTATAGTTAGGATAACCCAATATTTAAAACTAGGGCTTACGATTGTCCCATGACACCTTTAAACGATGCGTCTTTTACGATGCGTCATATAAACGACTTATTTAAATCCCTCACCCTCTGGCGTCATTACTGACTCAAATCACTAAATTATAAATTTAGCATGCTCAGGTTAAAATTCTATAAGGCTCGCCCTAGGAAATAGAGCTAATTAAATGGATGGATTAAATGGACCACGCTATTAGTGTGGTCGTGTTGTACATCAGTTCGTAGCTTATTCCTAATTTGTTTGTTTGGCTTACATTAAAACGTGCAGAATATTAAACTTTGTTCTGTGCATATACTAGTTTTACAATAAAAAAAAATAATTTGACCATGTTATATTTTTATTAAAATATATTTGCAGATTGTTTCTTATAATATAAACTGGCCTTTTTACAGAAAATAAATAAATATGTTTGGTAGGAAACTGTTTTAACGTTGGACTAAGCACTTAAATAATACTAAACAAAATGTAGGATGGAAAAGGATTAATTCTGCTATTTGGCTTTAGGTATTTAATAAAAGAAAAAGAATACTGACAAAATAACCAACACCAAAAACAATAAAGAAATGTTTGTACATTTGTGCATTGAATATTGCCACATTTTACATTAGAGTAATATAACCAAAATGCAATTTACCCTATATAACCTATTATATTAAATTTCATTGGTCCCAGACATTAATTGTTACCTTCAAATTGGTCTCCAGTTTTGAGGCTGACATTGCGTACAGCAGAAGAGGTTGTCATTACATATGGTAAGTCTTGTGGCTGTCCATTATGACGAGCTTCCCTCTCACCTTTGGTTCCTCCATTTGCAGCAGCTGGGGACGGAAACTCCGGGTTTGGTCCTCAACCGAACTGTTTGGGTGTTGTACATGGATACCCTGCCAGTTGGGTTGGCCAGTTGGAGGGCAGAGCGGGGTCCGCCTGTTTGAGCCTGATCACAGCTGTCACAGGAGCACGGGAGTTAACCCTCTAAAAGGTCAATTTGGCTGCCTGTCCCATCCCACCCTTTCCTTTCCTTCCGGTAACCTGCGCAAAATTCCTGCTTGTGGAAGATGTGCCTAGCAGCTAATGCTGGGGTTTCCTAATCCAGCAATTAAATGTCATTGTTATTGGTACAATAATTATTTTCACAACCCGTCATCAAGTTCCTCAATTGTGTATACAATACTAAATCTACCAAATGTTATTTTAATTTAGTTTTAAATTTATTATAATTATACTCTTTTTTATGTATTCTGGAATTTTTTCCAAGCAGTTTGTTTCCTGTATATGTTGTTTTTCATAAAGAATTTCAAACGATGATGATGGCAATAAAACTATTTGCCTGTCTAGTGTTGTACGGATAAACTTGGTTATTTTTAAAAAGATTTTAACTATTATATTAAACAAACATAATTGTATCCAATACATAAAGTCCATAAACCGTTAGTATATTTAACTGTTTGAAATATATTTTTACTGATTCATCAAACTTAATCTTTAAAATGGTTCTAATTGCCTTTTTTTATTTTTAAAATATGTTTTAAATTGTTTTTGTGGCACAATACAAACCTATTCCTTATGCAATATAGGGCTTTATGGGAGGGTAAGATATTAGTTTTAAATGTTTAACACTGCATAAAGGAGGCATCTTTCTAATAGTAAGTAAACTAGAATTAATTGTAGTTAAGACTGACTTAATGTGGCTGTCTCATGATAAATTGCTGTCGACCATTAGCACCAAAAACTTAATTTCGTCCATCACTTTCAACACTTACTTGTTAACTTAAATTTTTGGATTGATGATTTGCCTGCATTTTGTCTTAAAATTTATTAATTTAATTTAAAAGACAAAATTTAGGACAAAAAGACAAAATTGCTTGACCGTCAACAATTAGTTTTAATTACATATTAAAAACAATATATGCAATGATAAATAACTCCTAACTAGTAAACCCATTATTCGAAATCGAGCAATATTTAGTTTTTATGAGCATGGATTTTTTCAATATCATCCAATATCACCTGTATCGCAAAATCTATCCTTCTTGTCTCAGACTAATAATAGATGGGCGCGTGGCAACCCAGGTTTTTAGAATTCCGATTGTGTATAAATGTGTCTAATTTTCATATTAGCTCTTTTGCTTTGCTGTGAATACTCTCACGTCCAATGTGCCAACCCTCCAGTTCTAGGTTTTTAACAGTTTTAACAAATTTTGGGTTAAATGACATTATGAATAAGGACGAATTAATAACCCTTTGCACAAAAGTCGTGGCGTGATAAATTCGGTCTATATTTTAATGAGACTCTGAAAATAAGGATGGGATAATTTCTTATCTTCCAAGACGTTAATTCTGATTCTCAACTTTTTACATGCTAGCACGTTATAAACAAATCACTAAATGACTAAAATATTGCTATATATACATACATACAATATATGAACAGCTGACTCAACCGTTAATCGATACTAGAATTTCCTATGCGCATCCCGTTTTGAGAAGCGAAAACAGTACACAATGACAGTCCGTGGTTAGATATAATCCTTATAACACCTGTTTATTTAACTGAATTACATGAAGAAAAACACATTGACATAAACCACACACACTCCTCCATATGAATAACATGGGGCTTAAGAGTCTCGTGGAGCAGAGCCCTAAGGCCTAAATCGAAAATTTAAAGCCAACAAAAATGGAAAATATCCACAAAAGTTCCTTGAATAACATGAACTCGCCATCACCAGCAATAAATTTTAAACAAAGAATCTAAAGCCTGTTTGCAAATCTGCACACCTAGACGCGCGTTTTCGTGTATAATATGTGTGTGTAAATCTTAAAACTAAAAGCTTATTGTTTACAAAGTTTGCATGAAGCATATTAATTACAAATAGAAGGTAGATTGCTTAGAGTTTTAACTTTATATGTAACAGAAAATACAAAAATACGATATTCCATGCAATTAAAAAAATATATAGATTTTATGCTTGAAACCCAGCTTTTGTTTCCAGCCACGGCCATCGGGTAGTGATCATTGTCAACTTCCAATTTCCGGTCTGTAATGAAATCACCTGTAATCCGTAATTAATCTTTTATCGAACTCCAACATCTTTGTTAGTCATTTTAGTTCAGTTACACTATAGTCAATGGTTACACGCTGGCTTTTACATCCTAAGTTATAAATAATATTTAGTTTGCTTAGCACTCAGTATTAAAACAGTATTTTACTATGTATAAACAATTTTTGAGTATTTGTACTAATTTTTTTATGTTTATGTTGTAATTATTGTTATTATTAACTGGATAATCAAAAGTTATTACCAATTTAGGTGTGCTTAGTCACTATTATATACATATTGAGCTAAGAATTCGTAAAAAATCCGTTTACCGCAGCCTTTTTTTGGGTTTCTAAAAAAACGCCCTAATACATTATAATTACTATACCCATTTTAAAATATTAAAGCTTTTTAGTCAGTGTGCTGTATTAGTTTTCTTTTGCTATAATATAGGTTCATTCTTCATTAGGGGCCCTTCATTCTTCTTGTTCAAATGCCCTCACAGATGTTTATTGCATTGAGTCAACCCTTTTAACTACACATAACAGGTTTCGATTGTGAATAGTGTCAAATATGAAAATAATAGGGGCTATTATGTTAAACGATATTTATGGATTTAACATCCATATGTTAAAGTATACAAAACGTTGCACTAATGTGTGGTTTACTATGTTTAACTTATCTATTAGACTACTTTGCCATATTTTCTTTCAGCAAATGCTTCCACACCCTGACGAAGTCATGGGCACTAACATTTCGCACTAGATATTCTACACCTTTTTGCCCTATACAATATTTGTACTTAGTTAAAGCTTCTTACATTTTGATTTTAAAGGATAACTACACTCAACGTAGTAACTTGATCAATCCGTCGAACATTGCAGACATTCTAATTTCCGTCCTTAAAGTAACAGATGCTCATGATTACTTATACCAAAATGTAACCCCATTAAGAATAGCCCTAGTTGTTTTGTTGTTACCGTAAGCATAATGAAGAGTTTTTTCACATATCAGTACAAGATCATTGCAATTTTACTACAAATACAGATTACGTTGTGTTTGTATTATTTTGTTATGCATTTTTTAAACTTTTTATTAAATAAAGTCTTAAGCAAAAGTAGTTTTATCGTCTAATTTAATACTGCGTTTTTGTACAGTTTTAGTTCCTTTAAGAATAAACTTGTCCAACAAGATTTAGTTTAAACCATCGAATAATTATTTTAAAATTATTTTATAATCGGTTAAGTTAAACTGTTTTAATTATTTCATTGTTACTTAATGTACTGAGAAAATCAATTTTGTGTTCATGCATCCCCACCAATCAACGCTGCAGAAAATGAGTGGTAGTCTTTCATAAGGCGAGAGCGGAGAAAACTTGATTAAAAACTCCACATCGAGTATCGGGCGTTAATAAAATCCGCGCTGGAAAATTCTGATTCAACTCGCATACTTTTAATTACATTTTCAAAGATCCGCAGCAGAAAAATGTGATGAAAACCGTGGAGAATATAAGTTTGGTGGCTGGCATTTTATTATTAATACCTGCTGCAATGGAATGTTAATAATTTGATGGAAAGTGTAGATAATTGTTTTAAATAACTTGAAAAGGTTAACTATCTAATTTTATATCTTAACTTTCCCTTAGAAGATTTTATTTATTAGTGAATTTCCTTTGGAAAGTGAACTATTAGCATGACCCGCACGGTGAAACTTAAGCCCGGGACCACCATAGAAGTTCCTAACGTGACCCCCTGAACACGTTTTGGGGGGTCGTTCAAAATTATATATATATATATATATATATATATATATATATATATATATATATATATGTGTGTGTGTATGCACTCTAGCGGTCGCATTTTTTGTCAGATTTACTTCAAATTTGGTAGGGACATTCCTTTGTATAATCTGTTGGACAAGTTCGTTGGGCAAAACAATCGGAAAACTCTAAACCCAGTTTTTGGGGATTAATCTTTCAAATTTCGAGTTTTTGGGCCCAAAAAGGGTCAGAAAAGCCCCATATGTAAACTTAATGCATGTAAAAAAATGGGGATTAGAGAGGCAAAAGTTTTAAGCCCTATCTTGTCATTCTAGCGTAAATGTTTACCGAGTTATTAAAGAAAATGTGTATTGACCAAACACAGTACGTTGTCTTATGGGGGTTTTACTTTAGAAAAGCCTGTTATTTATTTGTTGGTGCACTATTATCATCCCCAACAACCTCACGCCTACTTTTAAGCCTGTCTGAACCTTCTCCTAACCTTAAAATGCGCAAAATTGTATTCCCAGCTTTGCAAGTAAATGAAACCAGGAGTATCAGAACAGCTAAAAAATCAATGTTTTCAGATTTCAATAAAAATTGGACAAATGTATGTTTTTACACTGATTTTGAGTTTAAAAAGTTTTTATGTGGAAATTTTTTTCCCTCACGTCAGCGTGCTGCGTGCGAACTCGTTTGTGTTTTATTTATTCATAAAATGCAGTCTTACAATACCACTTACAAATGCAACCTGCATATGTCAACGTTGCAAGACGGAAATAGCAAATAATTATGCTGAGTCCGTACAGTAAAGCAATTACCACAACGCTACACAGCCTATATCCTCAGGTATCCCTCTGGAATATAATCACTCATGTTATAATGCGGCTTTGTGCCTCTAATGAACTATCTGCCACGTTAAATTCAGACCGAGACTGCAACATTTTCTGTTAAAATATTCTTTAGATTGCAGATTTAATATCCATATGTGAAATAATACTTTGTAATACTGTTAGGGAAATATTGACCTAATTTACTTAACATTCCAAAAGATTAACTAAAAGAGCGAAAATAACAAACTAGTAAATACAAAAGCAACAACAAAAAAGTTGTTTGGCTGGGATAGTCAATGCAGTGAAATGTTATACATTTCCTTAAGAAACAAGGACGGATACACGAACCGCATATCTAAATAAATAAACACTATTGGCTAACAGGGGCTATAGCCCCTAACATGTTTTTGTGAAGTGAATACTCTATTTTTGGGGAGTATGAACACATAAACAAAGCAGAAGCTTAAATCACATTTTGAATAATCACAGCTGATCATTACATTTTACTTATTAATAAAAACACTGTAGTTATATTTCCATAAGAAAATAATTAGATATTTGAAGTCCAGTGGGGCGTAGCCAACCTAATTTTTGACATTTCTGATATTTTTCCCACCGTCCTTGGAACACAAGCTTTAAAATGAATCGTCATAACCTAACATAACTTCTTCCTAGCTCGAGATACTTCATGGGGACCGATTCGCTTACGGAACTAAATATGTAAATATTCGAATACTAAATAACACCAGAAGCTAGAACACTTTTAAATAGATTAAATTTCATCTAGCGGTAAAGTACACCGTTTATGAAGTATAATTTACAATTAATATGATACCTCTTCAACCATTGTTTAGGGATGAAACTCTATCTGAAAATTTGAAATTCGGTTTTAGCATTAGCCGGATTGGTCTCGTAATTTAATTCCCTGATAGGGGCGACAGACCGACAAGAGCAGAAATGGTAAAAGGGGTTCACTCCAACACCGAGGTACCCGTGTACTGGCCACCCTGACAGTATCGGACTGGTCGGAGAGATAACTCATCTGGTATTCCCAACCCATTAGCATCGCTTCAGCTCACCCCTGCTTGCATCATCGACCTTAGTCTGTTCTAGAGGCTGGTAGGCCTGCTGTTGGAAGAGTAAAAGTTTGCTTCTACTAAATTAAGTCTTTGTGTAACCTCTTGCTTTGCGTTCAAAATTAAATGTTACTAGTATTTTTTGCATAATAAATGGTCAATTATGTATATTATTGTGTAAAACAACGGTGGTAAAAGACTTATTTCATGTTTAAAAATTTATGAATAGCTCTTTGGGAATTTTTTAAGCCAAACTATTAATTGTAAGAGTGAAATAGAAATGTGTTTCCTATTTTGGTAGTGTTTCTAGATAGAATTGTTTACTCTGCATAGTTCTTGTGTACAGTTCATAAAGATACAGGGTGTCCCGTGAGAGTATGTCACAGTTGTAGTATTTGGTATAGTTCATCAGGGGCAGAATACTTCCTGTACACTTTTTTTCTAAATCGCACAGTTTTCCGTCATGCCGTTATGTCAATTTAGAAAATCTTATGATTCAATTGAGGTACTGCCTCGAAATGTGGCACTTGCATTATACTAGTATAAGGCTAATGTAGTGTTTTGGTAATTCTAGCTTCAAAATGGCGACAGATTCAATTTTTAAAATCGAAATCCATGTTGAGGCCCCTGGACTATATTTATTACTTAAATAGGTTATCTTACCTCCGTCAATAGTCACAATGTGTCGAACAAATTATGCTTACATGTTTCGTTGCAAGCGCAACATTATCAAGGCTTGCAATTCGTCAAAACGTAAAGTTAAAAAACTGTCACAACACAGAAACACAAACACCGATACGAATAAACGAATAAAACATTTCCGATAGCGCAATCGACATGGCGGACACGGCACTGGTAGCAGACTAGAACATTACGTCACATCGCCTCTCCTCCTTCCGTTATCACTGATGTTATCAACTTGGTGGTCAGCTGTCCTTGAACGCATAATCGTATTGAAAATAGAGTGTGACTGGAAAGGAAACTTCTCATTGAGGATGTGATTTTTACATTGTTCTTCGATGTGTACCGGTACCTTATAAATTTCGTATTCCTCCAAAGTGTCTAATTTGTTAACTTTTCCACAAAAGTGTAGTACTTCTAGGCCGTCATTGATGCCACTCATAGAGTGATTAAAATCAACAAGGTGTTGAGCAATGATCGATTTTTGTTTCGCATTCCTTGGGTCCGGACGGTGTTCTTTATAACGGGTTTTGAAAGCCCGGCCCGTTTGACCTATTTACATGCCGGGACAATCTGAACAGCTGATCTTATAAACACTCGTTTTTTGCATTTTGTCACCTATTCCATTGTTATTGGATGAAACGTTTCTGATTCTATTTTTGATACGAAACGTTAATTCAATCAATGCCTTGTCTTTGTAGCTCTTTCTTTAGACCATGTTGGATAGAATTACTATATTCCACACAAACATACTTCTATCCAGACTGTCGGGTTTTACACCTTGTTTATTTGTCCGTTTACTTATTAACCTATCTACCATGCTACATTTATAGCCATTAGCTGAGGCAATGTGTTTTATTATATTGTACTACCGGTTGTAGTTTTCAGGGCTTAATGGGACTGATAACATTCTGTTAACTACTGGGCAGCAAGTTTTTTAGAATATGAATGATATGAAGTTGCTTTAATGGTTTGTACTGATGAGGTAGGTTTCCTTTAAATACTAAAATCAAATGTATTGTTACTCTTTTTGACTTTTAAATCTAAAAAATGTATACAGTTTGATCTTTCTATTTCAAGTGTGAATTTTAGTGAAGGTGTGATCTAGTTTAGGTAATTTAACAATAAGCCTAATTGCCTGCTATTGCCATCAAACAACACAATAGTATCGTCCACATACCTAAAAAAATGCTACTTTTTCTTAGTACTTATTCTTATCGCTAATAATGTATTTATTTTTAATGTTATTTAGATCAGCACCATCAGAAATGTTTTATTCGTTTATTCGTATCGGTGTTCGTGTTTCTGAGTTTTGACAGTTTTTTAATTTTATGTTTTGACGAATTGCAAGCTTTGATAATGTTGGGCTTGCAACGAAACATGTCAGTACAATTTGTTTGACACCCTGCGACTATTGACGGAGGTAAGATAACCTATTTAAATTTTTAAAGTTCAATATCTGGAAAACAGCCAATCATTAAATAATTGAACTACATATTAAGAGAATGTGAAGTTTTAATCTACAAATGATGGTATGGAAATTTTAAAGATCACTTAACCCTTAACTGAGCAATTTAAATTGTTATAACCCACAATAAATAAACTAATATAAATAGCCCACTATTGGATATAACTAGTGGGTTATAGCCCACTAAACGTAATTATTTCTGGTAATTAACATATAATTTGCACGATTTTACTCGTAAAAATTAAAAAAATTTAAATTGCACAGCTATGGGATGAATGATATTTAAAATCTTGATACAAACTTTTTTTGTTTTAACAGTTCATAAGTTTTTAATATATAGCTCGATTAAATTGTTTATGTAGTCCCATTTTAATACGTAGTTTGGTCACACATTTGCTGTTGTCAACATATTAATGTTTAAACAACTGAAATGGCCGCCATTTTTAACCGATTTAAGCTATAAACGCCAAATTTAATACCAAATTCGCTCTAATTTACTTACCAAGTTTCGAGTCAGTACATCAAGTGGTTCCGTTGATATTTTGTAATGCCTGCATATCCCATATACGCAGTCAGACGGAAAACGAAGCGATTTAGAAAAAGGTTTATATGGGGTTTTTTGCTTCTTTTGTTGAAGTACAACAAATTATGCATTTGTGCCATACTTTCGCAGGACACCTTGTACATATATTGCAAAAATAATGTAAAGTATAATCGATTTTCTTTTAGTCTTTGAAGTATCTCTGTTTGTAACCTATTCATTCGGCGGTGTATTTCACCCTGGAACATTAAATATGCATTTATTTTTACAATATGGTAATATTAATAAAACGTTTAGTTTATCACAACAAATATTAATATCACTATATAACAACGAAATAATAAGAAAATTTTTGAAACAATCAAATGTATATTAAAATACACATCAAACAAACACAAATTATATGTTTTATACATCGGAATTTTTCATGGATAAAATAACCGTATCCTCAGAGAAGAGAGAATTTTTCTTATACAGTAGGAAAATTTTGACAGGTAACAGAAAAGTACCCTTTAACTTGGTATGTTATATAAATTAATTCCTCCCATACTAGACTCTAATTTAACATACATAAGATTATTACAGCATTACGGTTAGGTTATCGTATTATTATAGTTTATCGTAGTATTGCTTTGACACAAAAGGAGTAAGACCTGAATAACAACAAATAAACCAAATTTATACAATTTGTATCGTATGAGCAAAAAGTAATTTTCCTGCAGAAAGGTATGTTATGTATTTAAATGATTTTTAAAATAACATCGCAATGTTTTATTGTGGCGACGAAGCAAAAATTTTCGATTATGGCCGACATGCAATATCCGGCCAATAATAGAATCACTTGTAATCCTTGATTAATTTGTTATCGCTTGTCAGTGGTTACATTTAAATATTATTGATGACTGTTTTTCGAACGTGTAATGTACGTTTAACAAGTTAAGGTATCCTATATAAATTCAATTGTTCATCCCCAAGGCCAAACTTCCAAAGAAGTGTGAACATAATTAAATAATAATCCTTATTATTAAATGTTATAATTTAAACGAAAAGAAAAACGTAAATATCAAAACATATAAAAATGCATAAACGACGTACTGATCTTCAGAACTTTACCCAACGAATAAAGTGAAGAATAAACTTATTTAATATCGTAACAGCCTCTTTGATGGGCAATTTACAAGCGTCTGGGGTTATAAACTAAGTTTTTCAGTCGAGTCATGTTAGCCGGGTAGAGAGAGGGTGGTTTTATATCGGAGTTCATTTTGGCCGTGTTGTAAAGTATAATAAGGCAGTTCGCTTTGGCGTGGCGCAATGTTGAATCAGTTCGATCGAGGAAAAAAAAGTATTAATCCTGTAATAATGTGAGGATCTTCGGCTATAAAATAATATATCGTCAATTGGCAACAGCATTTTAAAATGTAGTTTTATTTTTTTTTAAACTATCCAGAGACACGCAATAGTAGTTTTTATCACTACAAACAAAATTTAGTGTTTTAGACACGGACCAACACTTTTGCTACGCGCGATGAACAATTGTTTGTATCGCATACAAAGGTAATTTATGTTTTGAAAAAATTATAATCAGCCATAGAAACATAAAAGAGCGCAAAGTGAATACATTAATAAAATAAATAATTTTAATTTTAGTTGTTTTATATTATTAATAACACAACATTGTCCTTCTACAATTCCTAGAAACCTCATTTCAATTTTAATATTACTATTTAGGGTGCAGACTGTAATTTCCATGATGTCGTAGTTGTTTAGTGAAACGATAACAAAGTTGAAGTTAGCGCACAGACAAAAACTTGAATTGTGCCCCAGCTGACTTGTACAGTTATTAGCGGACCACGTTGATGCATAGAAAACGTGTTTTTATGCAGTACGATATACATTTGAATGTTTACCTTGCAAAACAAAACTCAATACGGCTATTAGTTTATAAATAGTGCATAGACAAGCTTAAAAGAATTTAGGCCACTAAACCTTTCGGCACCTGGAAATCAGTTTTGGGTAACCCAAGGTTAGGCACAGCATAATACTTTTCCGAATCAATGCCCAGTACATTAATAAAAAAAGCTTTGATGTGTTTATTGCAATAAACCTGAATTTATGGTAATAAATTATCATAAAATTATAACTTTTAAATTAAACTACAGTCAATCCATAGTTACAGAGATTCAGAACTTTAGCAAGTATTTTAAACCCCATGTTTAGTTGTATTCATCAAAGATTGCACCTGCCGAAAACATGTATATAGCATTTACTGTTTGATACCCACGAAGCAGTTCTTATGGTTTAAAAAAAAAACTAAAGATATCTACCTTTCCACGAACTCCAATTAGGTTAATAATCATTGATGTTCATGTTAGCGAATTTCCCCTATTATATAGGGAAGAAGCTATTACCGTAGTCGGCATGGTAAGACCTAGGCCCGGGACCATGACAACTTTTCGTTTTGAGGTCCCCAGACCCCAAAAACACTATTCGTTCGAAGAAACTGTATATATATATATATATATATATATATATATATACATGTGTGTGTGTGTGTGTGTGTGTGTGTGTGTGTGTGTGTGTGTGTGTGTGTGTGTCCTTGAGCACGAGAACTCTCGTAAAAATGATCCGATTTTGATGAAATTTGGTATAAACGGGTAAAGCAACATTTATGACTTTAAGTTCGAAAACCAGCCAGATCACTCCATCCGAAGGGGTAAAAAAACCTTATTTTTTAGATACCCCTATACTTTTTTTTAGATAGTCTCATTCATAGTTATATGTTTAATTACCATAAGTAACTAGAGTAATTTGTGGGGGGTTATGTACCCAAAAAATGGGTTTTTTGAATTTTGTACATATAATTTTGGAAAAAATCAAATATTAGTTTTTACCATTGGATTCAGCTTAAAAAAAACACACAGTTTGGTAATTTGATAATTCCTCTACGTCAGTTGGTTACCGAGATATTGAAAGTGCTAAACACATTATGTTGTCTAATGTTATTCTTATGGAGGAAAAGAAACATTTTATATCTCGCTTATTTATGAACGTATACTGACGAAACTTGGTATACGGCTTCATCTGGTTGTGTTTTATTGTTATTTGCTCAAAAAGAATTTTTTGCCAAAGGCTCCCGTAGCAGCAAACCCGCGTACTCAGCCCCAATGTCATTATTATGGAGAATAATTAAGTGCTAGGTCTCCCTTAATTATGATTAAAAACTGGTATACAACTTCTCCTAGTTGAGTTATATTTATAATAGCATAAAAACACATTTTTTGTGTTCCTTGTTCTAGCAAACCTGCGTACTCAGCCCCAATGTTATTTTTATGGAGAATAATTAAAATTGTATATATTGCTTATTTGTGAATGTATTTTTATGAAACTTGGTAAGTGGCTTTACGTAGTATTAAGGCATTTATATCTCCATTATAAATTCGCTGAGTATGCAGGTTTGCTGCGACGGGGGTATTTTTAATAAGTTAAAACAAATAAAGTACTGTCAATACTGTATCAAAATTTTATATACACATAAAGCAGTGTGGATTTGTAAAATAAAATCAAAAAATTAAGTTAAATAAATCCAAACGAATTCCAAATTGGTTAATAGTAATTAATGTAAATATTTTAAATAAGTTAAAACAAATTCATGAACGATTGATACACAGTAAGTAGAACACTAAGAACATGTAGAACACTGTTATTATTATGAGGTGAAACTGTTATTTAACTATATTGCTTTTTATTAGGACCATGTGCAACTAAATAATGTCAGTTGGTGTAATTTAATTTGACCTGTCATAAATTGTATGAACTTCCAAATAAGTTCATAAAATATCTAATACACATTTACCACAGCTCAATGATCGCGACTAAGGTATGAATGTTCCGAAATCTAAACTGTGCCAGTGGTATTGCTAATGCGCTGTGGCCACCGGATGAGTTCTTCATGCTGATAAGTCCCACAGTCGGATTGGATTAGTACAAACCCATCAGCACCGGATTGACCCCCCACATCCCTCCCCCCACCAATCTATGCTTCCCCTTCTGTGGCAATCCCATGCCATTGCCACCGACCGTTACAATTCCACATCGCAATCTGTATATTGCTAAAATCGGATCTGACGAAAGTGTTGTATTATATTAAGATTTTTACATTGAGTATTTCCTTTTATCCAACTTAAACAATGTATAGGTATTTGATTTTACGTGTGTACAAACATCATATTGGTTTGTTGGCAGTATAGTGGTTTCAGTGTTGTAGTGGTTATATAATTTATGGTTTCCCGGAGCAAACAAAATTTGAATATGTTGCAATTAATTAATTACGATTTTCGCCATCAGGTAGACTTTACACACTCCTTATTTTTCACCTTAGAAAACTGGTCAGGGCTTTTCACTGTAAAACGTTAAAGAATGCCACTGGTATTGGCAGACACAAAACCAAAGCGTACGTTACAGCTTAGTTTATCATAAGTCCTACCTATCTCTGAGTCGCCAGCGTAATGATTAAGGCAATGAAAAATTGTGCTTTCGTCAAAACGGCATCATAATCCTAACAAATTGTACAGTTCATTTGATAAGGGCATATTTATTGGTCTGCCAAGAGGTCCTACCCAAATCACCTGATACCTAAGTGACTGGCTAAATTGATTCTTAGATTGGTTTTCTATTTAGATAATAAACATTTACCTTCATGACTACCGGTTTAAAAGTTTGCAAATATTAAACCATATCCAACTATACTATCGTGGGGAATGGTACTCTAGTAAAAGGAAGAGTAAAGTAACAATCAGTAAATTAAATAATTTTTCTAAGATATGCTGTACACTTTAACAAATTTGTGTATTCATTTGCACATAAACAATTCTTTATCGCTTCTATCTTTTTATATCTTAAAATTCAAGTATTAGGGCGGCTATAATTATTACTTGTTGAACAATGTGCTCCTTTTTATACACAGGGTTTCCGAATTTATATAAGAAAAATAACCACCGCCAGCTAAGAGAGCTTAGCTCGACCCTGGCTAGATTTATGAATAATTGATTACTGCTTGTCACTGCTGTGATTAAGCAGTACCGATCTGTAGCGTTATTAGTACCATCGTACCGGTTTTTATCAGCAGACAGCCAACCCATCTGTAGCATTATTAGTATCATCGTACCAGTTTTTTATCAGCAGACAGCCAACCCATTTGTAGCATTATTAGTATCATCGTACAAGTTTTTTATCAGCAGACAGCCAACCCATCTGTAGCATTATTAGTATCATCGTACCAGTTTTTTATCAGCAGACAGCCAACCCATCTGTACCATTATTAGTACCATCGTACCGGTTTTTTATCAGCAGACAGCCAACCCATGTGTAGCCTTATTAGTATCATCGTACAAGTTTTTTATCAGCAGACAGCCAACCCATCTGTAGCATTATTAGCGAATTTCCCCTATAGGGAAGAAGCTATTACCGTAGTCGGCATGGTAAGACCTAGGCCCGGGACCATGATAACTTTTCGTTTTGAGGTCCCCAGACCCCAAAAATACCATTCGTTCGAAACTGTATATATATATATATATATATATATATATATATATATATATATATATATATATATATATATATATATGTGTGTGTGTCCGTGAGCACGATAACTCTCGTAAAAATTATCCCATTTTGATGAAATTTGGTATAAACGTGTAAAGCAACATTTATGACTTTAAGTTCGAAAACCAGCCAGATCGCTCTATCCGAAGGGTATTTTGGGGGGGTTTTGTACCCCAAAAATGGGTTTTTTGAATTGTTTACATATAATTTTGGAAATAGTCAGATTTTATTTTTTCTCATTGGATTCAGCTTAAAAAAACACACAATTTGGTATTTTGATCATTTCTCTACGTCAATTGGTTACCGAGATATTGAAAGTGCTAAACACAGTACGTTGTCTAATGTTATTCTTATGGAGGAAAATAAAAAATTTATATCTCGCTTATTTATGAACATATACTGACGAAACTTGGTATACGGCTTTATCTGGTTGTGGACCATTGATATTTCCTCAAAAAAACAATTTTTTGACAAAGGCTCCCATAGCAGCAAACCTGCGTACTCAGCCCCATGTTATCCTTATGGAGAATAAGTAACGTGTTATCTCCCTTAATTATGAAAATAAATTAATGAAATTTGGTAAGTGACTTCACCTAGTTGAGTTATATTGATATAAGCATAAAACCCCATTTTTTGTGTTCCTTGCTTCAGCAAACCTGCATACTCAGCCGCCATGTTATTCTTATGGAGAATAATTAAAATGTCATAAATTGTTTATTTATGAATGTATATTGATGAAACTTGGTATGTAGCTTTATGTGGCATTAAGATAAATATATATGCATTGGAAATTCGCTAAGTATGCAAGTCTGCTGCTACGGGGGTATTAGTATCATCGTACCAGTTTTTTATCAGCAGACAGCCAACCCATCTGTAGCATTATTAGTACCATCGTACCGGTTTTTTATCAGCAGGCAGCCAACCCATCTGTAGCATTATTAGTATCATTGTACCAGTTTTTTATCAGCAGACAGCCAACCCATCTGTAGCATTATTAGTATCATCGTACGGGTTTTTTATCAGCAGACAGCCATATTGTGCCATATGATAAAACTAAATCTTACGATGTGTTAGCTTAGAGGAACTGTAAGAAAATAGTTTTAAGGTAACCTAATTTCATTACTTAGACTGATGAAAAGTATGTTTAAAGTAAGAAAGGGCAACTTTGTTGTGATATTGTACCAACATGAGATTGTTGGTTGATCGTTTTAAGATGTTTATATTCCATTGTTTGAGCAAAGGATGGAATGTTATATGTAGGTTTATGTTTATATGTTTATTTTGTAAGTCTTTAGATTGTCTATATATATATATATATACTGTATATATATATATTATATATATGTGTATATATATATATATATATATATATATATATGATCCTATGTTTGGTGTGTGATTACCGAAAAACTACTGTAAACAGTTTACGGACATATTTGATTTTACTACTTTTTTAAGGCAAAATAAAAATGATATGGTTATTCCATTTTTTTATCATGAAACTGGCTGGCTATGTGAAATTTGTTTTAACGACAATTACTAAACATGTTAACCAGTATTGTGGTTTTACTCAGGTAATCTATAGCTAGATTGATACAAATTTTGTAAGTTCAAGCCTGCGCACTGCGAATTAAAACATTGGAGTTTTAAAACTAGATTCGGCAGACTATTTTTATATTTGATCCCAAATAAAGTCCAACCTCTTTGTGCCAGACACTTTTTAGCCAGGAAATCTTTGATTACTTATTACCAGGACCCTTTTATTTAGTACAGACATATATTTTGCAACATTATCACATTTATATTAGTATCAGTCTACAAAGTCTGAGGTTTTGTGATGCTTTTGAGATTGTGAGTTTTGGTTTGACATCTTTTTTGAACTTAATAAGCTATTAATAGTTTAAAGAATTTTATATTATGTTAATTTGTATCCAATATAAATCAATAATATTATTCACAATAGTATAATTATTATTTTAGGTGTAGAACATTTGTACTTTTATGTATGGGTTTATAAAACCTTAACTGAAAAAAACTATGCTTTCATATAGCTAAAGATTATATAGCCAGGATAAGATACATATAGTATTTATAAAACTGTATATACTGCACACTTGTTATCCTTCAGTAAGCACTCACATCTAACTTCGATAATGTTATGTATGCATAAGGAAGCACTTATTTACATATAAATCATAGACCCACCGTAAGACTCCCTACCCAGATGACACGCGTGTTTGGCTTGGATATGTCCAATATGTATGTAGAATGCGACTCATATTAAAGCAGCGTGGAGCAGAGATATTAGTCGTCACACGTGGGTGTGTGCGTGAGTGTGTGAGTATGCGTATGCTCACCATATGTCCCAGAGTCATCTGCTACATCGCCGCGCCGTCCGCAATAAATTAGTTTTATCGCCAACCTTAAAACAACATTTGTTCAAAGACTGCAACAATTAGTTTTTGGAATCGGTCCCATTATTCTTTCCCAACCGTCGTTTCCGCTTTTATCACCTACCGTGCTTTATGACTGAGGACGCTGGTTATTAGAATACGTATGTTGAGTAACGTATGACGCTCATCGTTTAATATCAGGATTCATATAACAATATATTTTCTATAACTATATTAATTCTGACATCTCACCTCAATATATCAGTATCTCAATATAACGTTAAGACGCCGAGGCAACTAGGGCGTATTTTAAGGCGAATATGAATGAATGATGAGTGCAGAATGGGTGAAATGTCTTTTGTAGCCTTGTTACTGACAAAGACCGACTGATTCTTTAGCCAGGATCATTAATTAAAATCCCAATTACCAGCTGGATGGCAGCTGGATCCAGTATCGAACCTTCACAAAACTTTCTGTGTTACTTTCTTCGGATCGATCTGGTCTATTGCACTTCAACACAACCACCCGCTGGTGAGTCACTTTCCCGTTTTAAAAATATACCTTTTAAACCCAATTAGATGAAATCTTTCATGTACCTGTTAACTTATATGGACCACGTTTAAGATCATAATATTTAATTGAGATATATGAACTTTCTTTTCAAGACTCCATTTAAAAAAATCCCTTTATCTTCTCCCTTCAAGTCGTCAGGTTTCCAGAATCAATTTTAAGAATATATACTTTTATTTGATTAGATATTTGCTTAAAAAGATATTTATTGTACTAAATGTTTTAAAATGTTACCCACAAAAAGCACACACAACTGTTACATTCCCTGGTGAGACCGGGAACTGCAGTTATTTCAACAACTATAGACTATACAATAAGATTGATTCAAATAATAAAGTTATAGAATATTTTGTTGACAATTAATTACCCGACCAAAAAATTAATTTGGTTAAAGCTTTCAAACAGGTTTAATATATTTTGTAATTATTATTTTCACTACAAATTTAAACCATTGCGTAGCTGATATAAAATGTATGTATCCTAAATGTTTGTATTATGTGCCATTAGTTTTAAATAATATTTTACTGCCCAAATTATTCAAATGGGAAGCAAATGAGGAAAAAGTAAATTTGTCAATATACTTAACAATTGTGTCGTATTTTGTTGTCATTTACAACGTACTCTGGAACAATATAAGTCTGAACAATTGCATTTAACATATGAAGTAATTATAGTATGTCACAACTGGTGAAGTAAATATGTTTCAAGAAGAGGAAAGATTAACAAACAAACATAATTTAAACGTAACACAGGCGGCACCCTTGTGATTGTATCATTATCGAAGTTATTATTTTTTGTTTGATCTGTTATATTGTAATTACAATCTGATTTACAACTAAAATCTCATACTTCTCTGATTTTGTAAAGTGGTTGTCAGTTGGAGAATAACAAAAAAAATATAATGTATCAATTCTTTTTGTTTATAATTGTAAGATTGGAGAGAACAAATATTAACAAAACATACCTCGAGTAAAACTCATATTTGGACTCTTTAAAGCAGTTTATGTATCAACTGAATAATCTGATGTTTTACTAAATAAAAACCCATTAGAATATGTAGAAAATAAGATTTTTAACAATTAAATAATGACTCTGTACGATTTTATAAATTGAACTGCAGGCTTTTGCCTATGTTTTTATACAATTTTTACCAATTTTGTTCAAAACCATTTCTTATTAGTTTATATAATTTCAATTAGCATTTTAAATTAAGGAATTTACATTACGACTATATTTTCTAGTTGCGCAAAAAGGTCACGTATAAGATCCGCCATCTTGAAGTTTATGGGTGTGTCTGGCCTAGATTCACTAGGAAGG
Source organism: Allygus modestus (assembly GCA_963675035.1). NCBI lineage: Eukaryota > Metazoa > Arthropoda > Insecta > Hemiptera > Cicadellidae > Allygus > Allygus modestus. Next base: position 392,804,032 of record OY776112.1, on the reverse strand, counting down.
TGAATTTCGACTGTTAAATGTGAATATTAATTGAACCTAGGTTATATTTCTGTCAAGTCTCCAAACGGAAAGTAAAATTAAATTGGTTTCCAAAATGTTAGGTTTTGGAAATTTAGTCTTTTTAAGGTAGATTGTTATCAACACAAAACAAATCATATGTGATTATCACTATAAATGATTAGAGTTTCTTTGGTTTTAAAACTAATACCTTTTTTTTTTGTTGGTCAAAAAGACCAACAAAAAGACTTAACAGATAGTTGATGCAGTTAAATACTTTAGTTGTTGGACTTACAATCTAGAACTTCACAGCCTTTTAGCTGTATTTTAACGTAAATAGTAGTTAGCCTAAAGTACAAAGATCTTATTAACTTTATTATTGATTTTATTTCATCATACTTCCAGAGCTTAGAAGTTGTAAGATAAGCTTAGTTTAGTTAAGATAAGCTTTTATATTAAAGTAATATAAATACAAAGTTTGAAACTAAACTTACAGTCTATTGAATGTGTTGTGGTTAAAAACTAAACTATAACTTATTGGTGAGGGGTCCAAAACATTACATGTCGGTCACAATTCATAGAAATTTGTTGTCTGCAATCCAAAAAATATATTTGTTGTGACATCATTAAATTTTTTGGTTCTATTAGGTAATGTGATGAAACAATCTATGCATTATTAAATTCCGTATTTATAACTATTTACTCTAAAGTCTGTTACCCCAATAACTAATGTTAAATCGTGTGTTTTCTGTTTTATATTTATACATGTTACCAAACATCATGATATGTCCTTCTTGCTAACATTGTAAAAATGAATGTAGTATCTTCACTGCAATCGAAGAGTTTTTTTGCTGTTATGAAAAAACAACCTTCCATTAGGTTCAATACAAACGGAAAAAAGAGATCTCTCAATTTTTATTTCAGTTTCTAATAATATATACACTTTAAGTCATAAAGATTTGGCAGTTGAAAATACAATCGCTGATTAAAATATATTATTCATTTTTACATGGTCAGAATTTTGTTTTTAGTAACATTAAATTGTCCATTTAGTTTTAACAATAATCCCACATCAGTTTGAGATTACGAGGTATATAGTCCTGAAACAAATTTCAATGGTAATTTTTGAAACCTTGTAATTTTGATTATTTTGTAATCTTACAGCTTATTTAGTATTTTAAATCTGAGTCTAATACATAAATATTAATATAGAAATCAGGACAAGAGATCGGGTTTTCACAACAAGAATGAATAGTTTCTAGTTAATATAAAGTAGTTTTAAAGTTTGTAACATCAGATTACAAACAGATTACAAACAGATACGGATCCAACAATGTTTGTTGGATACAATGTCGACCAACTTACTGCTTGACACAAGCAAATATTAATCGAACACATCTCAACAATAACCGATCATCACCGTGTTTCCTATGATTTAATAAAACATGTTTCCACGTTAGTAATTATTTTCAAATTATTTATAGTACACTACAAATCATTGTTTAATATTTCAGTGATTTTCTTTAGGTTCGTGCGAAAGTTTTAAAACCCACTGGTTGTCTTGAGATTTACCATGTCTTTGTATATTTAAAAATATTTACCTATAAGCATTACCGGGCACACAAAAGTATTTCAGTTGTCTTACCTTGAAGGTTTGTGGCAGAAAGCATCCCAGTCAGAAAAAGAATACATAGCAGACCTCCACCAGCAAAACGCCCCATCTTGCCTCCCACGTAAAACATGTCACAGCACTCAAATAAAACCTAATTTTCAAATTTCAATACGTGAAAAAATAATACAAATAATTCAACAATATAATATAAAGGTCATTTATAAGTGTTTAGAAAGTTTTCTAGGTAACTTTTATCTTGTTAGAAACACGTAATATGTCCCGGACCGGAGCACGCGGCGATACAGTCCGCCCGTCGCGACGGCGAGAGAGGCACTGGCGTTGGCGACGCCGCGACGCCCGATGCTCGGCGCAGCGACGCGTCGTCGACCAATCGAGGCCCGGTTGCGCCCTCGTCCACCAATAGCGTCTTCCCTTTGTCCCGAAGGCGTCTACTTATCTAGAAGTGGTCAGGTAAGCCTATTAAATAAGAAGTGTATTTTTCTTTCTTTTCGCGTTCGCCGTACCTGGTTCCGAAGAACCCGATGAAATATTTTCTCCGGAGTTCTCACTCTCGAGGTCGCTGATTTATCAAATTTTTGGAACCCCTGAAAAACACCCCTCGGGTCGGATCGGCGATAAGTTTAGCATGACAATGCGAGGGAAGTTTAGAATTGTGGCGAGGCCTACTGACTCGGATTGTTACCTCTGTTGACGTTTGAATCTGCGAGTTACAACGGAACGGAATATTTGCAATCGGAATTTTGAAATATTCACGTTACTACTAATACTAACCACATTAGATTAACGTAATGAACAAATTCGTATTAAAATAAACTAGTGCAGGTACATGGACTCAAAACAAATACATGACCACTCTATACAAAAATAAAAGTCTTATATGATAAGTAAGAACCAATTAAATCTGAGCATTCGCTTTCCCTTTTAATGCTTGGTTTAAAGTGAGAAAATATAAATCTACAGCATTTTTACATATGAAATAATATAAAATTTATAGTTGTTCACACCACGATCTCAGTCATGAAGATATTTACATATTTATATTTATATATTTACATTATAGTTGCCGTGATTATCATTAAAACTAATTAATATCCATAAGATTAAAATTATCACTTAACGCAAATATCTATTTAATGTATGACAGAAAAATGTGAAGAGCTTAAAGTCATAGATGGTTTGAAGTAGCCTATACCTTACCAGAGTTCCAAATTTCAAAGAAATATAGTTGTTTTTTTTCAATCTATAAAGTTAATTTTCCGTGAAAAGTTGATAAATTCTGGCCAACGAGCGTAGAAAACAGATAGTAAACCTTGCCTTCTCAGATGCACTAATCATCAAAATAACAAAACAAATCCAATGCAAACCTAAACATTGTTATACATAAACGTTTTCAATACAAATAATCTATATAAATAAAGCAGAGTTCTAGTCTGTGTGTGGATCGCCGTACGGCTACACTACAAGGAGTTAAGGCATGAAATTTTCAGGTTAGGCTCCTTTAGGTTGCAGCTGTTGTACCTGACTCTCCCTTTCCTCAATAATTAAGAGTTGTTAACAAGCATCAGGATTTTTAATTCTCCAAAAGGATATTCTTATGGTCAACAATTAATTGGAATTCTACTAATTAATTATCATTTAATGTTGCAAAATGTATAGTTTTATCGTTGCAAATTAAATGGGTAATTTTGAGAAGATCGGATCAAATGAAATATTTACAGGTTCTATTTCACAGAGAGCTTACGTTTAATAATATCAACTAAAAAATTTTAGATGTAGTGTTTCGTGATTTGAGATTATTGCTAAAAGAAGGATCCAAATATTAAACTATTCCAAAACGTGTCTTTTCAAATTCATGATTTTGCTTTGGTTCAATCGAATTTAGAATATTCGGCAGATGTATGGTTGTCCGACTATAATAACCATATCTTAAATATTGAGACAATTCATAAGCGATTTTTAGATGTATATGTTATAAAAAATGCTGAAATTTATTCAAATATTATTCCATATGAACATTTATGAAATTCACTTAAAATTTGTACTCTTGCGTAGAACCGAAAATTAGTTAAACAATAATAACTTTTGCACCTTTAATCTAATTACAGGAGAACAACTCACGTTTTATTGTCCTCAATTCCTGTCATACAGTTGGTCACATTTAAAATTCCGTTTCCTGGCACTAATGGATTGGTATTCATTTGTTTTTCACTGATGAGAACTTATAACTTAGTGTCAACAAAATATCTATATTATAATGACCGCTTCAATACATATAAACTGAAATGCTTGTCGTCTCTTGAATAACAGACAGCGCGCGGCGGGAAAGTAGTGATTGTTGATCAGCTAAGCACTTAGTTACCAGCTGACTGGATACTATACAAACCATTCTTCCAGAAGTGCCAAAGTCCATGTGGATCTCGATTTATAGAATGTACTGTTGTTCTTGGAGCTTTTTATTGTAATTAAGTTATAGTACCCGTATTAAATAGTAGTGGGAAAATAAATAAATAAAACTGATTTGTATAAACACTGTTTGGGTGGTTATGAAATTGAAGCCTTATTTAAACTGAGCCTAGGAACTAGGGGTGTGCGAGTACTCGAAACATCGAGTTTTAGGCCGAGTATTTTAATACTCGAACTCGACTCGAAGTTTTGAAAAATACTCGAAGGTTCGAGCGAGTATTTCCCGCCGATTTCCGGACGATCTCTAACGATTGCGACCGGCCAAAACGCGTAGTAACGGCTGCAAAAGGCAATGGCATCACGTAAAATCGGCCGAAAATGACGAGCGCTAACGATTGCGACCGGCCAAAACGCGTGGTTACGGCCGCAAAAGCGATCGCACCACGTAAAATCGGCCGAAAATGACTATCGGACTGCGTAATTTCGGCCGTAATTGACGACGGAAAACGTAATATCGGCAAAAGTGGCGACCGGGTGACTTAATATCGGCCGTAACTAACGATTTCGTCATCTAATATTGATTATAAGTGATGTCTGGACCAGGTGATTTTAGCCAAATTACAACTGGACCGTGTTTTATCGCTGGAAACGAATGTCAAACCGTGTTTTGTTTGTCAATACGTAATCCAGTTTCATTGTACTGGCCAAAACTTTGTATTTGCAACTCATGTATTAGTTATAAATCATGTTTATATTATCAAATCTAGAGTGGTATCCAAATTCCATTACACTATTTTAAACAACCAACTGATGGAAAATACTCGCTCGAAAATACTCGAAACTCGAAAATAATTGGCACTACTCGACTTGACTCGATTCGATTTAAAAAATCACTACTCGCACACCCCTACTAGGAACTCATTCAAACATTCGTCTATAGTATAAACATAAATATTTTGTATGCTTTCATATTTTATCACATTTATAGCATATGAACTTTTCGTAAACTAAATAATGAGAATGGCATTTAATTGTTTGTATTGTTATGACCAATTCACTTGTTTAACTTATGTAAACTTGGTTTAATACTATAAGTAAAATACTATTTTTATTTACTATATAAATTAAGTTAAAATGCAAAATATTTGTTTAAGATATAGATATAATTTTTAAGCGTAAACAACCTTCTTCATAAATAAAAGAATAACATTAAAATTTACGCCATTGAAAAATATAAATTGTGTCGATTCCCTCAACAATAATTAAAATTAACAACTATTTATAATTCGTATCCTTCTGAATTTCAAGTTAAAATATGCATTAATAATATGTGAACTATTTTATTTTTATTTTTATAGAATACTGTATGGACATTTTACAATCATACATAGCCTTTCGCAATTCTTAAAATCAGTTTTAAACTGCAAATTATTGGTACTTATCTAAGAAAATATATACAAAATTGCCTCCTACTAAAACACTTTATTGTTTTCAAAAATTAATTCAACTATCTTAAATAAATATTAAAAAATTATTAACAATTGTTTTATAAATATTTGTTTATATACCGAAACCAATGTAAGATGAATATACCATTCATCTTACCAAGGTCATTCAACGATTATTTTGCCTATAACTGGTAATATTACCCTAGTTTTCTATATTTTCATATTTAATTTATAATTTTGTCTTATGTAGCGTTCAATTAGCATTTTTACGTAAGATAAAAATAACAAATATCGCACCTGGGTGTGGACGCTCTACAATAAATATACCATAATGCTATACATAATGTCACGATGCTATACACATAATGCTCGCTGACTTATTAGCAAACCATAGTAAACTTAAATAGTCTTAAATTGTAAACTAATACCTTGGATGGTATGTAAATTACAATTATTTGCTTGGACCTTTGTATATTGACGAACCAAATTAAAATTGTCAATGGCTAATTTAATAACGCAATACAAATCACGCAATAGCTTTGTTAAGTTTTTAAACACAACAAATGCGTATTATCTGTTGTATTTATCAATAAAATTAATTTCAAAAGTGGAATTTTACCACTTACAATAATTTGCTAAAGATTTATTAATTTTAATAAACCGCATGAACACAACATGACCTTAACTTCCTCACTACTACATTATTCTGCATTACACAAACACATGCTAAAAGTATTGTATTCATCGCCAAGTCTCTCCCGTTTATAAAATACTTTGAGGGGTGAAACATACTTACTATACATACAGTGTCTTCGTACATTTATAATAACTTTAAAATTCACTCATATTTAAAAAAATATTAAAATATTTCAGTGGGGAGGGAATTGCAGTGCCTGATGTGTAGTACATCTAATGGTTTGAAATGTATGGCAAACCTCTCGCTCATTAGCATATACATTACTCTTTACTATAGGAAAGGAAACTCAAAGTCACATAGAGTCTTGTGTGGAGTTTACTTCATGCATGTTTTATATTATTCTGATATAATACCTGACTCGTCTTTATACATTTTAATGAGAATGTCGCGTTTGCTTCTTGTGTCAATATGACACTCTGCAAAGAATATGTTTTGTGTGAGGAATAACTTTAGTTAATTATGTTTATAAATAACCTTTTCAAATTGTTGTAGAATTTTTTAAATTTTTGAGTATATTAAGGAAATGTGTTAAAACATATTTACATTGTTTTATGATGTCTTTAAGGTTTTATCTAATTACAGGCTACAATGTAAGTCGTGATGTAGTTCGCGCAATAATTATGTTTTATAATTTGTTTAGGTAGGTGGCCATTTTTAATTATACTTTACCTATACTATTTTCCTTAGGCATTGCTTGTAGAACGTACTATTTAGAAAGCAAGAATTGAGCATTTACAGTACTAATTGAACTGTACTGATCAATGATTGACAGAAAACCAAATTCGAACCTAGAACAAGTCGTTTCTGTTGTTTCAGAGGTGATCGCCTTAACCAAAACTTTAAAATCTTGAAAATCACTACCAGTTAAAAAATCGAATTAAAACTTGCATTTTTAGAAATTGTATACAATTTTAACGTTGTCAAAGTATAGGGAACCATCTTATCTCAATATTGTGTAAATATTGTTAATATACACTAACCTTTCACCGAGTAGCCTAAACAAATTGTTATAATAATTTCTATGTTTTGTCACGTTATAATTTATAGGTCGTGGTACAAAAACATCCCTTTAGGATCGAAAAGAAATATTTCTGGCTGAATATTACTTATATTCCGGAAGTAGGGTTACCGGATGTGACAGGTTTGCCGGAAATATGCATAATTGCATCAGCAAGTCCTTTGTGGTAAGGAAGGATCTCACTACGGACCGGATAGGAACATCCTTCTCTCTCTTGTTCCCAGATTTTATTTCTCTCTTGAAGTTTCTTAATTTATATCTTTGGATGGTTATTATTAAGTGGTAAGTAAAAATATTATTAATAATCCATTTTAGTAAATTTAATTTTTATTATTTGAATTTAATAGGCGATTTTCAAATATGGTCATAGTTTGTTTTCTATTGAAGATAACGCTGCATATTTTATTCCTTCGTCATTCCTTTTTTCTTGTTTGGGTGCTTATGTCAGTGGCATTTTTCACCTTACATAGGATAAACCTTTACTATGAAAGTATCGTTAATTGATTGCCAAATGTCAAATAGAAGTTAGGCCCAGTATAAATTCTTCACGAAGTATATATCCACAAAGTATTCGGGACCAAGCCATAGACAAAACTACAATATTTTCTTCAATTTAGAGACGATACGCTCTATATGTTCATTAATGTTTTTACAGGTTACAAAGTTGTAACAAACCTATAAATAGATACAAATTCATTATTATTCGGAAAATAAATTGATGTGGCTCGGTTTTGAAACCGACGACTGATCCTAGCGTACATCATTGCAAATATAATAAAATAAATCGATATAATTCAACACACATTTTAAATCTTATATTTTTATTTAAAATGTCAAATTAGTTGTAATTTAACTACTTGAACAATATTTTTTAACTGTAATCAATACATGTTTTATGATATATTATACAATTAAGAATGTTTTTTTCTAATCTGGTAGGGATATCTTAAATCATTCTCGATTTTGTGAACGAGAATTTCAGTACAATTAATAATTGTTAGTACCGTATTAGGCTGTTCGGTTTCCACAAATGTATTCATACAGTAAAATGTGCTGAAGGGCTATACTAACTAATTCACGTACACACAACAAAGAATACCAAGAGTCGGAAAACACAACTTCTGGTATTTCATGTCTAGCAAAAATCGATTGAGTATGTTTAAGTTAATTATAAGTAATTTTGCTTAATTTTTCGAGCTCAATTTATCTTTGAAAATTTCAATAATAATTACCATGCAATTTTTTTTTCTATTCCACCAGATCAATACTAACTTTCTGCCAAAGCCTGAGAGGTGTTTCTGTTGGAATCATATGATTTTTTTTTGTGTTGCTAGTTTGTTTCTGAACAAGGATATGTCAAATAATACCATCGTTTGAGAGCACAGGTCTGCTGCATCTTATTCATAGTCATATTATCCATAGCAAACTAAAATTCTCTAACCTACATACGATCCTCTAGTCAAAGTAACAGAGCCAAGACCTCCTCGCAGCAACAGGGAGACAAGTAGCGCTCTCTGTTGGTGGGGGAGAGGGGCGAGTGTCTCAAATTGGTTTCACTTCCTCGCATTAATTTATTCGCCGTAAATCTAATCACCCCCGCCCTTATCTCTCACCGCCCCAGACTCTTGACTGGAGTGTCAGGGGCGTCTTTGTATACTTGACAAATACTCGAGCTCGCGGAGCGTCCCGTTCTAACAAGTTATTTCTGTCGCTGGTCGAAGAATTGCTGTTTACCCTGAAAGAGTTTACTGGGGTGAGTTGTTTCAAGCGAGTTTTCTTTTCAACTTTATACTGAGGGGGTTGTGTGGTTACGAATAAATGGAGATGAGTTGCACGAACGGAGGTTGAATGTTCGGTTTAGTTTATCAACTTAAAGGCGGCCCCACACTTTTCGCGAACAGGCCTGAACATTCGGCAGAACATTCTCTCGAATATTCACTGAAAATTCCGCCCCGTATGTTCCCCTATGTATTCAAACGTTCGTGCAGCTCCCACACTTATTGCGAATACTCCGAACATTCGGAGTTCAGCCGAATGTTCGGGCATGTTACGCTGACTTCTGGAAGGTAACAGACTAGAGAGTTTCTAAAATGTGTAAAATACGTTTAAAAACTTCAAATATTGCGTATAATAGAGAAAGCTTAGTTTAAACTGTTTTTAAGTGCACAAATTATAATTTTAAATGAATATCTAATTATTCGAAAATATGTTTTACTTACTTGGAAGATAATAATAGTAATAAATAAAAAGTGTTATATTAAAACAGAGAACAACTAGTGCGTTTCCAATTATATATTTTTACTATAACCAGTAACACGAACTTTACCTCTCACTTATAATTATCCACTTTGAAGTTTCTGATGTTATTATGATAGTTATAATGGTTTATCGAACTAATGTAATATTGTTTTAAGCATTTAATCCTGTCTGAGCAGAGTGACTTGGACATATATCTTTCATCAATTTGGCTGAATTCAGTGAAAATTAACAAAAAAGAAAATACCTTCAAGACAATAAACCTTAGAAAAAGTAATTTCCAGTTTTCTTAACCTTCGATATTTTTTATAGTAACAAGTAGTCGAAATATTTAGGTAATTCACTATTAAAACTGAAAAGTGCATCAATTTTTAAAATTGTGTTATGATGTACCACATTTGTTTTTACATATGATTTAAAGTCCTTGGAAATATGTATGTCATAACAGGGACCATCTAAATTGAGCTTTTAATGCTTTTAATGTTTGGGTCCAATTAAACATTACCCGAGAAATAAATTAGGAATAACAAAAATCTTCCAATTTAACTTCGGATCCAACTTCCAACTTAGATTCTTAGAGCGTTTTGATAATGCTTTAATCATTACACTACCCAGCCTTCACTATGATAATAGTTCAAAACTAAATTAAATTCTAATATAAGGTATAACATTTTGAATATTAACAAATATAATATTATTTAGGAAATCAAAATTGTATTTAACTCCTTAAATCGAATAAAAGATTTTTATTATAACCCTGAAAACTTAATTAACAAACCAAATTTACTTACATAATCAATAATAATTTTTTTATAAATTTAATATTAATACATTAACCTAAATATATTCGTAGTAAGCAACCACAGCTCTATCATATTATATTTTAAGCATAATAATAACATTTTACACAATAATTTATTCTAAATAAAATTCTTAAAATTACCGAACGTAAAATTATTTACAGATAGCAAGGCAATGTTGTTTTTTTACTAGTGAAAGGAAGATATTATTAACTGTGACATCTTGATTCATCCAAATTGCGGTTAAAAATTTAAAAGATGGAAGAATCTTAAAGCATGCCATCGCTCTGTATAGAGTTCTTTGACTTTGTTGAGTAGCAAGTCAGGGACCTTTAATGAACTCGGCATTGAGAATTTTTGTCAAACATTACCAACGTAGTGCTTGTTAAAGTAACTTAAGTATATCGTCTCAAAAGGAATGTGCGTTTATTTATATTATCTGCATTGCCTCCGGATAATGTTTATATATTCAAACTTATTGTATACTTTAATTTAAACGTTCGTATGCTAATATGTGTATTCCGTTAAGTTAATAGTTGATTCAGAATATTTTTATGATAATGGCGGATTAAATATTGTTTGTATATATTAAAATTGTACTTTCAACTTATTTCTCAGATTGGAATTTATAGCGCATCGTATTTTAATGCAATATGATGGCAAATACTGTAATAAGTGATTTAAATTAATTTATTTAATAAATTAAATTTATAATGTTGATTCATAACAATAAACGAGTTCGCACGAAGCACGCTGACGTGAGGGAAGTGAATTTCCACATACAAACTTTTAAAACTCAAAATCAGTGTAAAAACATGCATTTGTCCAATTTTTATTGAAATCTAAAAACATTGATTTTTGGCTGTTTATTTTTTACTCCTGGTTTCATTTACTTGCAAAGCTGGGAATACAATTTTGCCCATTAGGAGAAGGTCCAGACGGGCTTGAAAGTAGGCGTGAGGTTGCTGGGGATGATAAAAATACTCTAACAAAGGAATAACAGGCTTTTCTAGTGTAAAACCCCCATAAGACAACGTACTGTGTTTACTCGATACACATTTTCTTTAATAACTTTAATTTTTATGCTAGAATGATGACAGGGGCTTAAAACTTTCGACTCTCTAATTCCCAACTTTTTACATGCATTTATTTTACATCTGGGGCATTTATGACCATTTTTGGGTCCAAAAACTCAAAATTTGAAAGATTAATCCCCCAAAAAAGGGGTTTAGAGTTTTCTGATTGTTTTGCCCAACGAACTTGTCCAACTGATTACAGAAAGGAACGTCCCTACCAAATTTGAAGTAAATCGCGACCGCTAGAGTGCAAACACACTTATATATATATATATATATATATATATATATATATATATATATATATATATATATATATATATATATATACAATTTTGATCGACCCCCCAAAACGTGTTCAGGGGGCCACGTTAGGAACTTCTATCGTGGTCCCGGGCTTAAGTTTCACCGTGCGGGTCATGCTAATAGTTCACTTTCCAAAGGAAATTCACTAATAAGAAACTGACGTTTATCTGGTGTAAGTATTAGATTGTGTGACGCTTGGTTATCATGTCTCCATCCAATAAACGCTTTGCTAAATTATTTTCAAACTCATTAACTTTCTTTCATTGAAAATTAACTTTCATTATTTCAAATACTTTATTATTTTAACAGCTATAAAAAATTAATATGAACATAAAATTCAATTTTTATTAAATGATGGTTTTAATTAAATCTTCAGTTGTGTTTTGATATTTTAACACTAAAAATTAAATTTGAAATTTGATTAACAGACGGAGCATGGACTTGAATTCACTACCCACAGAGGTCTTCGTGACCAGCAGTGAGAGGTTTTTTTATTAATTAGATATTGGACTGATTATTTGTAAAACCGAATGATTTGGTTTTATTTAAAAAGTGAAATGGCTACTAAGAATAACTGTAATAAAGTATATGTTTTCTTGCCATAGTTGTTCTGACTTATTGTAACAACCCATAATTCGCAATATAATATGAGTAGGGTGCTATGGCCGGTTCTGGACCACCTTAGCAAACTGAGGAGCCGAGGAGCCCCCCCCCCACGATGACCTTGACCTTGACCCCGAGGGCACCCCCGAGGACACTCCCGAGGCCCCCCCCGTCACGTGACCCATTAACCTAACTTAAACCTGGCACCTGGCGTGAGGATGCGAGGAAGCCCCCCCCCCCGTCACGTGACCCATTAACCTAACTTAAACCTGGCACCTGGCGTGAGGATGCGAGGAAGCCCCCCCCCCGTCACGTGACCGATTAACCTAACTTAAACCTGGCGCCTGGCGTGAGGAGCCTGAGGAGCCCCCCCCCCGACAGGAGGAAAAAACTTTCGAAAATTAATAACTAGCCTATTTACCCACCGATTCCCACGGGACTTTTTCCAGAGTGTAGACCTATCCCAGAGGAAGCGAATGACGTAAGAACCCCATAGACCCACCATTAAACAAGGCTGCTATTAATTTTTAACCGCGTTTTCCTTATGGGATCTCAGCTGTTTACCTACCGATTTTGACGAAACCTCACCACATGTCAGACGGCAGCCCAAGTAAACCATCCTTTAAAGAAAATTGAAAATCAACCGTTAAACGGGCCCGCTATTAATTTTTAAACGCGTTTTCCTTATGGACAAGTGAGGAGCCCCCCCCCTCCCACCCCGTCACGTGACCCATTAACCTAACTTAAACCTGGCGCCTGGCGTGAGGAGCCTGAGGAGCCCCCCCCCACAGGAGGAAAAAACGTTTGAAAATTAATAACTAGCCTATTTACCCACCGATTCCCACGGGACTTTTTCCAGAGTGTAGACCTATCCCAGAGGAAGCGAATGACGTAAGAACCCCATAGATCCGCCATTAAACAAGGCTGCTATTAACTTTTAACCGCGTTTTCCTTATGGGATCTCAGCTGTTTACCTACCGATTTTGACGAAACCTCACCACATGTCGGACGGCAGCCCAAGTAAACCATCCTTTAAAGAAAATTGAAAATCAACCGTTAAACGGGCCCGCTATTAATTTTTAAACGCGTTTTCCTTATGGACAAGTGAGGAGCCCCCCCCCCGTCACGTGACCCATTAACCTAACTTAAACCTGGCACCTGGCGTGAGGAGCCTGAGGAGCCCCCCCCCCCGACAGGAGGAAAAAACTTTTGAAAATTAATAACTAGCCTATTTACCCACCGATTCCCACGGGACTTTTTCCAGAGTGTAGACCTATCCCAGAGGAAGCGAATGACGTAAGAACCCCATAGATCCGCCATTAAACAAGGCTGCTATTAATTTTTAACCGCGTTTTCCTTATGGGATCTCAGCTGTTTACCTACCGATTTTGACGAAACCTCACCACATGTCGGACGGCAGCCCAAGTAAACCATCCTTTAAAGAAAATTGAAAATCAACCGTTAAACGGGCCCGCTATTAATTTTTAAACGCGTTTTCCTTATGGACAAGTGAGGAGCCCCCCACCCCCCCCGACAGGAGGAAAAAACTTTTTAAAATTAATAACTAGCCTATTTACCCACCGATTCCCACGGGACTTTTTCCAGAGTGTAGACCTATCCCAGAGGAAGCGAATGACGTAAGAACCCCATAGATCCGCCATTAAACAAGGCTGCTATTAATTTTTAACCGCGTTTTCCTTATGGGATCTCAGCTGTTTACCTACCGATTTTGACGAAACCTCACCACATGTCGGACGGCAGCCCAAGTAAACCATCCTTTAAAGAAAATTGAAAATCAACCGTTAAACGGGCCCGCTATTAATTTTTAAACGCGTTTTCCTTATGGACAAGTGAGGAGCCCCCCCCCCCCCCCCGACAGGAAGAAAAAACTTTCGAAAATTAATAACTAGCCTATTTACCCACCGATTCCCACGGGACTTTTTCCAGAGTGTAGACCTATCCCAGAGGAAGCGAATGACGTAAGAACCCCATAGATCCGCAATTAAACAAGGCTGCTATTGATTTTTAACCGCGTTTTCCTTATGGGATCTCAGCTGTTTACCTACCGATTTTGACGAAACCTCACCACATGTCGGACGGCAGTCTAAGTAAACCATCCTTTAAAGAAAATTGAAAATCCACCGTTAAACGGGCTCGCTATTAATTTTTAAACGTGTTTTCCTTATGAGATCTCAGCTGTTTACCGACTGATTTTGACGAAACCTCACCACATGACGGGCTGTGGCCTAAGTAAACCATCGCTTATAGAAAATTGAAAATCAACCGTTCAGCAAAGGCGCGGTGAGGATACAACTCCCCCCCCCGATGACGTCACCTTGCACGAGGATCCACCCAATCAGCAAAGGCGTGGTGAGGACCCCCCCCATCACCTGTGGCACTTCTCGTGATGACCTTGAACATGAGGAAAAAACTTTCGAAAATTAATAACTAGCCTATTTACCCACCGATTCCTACGGGACTTTTCCAGAGTGTAGGCCTATCCCCAAGGAAGCGAATGACGAAAGAACCCCATAGATCCGCTATAAAAAAAAGACCGCTATTAATTTATAACCGCGTTTTCCTTATGGGATCTCGGCTGTTTACCGACCGATTTTGACGAAACTTCACCACATGTCGGGCAGCGGTCTAAGTAAACCATCGCTTAAAGAAAATTGAAAATCCGCTGTTAAACGGGTCCGCTATTAATTTTTAAACTATTTTTAAAATGAAGTTTTATATCCTTACCCCTTTTCCATAAAAAGAAAAACTACTAATTATTTAAGTCCTAACTTTAACAGCAAAGGCACAGTGAGGATGCGAGGGATGACGTCACAGCCATGCACGACCCTCAAGCAGAGGTGTCAACAGCAGGTGAAAGCGACATTGGAAAGCGGTAATTCTTGGACTCCAGAGGTGTCAACAACCCCCGGTGCACAGTCAGTCCGAATCTTCAGTTAGCCATGGAAGGACACAACCCACTGTCCCTAGCTCAGCTATCGTCTATTGTAATAAGAAAGAATTACCTCATTCTGCATCGGAGGATTGCAAAAGCACCAGTGCCTATACAACGGTACACCGCATCCTGCCTCAAGGGAGTTTGTCGGGAAGGTGTGATAATGCTTAACAACCCCGAAACAGATCCTCAGGTGATAGATTTGTATAATAAATACAAAGGCAAGAGAGTTTACCAATGCATCCACTGTGAGTACGGTGAACATTATTGCAATAGGCTTCTAAATCCCGCAAGAAATGTTACAGTGTATCGTTTTTCAGACTCTAGCAAAGAGCAGCACGCTTGTTTCTGTTGTGGCAAGTTTGCTTTTCAGGTGAATTGGTTGAGAAACAATTTTTACCTATCTCACTTGATAGCTTTAAAGGCAATGGCCCACATGACAGCTTTTAAGGGCTCTAGACACTCCAACTACATGCTTCTTAGGTATTAAAGACTTCTTTTTACCCTTAACCTCATTCCTTTAAAATTAAAATAATAAATATTAAAACAAAATAATAAAATAAATAAAGAAAAAAGTTTATTTATGGACCTATGGCTGGCAAATAGCGAGACTTTCCCCGAATGCTGCGTTATTCCAGCAGCAAAGGGGCCTACACCAGTAAGTAAAGTGCACCAGTGTGGAGCGTGGAGCACTCCGCTGTTTTCCCCGAGTGCTGCGTTATTCCAGCAGCAAAGGGGCATACGCCAGTAAGTAAAGTGCGCCAGTGTGGAGCGTGGAACACTCCGCTGTTTTCCCCGAGTGCTGCCTTATTCCAGCAGCAAAGGGCCATACGCCAGTAAGTAATATGCCCCCGTCACCTGTGGCACTTGTCGTGACGACCTTGAACACCACAGTTCATCCTCCTACTCCTCACGACCAAGCGCCAGGTACAGATTTATGATAGATAAGAAACCGCCAGTAGATTTGTTAAGTATGCTTTCTTCTCCGGTGCCTTCGCCCATGACGTCACGGCGCGCCCGTGGACTTTGGTAACTAACGATTTATTTTTATGAGAGTAAAACGGCCTTGGATGGGAAGAAGCCAGGTTCCAAGGGAAAACAACCGATGACATCACCCCTGCTTGGTCGGGTAAACTGGCGATTGAGACGAGGAAACAGACTCGACGGGTAAACAAGAGGTTCCCAGCCCTCTGTGTAGGTCCTCACCGCCACCTCCTCACCCTTGTATTTATCGGGCTCGGGTAAACTGGCGATTGAGACGAGGAAAAAGACTCGAGGGATAAACAAGAGGTTGTCAGCCCTCTGTGAAGGTCCTCACCGCCACCTCCTCACCCTTGTATTTATCGGGCTCGGGTAAACTGGCGATTGAGACGAGGAAAAAGACTCGAGGGATAAACAAGAGGTTGTCAGCCCTCTGTGAAGGTCCTCACCGCCACCTCCTCACCCTTGTATTTATCGGGCTCGGGTAAACTGGCGATTGAGACGAGGAAAAAGACTCAAGGGATGAACAAGAGGTTGCCAGCCCTCTGTGAAGGTCCTCACTGCCACCTCCTCACCCTTGTATTTATCGGGCTCGGGTAAACTGGCGATTGAGACGAGGAAACAGACTCGATGGTTAAACAAGAGGTTGTCAGCCCTCTGTGTAGGTCCTCACCACCACCTCCTCACCCTCGTGTTTATCGGGTAACTAATCGGACTTGTTTTCCTGTTCGCAGGCTGTCCATGCCCGTTGTGCGCTGTCGCCCTGGTGAGACCCGAGGATCTACGCCACCACATAGAAGCGGTCCACGGTGCGAGCCCGACAGCTTCGACCTCCTCTTCCTCCGCTGCGACGCCACCCGCCAGAGACCTGCGGCCCGGGTGGACCTACCTCCGTATACGCGACCTGGAGATCCGCGTCAACCTCTACACCCCGTTGGGAGAAGGCGGAGCCCGGTTCATCCAACTTCCCAGGGCCATCTGCGCGAGGCGCGCTGTCATCAACGTGCACAATGACATGTGTTTCATGTACGCTATCCTGGCCAACTTCGTCCCGATGAACCCACAGAGACCCGCATCTTATACCTTGGACATCATCGCCCGTTACGACTGGACCGGCCTGCGCTTCCCCGTGGCGCTGAAGGACATCGAGTCCTTTGAGTGCAAGAACGCCATCAGCGTAAAAGTTTACGGGATCGAGTGGGTGATGGTGGGGAGACGCCCCGACGGGACGCCAGAGTTCAAGGACAAGGTCTACCCGTTGAAGATCTGCAAGCGGGAGTTGAAGGATCACCGGGACCTGTTGTACGTGACTGCCGGTGGGGAACAGTCACTACACCTACATCGTAAACATGAGTAGGCTAGTGCGTTCTCAGCTGACGTCCCACGCCAACGCTATCCACGTGTGTAAGCGATGGTTCGCTTACTTCCATAATCGACCCAACAAACTGAAACTGTCCGGTGCCGAGCGTCTGGAGGAGCACAAGCGATACTGTACCGCCAAGGCCCCCCCCCCTCCGCTTGGACATGTCTGGGAAGCAGCAGATCCGCTTCGCCCATCCCGAGTACACTCGGCGCGAGCGTTTTTGCGTTTACGCCTTTAAGCTGGTTTGTACCCCGGAGAAGTTCACCAAGTACGTGGCCAAGTCCAACTTCCTGGACCGCACGTACTACACGGAGGACGTGGCCCTGGTGCATCTGTCCAAAGTCAACATCGTGTTGGACAAGCCCGTCTACGTAGGCATGACAGTCCTGGAGCTGAGCAAGTGGTTCATGTACGAGTTCCTGCGGAAGATGAAGGAGCACCTGGAAGACTTTGACACCAGCGGCTACCCGAGGTCCCACCCCTGCTACAGCCCCGTCAACGCCAAGGTCATCGGAAAGTTTAAGGACGAGTGTAACGGCCTATCCTTATTCGAGTACCTCGGCCTGCGGTCCAAGCTGTATTTCATGGACATCGAGGACGCAGCGACAGGCGACAGTAAGGCTCTCAAGCGAGCCAAGGGGGGTGGCGAGGGGCGTTGTCAAGAACGTCCTCACCCCCGACGACTACAGAGAGTGCTTATTCAACAGGGTCCAAAAGCACACCACCAACGTCCGCTTTCGGTCCCACCTGCACCGAGTGTACACCGTGCAGGTGAACAAGCTCAGCCTCAACCCCGCTGATGACAAGCGGTTCGTCCTCCCCGACAACATCCGCACTCTACCGTGAGGACATAAAGATATCCCGCTACAGCTAACCAGGAGAGGGGAACATCCGCAGCAGATGGAGGTGGATGATGTGGAAGAGGAGGAGGGACAGCACCAGCCCGAGGACGAAGACGAGGAAGAGGAATTCCCCGTCTAGTTGTATATATTAATTATAAGAAAAATTTGTAAATAGTATCTGTAAGTAATTATACGACAATAAATTTATGTACAGCATGAACCCGAGTTGTTTATTTCCTCCCTTTGCTCACTCAAAAGTCACAAGCCGTTAGGATCAGAAAAACTCAAGTGTGAGAGAAAGGAGTTATGGGCCGTTTGACCCGAGCCGTGCAGCTTAAAAAGCCCCTGCCAACCGGGAGCGGTTGGCGGCGCGTGTCGGGGACGGCCCTGAAGGAGTTGCCCAGCGGTCTGCTGATGTCCGAGGGGTCACCCTCGAGTTAGTCAGCGGCTTGCTGATGTCCGAGGGGTCTCGCGCCCTTTTTGGCGGCCTTCACTGCCGCTTGGCGGGGGCTCAGCCAGTGACACGCGCCGCTGGTATATAAACCTGAGGTCCAGCCCGCTGCCTCAGTTTTACTAATTTATTATTTTTTTTTATCAAAATTTAGTAAGGAGAAAGGAGAAAGGAAAAACACAAGCTTTATCATAATGAGACATGTATTGTACAGTAAAAAGGTTACATACACACACTACAAAAACCTTACAAACTAGTTTTAAGCGAATATGGAGAAGCAGTCAGCACCGGTTGGGTGATACCTTCATTACCACCAGTTGCACACTTTATCACCACCGGCTTCACTGTGTGTGTCAAACCAGTGACTCTGGGGACTCCTGAATAACGGTCCACCCAAAGGTTTTCCAATCGCGTTATGATGTCCATAATCATAATGTAGATTTCACAGTCTTTATTTTCATCCAAATATAAGTTGCAACCATGTGTATGCTGACCTCTATGATGTAACTGGATGTCCAAGAACACATTACCCTGATTGGCGGGATTTTGCACCGTATGTTGATAACCGGAATCGACCCAACTGACAGTGGGTGGTGAATCGTTCGAATCTTTTTCCACAAGCTCCAAGTCTCCAGGTAGTTTCGGGGGATTGACACTTCTACTGTTGTCATTCATGCATCCTCAAACCTAACTTAAACCTGCGTCTGTAAACCTAACCTAAACCTGCGTCTGTAAACCTAACCTAAACCTGCGTTTGTAAACCTAACCTAAACCTGCGTCTGTAAACCTAAATAAAACCTGCGCCCTTGCACTCATTGGCCTACCTTAAATAGTGTAGTCGTGGACCGCGGTGACGTCATCACCTTCAGTTTGTCTAGTGATGTTGCAGAGTAAACACAAACATGGCTAGTGCAATCGAAGTGGATGAATCAGTCCAGACGTTGTTGAAGGAGTTGGAAGCGATGGATGGCTATAGCACCATGTACTTTTCTCCACGAAGTCCTGAACAACCACCGCCAGCACCATCACTGAAACGGTCAGTCGCCACACCATCGAAGCTGGCGACCTGGAAATGTCCATACTGCGAGGAGTCGTTCACGTCGCGAGATGGACTTCGTCTCCATCATCGTCAGCACCACCTCTGTGTTAGAAGGAAGCGAAGAAACAATCGTTCCTCACAACCGAGATCGTTCATACAAACCTCAGCAGGAAGAGGTCCGCAGAAAGTCAACACATGTATTGATAGCAGTTGCATAAACGACATTTAAAGTGGCAATGCTCCGGAGATATCTGAAGACTTTGCATCACCATCATCCAACCAAATATCCGAAGGAGGAGGTTCCAAGAACGTCAGCATATGTGTCGATAGCAGTTGCATGAATGACAACAGTAGAAGTGTCAATCCCCCGAAACTACCTGGAGACTTGGAGCTTGTGGAAAAAGATTCGAACGATTCACCACCCACTGTCAGTTGGGTCGATTCCGGTTATCAACATACGGTGCAAAATCCCGCCAATCAGGGTAATGTGTTCTTGGACATCCAGTTACATCATAGAGGTCAGCATACACATGGTTGCAACTTATATTTGGATGAAAATAAAGACTGTGAAATCTATATTATGATTATGGACATCATAACGCGATTGGAAAACCTTTGGGTGGACCGTTATTCAGGAGTCCCCAGAGTCACTGGTTTGACACACACAGTGAAGCCGGTGGTGATAAAGTGTGCAACTGGTGGTAATGAAGGTATCACCCAACCGGTGCTGACTGCTTCTCCATATTCGCTTAAAACTAGTTTGTAAGGTTTTTGTAGTGTGTGTATGTAACCTTTTTACTGTACAATACATGTCTCATTATGATAAAGCTTGTGTTTTTCCTTTCTCCTTTCTCCTTACTAAATTTTGATAAAAAAAAAATAAATTAGTAAAACTGAGGCAGCGGGGCTGGACCTCAGGTTTATATACCAGCGGCGCGTGTCACTGGCTGAGCCCCCGCCAAGCGGCAGTGAAGGCCGCCAAAGAGGGCGCGAGACCCCTCGGACATCAGCAAGCCGCTGACTAACTCGAGGGTGACCCCTCGGACATCAGCAGACCGCTGGGCAACTCCTTCAGGGCCGTCCCCGACACGCGCCGCCAACCGCTCCCGGTTGGCAGGGGCTTTTTAAGCTGCATGGCTCGGGTCAAACGGCCCATAACTCCTTTCTCTCACACTTGAGTTTTTCTGAGCCTAACGGCTTGTGACTTTTGAGTGAGCAAAGGGAGGAAATAAACAACTCGGGTTCATTCTGTACATAAAACTATTGTCGTATAATTACTTACAGATACTATTTACAAATTTTTCTTATAATTAATATATACAACTAGACGGGGAATTCCTCTTCCTCGTCTTCGTCCTCGGGCTGGTGCTGTCCCTCCTCCTCTTCCACATCATCCACCTCCATCTGCTGCGGATGTTCCCCTCTCCTGGTTAGCTGTAGCGGGATATCTTTATGTCCTCACGGTAGAGTGCGGATGTTGTCGGGGAGGACGAACCGCTTGTCATCAGCGGGATTGAGGCTGAGCTTGTTCACCTGCACGGTGTACACTCGGTGCAGGTGGGACCGAAAGCGGACGTTGGTGGTGTGCTTTTGGACCCTGTTGAATAAGCACTCTCTGTAGTCGTCGGGGGTGAGGACGTTCTTGACAACGCCCTTCGCCACCCCCCTTGGCTCGCTTGAGAGCCTTACTGTCGCCTGTCGCTGCGTCCTCGATGTCCATGAAATACAGCTTGGACCGCAGGCCGAGGTACTCGAATAAGGATAGGCCGTTACACTCGTCCTTAAACTTTCCGATGACCTTGGCGTTGACGGGGCTGTAGCAGGGGTGGGACCTCGGGTAGCCGCTGGTGTCAAAGTCTTCCAGGTGCTCCTTCATCTTCCGCAGGAACTCGTACATGAACCACTTGCTCAGCTCCAGGACTGTCATGCCTACGTAGACGGGCTTGTCCAACACGATGTTGACTTTGGACAGATGCACCAGGGCCACGTCCTCCGTGTAGTACGTGCGGTCCAGGAAGTTGGACTTGGCCACGTACTTGGTGAACTTCTCCGGGGTACAAACCAGCTTAAAGGCGTAAACGCAAAAACGCTCGCGCCGAGTGTACTCGGGATGGGCGAAGCGGATCTGCTGCTTCCCAGACATGTCCAAGCGGAGGGGGGGGCCTTGGCGGTACAGTATCGCTTGTGCTCCTCCAGACGCTCGGCACCGGACAGTTTCAGTTTGTTGGGTCGATTATGGAAGTAAGCGAACCATCGCTTACACACGTGGATAGCGTTGGCGTGGGACGTCAGCTGAGAACGCACTAGCCTACTCATGTTTACGATGTAGGTGTAGTGACTGTTCCCCACCGGCAGTCACGTACAACAGGTCCCGGTGATCCTTCAACTCCCGCTTGCAGATCTTCAACGGGTAGACCTTGTCCTTGAACTCTGGCGTCCCGTCGGGGCGTCTCCCCACCATCACCCACTCGATCCCGTAAACTTTTACGCTGATGGCGTTCTTGCACTCAAAGGACTCGATGTCCTTCAGCGCCACGGGGAAGCGCAGGCCGGTCCAGTCGTAACGGGCGATGATGTCCAAGGTATAAGATGCGGGTCTCTGCGGGTTCATCGGGACGAAGTTGGCCAGGATAGCGTACATGAAACACATGTCATTGTGCACGTTGATGACAGCGCGCCTCGCGCAGATGGCCCTGGGAAGTTGGATGAACCGGGCTCCGCCTTCTCCCAACGGGGTGTAGAGGTTGACGCGGATCTCCAGGTCGCGTATACGGAGGTAGGTCCACCCGGGCCGCAGGTCTCTGGCGGGTGGCGTCGCAGCGGAGGAAGAGGAGGTCGAAGCTGTCGGGCTCGCACCGTGGACCGCTTCTATGTGGTGGCGTAGATCCTCGGGTCTCACCAGGGCGACAGCGCACAACGGGCATGGACAGCCTGCGAACAGGAAAACAAGTCCGATTAGTTACCCGATAAACACGAGGGTGAGGAGGTGGTGGTGAGGACCTACACAGAGGGCTGACAACCTCTTGTTTAACCATCGAGTCTGTTTCCTCGTCTCAATCGCCAGTTTACCCGAGCCCGATAAATACAAGGGTGAGGAGGTGGCGGTGAGGACCTTCACAGAGGGCTGGCAACCTCTTGTTCATCCCTTGAGTCTTTTTCCTCGTCTCAATCGCCAGTTTACCCGAGCCCGATAAATACAAGGGTGAGGAGGTGGCGGTGAGGACCTTCACAGAGGGCTGACAACCTCTTGTTTATCCCTCGAGTCTTTTTCCTCGTCTCAATCGCCAGTTTACCCGAGCCCGATAAATACAAGGGTGAGGAGGTGGCGGTGAGGACCTTCACAGAGGGCTGACAACCTCTTGTTTATCCCTCGAGTCTTTTTCCTCGTCTCAATCGCCAGTTTACCCGAGCCTGATAAATACAAGGGTGAGGAGGTGGCGGTGAGGACCTACACAGAGGGCTGGGAACCTCTTGTTTACCCGTCGAGTCTGTTTCCTCGTCTCAATCGCCAGTTTACCCGACCAAGCAGGGGTGATGTCATCGGTTGTTTTCCCTTGGAACCTGGCTTCTTCCCATCCAAGGCCGTTTTACTCTCATAAAAATAAATCGTTAGTTACCAAAGTCCACGGGCGCGCCGTGACGTCATGGGCGAAGGCACCGGAGAAGAAAGCATACTTAACAAATCTACTGGCGGTTTCTTATCTATCATAAATCTGTACCTGGCGCTTGGTCGTGAGGAGTAGGAGGATGAACTGTGGTGTTCAAGGTCGTCACGACAAGTGCCACAGGTGACGGGGGCATATTACTTACTGGCGTATGGCCCTTTGCTGCTGGAATAAGGCAGCACTCGGGGAAAACAGCGGAGTGTTCCACGCTCCACACTGGCGCACTTTACTTACTGGCGTATGCCCCTTTGCTGCTGGAATAACGCAGCACTCGGGGAAAACAGCGGAGTGCTCCACGCTCCACACTGGTGCACTTTACTTACTGGTGTAGGCCCCTTTGCTGCTGGAATAACGCAGCATTCGGGGAAAGTCTCGCTATTTGCCAGCCATAGGTCCATAAATAAACTTTTTTCTTTATTTATTTTATTATTTTGTTTTAATATTTATTATTTTAATTTTAAAGGAATGAGGTTAAGGGTAAAAAGAAGTCTTTAATACCTAAGAAGCATGTAGTTGGAGTGTCTAGAGCCCTTAAAAGCTGTCATGTGGGCCATTGCCTTTAAAGCTATCAAGTGAGATAGGTAAAAATTGTTTCTCAACCAATTCACCTGAAAAGCAAACTTGCCACAACAGAAACAAGCGTGCTGCTCTTTGCTAGAGTCTGAAAAACGATACACTGTAACATTTCTTGCGGGATTTAGAAGCCTATTGCAATAATGTTCACCGTACTCACAGTGGATGCATTGGTAAACTCTCTTGCCTTTGTATTTATTATACAAATCTATCACCTGAGGATCTGTTTCGGGGTTGTTAAGCATTATCACACCTTCCCGACAAACTCCCTTGAGGCAGGATGCGGTGTACCGTTGTATAGGCACTGGTGCTTTTGCAATCCTCCGATGCAGAATGAGGTAATTCTTTCTTATTACAATAGACGATAGCTGAGCTAGGGACAGTGGGTTGTGTCCTTCCATGGCTAACTGAAGATTCGGACTGACTGTGCACCGGGGGTTGTTGACACCTCTGGAGTCCAAGAATTACCGCTTTCCAATGTCGCTTTCACCTGCTGTTGACACCTCTGCTTGAGGGTCGTGCATGGCTGTGACGTCATCCCTCGCATCCTCACTGTGCCTTTGCTGTTAAAGTTAGGACTTAAATAATTAGTAGTTTTTCTTTTTATGGAAAAGGGTTAAGGATATAAAACTTCATTTTAAAAATAGTTTAAAAATTAATAGCGGACCCGTTTAACAGCGGATTTTCAATTTTCTTTAAGCGATGGTTTACTTAGACCGCTGCCCGACATGTGGTGAAGTTTCGTCAAAATCGGTCGGTAAACAGCCGAGATCCCATAAGGAAAACGCGGTTATAAATTAATAGCGGTCTTTTTTTGATAGCGGATCTATGGGGTTCTTTCGTCATTCGCTTCCTTGGGGATAGGCCTACACTCTGGAAAAGTCCCGTAGGAATCGGTGGGTAAATAGGCTAGTTATTAATTTTCGAAAGTTTTTTCCTCATGTTCAAGGTCATCACGAGAAGTGCCACAGGTGATGGGGGGGGGTCCTCACCACGCCTTTGCTGATTGGGTGGATCCTCGTGCCAGGTGACGTCATCGGGGGGGGGGAGTTGTATCCTCACCGCGCCTTTGCTGAACGGTGGATTTTCAATTTTCTCTAAGCGATGGTTTACTTAGGCCACAGCCCGTCATGTGGTGAGGTTTCGTCAAAATCAGTCGGTAAACAGCTGAGATCTCATAAGGAAAACACGTTTAAAAATTAATAGCGAGCCCGTTTAACGGTGGATTTTCAATTTTCTTTAAAGGATGGTTTACTTAGACTGCCGTCCGACATGTGGTGAGGTTTCGTCAAAATCGGTAGGTAAACAGCTGAGATCCCATAAGGAAAACGCGGTTAAAAATTAATAGCAGCCTTGTTTAATGGCGGATCTATGGGGTTCTTACGTCATTCGCTTCCTCTGGGATAGGTCTACACTCTGGAAAAAGTCCCGTGGGAATCGGTGGGTAAATAGGCTAGTTATTAATTTTCGAAAGTTTTTTCTTCCTGTCGGGGGGGGGCTCCTCACTTGTCCATAAGGAAAACGCGTTTAAAAATTAATAGCGGGCCCGTTTAACGGTTGATTTTCAATTTTCTTTAAAGGATGGTTTACTTGGGCTGCCGTCCGACATGTGGTGAGGTTTCGTCAAAATCGGTAGGTAAACAGCTGAGATCCCATAAGGAAAACGCGGTTAAAAATTAATAGCAGCCTTGTTTAATGGCGGATCTATGGGGTTCTTACGTCATTCGCTTCCTCTGGGATAGGTCTACACTCTGGAAAAAGTCCCGTGGGAATCGGTGGGTAAATAGGCTAGTTATTAATTGTAAAAAGTTTTTTCCTCCTGTCGGGGGGGGGGGGCTCCTCACTTGTCCATAAGGAAAACGCGTTTAAAAATTAATAGCGGGCCCGTTTAACGGTTGATTTTCAATTTTCTTTAAAGGATGGTTTACTTGGGCTGCCGTCCGACATGTGGCGAGGTTTCGTCAAAATCGGTAGGTAAACAGCTGAGATCCCATAAGGAAAACGCGGTTAAAAATTAATAGCAGCCTTGTTTAATGGCGGATCTATGGGGTTCTTACGTCATTCGCTTCCTCTGGGATAGGTCTACACTCTGGAAAAAGTCCCGTGGGGATCGGTGGGTAAATAGGCTAGTTATTAATTTTCAAAAGTTTTTTCCTCCTGTCGGGGGGGGGCTCCTCAGGCTCCTCACGCCAGGTGCCAGGTTTAAGTTAGGTTAATGGGTCACGTGACGGGGGGGGGGGGCTCCTCACTTGTCCATAAGGAAAACGCGTTTAAAAATTAATAGCGGGCCCGTTTAACGGTTGATTTTCAATTTTCTTTAAAGGATGGTTTACTTGGGCTGCCGTCCGACATGTGGTGAGGTTTCGTCAAAATTGGTAGGTAAACATCTGAGATCCCATAAGGAAAACGCGGTTAAAAGTTAATAGCAGCCTTGTTTAATGGCGGATCTATGGGGTTCTTGCGTCATTCGCTTCCTCTGGGATAGGTCTACACTCTGGAAAAAGTTCCGTGGGAATCGGTGGGTAAATAGGCTAGTTATTAATTTTCAAAAGTTTTTTCCTCCTGTGGGGGGGGGCTCCTCAGGCTCCTCACGCCAGGCGCCAGGTTTAAGTTAGGTTAATGGGTCACGTGACGGGGGGGGAGGGGGGGGGCTCCTCACTTGTCCATAAGGAAAACGCGTTTAAAAATTAATAGCGGGCCCGTTTAACGGTTGATTTTCAATTTTCTTTAAAGGATGGTTTACTTGGGCTGCCGTCTGACATGTGGTGAGGTTTCGTCAAAATCGGTAGGTAAACAGCTGAGATCCCATAAGGAAAACGCGGTTAAAAATTAATAGCAGCCTTGTTTAATGGTGGGTCTATGGGGTTCTTACGTCATTCGCTTCCTCTGGGATAGGTCTACACTCTGGAAAAAGTCCCGTGGGAATCGGTGGGTAAATAGGCTAGTTATTAATTTTCGAAAGTTTTTTCCTCCTGTCGGGGGGGGGGGGCTCCTCAGGCTCCTCACGCCAGGCGCCAGGTTTAAGTTAGGTTAATGGGTCACGTGACGGGGGGGGGCTCCTCAGGCTCCTCACGCCAGGCACCAGGTTTAAGTTAGGTTAATGGGTCACGTGACGGGGGGGGGGGTTCCTCGCATCCTCATGCCAGGTGCCAGGTTTAAGTTAGGTTAATGGGTCACGTGACGGGGGGGGGGGGCTTCCTCGCATCCTCACGCCAGGTGCCAGGTTTAAGTTAGGTTAATGGGTCACGTGACGGGGGGGGCCTCGGGAGTGTCCTCGGGGGTGCCCTCGGGGTCAAGGTCAAGGTCATCGGGGGGGGGGGGGGGGGCTCCTCGGCTCCTCAGTTTGCTAAGGTGGTCCAGAACCGGCCATAGCACCCTACTAATATGAAGAGGGATAAATCTATCAAAACCAGGGTTAGTAAAGCCTATGTTAAAATAAAATCTTGAAATGGCATTTTTTTGAAATCTTACCCATAGAGCATGCCAAATTTAAGGATTTTAATTTACCATAAAGGCCATAAAAATTTATTTTTAATTCGTATTATTTTGTATTTTTTCAAAACATAGTTTACCATATTTGTGTCTAAACAGTTTTTCTAAGTCAACTAATGATTTTGGAATAGTCCGTTATATTAACAACATGTTGGATTCGTTGTTGATTTTGTGAACACTCCTCAGGAAGAGTTTATGATAACCTAAAAAATCAGGATTGCTGGCACCGTCGCAGGTTCCACTCTCTCTGACTAATTTGAACATTTGTCACCTCCGCGGCAAACAACCCCGACAACAAATGTGACTGTCAACTGCCGCTCCGCTTGGAAATTCCACCGATAGAAAACTCAAAACCGTCTGAAGTAACGTGAAAATAATAATGATGTGTTTGCTTTGAGAAGTAAAATATGTACTGTTATTTATTTTTAATAACAGTGGTTGAATTATATAAACAATTCATAATATTTTTAAGTTGAAGTAATTTAAAAAATATTTATATATATTTTAGATTTTTGTGGTATTTTTTTCTATATTTTCCCCTCTACATGAGCAAAATCGTCTCAAGAAAAGTGAATGAAGAACCCACAGTACAGATTAATTTTACTTGCCACGACTAGAAATCTAACCCACGACAGAGCCACTGCCAATACCTTCACATTGCCACTTCGCTACTCTCAAAAAAGTTCAATTAAGTATGCTTTTCTTATGTTTACGTACCCAAAAGTAGGTCTATGATTTTAAAATGATTCTTAACCGGGGTTTATTTGTAAGACTCAAGAAAATTAATGTTGCTTTGAATTTTATAGCGAGAGTAGTAATTGTTTAAATTAGTTGAGTCGAGTCGAGTATTGCCAATTATTTTCGAGTTTCAAGTAAAAGAGATATTCAAAAATATAATTTAAATTACTGTACACTTTACGGGATTATAATAATTCCAAACATGGGTTTGGGCTTATCTAGCCCAACCCTTTTATCCTTCATCCACAATGTTATGCCACCGATTGCTTCCACTCCGTGCGTTATTTAAACATTTGTCACCACACCCGCAGTAAACAACTTCCGTGAATAAATGTACCACTTCAACTGTTTCGTTCCTACTTCCCTTCTTCAATAACTGACACAATTACTATTCATTATATAGTAAATCATTGTAGATCTAAGTGAATTTTAGTTTATAAAATCATGTTTCAGTGCAGAGTGGAAAAGATTAAAATAACTACTATTTCAATGCACATACTTTATGGTTGACGAAGAAAATTTTACGCTTTAGTTTATCAGCATAATTTAAAGAATCTCAAAGCTGGTAACTAGTAGATGAGTTTATTAAAAAGTCATTAACGCATTGTTATTCGGTCTTCTACCTATTTATATTCTTTCACTACATCCGTACCTAAAGTGCTTCTTTACGATCTAAAAATATATTGTAAAACAGCTGTTTTCTGTTCAGCTCCTTACTTCTCCGCAAGCTGAAAAAATAGTATTAAAAAGCTGATTGATTGTTGATTTGGACCTAACTCACTGACTGTGTTTATAACCTCAGTCTCGTGAATTCCGCCCAGGGAGGTTTATTGTATAACTGGAGGTAACACTGCTTAACGATTTTGGTCAAACAAGCGAGCCGGTGATTTTGTCAGTTTGGTACACTAATAAGGCAAATTTATAGTTCTTTGAACTATCCTGATTGGCTGTTTTATTCCTATAGGGAATCTACTCATACAAATCACTGGAATAAACGTAATAAAAGTTGGAGTAAATTAATTTTTTCGTTTGATTTATGTATCTATTAATCTTTCCGTGTAACTTGATTAATTATGAGGCAATAAAAAAATACAAATTTATTGAGTTTCAAATCATGGATAGGTACTTGTTTGATTCACTTTGTCGACTCGTTCGATTTCAGCGAGTAGTTCTTTGTTCACCAAAATTTCGAAAGAACGGCTCGCAGTTTTGTTCATCAGTGTTACCTCCAGTTATACAATAAACCTCCCTAATTCCGCCAAAATTGTTATGTTTGTGATATCCAAAATTGCAGTTGTACGAACAATTTTGTAAGTAACTTGAGTGTAATGTGTCTTTGTCGCTTTCGGAAAGTTACTGTGCTCTACCCAGCATCACGTGGTAACAGTTTAACTGTGCTCCACCACGCATCACGTGATAACAATTTAACAGTGCTCCACGCATCACGTGGTAACTTTTTAACTGTGCTCCACCACGCATCACGTGGTAACTGTTCAACTGTGCTCCACCCAACATCACGTGGTAACAGTTTAACTGTGCTCCACCACACATCACATGGTAACAGTTTAACTGTGCTCCACCCAGCATCACCTGGTAACAGTTTAACTGTGCTCCACCACACATCACGTGGTAACAGTGTAACTGTGCTCCACCCAGCATCACGTGGTAACAGTTTAACTGTGCTCCACCACGCATCACGTCGTAACAATTTTCTCTCAAGTGACAGACCTACTTCACGCACTTAATACAACTATATCCACACCGTCTTATAAAATGGAGCACAGTGCCTTATAAAATGCTCTTACCATAGTCCCTCTTTACCCGTAATACAGTTGCCGATAGTATATAATTCTTAGTAGTTTTTTTTTTTATTGTTACCTCAACTTCAAGCAATTTCGAATTTTAAACATTTATATATGCAAAGTATCTTGTTTGCTGGTTTTTGATTATTGATAGATTTTATATATATTGATTTTTTATATATTTATAATATCATAAATGTTAAATGGTTTGAATCAAATGTGTATACAATTATTTAGTTATAAATCAAACTTGTTGTTTTAGGTTGTAGTCATTGCATGATTATTTTTTTATTTTCAAAAGTTTCCTTCCCACTAATAACAAAGATAAAAACTAAACATGAGTAAATTTAAAAGACATCATTTTGAAAACCTTAAGTTAAATCTCCGTTATTTTATTTAGATTTGTATGAAAATCTTACGAAAATAAATATTTGCATACATTATAGCTTTCTAGTTTTGTTTCCTCGTAGCTTTAATAAGCTGCTAATTTTATTTAGTTATTCTCTGTTTAAATTATTAAGGGTTTGCATTGTTTTTCTCTTTGTGTAAATAATAAAAAAATAATAGTTATTATTCAGAATTAAAAAAATAGTTTAACATGCTTTACGCTTAATAATTCCCTCCCTTTAAAATAAAATCCACATTAAATATTCGATACCCCACCCCATTGTGTACATGTTATTATATGTATGTGTTTTTAGCAAATCACATTTCAAACCAAACTAACAGCTGATTGTATATTTCTCTAGGGAATCGGTTGGTTCATGCCTATATTTTTTACACAGTAAGTAGTTTGGGATGGTTTGGGTAGTTTTTAAAACTTATTTTTACAAATTCATTAGCAAAAAGAGGTCACAACCCGTTAATTTTAAATAATGCAAATGCCATAATGAATTTATATTCTATGGGTCATGAATATCCTAAACTATTCCTGCAGCCAGAGAACCAAACTAAACACTTCAGGCACTAAGTCTGCGACTTCCTTAATAATATATTTTCTATTAATAATTCAACTTGTTTGAAGCCCTTTTGTACCATCCTATTCTCTTACTTCATTGTTTACTCTTACTAAACCACTATCAAACCCTGTTCTGTTCAAATGGGGCTTTTACTTCCCTAAGCTAAAATATAATATAATATATATATTATATATATATATATATATATATATATATATATATATAAAACGTCCTTTAGTATAAAACTAAAACAGTTTTATTACAAGGATATTTATTCGATCTTTACATATTACTGTCACCATAACTCCATAAAAACTGACATTTTATTTCTAAATGAAATATAAAATACTGAAAATTGTGTGTAGCTTTCATTTTTTTTAATGGGATGGATAATACATTAATACATGGAAGCAAGGATCCTTAGTTATGGCAAAGTAAAACCACTTTCATATGTGGAGGGTGTAAACGTGTTATCTATAGTTAATGTTAATGCAACCTTGTCAAGGTATAGAAGCAATACAAACTCTCTTACCAACACAATTTTATAGATGCCAATTTTTCTTTTGCCACAACACTTTTTTCCAACACCAACGGTGTTTTGTAAGAACATGTAATATAAACGCATTTAAGGGAAAGCGGGCCAGACCTCATGAATTTGTCTTTAAATTTAACTTTATTGGTTAACTTTAATATCCCTTTTTAATCAACAATATTTGATTATTTTATGAGTTAACAAGACTTAAAATTAAGTTGGAAAGGAATCTTGGTGGTGCATGCAATTCAATGTTATAGTTAATCCAGGCACTTTCGGGCTTGATAAATAGAAAAGGCTTGCATAATCGTAATCCTGAGCAAAGGTCAATGGAACACAAATATTTAATTAGTACCTATATTTATTTTGCGAAAACTTAGTATATCCCAAAGCATAATTCTGTTACTGAAACACCAAAAGAGATGTTGCTCATTTTCAATTACTTCTATTTACTCCATTACCTTCTGTTTTGGTTATTAGTGAATTTCCTATGGAAAAGTGAACTATTAGTATAACCCGCACGGTGAGACTTAAGCCCGGGGCCACCATGAAAGTTCCTAACGTGACCCCCTGAACACGTTTTGAGGGGTCTCTAAAAATGTTATATTTATATATATATATATATATATATGTGTGTGTGTGTGTGTGTGTGTGTGTGTGTTTGCTCTCTAGCGGTCGCAATTTTTGTCCGATTTACTTCAAATTTGGTAGAGACATTTTGGGTTTTTGGGCCCAAAAAGGGTCAGAAAAGCCCCGAATGTACACTTATTACACATTAAATTACTGTACGTAAAAAGTCAAAGATTTTAAGCCCTCCATCATAATTCTAGCATAAGCACTCACCGAGTTATTAAAGAAATGTTAGTTTTCAAAATACAGTACGTTGTCTTGTGGGGATTTTACACTGGAAAAGGCTGTTTTTGTATATCTTAATATCGGTTTTTCACCCCTAATATCCCTATACCAACTTGTTATCCCGACGATATCATAATCTAACTTAATAATGTACAACATTGGCATCCTATTGGTGAATTTAAATATAACCAGGAGCATCAGAACAGCCAAAAAATAACATTTTCAATTTTGAATAAAAATGTAACCAGTGTTAGTTTAAACCCTTTATTTGATCTTTTTAAGGTTTTAATGCACAAATTTACTTCCCTCACGTGAGCGTGCTGCGTGCGATCTCTTTTACATTGCTATGTTCATTACGTTTCTCTTTTAAGCACAAGCGAAGTGGTAGGATATTTTTGCTGTTTTAGTATACATCTGTTCTAAAGCTCCTCAAAACTTACTAACCTTGAGTGTCATTTGTGCATTTCACAACATCTGTGACCTCGATATACATTTGATTGTTCTAAGATATCCTTAAAGTAAAACTATACAACTTCGTTCTACTCATTAACTTGTTAAAATTAACCTTAGTGTTAAAATGTTATACAATTCGATTCTTGCTTTTTTAGAACCTAATAATCAAACGAAATGTAAGCCACTGTCAGACTACAAATTAATCGTCACAAGGAACTGGTTAAATTACATTACGTTATAGCTTATAAGTAAAACTTTATATAAAGCTAACTGTAACTCATAAAGCTAACTTGTATGGCTGAATTATTGTTATATGTAACTTTATATATTATTTCCTAAGGTTTTTTTGTTGTGGGTCATACCTCCCTTAGTAATTCATCAAAACCTATAATTGAGCCATCATTTTGAAGATTGTAATTACAACTCAGAGTGGAAACAAAAATTCATTATCATAAAAATTAAAATTTAATGGGTGATATATTGACAAGTTCAGCTAACTCAAAACAGTGGTTTCAAAGCGCAATCTAGTTTTTCTTTTATTTAGCAAATTTAATAGCTAGAACTTATAAACAAACCATACAACTTATACAACTAAAACCTAAAATTGTTCATTTAATCAAATGTTCAGACATTATTGCATGTGTACATTATACTTTTACGTTTTAATTATATATTTCTAACGAAACGTCGTATTAAAATATCAAGGATAACATTTTGATCATTCATAATTACTTTTCCCTTTATTTGCATTTTGTTACAAATGTTACACGGCTTATATGACATTCCACCGCAGTATCAGGCAGATGGAGTAACACTGAGGGATAATAACACAGTCCCTGTAGACTGGTTTTACGTGATTTCTTTCATACGAAGGTAAATGGTCAACTTTTTTATATTAGAGTCAGAGTTTGCACAAAACTACGTGTTTGTGAAATTTGAGAGTGTTTTTGTGTCCGACTGTCTATCTGTCTTCTGTTTTGGGTTATTGAGAGTGCAAAATTTTGGGGGGAAATAGTGTTACACTTAAAGTGTAGGTAAAACTACGGTAGAATCCCGCTAATGTGTTACCAAAGGGATGGAGAGCAAAGTTGGATAACAAAAAGTTGGATGATTTATGACTATTCTTAAAACAAATTATTTGTAAGAAAAACATTAGATCCACAGCCCCAAACTCGCAATTCAAAATAATTTATTTCCTGAGCGAAGTTCATCAATACATCAAAAATATTTCTTTGTGGTCAAATAGTATTTAATATGTTATTTTGATTCATTTTACAAATTTTCAAATGTAACACGATTGTCCATGCTTATCCCTCCATGCAAATAAATACATTTTCAGTAAATCCCTTATTATAACAGATATGGTGCATTCGTATTACATTATCAATTTATAAAACCTTTATAAATGTGCCTAACCATCTACTTGCCTGACAAGGCTATTTTTAAGATATTTTTTGGGGGAAATATTAATCACATACACGGAAAATAACTATGCAAAAGTCAGTAGTCAGTAGTCACAAAAATAACAAACAAATCTTGCATTAGTATGTTTCAAAAAATAGTTGCAAAGTCAACCAATAATAGGCTACAAATGTCACATGAGCTCCGGAACATTGTCATTCAGCCGCAGTACCAGCCAGATGGCGTCACGCTGGAGGATGAGGTGACCAACTCCCTGAAGACTGGCATCACGTGACATTTCCCACGCAGACGTGACCATGGAGGAAAATGAGCAGCAAAAATGTTGATACAAAAGCACTTTTCTGTTATTATAAGTAGCTTCATTTAATTGAAAAATAGAAAATAAAAACTTATTCAAAATATTAGGCTAGGTATATTATGTTCACCTTTATCAATTAGAAATTTCATGATCCAGTCCAATTTCTTGGGAAAAATCTACGGAAATACCCATAAAGTAGTAATTGCATTTTGTTTTAAATAATTGAAAACATCAATAAACTTTAAATAATTTTTCCCAATACTGGTATATGGTGTTTTCTGAGAGATTGAAAAATGCTTTACGCACTTAGATGGCCAGCCTGTAGTTTGGGACTTCAACTTTGGTAATTACGTCTGCGTAAATTACCCACTAAAAAACCTCCTGTACTCTTTCAGACTTTAACCGGGGAACTAATTGTCACAAGGCTTTAGACGAGGCTTAGCTTAAGTCTACAGGGATTCTTCTTTTCTTGCAAACGAAACTTACTACGACCTAAACTACTATGTGGGCTCGTCGTCTTTCTGCAAATGATGCCCTGGATCAGCCGTAACACACAGTCCTAGTAACCCTTATCATCCATCATCTTACAGTTGTTGTCAACACACAGTACACCAAGGTATGTTGAGGACTCCATGCGGGTTTTCCCGGTGTGAGCAGTGGAAAAATGTTTGTTCCGTGAGATTTGCAATATTCTGTTTGCATTAAGAAGAATGTCTAAAATTTGCTAACAAGACACGCTAAAACAATTTATTTTTAATTTATTCACTCTCATATTTCCTTCGGATTAATTGTGTACGGAGGAACATATTTTCAAAATTTAAATAAAATATTTCTTCTTCAAAACGAGCAGTTTGAATTATCTTAAGTTTAAAATGGCACAGTCTAATCAATACGTTTAATTTATGTATTTAAAACTGGCTTTACATAAATAACGCGTATATTTTTAATTCAATACACTTATCTGCAGACTAGTTTTACCCTGTACAAAAAGTATCGAGGAACAAACATGGTGTAGTATTTAGTTTAAGCCAGTTCAGGGGTAAGGTCAAATGTTAACATCATTCTGTTTGATGAAGGAATCTGTTCATAACTATATGGTCTTCAGTGCTCAATTGTTGACTACATAATCATAATATTGCAGTTAAAAGCTTCATCGCAGAATATGGCCCAATAAATATGTTTAATTTTATTGTGGTTATAGAAAAACAATTACAAACTCAAAATCTTATGGGTAGGTCGTTGCCCCGAGAGTAAGTTCTTTGAGGAGCTCACGCCAGGGTTCTTTAACGAGCCGAGCTCTGAGAGCATTCCTAAACTCTTACTGATCCAGCGACTGTTTGTTTAAGAAGATGGTTCAAATAATGTAACATGAAAGAAAAGTACATTTTAAAACCAATGCGCTTAAACAATGTTTTGTAACAATATAGTTTTATAAAAGGTAAATAAATTACATTAACTAAATTATGTTATTGGACTATTATTAAATAAATAACGTATGCATATGGTTATGCCATAAAAACATGAGATTGAATATATCTGAATTTGTCAAAATAAAGATGTAGTGTTAAATAAATTTATTGATAATGTAGAAATCCTAACTTTTAGCGAATTTCGCCTATTAGGGAAGAAGTTATTACCGTAGTCGACATGGTAAGACCTAGACCCAGGACTATGATAACTTTTCGTTTTGAGGTCCCCAGATGCCAAAAACACCATT